>JARCFY010000002.1:105440294-106052238 GCA_029233225.1 Lepidodactylus listeri
CCCTGTTTTCCTCCTTTAAAACTAGGTGCGTCTTATGGTCAGGTGCATCTTATGGAGGGATCCAAACTATTTTTTAAAACAACAAAAAATTGGCCTGACTGAAGAAGAGAAGGCAGATGCTGACAAAATGGCGACCAGGACTGCCTCAGTGCTCCCGCTCAACTCACAGAAGATAGATCCGGGACTACAAAATCTTTTAGCTGCAATGGAAAAGAAGATACTAGATAACATGGCAGCACTCGTAGCCCCAATTAATGATCAGCTGGCTCAAATAAACATCTCACTGAACAAGGTTAGTGAAACAGTGGAACAAGCCTATGACTTAAGTAAAAACCTGAAAACTGACATTAACTCACTCCAAACTGAAACCGCGTCCCTGAAGGAACATGTATTAACTTTAGAAACCTCATCTCGCAGAACCCATCTGAAATTTAGAGGCTTCCCTGAGAAAATAGACATGGATAAAGACTTAAAAATCTTTATTTCTGACTGGCTAGTGAGGGAACTACAGTTAGAGGATGGGGTGGCACCAACTGTAATGACTGCTTATCGGCTAGGGTTGAGTGAAACAGCACGCCTAAGAGGGCCCAGAGATGTGCTAGCAGAGATCCCTGACTTTTGTACAAGGAGAAAAATATTAGAAGTGGCAAGAACAAGTGGCATTTTAACATATAAAGGATTTTCCATCCAAGTATATCCAGACCTCCCCAAAGAAATCTTGATGAAAAGGAGAAGTTTCCGCCCAGTCACAGAAGCTCTGAGGCAAGCCAAGATCAAATACAAGTGGCAGAATCTCATAAACATCCTAGTTGAAACTGAAGAGGGCACTATCATAATTAAAGACCTGGAAGCCAGCTTCAAAATGCTAGATGAGCTAAATATAGACTCACAGATGGACACTAGAAAGAACTCTAACAAAAGAAAGCTCCCACCATCTCCAGTTAAAGACAGCAAACCATCAACCAGTGCATTCAAACAAAGCCACAAGCGTTGAACTACTGTACTGAGAGAAAATGACAAGCAAACGCACAAACAAATGATTAAAGCCTATAATAGAAATAAGTTCTCTAGAAGTTGTTAAGCACAGCATTGAAACAATTATAATTAGCTAAAATTAAAATATATTAATTCAAATTTATGGTCCGGGGGGGGAGGGATTTTAGCTGTTTATTTCAGTTAGCAGTCCTTTTTTCTTCAGATAGGTTCTGTTAGTTCTGGTAGAAAGAGAGCAGTACCAGACTAAGTAGGTCTGCTTATTAAATCTGAGCATTAAGTTCAGTTTAGAAATATTTACAAATAATAGTACTTTAGTTTAAGTTGCATAGCACTTTAATAAAGTTTATTGCATTTACAATACAACCTTTAAGAGTTTACAACTAATCAAACAAGAGTTTAAAAGTCAAACTAATAATATTTACCAAATCAATTGTTTATAAAAATTAATTCAGAGTTTAATCATTTTTTTTCTTTCTTCAGCTAGTCGAGTAACTAATCTTACAGTGTTGCAACTGAACTACAGTGAGTAATTGATTCCTATACGAAATATTGTGATAAGCAGCGAGTTCATTGGGGTACTGCAAGCTAATTCATAGTGCAAGCAACTCTCAATAAATAATCGAGCGTTGAAATATATCTTACAGTGGAACAATTTTTATTCTGTGAGTAATGAACTTTCAATTTGATTATAGTTGCATATAGTGTGTTTACAAATTTTAAGGAGGGAGGGAGAAACAAAAAGGAATTCTTTTTATCTGTTGTATATTTATTTATATATTTAATTAATTGTTAAAATATCGATTTTTTTCTTGTTATCAACTATATAATTAACACAAAGTAATATATCAAAAGCTTTAAGTATTTATAGTACCTGTATAGAAAAGAAAGTTAAAGTTAAAGCCAAAAAATTTAAAGCATATTATACTAAAATACATATTGTTTAATAGAGAAGCAATTCTTGAAAACTGTATAGTGTGAATTAATCATTTTATCTACCTTACAGTCAAGCTTGTAAAAGTACTAATAGCATGTATTATAAAGATCTGAATTTGCAATTAGAAGTTTAAATTAGTGAAAGAGTACAACCTACATCCCCAGAGGTACTGAAGTCAAAGCTAGAAGTGTAAGTATATATTTATTAGCCTACATCAACTACATATTGATTTCTACAAACAACCACCCATAGCACAAATACACAACCTTTTAAATACATAGCAGACCAATGCTATATCTTGAGCGTTGTCACAAATAAGTCAACTGTTCCCTAAACTTTACTAAGACATAAAGACTAAACATGACACAATCTAACTGGAAAGTCTTAACACAAAATGTGCATGGTCTGAACAATTTGATCAAATGCAAGAGGGTGCTAGCAAACTTAGCCAAATCAAAAGCAGAGATACTCCTACTCCAAGAGACTCTAAAAACAAAATGAACATAAGGCCAAATGGATAAAATTCCAATTCCACACTAAAGGGAACTCAAAATCGCGAGGAGTGGCGATCCTGATGGCAAACACAGTCCGATTTCAACACCAAGACACATTGGCAGACCCAGAAGGTTGCTATATTTTTATAAAGGGCACTCTTAATGACCAACTGATCACACTTGCCTCAATCTATGCACCAAACTCCAACCAATATCAATTTCTACAAAAAACACTCACAACTTTAGAATCATTTCAGGAAGGTGAAACACTAACAGGAGGAGATCTCAACCTCTTGGTCAACCCAAAAATGGATTGATTAAACATTAAACAACGACCACTAGTAGATACAGGATTAAAGGAATTACTACAAAAATTCAAACTAACAAACATATGGAGGCAATTACATCCAATGGAAAAAATTTTTTTACCTTCTACTCTACAAGACTCTCCAAGACATTTCACTCAACTTAACCCGCAAAGTAATAAGTGTGGATATAGGTAACATAACATGGTCAGATCATGCCGAAGTGAACTGCCTCTTAACATATGCCTCAAAACAACCGATGTCCAGAACGTGGTCCTTCAATAAATCATTGTTATACAACAGTAGGCACGCGGAAAAGATTGGAGAACATATACAGCAATACTTAGCAGAAAACGTCTCAGAAGAAACTTCCTCCTCCACAATGGGACACATTAAAAGCAGTCCTCAGAGGACATCTTATCTCAGTGTCTACACACTTGAAAAAAGAAAAAGCTAAACAAAAGGAAAAAATCTTAGCTAAAATCAGTCACCTAGAAGAAGTACACAAGAAATATACAGGTTGCTTACCTGTAATTGGAGATCTTCGAGTGGTCATCTGTGCATTCACACCTCTGGGATAAAGTGCGCCTGCGCCGATCCCGATCAGTAATCTTCAAAGCCTAACGGATTTTCGCGCCAGCTCCCCGGTCACGTGCACGTCCCACTGCGCATGACCCGGGGAGAGGCACGAGGATCCCGCCAGTTCCTTCTGACCGCTGCTAACAGCCCCCAAGGAAAAAAGTGAGGGAGACCGAAAGCAGAGGGGAAGGAGGGCGGGTGGTGTGAATGCACAGATGACCACTCGAAGATCTCCAATTACAGGTAAGCAACCTGTATATCTTCTTCGTGGTCTCTGTGCATCACACCTCTGGGAGAATAGCGAGCAATGAACACACCACATACCTGGAGGTGGGTGCTGGAGGTCTCACATCTGAGCTGCTTGCAGGACTGCACGGCTCACCACAGTACGCTGATGGACACGGACATCTAGGGCGTAGTGCTTCACAAACGTGTGAGGGGACGCCCACGTTGCAGCATTGCAGATGTCTCCCAGGGGAATGCCCTTGAGGAATGCTGTGGAACTAGCCACGGCTTGAGTGGAGTATGCCCGGAGGGACGCCGGCAGTGGCCTTTTGGCCAGAAGATAGGCGAGTTTTATCGTCTCAACTATCCACTTCGAGAGTCTTTGAGACGACAGTTTCTGTCCCTGCCTGGGCAAGGCATAAGAAATGAAGAGAGCTGGAGACTTGCGAAAGGATTTTGTCCGGTGCAAGTAGAAAGACAGGGCTCTCTTGACATCTAAAGTGTGTAGACTACGTTGCGTTGGGTCCTGGGGGTCAGGAAAAAATACCGGCAAGGTGATATCCACCCCTATATGGAAGTCCGAGACTATCTTAGGCAGGAAAGCGACATCTGGAGCCAAAGTGACGGCATTATGATGAAACGTGAGGTACGGTGGGTCGCAACGGAGCGCCGAGAGCTCACTCACGCGTCGAGTAGATGTGATGGCCACCAAAAACGCAACCTTCCATGACAAAAGTTGAAGACTGCATGAGGCCATAGGTTTGAAGGGTTTTCCCATCAGCTTAGTGAGAACCAGGGGCAAGTCCCATGCCGGGACTGGTGTCCGCACTGGGGGATAGAGGCGATTCATTCCCTTGAGGAATTGTTTCATTCTTGGGTGGGAAAACACCGAATAGCCATCAATCTTAGGATGATTGACTGAGATGGCTGACAAGTAGACTCGGATAGATGAGTGACACAGTCCCCTGTCCTTACATGACAGGAGGAAACCAAAAACATCTTTAAGTCCGGCGGGGACTGAGGGCCATCCCACAGACGCCAGGAAGGTTAAAAACTTAGTCCATTTTGACTCATATGAACGTTGAGTGGAGAGTTTGCGTGAGTTCAGTAGAACTTGAGCAATGCGTGATTCTAACCCTAAGTTTGGATCAGCCACACTGTCAATTTCAGCCTGGGCACATCGTGGTGCAGTACTCGGCCCCCGTGCATCCCGAGGAGGTCTGGGTCCGTCGGGAGATGGAGATACGTCCCTCGTGAGAGGCTGAGGAGCGTGGGGAACCAGGGTTGTCTCGGCCACCATGGGGTAACTAGAATTGCCCACGGTCGCTCTGTCAACAATTTGTGGACTACTCTCGGTATGAGAGGGATCAGGGGAAATAGGTACAACCGTTTCCCTGTCCACCGGAAGAGGAGACCGTCTCCGAGAGAGGTCGGGTCCGTTCCTGCTCTGGAACAGAATAGATGGCACTTCTTGTTCTCTCGAGAGGCGAATACATCCACGGATGGATGTCCCCAACGGTCGAAGATCGGAGTCAGGTAGAGGGGGTTCAGTTCCCACTTGTGTAGGGATGCTCCCCCTCTGCTTAGGAAGTCCGCTTGGACGTTGAGTAGTCCTGGGAGATGAGTCGCCACCAGGTGAATATCTAGTGCCTGGCACTCGTTCCACAGCTCTATCGCTAACCGGCAAAGTCCACGGGAGACCGTCCCACCCTGGCGGTTGATGTAAAACATAGTGGTGGTGTTGTCTGTAAGGACAGTCACCGTTTTCCCCGTCAGGGATTGGCGGAAAGATCTCACTGCGTAGAGAACTGCCAGCAGCTCTAAGAAATTGATATGGTTGTGTGCCACAGAGGGGTGCCACCTGTCTCCCACACCTACACCGTCCAGGTGAGCTCCCCAGCCCCATAGGGATGCGTCCGTGGTGACGGTCGCTGAGGGGGGTGGAAGCCGGAAAGGTGCACCTGAGTGTAAATTCTGGGGCAGAAGCCATCAATTCAGGGTCTCCAGGACCTGGGTAGATATCTGGAAAAGTTTGGAGAGGGAGTGGAAGTTGGGGCGGAAACGCCTCAAGAACCAAAGCTGCAGTGGTCTCATTCGCAATTTGGCGAAGGGAATTACTGCTGTTGTCGCGGCCATCAGGCCTAGCAGGCGAAGGACTTGTTTGGCTGTAGCCTCCTTGGTCTCTTGGATAGACTGGAGAAGGGAGACTATATCTGCTGCTCTGTTGGGGGGTAGGAACGCTCTGCATTGCAGGGAGTCCAGGATAGCTCCGATAAACTGAACCCGTCTGGAAGGGATAAGCATGGACTTTTTGAGGTTTATAGTCAGCCCTAGTGATTCTAGGGTACGAAGGGTGGTAGAGATGTGGCTCTGTAGTTCCGTCGTAGAGGGGGTGACTAGAAGCCAGTCGTCCAGGTAGGGGTAAAGGTGGACACCTTGGAGTCTCAGATGTGCCACTACTACTTCCATAAGCTTCGTGAAGACACGAGGAGCTGTAGAGAGGCCGAAGGGTAGGGCCTTGTACTGGAAGTGACGCAGACCGATCACGAAGCGTAAGTACTGTCTGTGTGACGGGTGGATCGTCACATGAAAGTATGCGTCCTTTAAGTCTAGTGTCACCATCCACGCGTTGGCTTCTAGTAGCGGTAGGATGGTCTGTAGAGTGGTCATACGGAATTTCTTGTAGGTGATGAACGCATTGAGGTTCCGCAGATCCAATATGGGACGAAGTCCGCCATCCTTTTTTGGGACCGTGAAGTAGCAGGAGTAGAACCCCCGCTGAAGGTGGTTTGGTGGTATTTGTTCTATGGCATCTTTTGAGAGGAGGGTTTCGACTTCCGACTATAGGGTGTCGGAGGGAGGGGTGGTTACGAAGTACGATTCTTGTGGAATCTGGAAAAATTCTATTCTGTAGCCTTCTGCTACGACCGACAGTGCCCATTTGTCTGTCGTGATACGTTGCCATGCTGGTAGGAAGGGTGATAGACGGGTGGGAAGATCGGAGCGAATGGGAGAGTCAAAGACTCTGCTTGTTCGGCTTGGGTGGTTTAGCCTTGGAAGCGGAAGCGGACGGGAATCGTGGCTTGTGGCCATATGGTTTTTGTGCTTCAGCTTGCCCTTACCCTCTTTGCCCTCCTTACGCTTCTTAGCGGGAGTTCGTGGCAGTGAGAGGGGTCTTTTCGGTGCCGACTTCTCGGTGCCGGAAGGGCTTCGCATCGGTGGTGACGTCGGGCCCGTCGGTACCGATGGGGATGTTGTCAAGGCGTCGGCTGCGGACATCTTCGGTGACAACGCTGCTTCCAAGAGAGCCACTCTGAGTCGGGCCGCCCAGTTCTTACGAGTTTGTTTGGAGAACGCGGCGCAACTCGAACAGGAGTCGACGTGATGCGACTCGCCTAGGCACAGCAAGCAGAGGGAGTGCTTGTCTGGGGGGGGGATTTTACTCCCACAATTAAGGCAGTGTTTAAAGAAACCCCACCGCTGGGCCATAGGCCGGGCGGGGAGTAGAAAGAGGAGAATCCAAAAGAGAGCCCAGGAAAAACAGTCCGTAGGTCAGGTAAAGCCAAGAAAATCAGTCCGAAAGGCCTTTCCAAGTTGGAAAAAGAAGAACGAAAGTTAACTACCGACCGGAGCGGAGAGGGGGTCCTCACGACGCGGCGGTCAGAAGAGAACTGGCGGGATCCTCGTGCCTCTCCCCGGGTCATGCGCAGTGGGACGCGCACGTGACCGGGGAGCTGGCGCGAAAATCCGTTAGGCTTTGAAGATTACCGATCGGGATCGGCGCAGGCGCACTTTATCCCAGAGGTGTGATGCACAGAGACCACGAAGAAGATCTGGTAATAAGAAAATTTACAAACAACTTCTAGCTGAACGAAAAGCTCTAGAACTTCTCGAATGTGCCTCAATTCAGAAGAATCTCATCTATGTGAAACAAAAGTACTGGGTTAAAACTCCTAAATCTCTACATCTCCTGGCATGAAAAGTTAAAGACAAAGAGTATCTAGACAGATAATGGCTGCTAAAGACCAATGTGGGAAACTACATTCAGACTCAATAAATATCAATAAAATATTTGCAGAGTACTATCAACAACTATATACATCCTCCAAACCAACCCACGAAAACATTCATTCATATCTCTCTAATAACAAAAATATCTTGAAACTTTTGGAAGAACATTATGAGATATTGGAATGACCTATAGAGCCAAAGGAATTCTTGGAAGTAATAAAAAATTGAAAAACAACAAGTCACCAGGCCCAGATGGCTACCTGCCAGAATACTATAAAAAATATGCCACACTACTAGCTGTACCACTGGCAGCAACCTGCAACAATATACTCTCTTCAGGACAACTTCCACCGTCTTGGAACTCCACATCAATAATAACAATGCCAAAACCCAGAAAGGACTTAACAAACCCAGCATCATATCGACCAATATCTCTTTTGAATCAAGACTACAAAATATTTACTGCTATTCTAACTAGGCGACTGAACTCTTTTATTTCCAACTACATTCACCAAGACCAAGCGGGGTTCATCCCAGGAAGAGAACTAACAGACAATACTTTTAAAGCACTAAATATCATCACAGCTTGTGAAAGATCCCAGATGAATTCCATACTATTATTAGTGGACACAGAAAAAGCGTTCAACTCACTAGAAACTACATATCTCACCACTCTCCTTCAACAAATGGGGTTTGGACCCACATTCCTTAGTGCTATTAAAGCAATTTACACAAACTCAACTGCAAACATCAAAACAAGTGGAATAATTTCCCAACGAATATCACTTAATAGGGGAACTAAACAAGGATGCCCATTGTCTCCAATCCTATTTGCTTTAGCACTCGAACTACTGGCAGCAGAAATCAGGCAAGATCAAAACATCTCAGGGATCAAGATTGGAGAACACATATACAAACTCAGCTTATTTGCAGACGATATGCTGGTATTTATCACAAACCCAAAGACATCACTATCCCATCTTCAACAAGTAATGAAAAACTTTGGCTTGGTCTCCGGTTTAAAACTCAATCTCTCAAAATCATTTTTAATGCCTCTCAAACTACAGACCTGGGAAGTACTCTAAAAAAATAAATTTGACTACCAATGGGTCTCCTCTGAACTCCCCTATCTTGGAATCAGACTAACCAACAAAACAGAAGAGCTATTCACCAAAAACTATAACTGTAAGATCCTAGAAATAAAAACTGAAATCCACAAATGGGAGAAACAACAACTCTCATATACTGAAAGGCTACAGCTAATCAGAGCCTTCATACTTCGTAAAATTTTATTCTTGTTCCGTACAATCCCAGTAACAATAACAAGAGACAAGCTACATCAATGGCAAACAATACTAAATACCTTCCTATGGCAAAGTAAAAAAATCAAGAACAAGCTTTGCCACATTAAGGAGATGCACATCACAAGGCGGGCTAAATTACCCAGATATAGCGCTCTATTACAAATCGGTGCTAATGGTCCCCATCATAAAGATCCTAAGACAAGGAGATCAACTAGACTGGACCAAAACTCTAGCACCACTAACATCACCTCTAACAGTCCAGGAAGTTATCTGGAATCCTGCAAACTCTAGACCGCAACAGTATGAAGAAAATAGGTATCTGATAGCCACTCTAAAAAACTGGGACACATGCAGAACAATCTTGCTTCCTAAACATTCTAGATTTTCAACATTCCTGAATCAACCCTGGTTCCCACCAGGAAAAGACCAGAAATGACAGATACATGGAGAGCAGCTAAAATAACAAACTTCTCTGATGTACTAACAAAAGAAGGACTGTTATCCAAATGTGAGCTAGAGCAAAAACTAAAAAAATCTATCCCATGGTTCTATTTGCAGCTAAATCATATGATCCAAGGTAGAGATGTAGCAAAAATTCTTAATGAACAACTTACACCCTGTGAGAAATGTATTAGCCCTAAAAATAACAAATCAAAAGGTTTAATCACAACAGTTTATGACTCTCTGATCCCACATCTGGGAGACAAACCGCTGAGATATCAGCAACAATGGATATGGACTGTGAAATGGAAATCACACCTCAGCAATGGCTGAAAATATGGACCTCCAAATTGATGTCATCTCCGATAATTACTACCAAACTACAAACATACAAGATCATCTCCTGCTGGTACCTTACACCAGAAAGACTTTCAAAAGCAACATCTTCTCATTCCCCAGCGTGTTGGAAGAAGTGTGGCAAAATAGGTTCCTTTGCCCACTGCTGGGGGAAGTGCGATCATAATCAAAAACTTCTGGTTGGAAGTATTGATACAAATCAAATACATCACAGGCATGGACATTCCACTTGACCCCACACTAATCTTTCTAGATATATGGACCATCAAAGACATTCAACCACTCAAGCGTGAACTAATCACAAGCCTACTGGTAGCAGCCAAGACAGCTGTAGCAACTAAATGGAAAGCAGATAAGGCCTCTACTATAAATGACTGGCTTAACAAAGTCTGGGACCACCTAATCATGGAAAAAATCACAGACCACCTTAAACAAACAGACCTCTATTCAAGATCCACCAATTTTGTAGAAAAGTGGACTCCTCTCATGGAATACTTATTAGTGGCAGACACCCAACCATATAATCCAATATACCTGAAGTTACTTGATTGAACACACAAACAACAGACAAAATACGCAAACAACAACCTCAAGGTAACATATACCCCAATTAGTGAATTACACTTATACTATCTAGCTCTGACTAGAACAAATATTGATAACACAATTATTAATGTTCATAAATAAGAGTTGTTAAATTGAGTTAATGTTATATCCTTATTATTGATTTATTGTTAAAATTGTGCAACACTGTATAAGCCTGACTAAATTTACCTGTTACTTTATGAAAAACCAATAAAAAAAATTGAAAAAAAGGAAAAGAAAGTGGATTGAAAGTGGATCATTTAGTGTGTACAATTGCAGTCCTAGACTCTTCTCAAGGAACCTTAAGAACTGTAGCTTTAACAAAAGTTACAGATTTTTAAAAGAAAGTCAAGACTTGCATACAAAATTACTGCACCTTTGGTTAGAGTTATAGCTGTCCTTTTTTTCTTAAACATTTTGGGAAGGCACAACATGCATAATGTGAATGTGTTTTAATTTGTTGATCCCATTCTTTTAACACTGCATTGTTAATTGTTAATATGGGGAAGGTCAACAACAGGGTGATGCTTGGGCTTCCATTAACAGTATGCTCTTCACTTGCCAATTGTTCACCACTCATATAAACCAAATAAACCCTTCTATCAAAGCCCTCATATCTGCCTCTAACAAGCCCCAGTCTATGACAGCATTGGCCAAACCATCCCTGCCCACACAAGCTGTAGTGAAATGGGTAAGCAGCCCTCACTCTTCTACTGCCTTTAGGTCTAGGTAGTGGCTCAAGGTAGGGTGCTTCACTGACCCCTAACCTACCACCTACCTCTACTTCTTTTTCTAGTACTACCACTCAGAGATGCTGTTTAAACTGAACCTTTGAGAACACAGTTTTGGCTTGGGGAATTTCACACTACACCTTTAAAAACGGTAACGAACCAGCTTGGAATAAACCGGTACACTGAAGGCCGTTTCACACAGCCCTTCCCCTACCTTTTTGGAGCCATCTTCAAAGCGGTTCGTCATTTCAGGTGGCCGCTTTCTTTTTGCGCCTCTTTTCACCCGTGCAGGTGATCTCCATGATTTTTTTTAAACAGCCGGTTTAGAGCGCTATAGTGCTATAGCAACCCCATTGGAATGTCTGGGCTCAGCTGGCTCAGTGGAGCCCAGGCATTCCAATGGGGTTGCTATAGAACTCTAAACCGGCTCTTTAAAAAAAATTCATGGAGATCACCTGCACATGCGAAAAGAGGTGCGAAAACACTTGTCACAGGAGGAAGAGCTTTGGGGGCATTTTATACAGCACCCCCATAGTGCTTCAGGAGGACCGGGAGAAGAACAGAAGAATGCTTGGGAGGAGGTTTCAAGGTAAACCGGCACAGAAACGCTTCCCCAATGGGAGAGGCACGTTTCTGTCTGAAAGGGCCAATATGTTCCGTTAAGGAACCGGTACTACAACGGTTCTGTGTGAAATGTCAGACAGAAACCGTTACTGTAAAGTTCCTGAAATGGAACATATTGGCTGTGTGAAATTCCTCATGGTGAAGTCCCAGTTTAAAAACAAATCACTTTCTGCACATACCCTAGTCATAAGAAATGTTAGAGGTCATAATAATGTTAGAACATAAGAAGAGACCTGCTGAATCAGACCATTAGTCCATCTAATCCAGCATCCTGTCACACAGTGGCCAACCAATTCCTCTGGAGGTCCAACAACAGGTAAAAGAGACCAAGGTCTTCCCCTGATGTTGCATCCTGGCACTGGTATTCAGAGGTTTACTGCCGCTAAATGTGGAAGTTCTGTTTAGTCAACAGGGCTAGTAGCCACCGATAACTTCCATGAATCTCTCTAATCCCAACTAAAAGCTGTCTATACCTGTGGCCATCGCTACATCCTCTGGCAGCAAATTCCACATTTTAATCACTCATTGTGTAAAGAAGTATTTCCTTTGTTCATCCTCAGCTTCATTAGATTCCCTCAACTTTTAGTATTTTGGGAGAGGGAGAAAAAGTTCTCTTTTCAAACTCTCTCTATCCTGGGCATAATTTTATAAACCTCTGTCCTGTCCCCCCCCCCCCCCTAGTCATCTATTTTCTGAACTGAAAACTCCCAAACTCTTCAGCCTTTCACCATAAGGAATGTGCTCCAGCCCAATAATAATATTGGTTGTCCTCTTCTATACTTTTTCTAGCTCTACAGTATCCTTTTTGAGATATAGTAACCAGAACTGCACATTATTTCAAATTAGACCACATCATAGATTTGGTCAGGGTCATTATAACATTGTCCATTTTATTTTCAATTCCTTTTCTAATAATCCCCAACAAAGTTTACTTTTTCACTGCTGCAGCACACTGCATGGACACTTTTAACTGAGCTATCCAATCCAACTGCAGATCTTTTCCCCTTAGTCTCTGCAAGTTCAAACCCCATTAGTATATATTTAAAATTAAGATGTTTTTTGTTCCAGTCTGCAATATCTTACACTTAGCAACACTGAACTTCATTTGCCACATTGTTGCCCACACAGCCAATTTATGGAGATCCTTCTAGAGCTCTTCTCAGTCATCCTTGGTTTTCACCCTCCTAAATAATTTTGTGCCATCCTCACACTTGGCCACAGCACTGCTCATCTCTAGCTCCAGGTAATTTTATAAACAGACTAAACAGTACTGGCTCCAATACGATCCATGTGGGACCCCATTGCTTACTTCCTTCCATTCTGAGAACTGTCCATTTATATCTACTCTTTGCTTTCTGACTTTTAACCCACTTTTAACCTGTTATCTTATCCCATGACTATTTAAGAGTCTTCAGTGAGATACCTTGTCAAAAGCGTTTTGAAAGTCCAAGCATATAATATCTACTGGTTCAGATGGGTAGCCATGTTGGTCTGAAGCAGCAGAACAAAGTTTAGGTCCAGTGGCACCTTTAAGACCAACAAAGTTTTATTCTGGGTATAAGCTTTTGTATTAACTCACATCTGTTAGTACACACTTATTCACTGTCTCAAAGAGCTCCAAAAGGTTGGTGAGGCAGGTCTTACCTTTGCAGAAACCATGCTGATTTCCCCTCAGCAGGCTTTGACTGAGTTCAGACTGGCAGTTTGGCCCGATATAGGCACGTTTCTCAAGCATATTAAGTGGGCCGGTTCACACAGCCACAGCTGTCTGGCGTTCCTGTGCCGTACTCACCCTGTCCTGAAGTGTTTTGATCCCGCTTTTTAAAAGTACCAGGTGAAAGCTGTGGCAAGCCATTTGGGTGTGTGTTGATCCCGCTTCCTGGAAGTGTGGATGCAAATAAGCCGCAATCAAGCGGTGCCGGTAATGTGAACCCGCTGATCTGGCATAACTGTCCATGTGTGCTATGTGCTTGAGTGCACAACCGCCCATGGGGATGCTTCCGGCTCACGGAGTTAAAGCTCCCATCCATGGGATCCTGCCCCAATTGCTGCTGTACCTATGCGCCCATGCGCCTACATGCAGTTTGGCAAAATGGATCAAAGCCACGCACAACCAGGGTGGTGCTGCCAGGGGCTGCCCCGCAGTGCGAACACTCCATTCTGCCTCCTCCCTGGTATGGTCCCACATCAGTCCATGCAGTGTGATCGGAAAGCCCTTTACAACTTGGCCTGGGTCTTTTTGCCCCGCTTCCCTTGAGCTTCATTCTGCCAGTCTGTCCTCCGCCTTTATGTACCTAATAATTCTACCTTTGATTATTTTGCTGGGACAGGTATTAGATGAACATCTGAAATTTTCTGGTTCCCCTCTGGACCCCCTTTTAAAAATTAGTATAACATTTGCCACTCTCCAGCCTTCTGGTATAGTGGCTGAATGTAGTAATATGTTACATATATGGGTTAGTACATCAACAACCTCACAACTGAGTTCCCTATTAAGTCTCAAGTGTATGCCATCAGGACCTGGACCCATTGGATTTTAATTTCCCAATTAGGTCTAGAATTTCATCTCTCATCACTTCATTTTGATTCAGTTCTTCAGACTCCCTTCCTGAAAATAATTGTCTGTGACATGGGTAGATGCCCCACATTTTTCATAACAAAATATATGTGAAGGATTCATTGCTCTTCTCTGTCATTTCCCCATCTTCTGTTAGCAATCCCTTTATTCCTTGGTCATTTAAAGGCCTACTTGGTTCTCTGGCTGGTATCCTGTTCTGGATATATTAAAATAAATTGTTTATTGTTTGTATTGATGCTTTTAGCAACCTGCTTCTCAAATTCTCTTTTTGCATACCTAATTATTAACTTACACTTCTTTTGCCAGAGTCTGGGGTCCTTTCTGTTCAATTCATTAGGGGAGACCTTCCACCTTTTAAAAGAAAGCTCTTTTCTTTTTATAGCTTCCTTGATATGCATTGTTAGCCATGCAGACATTCTTTTAGACTTGGCTGTGCTTTTCCTAATGCGATGCGCATGTTATATTCGGGCTTCAATTAGTGTGGTTTTAAATAGCTTCCAAACATTCTCTAGGGGGTTGACTCTCTTGAATTTCCCTTTCAGTTTCCTTTTAACTATTCCCCTCCTTTTTGTAAAGTTCCCTCTTTTGAACTAAAATATGACAGTTTTAGACATAAAAGGTAACTTTCCATTGACCTTAATGCTGAACGTAATAACATCGGAGTCTCTATTCCCAATTGGCTGAAATCTACATCTCTCACCAGGTACTGATCCCCACTCAGAACCAAATCCAAAATCACTACCCTTCTGGTTGGCTCTGTGACCAACTGTTCCCATACATGCAAAGTAATTTATGATGTCTAGGAATCTCATTTCTACAGCATGACTCGAGCACAAGTTTACCCAGTCAACGTGAGGGTAGTTGGAGTCTCCCACTATCACAACATAATCTGCTTTAGTCACCTCTCTTATTTCCTTCTCCATCTCAAGATCAGCCTCAAGGGCAATAGTACACTCCCACTCTTAAGTAATCCTTATAGGTCCCAGTATTTCCACCCATATTGCATCTGTTGGGGAGTTTCATTCCCCTATTGTTTTCAGACTTATTTGATTCTATGTCCTCTTTGGTGTACAACTCAAGAACTCCTCCAACCCATCCCTTTCTGCCTTGCCTATAGAGCTTATACCCAAGGATGCCTGTATCCCAGAGATTTCCCTCATTCCACTATGTTTCTGAAATACTCATTGCATTTAAATTGTCACTCTAGCTCCCCCATCTTGGTTCAGAGACTTCTAGCAGTGGTTTATCAATACCTATACATATTTCCCTCTCCAGCAACCCTCACCTTCCTCAGCCTCTTTTTCTCTACACGTGCCCCCCCCCGCCATCCTACACTCACTCTCAAATTCTGTTATGCTCCTATCAATATGACGTGAGTGTTTACGCAATTGTCCCTTTGGAATTACTCGTCCCAAAGTGGAGGCTTCCCAGCTTTTGTCGCCTTTCCCCCCGAGATTATTTTAAAAGGTGCTCTGCCACCTTTTTGATATTAATTGCCAGCAGCCTGGTTCCCTTTTGGTTCAAGAGAAGCCTGTCTCTTTTGTATATGTTTGGCTTGTCCCAGAAAGTTCCCCAGTGCCCAGCAAATCTAACAGTTTCCTCCTGGCACCACTTTCTCATTCATGCATTGAGACCCCTGATCTGTGCCTGTCAAGCTGGTTCTGCATGTGGAACTGGTAGCAATTCTGACAATGCTACTGTGATACCCCTTCTCCATCCAAAGAGAGTGCCTACCACACTCTACACCCCTCTTTCTCAGGTTCAGAGTACATATTGTCAGGCACCACACTCACCATTCTTCTTGTCTATTTTAAAATATACAGGGAGCCACGACTATTTCATACCTCAAGTCCTCTCTCTCACTCAGAGAGCCATCCACAGACTGCATATCCCAGCCCCCTTTAATAACTAGCCCTCAGTCAAACACTTCACTGGGTTATTGGGGTTCAGGGCTCACACACTGTTCCATTCACACAATACCACCATTTATTCATACAATATATAGAGAGACTGAGATATTAACTTGTGTATGTGTGTGTGTTTCTTTCCTGGAGACACAAAGCCCACAGCGTTAAACAAAACAAGAAATTAACTTTTATTTATTGTTTGAACATAACACTGAAGAAACTAAGGTAGAGATAACGAAGTTTATTTCCCCTTGAAATTTTGAACTGTTTCCTTGTTCCTGCAGTTGGGATCCTTTGTTACAGACTGATTCTCTTCAGCCACCTCTAAGTGGCTTACCTCCACATTTTCACTGAATCAGACATACTCTTTCCCCCTCTCAGCTCCCTAGCTGCCAACTCCCAACTGCTCTTTTAACTGCTGTTTTCCAGCTGTCTCTCCCCAACGTTCTTTCAGCTGTCATTGGTAAGGTTGCCAAGTTCTACTGTAGCTGCAGTGGGGGGAATCCTGGTCTTCTCCAGGAGTTCACTGGTGTGCGTGTGCAAAGCATGCGCACCATGATAATGTCACCCAGAAATGACATTATCACATCAGGCATGTTGGGGGCAGGACCATTATCATTCAGGGGAAAACATAGAGTTTTTCCTTGAATGATACAGTGTATCCCGCAACATGCCTGACACGATGACATCACCTCCGGGCAATGTTTTCTCTAAGCTGAGTTAGTTCACTGTTTTTTAGCCTCCAGCTCACACATTTTTGTCTTAGCTCAGGAAGGATGGCTTCAGAGCAAACTGATTTATGCAGTAGGCACTTGCTCACAGTTTTAATGCCAGTAGCTCACAAATTAGAATTTTTGCTCAAAAGATTCCACAGCTTAGAGGGAACATTGCCTCCGGGTGACATTATCATGCCGGGCACGTCTCCGCAATCTCAATCAGGGCCGGCGGGTAACGGACCCATCGAGCGGGGGTTTCCCCGCCCCCCTGGAGGACCTGGCAACCCTACTTTTTGGTCCCTCTTAGCAAAAGGTGGAACTTACCCTGCCCATCACAGCTACCTTTGAAGTCCAGGCCTTTAATTTTCTGACTGGTAACCTACATTTTTCCTCCAGGACCACACAATTACATTTCCCAATGTCACTGGTGCCAACATGCACCATGACTGCTGACTCTTCCCCAGCACTATCTATCAACCTAGCTAGACATTGTGTGATGTCTTCAGTCTTTGCACCAAGCAGGCAAGTCACCATGCAGTCAAAACCATGCAGCCTGTCACAGACCACTCTCACTATATTCCTAGTATATTCCAAAAATCCATCTCCCCCAACCCCAGAGGAGTATCCTCAGTAGGAGGGTATTTGTCTGGAACCAAGGAAGGGGTTCCTTCTAAGGGATCACATCTTTCCTCTTCAGACTGATGCCCCCCAATCTTGAGACTCATTCACCGTAACAGCAGAAGAGCTGTCAGCACAGGAGTGGGAGTGTTCCAGTAAGTCCCTGAAGGTCTCATCCTCAAACCTCTCTCTCTGTTTCTGTTTCCCTTGGTTTAAAACTCTAGCCTCAAGGGAACAAATCTGCTCCCTGAGAGCTAAGAGCTCCTTGCATCTAGCACACATGGACAATTTCTGCCCCGTGAATAGATCAGTGGTTCCCAAACATTTTGGGGGCCGCCACTCCCTTGGTTCCATAAACTCATTCCCAGTGCCCCCTATCCTATAAAAAACATTATTTAGTTTAGTGGTTTGCATGACCTGCTAAGGGAGATAGCAACATTAAAATTCAAAACAGTAATGATTAATTGCACATTCATTCAAAAATCCAATTAAAACTTTTTAGTTTAATTTATTCAACAAAATTGATGCACTTGATCCAGTGATACCAGCTTTTCAAAGTCTGATAGATATTTTGCAAGAATCTTAGCACATTTAGTAACTACTTCACTGTTCAGTAAATTCTAATGTGCTGGGTGGGCTTGCTGAAGTGATACCAGTTTCCCAATGTCTGGTTTAAAGTCACTCAGCAGGAGTCTTAAATCACCACATTCAACAATCTGGAGACAATTTCTTTGCTTGGAGAGAAGTTGGGTGGTGACACTAAAACCATGCTCCACCAAATATGAAGTTGGAAGTGCAACAAGGAGCTTCTTAACCACTGTCCATAGTGTAGGATAGCTATCAGAAATTTCCTTCTGTAACCAAAGCTCCTTAGTACGATTTGTTATACTTTGGCTTCAGCTCAATGTCATTTTGTGGCTCAGTTAGTTCTTCCTCCACTACCTGAACTTCCTCAGAATCTGAAAATAGATTTATCCCCTATTCTGGAATGTCCATCAAAAGAAGATCCTCAATCGCTTAGGGGTATCTTCATGCAGCATATCCAAATGGTCACAAAAGCTGCAGATCATCATCTTGTATTCCATCATTCACTTCTAGTTCAGACAGGCTTGGAAACTGGCATAGTTCGCAATGCTCTATATTGTGTTTGAATAGAGTTTACATTGAAATAAACATAGAGACAACAGATTTGGCCTTAATAAGATTGACCTCATTTCCTCGCAGCTGCAAATTCATTTTATTGAACTTTGCCAATCATTCTGATAAATAAGCAATGTCATGCTTCATCTCTTTGAGTTCATCACTGAGCGAGGCATCTGTGTCTTCCAAAAACTCTGCAACAGTGTCAAAAAGGTTTATAAGTGTTTCACACAGCTGCCCTTTGATAGTTAATGAACTTCACTATGAAGCAGCAAATATGCAAAATCTTCATCGCTCTCATCATAGAGCTCCCAGAATAGTCGATCACTGAAAACATGGGCTTCAATTTTATTCACTGTAGTAATGACAGCATATAGTGACTAGTGCAGGTGATCACCAAGGTTTTTTGCAACCAGATTTTGGTGATGAATGACACAGTGAATTGTAACAGCATCTGGTGCTGCTTTTTTTTCCCAAGTAAGCAACACACCCACAGTAGTGACCAGTCATTGATGGTGCTCCCTCAGTTGCAGAAGCAAGTATTTTAGTAAGCGGTATTTTCTCATCTTTGAAGAACTGCACGACACAAAATATTTACTTCCCTTTAGTGTCTGTTCTTAGTTGCCTTGAAAAATAACAATTCCTGAGCCAAACTTTCATATCTTATAAAGCACACATAAGCTAGTAGCAAAGATTCATCATCTGGCAGAGTTGACTCATCTAGCTGTAATGGAAATTCTGTTGTTCTTAGTATGTAGCACAATGCATTTTCCACATTTTCAGTGATTTCATAGCTCTCTTTGCACTGCTGCAGATCTCCAGAGGCTGCGGCTAGGGGTGTGCATGAAAAAAAAATGGATTCTTTCAGATTTGGACAATGCAGTCAAAGGGGCCCACATCCAGTGCCTTCCTGCTGCCCCCTTGCCTCTTAGTGTCCTCCTAGATAATCTGACTATATCCCAAGGGGCAGTACCACCCACTTGGGGAACCACTGGGGTAGATAATCATACATGTGGCACTCCCTGCAAAACACTGGGTAGCCCCCACTCCCCTGTTGGTGTCCTACCTCTTTACTGGGTTAGTTTTTTAAAGGTGTTTTAAATAGGGTGCTGTTTATCTGAATTTGTGCAGATACTTGTACAAGATTTGTACAAGATATCTGCAACCAGTTTCTTTAAAAAGGTACTTTGTGTTTTTTCTCCCAAAAAAAGAAAGGCAGAATATAAGCATATACAAAAATAAACATTCAACTTAGTATAACTTGTGCTTATAGATTCTTACAGATGTGTTGTATGAAATGAGAGAAGGTTGTCACTCCCATTAATAGTGGTCTGTACAATATGCAAATGGTTAAGGCATTGCCATCTCCTTTGTGGCATCTAGCAACATTTTGGGAGCCAGCATGGTACAGTGGTTACAGTGTCGGACTAGACTCTGAGAGAATCAGGTTCATATCCCCACTTTGCCGTGGAAGTTTGCTGGGTGACCTTGGGCCAGTCACACACTCTCAGCATAACTTTCCTCATATGGTTGTTAGGAGGATAAAATGCAACCGAGGAGGATTATGTAAACCATCTAGTGTCTCCATTGGGCAGAAAGATGTGGTATAAATGAAGTAAATAAATAAATAACAAGGGCAATGGAAATACAAATGAGTAGCATGCCTTTGCAACTTCTTTATCAACACAAGTGGGTTCAAACAACTGTGCTAACACAGAGGCTGAAGACAGACTGGTATTCTGCCGCGCCTCCGCGGCACAGCAGAACAAGGTGGGGGGAATTGCCCACGCCGCCGCAAGGAAGCCGCCCGCAGAGTCTAGACTGCGGGTGGCTTCCGGCGGCGGTGTCCAAACGCCGCGCGGCTCCCCCGGCCTGGCACGCGTTCACACCCCCCGGAAGCGGATGGAACGTGCACACAGCAGCCAGGACACCACTTTTAAGCGGTGTCCGGCTGCTGCGGGAGGAGCGCAGTGCCGGACGTGTTGTGTCCAGCTCGCCTCCTCCAGGCAGATGTGGCAGTCTGGACTGCCGCTCTGCCTCCGCTTTTAAAGCGGAGGCAGAGTGGGCCAGACTGCCAGTCTGTCCTGAGCCAGAGTTACAGCACCAGGATCTTTAATGAGGGTGCTTCATCTAAAAGGCCATGGAAAATTAGGCATGCCAGCCGGCAGCTAGCCCCCAGCAGAAGACTGGCAATGGGAGATAGGGTTGCCAAGTCCAACTCCGGAAATATCTGAGGACTTTGGGGGTGGAGCCATGAAACTTTGGGGGTGGCGCCAGGAGACTTTTGTGATGTCACTTCCTGTGATGTCACTTCCTGTGGTGTCACTTCCAGGTCAAATGGCAAGTGATGTCACTTCCCTTTCAGATGATGTCACTTCCAGTACACTGCACCAAAACCCCACCTCTTCCTGTGATGTCACTTTCCAGGTACTCCCCCAAACCCGCCTCTCCCTTTCAAAAATTAAAATTTTTGTGAGCAAGATAATTCTCAGGGCTTTTTTTCTTTGACAAATTTATTTTAAAAATGTTATAAAGTTCATGATTTTTCAGTATACATATTGAAAACTTCATTTCCGTCTTGAAAGTTTTGGAACACCCCCCTCCCCCAAGCCCTGAAAATTCCAAATAGCTATATTGGCTTATGCAGGGAGTACTGCAGCTTATGAAGTATAAGGATCCTTCCCAAGCCAGTAAGCCAGCAATATGATTACAGAACGTAAGAACATCAGAGAAGCCAATGTTGGATCCGGCCAGTGGCCCGTCCAGTCTAACACTCTGTCACACAGTGGCCAAAAATATCAGGTGCCATCAGGAGGTCCACCAGTAGGGCCAGGACACTAGAAGCCCTCCCACTGTCTGCCCCTCCCCCAAAGACAGAGAGAAAGACAGAAAGAGATAAAGAAAGGAAGGGAGAGGTAGAAAAAATTGGGGAGAGGAGTAAAAGACAGAAAAACCAAAGGAAAGAAAGAAGAAAAGCAGACTGTCACAGACAGAAAGGACAATAGGAAGGAAGGCAGCCAGAAAGACAGGCAGCCAGAAGTCTCCCCTTTGTTCCCTCCTGCCTCTTTTTTTCTGGGGGTGGGGGAGCAAAGGAGCCCCCTGAAATAACTGCACACCCTTTAAAATGCTCAGCCACCGCAAGGTTCTCCTTCTTCCCTCTCTCACTTCTTTTTTGGTGGGGGGGAGAAGTTAAGAGGCATCCTTTGAAGTAAGCAGCAGGTGGACGGACCTGCCGAGGTGCTTGCTTTAAAGGGCGCGTGCACAGGTTGGAAGAAACAAGTGGCCGACTCAGGAAGCAGAGGGGTTCCTCTTCCCAGCCGGTTAAAGAGAGGTGCCGAGGCGGGAACACACCACACACATAAAAACAAAAAAAACCAGCATTGTTAGAAGGAGGCTCTCTGCGCAGGCAGACGTTGGGCCAGAAAACTCTTAGGACAAGAACTGAGAAACCGCTTTCCAGTAGGGTTGCCAGCATCAAGGTGGGGCCTGGGGATCTCCTGCTTTTACAACTGATCTCCAGCTGGCAGAGAACAGCTACCCTGGAGAAAATGGCTGCTTTGAAAGGTGGACTCAATAGCATTGTACCATGCTGAGGCCCCTCCCTTCCCTAAACCCCACCCTCTCCTGGATCCACCCCCAAAATCTCCAGGTATTTTCCAACCCAGACTTGGCAACCATACTCCGGAGCAAACTAATCTCTGCAGCAGCCAAATCCTTCACTCCCAACTTTAATGCCAGCAGCTCACAAGACTCCACAGCTTAGAGGGAGCGCTCCGGCTGGGAAAAGTGAGCGGGGGGGGGAGGCTTTCCTCAGGGTTTGGGGAGGGGAGGGGCCTCAGGATGGTACAATGCCATAGAGTCCACCCTTCAAAGCAGCCATTTTCTCCAGGGGAGCTGATTTCTGTCAGCTGGAGATCTGTTAAAAAAGCAGGATAACCCCAGGCCCCGCCTGGAGGCTGGCAACCCTAGAAGATAGCTAGGGCCAAACCGCAGGGGACAGTGGAATTGGGGACTGAAATATCTGTCCTGTTTTTTGTCCATATAAAATAAGACGAAGACGAAGAAGAAAAGGAGATTGGATTTATACCCTGCCTTTCACTCAGAGTCTCAGAACAGTTTACAAACTCCTTTCCTTTCCCCTCCCCACAACAGACACCCTGCGAGGTAGGTGGAGCTGAGAGAGCTCTGAGAGAACTGCTCTGACAGAATTATGGCTTGCTCAAGGTCATCCAGCAGCTGCAAAATAACTGGGGGGGGGGGGCTATACAGATCCTAGTTACAGTCCTGGGCAGGTGTGTGTGTGAACTTTTCCCCATGTGATGTTTCTCTAATCAGAAATGGTCTTCCTGAGCTGCTTTAAGCCCCAAGAAAGGAAAAAAGACCCAATAGCAATGCCCCTCTTTCCCTCTTTCTGTGGCTTAAGCAGTGGGTGCGGGGGAGCTTTTTTTTTTTTTGTCAAAGAAACAGTAGTAGGAATAACGTGCCCACCCCTGACACTGTTACCTCAGTCCCTCCCTTTCATGGTTGCTTTTAAGGACAATAGACTTCTGATTACACAGCTCTAGGTTCATGTTTAGCCCCTATATAATACCAGCTCCTGGTCTAAATATTTCACTGACCACAGGTTTGAAAAGGCATATTGTTTTAGTCATTTTTATCAAGGGTTTACATGCTCCATGGGCTGTCTTACACCGGTGTCACCCTACACTCCTCTGTCTTGTGAATTCCTGGAACACATTGTGGGGGGCTTTCCTCAGGCAGGAGGGCTCCAAAGCAAACTAATTTCTGCAGCAGCCCGATCCTTCGATCCCAACTTTAATGCCCACACATGTCTCCACAGCTTAGAGGGAGCACACCGGCTGGGAAGGGGGGGGGCTTTCCTCAGGCAGGAGGGCTCCAGAGCAAACTAATTTCTGCAGCAGCCCGATCCTTCGATCCCAACTTTAATGCTCACAGACGTCTCCACAGCTTAGAGGGAGCACACCGGCTGGGAAGGGGGGGGGGCTTTCCAGATGCTCTGAGGCCCAGCGCTGGGTCCCAGAGTCTGGCGGCAGAAACTTACCTTCTGCCTCCTCCTCCTGGATGGATTGTTGAGGACTGCTGGTAGCAGGGGGCGGGGCTTGGCCCCGGCCCCAACAAAGCTGTCCACCAGGAACAGCAGGGACTCAGGGAGTCTCTATGGCTTTCATAGCCATAGAGACTTGGTTGGAGGACTAGGTAGAGCAGCACTTTTTTCCCGGCCGCCAATTTGTCCCCCGGGGCCAAATTTTTTTAAAGCGGGGAATGGAGACTTAAAACCGGGGGTCCCCCGGCCCCAGCGGGGGCTTGGGAAGCCTAATGGGAGAGGATAGCAATGTCACAATGGCATGATGTCATTTCTCAGTTCATCCTGAAAATGACTTCATACCATTGACGCAATGGCAATTTTTTCTCTCCCCTCCATCTTAACATAGCAGAAGACCTAGCAACTCTATGAGAAACAGTAATTGGTTCCAAGGGTGAGTCTTTTAAGAAGGCCTTTTGTGCTTGCCAGCTGATATTTGCTGATATTTCCAGACCCTTCTTCCCAGGGCTCTCCCAGCAGAGCAAATACGAAGCAAAGTCTCCATCTTGAGCTTCAGTCTTACAGCAGGAGTCCGAGAAGTTCTTTACTCCAACATGTACAATTCTCACTGGTGTCCTCTCAGCTCCCACAGATCTGTTCCTGGTTGCAGTTCTCTTTTAGACATCTTCTCCCTCTTTTATATCCTCCCCCCAAGGGAACTGTTTCTTAGCTCAGATTCAGGGGGGCATTGGGAGATGTAGCCCCTCAGAAATATAGCCCAAACACTTTTTCCATTTTTCCTTACATCTCCTCCTCTGTACGGATGGCAAGAATTGTCTCCATTTTATGGAATGGGAGGAAGGTTGGGCTGCGAGAAAATTGCATGCCTAAAACCTTTCCAGTAGATTAATGACAAAAGTGAGAATTAAATGAGGCACTTCCAGACTCCAGCTCAGCCTAACCAGTATTCTATACTACACAATATTCAGCGCTTGGCTTAAGCTTGAGATCATCCCTTCTCCTGTCGCTTTCACTGTTTTAGTTCTGCCTATTTAGCAATTTGTATGGTATTTTTTTAAGAAGGAAAAACATGCAAAGCCCCATAATCTGCTTCAAGTGTTACTCTCAGGGCCAGTGAATATTTGAGTGCTGAACAAATGTCACTACACTATATAGTATATGATGCAATTTGATTAGGGAAAGACTCACCACCCAGTGGAGACAAATTTAGGTGCCAGTTTTCACAGTGTGAAGTATTCTTCCCAGGATTAAATTATAAAAATGTTGGATCTTTTATTTGGGGTGAGAAAAAAAAGAATTTTGATGTTTCATTGAGGCACCAACAGACATCAAAATCAATCTGGCTGTGAAAGCAGTGAAGAGAGAAAAAATAAATCTCCCTTTCTAAATGCTTTTCATATGATATGCTGGCCAGTATCTACCAGGGAAGTTGCAATTGTGAAGGTTGGCTAGGTCTATATTCATGCTGCCAACTGGAACTGGAAGAAAAACATTTCAAATTAGGCAAGATTCAGTATTGCTGTTAGTGAATTTTCCTGCTAGAATGGACTTAATCTACTTTCCTTCCATTTTAATACTCTTAACGAGTCATGCACTTAAGAGCATATTTTCTTTTGTTGGAAGTGGCCCATTTGACACATAGCTACAGCTCATAGAAGCCAAAGCAGGAAAGCACTGGGGAATAAATGGTGAATTATAGTGAACCAGTATTTTTTTTAGCTAAAATACTGCTGTTATAATGGATCTGGCCAAGTCTTCAGTACTCAAGTAAGATGTGACCAAAATATCATCAAGTAAAGCTAATGAATGTGGCCCATACCAACAAATCAAATGAAAGCATCGTGTTTCCTATGGCACTTTTTTTGTTACGGATGTTATTCAAATTTGTAATTACCTGGTTCAGTAAGCAAATTTGTCCAACTCACAATATTCAACCGTGTTACGAATCAAGTGTTGTTTCCCACAGAAGATCTTTGCTGGCTTAGAATGCTAAATAAGACTCTTTGAATGCACAGCCAGCATCCAGTGAGGCAAGCATCTAAAGCAGGGGTGGCCAACCTGTGGCTCGGGAGCCACATGCGGCTCTTTCACACATATTGTGCGGCTCCTGGCAGGGCGGCTGGGGAAGCAAAGGGGAAGCATGCTTTTTCTCTCTTTCTCCCTTCCTTCCTTCCTTCCCTCCTCCCTCCCATCTATTTGCTTTCCTAGTTTCTCTCTCTTTCTTATAACTGGTTTTCCTCGTTTGTTTTTATTTTTGGCAGTCCCATTTAACGTTAATAAAAAGCAAATGTGCATATTTTAAAAAATAAAAACGTGTGTGTGATATTTGTTCCTGTCTTGCGGCTCTCAGACATCTGACGTTTATTCTATGTGGCTCTTACGTTAAGCAAGGTTGGCCACCCCTGATCTAAAGCCAGCTACCTTTTAAGAGCACGCACAAAAGCTCATTACTATCAGCTGCTCATGTTCAATAAATCTATTGTTGAGTTAGAGGTAGATGGAGGTCTCTCATCCCTCCCAGAGGTTTGCTTTGAAGCTGGCCACAGTACATTCAAAATATCAGAAAAGAAATTTAATCCAGTCACGATTTGATCCCACTGCATTCCTAATGGCATCATGAGACCCCCGTCCCCTTCCACCCACTTCCTGCTTACCTGGCCTAGTAAAGCAGCAGCATTAGCAGAGGCAGAGAACTCTCAATGGAGGCCTTCTTTTTTCTCTGCTAGGGCTGCCAGGAGTCCCATTATGATGGGAGGCCTCCTGCAGGCAACCCTAATAGCCCACTGCTGCTTTAAGGAGCAGGAGGACATTAAAAAAAAAAACCCAAATAAATCTCCAGTGTCACATGTGGTATGGCATCCCTTTTGGGTTTTACCACAGTTCTGGCAATTTCCAGGAAAAAAAAAAACATGATGTCACCTCTAGGTTTTCCCTGAAGTGATCTCATGGTGCACTTGACACTGTGGGACCCAGTGTCCTCACAACCTAAGCTCCTGAGTTTTTTCCCTGCTTGAGTTACAACCCAAGACAGAGGAGAACAAACATTTTGAGTAGCTAAGTTTTGTATTCTGAAAGATAAACATCCTGCCTCTCAACAAACCTTTCGTTTGGTAAATACATTCTTATTGGTGTTTACTTCTCTTGTTGTTTTTAATTATACATATGTTTGTACACTTCAAGATTAAAACTGGTCTCTTGTATTTGTTTGTTTGGGGGGCAGGGGCAAATTGACGAGCAGCCTTCCACCATGACTTGTGCTGCTGGCGTCTGCATAGCGGAGGAAAAATCAAATTGTTATTCCAGGCGGCAATACCATAAAGGACAGACAGGGAACACAGTCTATAATGTGTGCCAGCATTATGATCTGGGACGGAACTCTTGGGACTTTTACGATTTTATTATCATCCAAATAGAGATGAAGGGAGTTTGCTGTTCACTACTTTCTATGTTCATGGTTGAGAGTACTTGCAGATTTCCACTGTCACCTTCTGCATATCTCATCATAACATGAAACCTTATATCCAGAATTAAATTTTGTTGGTCTTAAAGGAGCCACTGGACTCAAAGCTTTGTTCTGTTGCTTCAGAACAACACTCCATACCTGAATCTATAAGCGCACAGGAAGTAAGTAATGTAAAGTGGCTTCTTATTCTCATCACACTGTGGGCATTGTCAGCTGAGTGAACAGTCAGAGAAATGGTGTAGACACAACATACTACACCAACTTTATGCACACACCGACTTCAGAAGATCTGCTGAAACTGCTCAGCTAATAGTTTGTATATAGACTTTGTGAAATGCCCCAATAACTGATAACAAAAACGTTTCTACAAAGAATCAAATGGCTCCAGAAAGATCTTGGCCATGTATTTTTAAGCAGTGAACACAGAAATGAAACCACCAACAGCTGCTGACTTTTAAATCAGGAAAAGTATTTTCCTGAAGTAACAAACAGTGCAATCTTAAGAGCAATTTCCTGGAAGAAAGACCCACTGAATAGACCTGAGTCAGATTCTTACTAGACTTGGTTGGAATTGCTCTCTAAAGCACCTTCTTGAAGAAACACATTTGGATTTCAGGCAATAAATGAGGAACAAATACAAAA
Organism: Lepidodactylus listeri; assembly: GCA_029233225.1. Classification (NCBI taxonomy): domain Eukaryota; kingdom Metazoa; phylum Chordata; class Lepidosauria; order Squamata; family Gekkonidae; genus Lepidodactylus; species Lepidodactylus listeri. Next base: position 105,468,010 of record JARCFY010000002.1, read on the forward strand.
TGACAGTGCAAAAAACAATCCTCTGGAAAGGTCTTTAGAATAAACAGAAACAGACAGCAAACAGTTCACATGTCTGGTAGATGGTGGCGGGGGGGGGGGGGGGGGGGGGAGATTCTAACATCTAATAAAAGGTTGGGCAGGAATTGTGGATACTGGAGCCCCATCTTTGTTTCATTACATTTCTTATGTATTCAGTTACATACTCTATTTTATTTTATTTATGGGACAGCTTCTGGCGTTCTTCTTATATTGATTGTTTTTAATCAAATTTCAAAAGAGCCAGGAGTCTGCAGCTGTTATTGTCCCATAAATCCAAAAGAATGCATTCACCTTCTCTTGTGAGGCTCCATCAAAGCCATATCCAGCCTTAGCAGCAATACCATCGGATAAACCTGCTCCAGATTATTAAAACATTGCCTTTCTTTGAGTTATATCCCCTGGAGGCATGCCACAGGGAAGGCAGCTTCCAGGGAACTGCAACTCACATCCCTCCAAATGCAGCATGGAACTATGAGCTTCTGTTTCTTTTCCCACTGTTTATTTTTAAAACAAAAATCATCTTCATTTATGAAAAGACCAAGATTGGAAATGAAAGAGTGACAAGAGAAGGTGCTTCTGAACCCCGCCCAATAAAAATTTCTTAGCTGCTTTTCTGCCCAATGGGGGAAAGAGATCTAGCCTGTTTCTTTGCATGGGGAAGGGACTATATGCCTGGAGAAATTTTTAGTAGATAAATGTTAGCAAGGTAAAGAGTTGAGCAGCTGCACTTTCCACCCCAAACTGTAGCTGTCTAAGGTTACTTTTCGGTTTTTTAAAAAATGAGATTGCTAGGGAAAAGAGGCAGGAAATTTATGGGGCAATCCTAGGTAGGTTATATCTTTAAAAGCCCATCTAAGTCAGTGTGCATCATAGGATGTGTGTTTAGAATTGCACTGTCATTGTCACATCAAATATGGACCTTACAGTACTATGCTTAAGCAACATAACAGTTCCCATATTTTCATAATTAAGAAATGTCAAGGCAGAGGGAGTCAGCCCAGGACATCAAGCAAAAGCACCTGCTTTTATGGTTCCTTGGGGCAAATTCACTATTGGCATCCCCAAAACTGGGGAAATCTTTTTTTGGACACATGTTACATTTCAAATGTCCTAGATTAGGGTGTCAAACATGCAGCCTGGGGGCCGAAACCAGCCCATCCAGGGCTCTTATCTGGCTTGCGAGCAACTGGAGCAAGGGAGAGAAGGCAAGAGGCTGCTCGGGAGGGGGTGAGCAGGGGAATGTGGTGAGGTGTGTGTGGTCGAAGCAGTCAAGAAATAGAAAGGAAATGGCTAGGGGGCAGGACTGTAAAGCTGAGGTAAATAGTGTGGGGGAATGGCAGTGAAGACAGAGAAAGAGAAAGGGTGGTGTTTTTTCCCCTCCTTCCTCCTCTGACTGCAGCTCAGAGAGGCTTGGTAAAGCCACTACATGGAGCAGTGGAGCCAAGCGGTGACCATGAGGGGGGTTGGCAAGAGTGGGCACATGGAGTGGCAGTTTGCTGATGTAGGGACAGGGCTGGCAGGGAAGAGAGGACTAGGAGGGCTGGCATGTGGATTGAGTGGTCTTGTGTGTGCCTCTCTGAGGAGAAAGATGTCCCAGCCGTGAAAGCTAGGGTAAAAAAGGCGCTACTGGCACTGCCACACTTCTGTTCAGCCAGGGAGCAGGGAGGCGGAGTAAGTGTCACGGAGGGTGGTGGATGGCAACCTCCCTTCTTCCCCACACCTGCTATTATGCCTGGACCCCTCTTCCCCTGGAAGGACAAGTCTGGTACCTAGGAAAAGGTGACACAAGCAACCTTCTTTCTCAGCATCTCACAGGGTCACTCAAGACACTTCCCTGGTCTGCAAATAGGATCAAAATAGGCCCAACAGTCACATGGAATGTGTGCCATCAAATATTGACCAGAGGCTTGTCTGGAAAAACTGATCCCAAAGGCGCATTCTGAAAGGGTCTGGTTTTTGGTAGCTCCCTTCCCTCTTTAAATCCATCAGTGTCAAAGACTGATTTATCAGAAAAGGAAGCAAACCTAACCAACTCCTTACCTTGCCTGACCTTTCACTACCTGGTTATCCAAAGTAAATACCTAGCAGAAATCATTTTAATCTCATAACATTCCTTACAATAGTTTTTTTTCTTTGTCCAGGCAATTAGAGGTCACCAAACACAATAGACATTTCACATGAATGCTACATTGCATTCGCAATTACTGGAAATGTTATGAAGCTTCCCTGCTCAAACAAAATTATTTCACTTTAACCATCACAACATTGTTCTAGGAGCAATCATGTCATGTTCCAAGGGTATATCTGAGCACACTTTGCTCAGTGATGTGTGCGTGTGTGTGTGTGGGGACATCAATTAGCTTACACCCCCAACATGAGGTTGGGCACACTTCCTTGAGTGAGACGCTGGTTCATCTCACTCATCCATCTCTTTGGATCTCTGATTCTTGGACAGGTAAATAGTCATAAAAAAATAAGTTCCCCTCTGTCTCTATAAGCTACCACATTTATTGTCTCAACTTATTTGTGTGTTTATAGAGTACTCTTCGATTAATAAGTTTTGATTTTATTATTTAATTATCTTTAATTTTAAAAAATTCATTAATTACGGCCTGGTTCATTTTGAGAGTTCTACTGAGGGAAAAATCCTGGTATATATAGGTGGAGATCTTGCTGCCCTCTCACATTGCTTGGTTCTCCTTGCTAATTCCCTAACACACTCAGGAGACCTTCACAACCACTTAGGGTAACAGATTAATGGTGGAGAATACAGGCAATGATCCCACTACCTCTCACAAGAGAGGTCATGGGAGAACAAAGGACCCCTTGAAGGTTTCTGAAACAGCCTCTATGTCAGGCCTTCCCCTCAGCTCCTTTGCTTCTGTGGGAAATGCAGGAAGGATGAGAACTGTTTTATGGGGGGATCTGGGAGAGCCAGGTTCAGACTCCCCCTCCTCCTAAGCCAAGAAATACAGGTTGCTTACCTGTAATTGGAGATCTTCGAGTGGTCATCTGTGCATTCACACCTCTGGGATAAAGTGCGCCTGCGCCGATCCCGATCGGTAATCTTCAAAGCCTAACGGATTTTCGCGCCAGCTCCCCGGTCACGTGCACGTCCCACTGCGCATGACCCGGGGAGAGGCACGAGGATCCCGCCAGTTCCTTCTGACCGCTGCTAACAGCCCCCAAGGAAAAAAGTGAGGGAGACCGAAAGCAGAGGGGAAGGAGGGCGGGTGGTGTGAATGCACAGATGACCACTCGAAGATCTCCAATTACAGGTAAGCAACCTGTATATCTTCTTCGTGGTCTCTGTGCATCACACCTCTGGGAGAATAGCGAGCAATGAACACACCACATACCTGGAGGTGGGTGCTGGAGGTCTCACATCTGAGCTGCTTGCAGGACTGCACGGCCCACCACAGTACGCTGATGGATGCGGACATCTAGGGCGTAGTGCTTCACAAACGTGTGAGGGGACGCCCACGTTGCAGCATTGCAGATGTCTCCCAGGGGAATGCCCTTGAGGAATGCTGTGGAAGTAGCCACGGCTCGAGTGGAGTGTGCCCGGAGGGACGCCGGCAGTGGCCTTTTGGCCAGAAGATAGGCGAGTTTTATCGTCTCAACTATCCACTTCGAGAGTCTTTGAGACGACAGTTTCTGTCCCTGCCTGGGCAAGGCATAAGAAATGAAGAGAGCTGGAGACTTGCGAAAGGATTTTGTCCGGTGCAAGTAGAAAGACAGGGCTCTCTTGACATCTAAAGTGTGTAGACTACGTTGCGTTGGGTCCTGGGGGTCAGGAAAAAATACCGGCAAGGTGATATCTGCCCCTATATGGAAGTCCGAGACTATCTTAGGCAGGAAAGCGACATCTGGAGCCAAAGTGACGGCATTATGATGAAACGTGAGGTACGGTGAGTCGCAACGGAGCGCCGAGAGCTCACTCACACGTCGAGTAGACATGATGGCCACTAAAAACGCAACCTTCCATGACAAAAGTTGAAGACTGCATGAGGCCATAGGTTCGAAGGGTTTTCCCATCAGTTTAGTGAGAACCAGGGGCAAGTCCCATGCCGGGACTGGTGTCCGCACTGGGGGATAGAGGCGATTCATTCCCTTGAGGAATTGTTTCGTTGTTGGGTGGGAAAACACGGAATAGCCATCAATCTTAGGATGATTGACTGAGATGGCTGACAAGTAGACTCGGATAGATGAGTGACACAGTCCCCTATCCTTACATGACAGGAGGAAACCAAAAACATCTTTAAGTCCGGCGGATACTGAGGGCCGTCCCACAGACGCCAGGAAAGTTAAAAACTTAGTCCATTTTGACTCATATGAACGTCGAGTGGAGAGTTTGCGTGAGTTCAGTAGAACTTGAGCAATGCGTGATTCTAACCCTAAGTTTGGATCAGCCACACTGTCAATTTCAGCCTGGGCACATCGTGGTGCAGTACTCGGCCCCCGCGCATCCCGAGGAGGTCTGGGTCCGTCGGGAGATGGAGATACGTCCCTCGTGAGAGGCTGAGGAGCGTGGGGAACCAGGGTTGTCTCGGCCACCATGGGGTAACTAGAATTGCCCACGGTCGCTCTGTCAACAGTTTGTGGACTACTCTCGGTATGAGAGGGATCAGGGGAAATAGGTACAACCGTTTCCCTGTCCACCGGAAGAGGAGACCGTCTCCGAGAGAGGTCGGGTCCGTTCCTGCTCTGGAACAGAATAGATGGCACTTCTTGTTCTCTCGAGAGGCGAATACATCCACGGATGGATGTCCCCAACGGTCGAAGATCGGAGTCAGGTAGAGGGGGTTCAGTTCCCACTCGTGTAGGGATGCTCCCCCTCTGCTTAGGAAGTCCGCTTGGACATTGAGTAGTCCTGGGAGATGAGCCGCCACCAGGTGAATATCTAGTGCCTGGCACTCGTTCCACAGCTCTATCGCTAACCGGCAAAGTCCACGGGAGACCGTCCCACCCTGGCGGTTGATGTAAAACATAGTGGTGGTGTTGTCTGTAAGGACAGTCACCGTTTTCCCCGTTAGGGATTGGCGGAAAGATCTCACTGCGTAGAGAACTGCCAGCAGCTCTAAGAAATTGATATGGTTGTGTGCCACAGAGGGGTGCCACCTGTCTCCCACACCTACACCGTCCAGGTGAGCTCCCCAGCCCCATAGGGATGCGTCCGTGGTGACGGTCGCTGAGGGGGGTGGAAGCTGGAAAGGTGCACCTGAGTGTAAATTCTGGGGCACAAGCCACCAATTCAGGGTCTCCAGGACCTGGGTAGATATCTGGAAAAGTTTGGAGAGGGAGTGGAAGTTGGGGCGGAAACGCCTCAAGAACCAAAGCTGCAGTGGTCTCATTTGCAATTTGGCGAAGGGAATTACTGCTGTTGTCGCGGCCATCAGGCCTAGCAGGCGAAGGATTTGTTTGGCTGTAGCCTCCTTGGTCTCTTGGATAGACTGGAGAAGGGAGACTATATCCGCTGCTCTGTTGGGGGGTAGGAATGCTCTGCATTGCAAGGAGTCCAGGATAGCTCCGATAAACTGAACCCGTCTGGAAGGGATAAGCATGGACTTTTTGAGGTTTATAGTCAGCCCTAGTGATTCTAGGGTACGAAGGGTGGTAGAGATGTGGCTCTGTAGTTCTGTCGTAGAGGGGGTGACTAGAAGCCAGTCGTCCAGGTAGGGGTAAAGGTGGACACCTTGGAGTCTCAGATGTGCCACTACTACTTCCATAAGCTTCGTGAAGACACGAGGAGCTGTAGAGAGGCCGAAGGGTAGGGCCTTGTACTGGAAGTGACGCAGACCGATCACGAAGCGTAAGTACTGTCTGTGTGACGGGTGGATCGTCACATGAAAGTATGCGTCCTTTAAGTCTAGTGTCACCATCCACGCGTTGGCTTCTAGTAGCGGTAGGATGGTCTGTAGAGTGGTCATACGGAATTTCTTGTAGGTGATGAACGCATTGAGGTTCCGCAGATCCAATATGGGACGAAGTCCGCCATCCTTTTTTGGGACCGTGAAGTAGCGGGAGTAGAACCCCCGCTGAAGGTGGTTTGGTGGTACTTGTTCTATGGCATCTTTTGAGAGGAGGGTTTCGACTTCCGACGATAGGGTGTCGGAGGGAGGGGTGGTTATGAAGTACGATTCTTGTGGAATCTGGAAAAATTCTATTCTGTAGCCTTCTGCTACGACCGACAGTGCCCATTTGTCTGTCGTGATACGTTGCCATGCTGGTAGGAAGGGTGATAGACGGGTGGGAAGATCGGAGCGAATGGGAGAGTCAAAGACTCTGCTTGTTCGGCTTGGGTGGTTTAGCCTTGGAAGCGGAAGCGGACGGGAATCGTGGCTTGTGGCCATAGGGTTTCTGTTGATAAGCAGTAGACGGCGGTCTCTGCCATTGGGGTTCAGTGGGAGATCTTCGCGGTTGCTGTTTGGGCCAAGATCTCTGCCATGTTTTCTGCTTCTGTTGTCTCGGTTGTGAGACACCCAAGTTTCGAGATGTCTTGATGCTCTTATCTAAATCATGAAGGACTGTGTCCGTCGTAGAGCTGAACAGTCCTTCACCCTCGAAAGGGAGATCTTCCACTAAGGACCTTGTGTCTTGTGGAAGCGAAGTCGACCTCAGCCAGGCGTGGCGACGAAGGGCGACTGCTGAAGTGAGTGTCTTGGACGTGACGTCCGCAGCATGCTTAGATGCGTTAAGCTGGTGCTTTGCTAGCACCATGCCTTCCCTCTGGATCTTCCTAGCAAGGTGTTGCTTATCCTCAGGAAGCTGGGCCAGAAGTGGTGTCATCTGTTCCCATAGGGAGTACTGGTACCTGCTCATGCAGGCTGTGTAGTTTGCCGTTTTTATGCCCAGTGCACCGGCTGAATAAAATCGTCTCCCGAAAGAGTCTAATTTCCGTCCCTCCTTGTCCAAGGGGGAGGAATGCCCGCTACGGCCCCTGGCCGAGGGGGTCACTACGACTGAGTTGGGCTTGGGGTGGATGAACAGGAATTCTGCCCCTGGCTCTTGGAGCCTATACATGTGGTCTAACCTCTTGTTGGAAATTGGGGTTGAGGAGGGGTGGCCCCAGGATTCTTTGGCAGTGCTCAAGAGCACCGAAATTAGCGGCAACGCTACCGCGGTGAATGTATCCATCTGTACGATGTCGAAGATGGCATCGGTAGCGGTAGGAGTTGGTTGGACCGTGGCAAGTGCCAAGGAATGTGCCATTCGTTTGATAAGTTCTCCATAGGATTTCACGTCCTCGGAGGGGGAGATTGGTAAATTTTCAGCCACATCAGGGGATGGTGACGGCTGGATGGGAGATTCGTCATCGGATGATTCGGGAGATTCAGGCATCGAATGGTCGGAATGTTCGGAGGGAGACATAGGGGTCGACGGATCTGGTTGGTAGGGAGGGAGGTCGACATTGGGCGAGGTGGGTATCGGCATCGGTAGTTTCGGTATCGGTTTCGGTATCGGAGTCGGGGCCGGGGGATCTCGGCATCGGGAGACTCTTGACGACGTCGATTGGCGATCCCACTCTGCTGGGTACCATTGTGGAGGTGGTGGGTAGGAGGAACCATACAGGTATCGCCATTGACGGACGTCCCACGGCACCGAAGATGGGGGGAGGCGCCAGTCTCGCTCGCCTCTCGGCGCCGGCATCGGGTCGGGCCCGGTCTCGGGACTGCTGTGAGGGATCTGCGTCAGCTCGATGTCGGGTTCCTAATCTGTGAGCTGGATGGGTCGCGGCATCGGGGAGACGGGGCTGCCCCGGGGTCGCTCGCGCCCTGGAGGGTCAAGCTGCGGAGACCCGTGCTGGGTCATGTCGGACGCGGGATGCGTCGACGAAGCACTCGAGGTTTTGTGCTTCAGCTTGCCCTTACCCTCTTTGCCCTCCTTACGCTTCTTAGCGGGAGTTCGTGGCAGTGAGAGGGGTCTTTTCGGTGCCGACTTCTCGGTGCCGGAAGGGCTTCGCATCGGTGGTGACGTCGGGCCCGTCGGTACCGATGGGGATGTTGCCAAGGCGTCGGCTGCGGACATCTTCGGTGACAACGCTGCTTCCAAGAGAGCCACTCTGAGTCGGGCCGCCCGGTTCTTACGAGTTTGTTTGGAGAACGCGGCGCAACTCGAACAGGAGTCGACACGATGCGACTCGCCTAGGCACAGCAAGCAGAGGGAGTACTTGTCTGGGGGGGGGATTTTACTCCCACAATTAAGGCAGCGTTTAAAGAAACCCCACCGCTGGGCCATAGGCCGGGCGGGGAGTAGAAAGAGGAGAATCCAAAAGAGAGTCCAGGAAAAACAGTCCGTAGGTCAGGTAAAGCCAAGAAAATCAGTCCGAAAGGCCTTTCCAAGTTGGAAAAAGAAGAACGAAAGTTAACTACCGACCAGAGCAGAGAGGGGGTCCTCACGACGCGGCGGTCAGAAGAGAACTGGCGGGATCCTCGTGCCTCTCCCCGGGTCATGCGCAGTGGGACGTGCACGTGACCGGGGAGCTGGCGCGAAAATCCGTTAGGCTTTGAAGATTACCGATCGGGATCGGCGCAGGCGCACTTTATCCCAGAGGTGTGATGCACAGAGACCACGAAGAAGATCCTATCATCTGGGTCACCCAGGGCCAGTTACTCAGCCTGGACCACCTCACAGGGTTGTTGGTGGTGGTGGGGATGCGGTGGTGGAGGGGGAAGTCTGGTATACCTCCTCAAGATTCTCAGAGGTAGGATGGGGGAAGAGAGGAAAGAAAGAGGGAGAGATGGATAGTAGCCATGCTTGGCTGCTGAGGCTGGGGCATGGGGGGATGCTAAAAACTACCATTTACTTGCAATTATGACTCCTCCAAAAAAAGCTATATATACAAAAAGTAACTAATTTATATGGAAATGTAATATTCCCCCCCCCCTTTTATGGTACACCTTGGGGGGGAGAACTAATCTTGCATATGATTAAATACACTTATTGGAGTTCTTGTGGATTCCCACTGCAAATCAATTGCTTTTACTCCTAGGAATCAATTGCTTTTGTTTGTATTGTGAGTAAAAAATAATTTTGCACTCTGCAGTTGTCCTTTATAAAGTTTATATCTCTGGTACCTGGCATTTCATTTTATGGCACACATGATCCAGCCTGACAAAGTGACATTTATGTCAGATCTGGCCTTCATAACATAAGAGTTCGACACAACAGATAATCAGAAAACAAGGAATGGGGGTGGGGAAAACACAAATCTATTTTTCTCGGACATCTCTGTGCATAGCCAATTTTTTCAGCAAAATGTATACAGGCTTTTTAATGTGCAACTAGGAACTCTTGGAGGTGGGGAGGAAGTACGGCAGTGGTTACATAGACAACATCTGAAAGCACAGGGCCCACTGCATATTCTAGGTATACTCACGGACATTCAAGAGCAATGATGGCAGGCACAACTGTATTCATCTCTAGAGCATATGTGATTTTAAGAGCCTGAACAAGGCTCTTAAAATAACTTATTCCAAAATATAGATATCTCTGGAGCTATCATCAGTGACTCCTTATCATTCTAAAGTGCTATAGTAACAAATATGTCAAATATATAAAAAATTGTCTACCTTGAAATTCAATTTAAAAAAAGTTAATTCAAGTTAAATATTAAAGAAAAGTCAGTTAAATTACTTCATAAAACACAACGATGATTATTAAAGTCTCTGCTAATAAGAAATAAATCAAATCTGAAGTGCTCTACAAAGGTATTACAAGGATTATAAACATTCAAAATAGCCAGCTTACTCCAATTAATATTGACTTCCAGAGCTGAATATTCAAAATCCTTTCTAATTAGGATTTCAACTGCTAGTTAATGATTTTGTTAAGATATTATGAGGCTAGGAGAATTCATTTCCTAGTCCTAGGTAGTGGCTTTGGCATTTCAGGAAAATATTAGCATTTTCAGATATGATTAATGTATATCAAAACAGGTAGGAATGCTGATCATAAGATAACCAATGGTGAAACCATTGAAGCAAGAAGCAGAGAGAGAGATCACAGAATCAGAAACTGTCAGTAAATACAGTCCTTCAAAGATGAGGATGGGGAAATTCCAGAGAGCCAGCATGGTGTAGTGGTTAAGACCAGTGGATTCTAATCTGGAGAACCAGGTTTGGTTCCCCAGTCCTCCACATGAAGCGTGCTGGATGACCTTGGGCCAGTCACAGTTCTCCACGAACTCTCACAGCCCCACCTTCTTCATAAGGTGCCTGTTGTGAGGAGGGGAAGGGATGGAGATTGTAAGCTGCTTTGATACTCCTTAAGGTAGAGAAAAGCGAGATATAAAAACAAACAGCTCTCCAGGTTAGAATCCGCCAGTCTTAAAAAATACTTTAAACCACACAAAGTACAGACTTCGAACAATATATTTTTCAACAGGCTTACCAAGAAAGGTGAAAGTACAAATGAGTATTACACCAGGTTACACCACCTTGCATGTTCATGTGAATTTGCAAATGCTAACCATGAAATAAAGGCACAATTAATACAAGGAATTTCCTCAGCCAAACTCCAGAGGCAAGTTTTACGAGAATCTCAGATGACTTTCAGCAAATTCCTGGACATGCTCAGGTAACAGAAGAAGGCAAACACTCAGCATAACTAGAAGCTGCACATGCGCTGCAGAAACAGTCTGATAGGAACCAGCCAATACATTTCCAAGTTAGCAGTAAATTTCCCAGTGCATAACAATTGGCCTTAAAGACAGATAACCTGCTATACTTATGGAGGGCTCTCTCAACATGGGGCACTTGCCCTGCCAAAGATGTTTTTTGTCACAACTGCAGAGAATGAAATCACTATGCAAGGGGCTGCAGATCTTTACAGTATGTGTCAAACATTCACAAACTATTGTGGTAGATTCATATCTAGACTGGCTACAACTTCCCAGCCTCTCTGGCTTTTAACAAAGAAAGACCAACCATTGGAATAGGCAGAGAAACTGCTTTTAATGGCTTAAAGAATGCCCTTGAAAGTGATATACTCATGTCATACTGTGATCCACACGAAGAAACTGAACTTTTCATGGATGCCAGCCCTGTTGGCCTGGAAGCTGTTCTCACACAGACTGATCTGCATGGTTGTGATTGCACCATTGCCTATGCCAACAAAGCTCTCTCACCCAGTGAAAAACAGAACTTCCAAACAGAGAGGGAGGCTCTTGCGGTGGATTGGGTGTGCTCTCATTTTCTTTTTTTTCTTTTCTTTTTTTAGATAACTCTATTTCTTGTTATTGAGTCCTGCAATTATTTTCCAGCCATTTGACCATATACTATTAAACATAATTTCATCTTTCCTATGGATGATATTATTTAATTTAACCATTTCTGCTAAATCATATAATTTACTTATATGCTCTCATTTTCATCTATACATGCACGGATGCTTATTCACAATAATAACTGATCATACAACTCTTGAAACCATGTTTAATGATTTGTCTTTTCAGCCACCAATTCACATTGAACAACAGATGCTCTAACTGCAAGGATACAATCATAGTCATCTATTGACCTAATAAAGACAATCCAGCAGACTATTTTTCAGACATCCATCAACTGTGCTAATCAGCAATCATCTATAAATCTAATTCCCAAGTGGCCCCCTGCGTGCGGATACCTAAATCTGGGTGGGGGGGGCACTTGGGGGACAGGGAGGTTGTTCTGCAGATGTGGGGCGGTCCCCATGTCTGCAGAAAAATCTAAAAAGTTTTAAAAATTTGGGGGGGGGATACTTAAATCCCCCCAAAAGTAAAAACCCATTCCCTGTGCATGCGTGGGGAATGGACTTACCTGACTGGCAGCGGATGAGCGGCAGGCGGTGGTGGTGGGGGCAGGCTGCAGCCGAGCCAGCAGCTGGTGTGGCCAGGCAGCAGCAGCAGGGGGCTGTGGCCGAGCCACCGGCTCAGGAATGGGGGAGGGGGGAGGCGGTGTGGTGGGCCTCAGGCCTAGCCATGCCACTGGCTCTGAGAGCAGGGAGGGGGCAGGAGAGGGTGGGAGGCAGTGCAGCAGGCCTTGGGCCTAGCCAAGCCGCCGGCTCTGAGAGTGGGGGAGGGGGCAGGAGAGTCTGGGAGGCAGCACAGCAGGCCTCAGGCCTAGCCTTGCCGCCAGCTCTGAGAGCAGGGGAGGGGGCAGGAGAGGGTGGGGGAAGAAACGTTGGGCCCGAGTGGCTTAGCGCCACTTGGGCCCAAATGAGAATGGGCTGGGGGTGGGAGGGAGGGAGGGAAGCGGTGGGGTGGGGGGAAGAGACGCCGGGCCCAAGTGGCTTAGCACCACTCAGGCCCAAACGAGAATGGGCCAGGGGGCGATAGGGAGGGAAGCGGCAGGGCAGGGTGAGAAATCCTGGGCCCGAGTGAGAGTGGGCCGGGGGCCAGGAGGGAGGGAGGGAGAAGCGCCAAGTGGCTGACAGCTTCTCCCCCCAGCGCGAGTATCATGGGTCCCCCCTTCTTGTGAAGTTATAAAACACAGGCAAAGTGCATGTCAACTTTCTCCTCTCACATGCTGTTCCCAAAACTCTTTCACTTCACGACATAGAGACTGCTGCATGTGCCAGTTCTTGCTTCCAGATGATTATCAAGACTGTCCATAATGGCCAGTAGAAAGATGTTGGAATTTGCAAGTGTTACTCCTGTCATGAAAGAGTTAATCTGTTGTTTATGTGTTAATGTTAGCAGTTAGCATAGAACCAATTATGTGTTGAGCACAGTTTTCCTGCCAGAGAATGGGAGATACTATTCCTAATGAAATGAATTTGGGAATCACTATTGGCTGATCAATACATTGAGGATGCTACATGTGGTCTGATACATACATAAGAGTTGGGGGCTTTGGGGGTAACCTTTCTCTCCTTTGTTCTCACCCACACATGAGTTTGAGCAAACAAACAAGCAAACTGGAGCTTAGAACTAGTTAGTTAGGATGTTGTTATTTTTCTCCATGTAACCCTTCCTATTTTTTTAGTAAAATGTATCTTTTTCTTAAAAGGTAAACACATGGTCTGTGTCTGCATTATTTTTCCACTGCACATCAGAGCTCTGCTAGGCATATCCAACAAATGATCCTCTTAATCATCTATAACATTTGACTTCTTAGGCCCAAACAGTCATCCAGTCTTTTACTATATTAGGAGTGAACTTCTGGAATTGAAAATAATCTCTTTCTTTGAGGTACATGGTTGGTTATCTCATGTTCAGTATGGAATCATGCAGTGGCTCTGGCTCATGAAGGCCACCAAGGAGTAGTTAAAACCAAAGATTTGTTAAAAGAGAAAGTACGATTGCCTGGGATTGATAACCTCAATGATCAACAAGTTAAGTCTTGCACTCTATGCTAAGCAGCAATTCCACAGAGCTGTTCTGCACCATTGCAAGCCTCTCCACTACTTCCACCATCATGGGTTGAGGTCAGTGTATATTTTTGTGATCTTCCCAGTGGTGATCATCTTTTGGTTGCTATCAATAACTATAGCCGGTATCCAGAAGTAGAAATGCTCACCACTACTTCAGCAAATTCTGTCATCCCCAAACTCAACAAGATTTTTTTCACCTTATGGTATACCAACTGTTCTTAAAAGTGACAATGGGCCACCATTTCAAAGTCTGTAGTTTTCTCAGTTTTCAGATTATCTTGGCTTCAGACATAGAAACATAACACCACAATGTCCATAAGCAAATAGAGAGGTGAAGAGAGTTATGTGGACACTGGAGTAAGTTTTACAGACTGTTGCTGCAGAAGGAGGCAATATGAAGCAAGAACTACACGGTTTCTCCAGTTATTGAACAATTGGAAGTCATAGTTGGCTGATAGGTTTCCCTGAGTGTTTTCAATGAATTTAGACTGCAGACAGATTACAAAAATTAACTTGACCATAAAATGGTTTTTTGTACAAATAAGTTATAATTGTGATGAGCACCTGTATTTGGCAATTCGTTGATAACTTTAACTTGGACATATTTTTTTTACAAAAAAGTTATAATTAAGATGAGCACTTGTACAATTTTCAGTAGGAAAACACAGACTCCAAAGTGTTATTGATATGAATTAAATTACAATCTGTACCTAACCTCACACAGTTGTTGGGGAGACACAGAGTGGGCAAATCGGAACTACCTTTTTCCTGTAACATGGCAAGCAGTACTTTAGCAGCTTAACGTTTCCACAATTGGTGACTCCAGTACTTCCTGGTATTAAAGGGGGTGGGTGGGAAATATTGTATTGTCACAAAACTAGAATTTGTAAGCTGCTTTTTAAAAATAAATAAATGGAGATTTCAAGGAAAAAAGAATTGCTTTAATACAGAACTACTGGTGTATCAGTTTCTAAATAGATTTATAGGAGGAATAATTCTGTGCAGGTCAAGCCATGACTAGAAATGTCTTTTAAAAAAAAAAAAAAGGCTTGGCAAATTAAGCAATAAAACACAACAGGCAGTGTATTTGTGGGAAGCTGCTACAAGCAGTTTGAAGCACTGGTGAAGTACTTTAGTATTTCACCCACTTCTTGAAGTGTTCACTTACTCTTAGCACATAGAACTTATAATAGAAAACCAGTGGGGGATATCAAGTGAGTGCATTTTAGAAAGACTATAGACAACAGTGCACCATCTGTGAGAAACTTCATCTCTAACCAACATTTTAGAGCTAACAAGGGTGTAAACACAACCCCATTTTAAAGCTGCAGAAACCTGGCTGTACATTAAAAAAGATTACATGATGGATCATCTAGCAATACATTCATCACTGCAGTTAAAAGAGCTGCTGTAAGTAACAGAACTCATGACTCTGTGATTTTGCAAACTGCATAAGCTCTTTAAAACCAACTCTATCTGTCTCAGATCTACAGGGTGCCACAGCCCACAGACAGATTTGCATGGCTAAATTTCACAAGGCCTCTACCACCACCACCCCAAAGACAAATACCTAATTCAAAATTCCTGCTCTTCTTTCTACTTATCCTTTTATGTGCTAACAAAATGAATGCCTACACACAGCTAAGGATTCCTGCTGAACAATAATCCCCAACACTGCATCACAGTTATTTAATTTCCTCTTCTTTTATTTATTTTGAAATGAAAACCTCATGTCATGGCTCTCTGGTGCTATTACTAATTATCTTTCTGAGGCTCCAGTGGCAGCATTTTAGGAAGGAGAAATTTCAAGAGAGTGGCTTGTTATCGTGGAATGTGTGGGTGTGTGTGTGCATGCGTGCATGCTTATGCAACATCTTCAGGTTCAGGTTCACATCTCTCCTGTTGGCCAGCAAGGCACTGCTAGTGCTCTTATGGATTTTAAGATTCATAAGCTTGAACTTGGGTTGCTAGTATTGGAAGGGCCATGTGCATTCTCCATTGCTGGGGAAGGCTCCAGTCCATGCCAGGAGGCTGGCACCCTAGATAGTTCACTAAGACAGAGACAAAGACTCCTTCTGCCATGAGGTTTCTTTCTGTCACACCACGCTGGTCAACCCCTGCCCCCTCCAACATACCTGAACGGATTATGCTAACGTGGTTACCTAGCAACTGATGGTCGGGCCATCACCCAATCAGCCAGGGCCATTAAAAGACAATGAAGTGGCCCCGGTGAGTCATCGGACTTTGCCCAGGTGTCTGCTTCTGTTGAGGTCATAGTTTTGCAATATTGGCCACCCCTCTGCCACCAGCCCACTTTTTACCTTCACCAATGACAGGGTTTGAAGGGACGGACTACCTGAGAGGTGGGTCAAGGGGATGTGGTTTGCGCAGACCACCCCCAAAGACCACCCCATAAAAGATCCTGCACAGAAGCAATTGGTCTCTTGAGCCATCATCCCCTATCAGCTTTGCTACCCCTTATGCCCAGCTTTCTATACCAATACCCTTGCCTCCATCTTTAAATCTCTGAATTCCGGAACAGAGAGAACCACGTGGTCCTGCAGGTTCAAGCCTCGTGTCCCATTTTTCTATTTTTCTTCCTCATCCAATTCTTCCTTCGAGCGGACAACTCCTCTACAGGACAGGTTTTTGTATTGCCCTTCATTGAACTCCTGCTCATGCAAACGTGCT
The DNA here is from genome assembly GCA_029233225.1 of Lepidodactylus listeri. NCBI lineage: Eukaryota > Metazoa > Chordata > Lepidosauria > Squamata > Gekkonidae > Lepidodactylus > Lepidodactylus listeri. Next base: position 105,484,093 of record JARCFY010000002.1, read on the forward strand.
ATTTTCTGTCTTTATTTCCTAGGCCTGTGTGAGTGTGTGTGTGATTACGATTTCATGTGCTTGAAATACATATTTTCAGTAAATCTCATTCAAACTGAACTACAGCCTCACTGCCTATTTACTGGGAACTCCCGGAAGGGGTGGGACCTTGGTATAGCTGGTAAGAACCCGGTATTTCGCCAATTGCTAAACATAAATTAAAGCAATTCGGCTAACACTCCAATGTCATGAAACTCACTGGGTGACTTGGAACCAGTCACTATCTTTCAGCCTAACCTACTCACAGGGTTATTAAAAGAACAGAATGGAGGTGAGAATTATGTAAGCAACTGAATTTCTTGGAGGAAGAGTGGGATAAGAATGTAACAAACAAAAATATATGCACGTGATTCACATTCAAAATCCAAAGGGGGGGGCAATGAAGAGGGATCATGTGGAATCTACAGAGGAATGATGAACATCGACAAAAAAATGAAGACATAGGTCTAACAAATATCTAATGTCAGGGTGCCTGCCCCTGACAATTCACTTGAATGGCCAGCTGCAAGTAGTGTGTTCTGGATGCCTCAGGTCAGGCCTGATTCAGATAGGCATGCACATAAGATGCCCTAAGCCTGGTTCAACCCTGTCCCTGAACTTACATTCTACACTACATACGAGTTCACCCCTGTAATTATCTGAGAGTACTTTTACATTCTAGAGTTCACCCCTGTAGTTATCTCAGGGTATTTTTACATTCTACACTACACTCGAGTTCACCTCTGTAATTATCTTGGGGTATTTTTTGTTTCCACATTACATTGAGGTCAACCCTGGTTTTGCCCCACACTTATCCTGGGATAAATGGATGCTGTTACAACCAGGGATAAATGCAAGGTATTCTGCTGTGAGTTGAACTCTGATAAAACTATGTCAGATCATTTAACTCCTGGCTAGAGGTACATCTCAATCATGTTTTAGGCGTGTTAAGTGTATATTATGTGAGTAACACTATTGGAGAATCTCTTCATTTTAAGCTTTTATTAAAACATAATTATTGCATTCTTAACATTGACTAAATCAATGGAAAATTACACCATCCATCATTGTTACATGGATAATTAAAGGAGAGCAATTACATGAGTCCCAAAAGATAAGCAGGTCACAGGAATGGAGCCTCTTCCAAGAAAAACCTCTAGATCAATTCACTTCCCCATATTTATAGCTTTTTAAAATCATCTTCTAACAATACCTAACTGTCCCACTTCATAAAAGCACACATTCTTGGCCATGAAAATGGGGGAGTTAACTTGACCCGATATCATGCACAACAGCCCCAATCTAAGTCCCTTCCCCCAGCTGCTGCATATTAAAGGAAACTGAACAGGAGAGATACAATCACTGATTGTCAAACTTGTTTGGTTCTTTTAATGGGACAACTGTACAGTAACAGAGAATGTGGCAGTCTCACTGTAGTATTTTGTGTTCCCCAGGGCTTTTTTTCTGGGGGAACACACCAGAACAGTCTATTTGACAAAATTCTTTTAAAAATGTTTTAAAAGTTCATGAGTTTTCAGTATACAGATTGAAACCTTCATTTCCCTCTTGAAAGTTCCAGCACCATCCCCCCCAAAAAAAGCCCTGGTGCCCCCAAACTCTACCATTAGGCCAACTGAGGCAGTCTCCTCAAGCAGTAGATTGGGAGTTTACAACAACTTCTCATCCAGCCCACCTTCTACCAACTGCACGTTCTCCCACCTCTGCCCCTCTGATGGAGCAGCTAATCCCCCTTGTCTTCTTTCAAAATAGAGTAACAAGTCATCTGTGCCCTGTAGGGCAGGGGTGCCAAATGTAAGGCCCGGGGGCCAGAACCAGCCTGTTCAGGGCTCTTATGAGGCCCACAAGCAACTAGTACAAGGGAGGGAACAGGAGACTGTTGGGGCAGAGTGGGCAGAAACACTCCAATTGTGGCTTCAGCATGGCAGAACAGCCTCATCTGCAGAAGTCAAGAAGTGTGGGAGGGCCTGCCCAGTGCTGCACCACTGACTCTCTAATCCACCCATATGGGTTTTCCTTTGGACCCCCCCTCCCAGCCCATGGGGTCTTGCAGTGAGGATACACCAACTCAGAGTTTACCAGCTGCTGTCGTTTACACAGTTTATATCTCTGGCACCTAGCATTATGTTTTATAGCAAACATGGCCTGGCCTGACAAAATGACATTTATGTCACATCCGGCCCTCATAACAAATGAGTTTGACACCACTGCTCTAGGGCTTCCAAAACTTTCATGAAACTTCTTCCAGTTAAGAAAGTTCAGCCGTAATTATGGTTGCCTAAACAACCATGGCTGAACTGCCAGGGCAACCCACACAATTGCAAAAGGATGGTATCTCATGTGAGCTTTGGAAGTTCTGTAGCATTGTGCAGTTGGCCATTTCAATGAGGGCTCAGGAAGCAATGAAATTTAGCTGCTCTGGCAGAAGCTGCATTGTGAGTGGCTCAATGGTCTAGAGCTGACATGCCTTGCTGTACATTATGGTGCTATTTAAGGGTTCATTTATAGAAGGCAAGAGTTGCCTTGGAATTTATTTTAGTCTTGGTTAGGGTTGCCAGCCCCCCCACTGGAGGGGGGGATCCCCCACACCCAGGCCCCACCCCCTGAACAGCTGGCTATCAAAGGGACTTACCAGGATATGGAGGGAGGCCTGGGCTATGTCGCCAGTGATGTGGTGATGTCACTTCTGGTGTGTGCCAGAAGAGATGTCATCACTTCAGTGATGTCACAGCCATGCTCTGGTATTTGGACAAAAATCCTATGGTAGGTAGGCCATGATGTAAAATATTGTCAAATCAGGTCTGCAGAGAGCCCTACTTGCTGTCTTCCCTACTTTGCCCTAAACTTGTGATACTTGTCACTTAAAGTCAGGAAACATTGGATGGGCTATGCATGCTTAACAGACCAGCTCTACCCATGCTGTGAGAGGGGCATCATGCGTAAATTCCGCTACAACTATGCTAAACCTTTGATTTGGTTGAAATGTTCTCTATAGCTTCTCTTTTCACTCACTGTAATAAACAAAATTACTCAGTTCACAAAATAGTGAAACACTGTTTTCATTTGTTGTTTGGCAATAACACAGAAGACATTGTGCTTGCTCAGAAGCCTAGCATATCCACAACTCTATCCCCTTTTCTCTGTTTTATCGCAAGACAACTATTGAAGAACCATTCTGATTGGCATGAGTTTCTTTCTTCAGAAGCTAGTAGGAATCCAGCCCAGAAATGTAGCTATAAAGAGCCATTATGGGACAGGAAGAACAAGAAGAATCAGCTTGTCCACCCACAGGCAACACATGGTTTCAAAATCCACTATTTATTATAGCATTTCACTTGACTTTGCCACAAGATTCAGCAAAATTTTATTTCTGCATCAGAATTTCATTCATAAGGTAATAAAGGCTTCCTAGATTTCCAATTAACTGTAAATCTTTTTATAACATTATCTTTTTTTAGTGCTATTAAGATGCCAGAATTGAAATTAAGTACTATTTTCATTGTACATAAACACTACAGGAATCCCATGTTTGTAAAGACCTTTGTTAAATAATCCACTAAGAAATTCATGGGATTTGCATCAATTGAATTTTGAAAGTCTGAGCTTATTTCATTTTTTGAAAACAACTATAATGAATTAAATATAAATTATACATTCTGAAATCAATGCAAAAATACTTTATATAAGTGGGTGATCCACAAGGAAGGGAATTCCTTCCTTTCCCTCCCATACTCTGTAATTACCCAGATTTAGTGTGTGTGTGCATATGTGAATATAGATTTTTATATTACCTTTTTTCCAAAGTGGTATAAAGTAAAGCTGCAACATCTGTAACTAAATGTATGTATACCTTATGCCAGCTTTAAACAGAGAGGAAGTAAGGGTCTTGCTGATTGCTTCAGTACGGTCCTTTCCACACTTGAATCTCATCACTGGTTTCATCGCAGTTCAATTTGCAACACAATACCTTGCATTTATCCCTGGTTATGACAGCATCCATTCATCCCTGGGGAAAATGTGGGGAGAAACCGGGGTGACCGCAATGTAATGTGGAAACAAAAAAAAAATGAGATAATTACTGAGGTGAACTCATGTGTAGTGTAGAATGTAAGTTCGGGGACAGGGTTGAACCAGGATTGGAGATGGAGACTGGGGGTGGAGGATGGGCGTCATCATGTGCACATCTCCCACCACCGCTTTTGACACATTACGCCATTAAGGAGATGGCAGTCTAAACAGCTTAAATGTCTGTTATTAGGATTGGATGGCATGTGGTCCAAATTAATACTTGCCAAACAAACTTTAAAGCAAAGCAATGGACTTGGCAGGAAGTAGACGATCTGGGGATGGAAAAGGTCAGAGGTTTGAAGGGCAGCTTAACTAGAAAAAGTAGGTAATTGTTCTGGGAGGGACATTTCCTCATTCACTGAAAAATGCTAGTCCTGTTCTCTAGAAGTGGGGGGGGGGGGGGCTTTCCATTGATGTGCTTTGTTGGCTGTAAATGCCTTGTTCCCATGCTAGGTTCCAAGTTCTCAAGTGCCCAAAACAACAGCAGGGATTTTTTTTTAAAAAAGACCAAAACCGAATGTTGATAATACATGTAACATTTCTCAAACTTTTTGCATCTCTTTGGTTACAAAATATCGGTTCACTACCTTTTGCCACAAGATATCTGAAACTCCACAACATTTTTTTTTTTAATGTAGGGGCAATGAGTATACTTCATGCGCATATCTACTGTAGCTGCAGGCAAATTAGGGCTCTTTTAACAGCTTGTGCTGAATTGAACTCCCATTAGTTTTACTGGAAGATATGCTTCCACACTGAAAGATGACTACATCTCTTGCACGTTGGAAGCACAGCCTCCAGCAAGGTTTTATGGACAAGTTATAAAAGCTGAGAAACAGATACAATTGCAAGACATTAACTAGCAAGGCAATTGCTGGAGTTGCTCAACTGAAAACCAAGACACAGGAGAGAGCAGATTACAAAAACAGGAATGAGACAAAAACCTCCTCCATTGCGTAAAACAGATCTTATTGGAAAACACAGAATCATACAGGAACTGGTTTATCAGAATTCTGGAAGACAGAAGCAAAGCCCTTCAGGGAAACAAATTTAGAGTAATGTTATTTAATGTGAGGATTAATTATTTACCAGATTACAGTGACAGAAATGTAGAAGTCTCTCTATTTCTGCATAATAGGTTATTTTGAAAGCAATGCTGTCATTTAAGCAATGATTGGGAGGGGGAGGTTCACCAAACAAGAGGTGAATAAATAGTCAATTAGTGTCTCACCAGGCCCAGATAAATGCACAGAATAATTATTCTAAACCAAAGAGGAGTGCCCTAATGGGGCAACAATGGATTGTAGTGTGTATGACAAGCCAGTTTGTTTTTAAAGGATGAGAATTGGTAGCATTTTTTAAAATGCTTGTCAGTAAACAATACTTCAGAACCTGTAATAATCTCTTTTCAACCTTTGATGAACTTGGTGTGGAAAAACCATTTACATATCCAAAAGTAACTGTTTCCAGACATTTCAAGGGCAAGTGTACACTGCAAACCAAAAAAAGAGACAAAGATCTGCTATTTTAACACCATAATTATACGCTAGTTATTGATCACTGACTGACCTATGATTCACATAACAAACCACAGAGCTGCAGAAGAAAATAACACGCAGTCAGCAATGTCAGAAAGGAAAGGCCTGGGTTATGGAACCTTTGCTAACAGACGATAGTAAGATAATGTAACAATTAAGATGTGAACTAAAGATTAACACTCACAGCAAAATAAAATGAGGTTATTACTAATATCCTAATTAAAATTTTACAGGGATTTAAAAAAAATTCTATACTGTTTTCCCCTACACTATAGAAGTCAGGGCTTCAAGATTAGGTATTCATTTAACTCTTTGTTCAGTTGCATTAACTCTGTTGCAGTAAGTTTGGCCTAGAGATTGGTGGACAAAGATTTATAAGCAGAAAATAACATGCAGTCAGCATAGCAGGAAAGGAAAGGACTCGGTAATGCAACAGTTAAGATGCATGTCCTTAATCTGATTCCTTAAGTACCATGTTATGCATGCAGACCTAGGCATCCAAATTTGAGTTCACATTTCTATCATGAAGATTATTTTTAATGACTGTACTAATCTTCCAAACATTAGTATACATAGAACTATAAAATACATGCACATTGAATTGCTATCTCTCAAGATATGAGTAACAATATATACCAGGGAAGGAAAGATTAGAATATTTTGTGTTAGGGCTGCCAAGTCCAACTGGGGAAATACCTGGGGACTTTGGGGGTGGAGCCAGGAGACTTTGGGGGTGGAGCCAGGAGAAAGGAAGTGACATCATTTTGTGATGTCACATCCTGTGATGTTGCTTCCACATGCTTCCACATGAACTCATGAAGTTTTCTAATACTGAATCAGGCCATTGGTCCATCAAGGTCAGTATTGACTACTCAGACTGGTAGTGGCTCTCCAGGGTCTCAGGCTGAGATCTTTAATGTCACCTATTACCTGATCCTTTTTTAGCTGAAGAATCTGATACCTCCTGCATGTCAAGCAGATGCTCTGTCACTGAGCAACAGCCCTACTGAATCCTTCCTCATCTCGGCAGAATATGAAGCACTAAGTGCTACACAAGTGCTTAATATGATTTTCATAACATAAGAACAGGAGAGAAGCCACAGTGGATCAGCCCATCCAGTACAGCCCATCCAGTACAACACTCTGTGTCACAACAGTGGCCAAAAATACCAGGTGCCCTCAGGAGGTCCAGCAGCGGGGCCAGAACTCCAGAAGCCCTCCCACTGTTGCCCCCCAAGCACCAAGAATTCAGAGCATCACTGCCCCAGACAAAGGGTTCCATTTAGACCTTGTGGCTAATAATAGCCACTGATAGACCTCTGCTGGATGGGGACAGAGAGAGACAGACAGACAGACAGAAAAAAGAAAGAAAGAGGGAGAGAGAGAGAAGGAAAAAAAACTGGCAGAGGCACTTACTTCCATTTAGACCTTGTGGCTAATAATAGCCACTGATAGACCTCTGCTGGATGGGGACAGAGAGAGAGACAAACAGACAGACAGACGGACAGAAAAAAGAAAGAACGAGGGAGAGAGAGAGAAGGAAAAGAGCTGGAAGAGAAACTTACCTTGCAAGCCACATGCAAAAGCAGCCCCTTCAGTCCCTCCTTAATCTCTGGGCGGACCTCTCTTGCTGTGGAAGCTCTCTTGCTGACTCCTTAAAGGGGAAATGTCTGGTGAGGCTTTTTACTGCAGGGCAGGCTCTCTGCAGACATTTCCCTTTTAAGGCAGGGCAGGGCAGACTCCGACGTTCCCCTGCATTCCTGCTGGCAGCCATTTTGTCCCCCGGGGGCCAATTTTGAAAAAGCGGGGGTAAGCAGTAAAAACCGGTGTTTCCCCCGCCCTACCGGAGGACTTGGCAGCCCTATTTTGTGTTGTTCAATTTTGGTTGTTGTTTTTACATTTCCCAATATTTTAAATGATGAGAGATAAAAACTAAAATCACTATGAGGTAGGTGTGTGCCTTTGGCTTTTCCTAAGCTAAAATTAAACCCCAAATTAGCTGTTTCAGGTTAGTCCAAAAATTCTAGGAGGAATGATAATTTACCTCTCAGAATTTTGGAAGTGTTGGTTTTTAGGAGATGGAGGGGAGAGGAGGGGAGGGGGAGAGAGAGAGAGGAAGCACACCTGGCAAAAATCTGTATATGAGTCCTTAAAATTTTTTCTATGAAAAATTCTCTATGAGAAGACTTGGTTTCCAAACTCCAGAGGGTGGGTCTACGCCTATTTTTTAAAAAAGGTCAGTAGTCAATGTTCCCTTTAATTTGTTTTCCCTACTGAGTGGAGCAGTTCACATCCTGAGCAGAATATAACTGCTGTAATTGTAAAATGGGCAATGGACAGTGCAAGACTGGGGGGGTTGCCTAGGGAGGGGCAATATGATGTCACTGTTGATGTAACTTTCTGTAATGTCACTTCAGGTCAAAGGTCAAAACATCTAACCCCTCGCCTTTATATAACTTCACAACCGGCTAGAGTTCAAAACTCATTCCTCCCCTTTCAGTGACATGACTTCCCCCATAATTTAAGTTTTGAAATTCAATGTTAAAGTACTTTTCCTCCTCCAGAAATATCACACCAATAAACCAATGGACTGAAAAAATACCAAATTCAAAGCTGTTTTCTTAAAAATTTTGCTCTGTAGCAGTTTCCTAAAGTTGCATTAAACTCTACAAGTAGTACAAAATCCTGGACAGATAAAGCACTAAAAACTCTCTCCATAGAGAAGACAGAAACATAGAATCTGTTTGTAGACATCAATGTACACAGTGCATGGAGAATTAAGCAGGCTATAGTGAAAGATGCCATCAAATGGTTAGACCAAATGTGCATACTAGGACAGTTTTTTAAAAAAGGCAAAGAAGACAAGAGAACAGAATTGCAGTCTAACTAAATTATTTGCAATGAACCCTGACTGAAAAGCAGTGGATACAGCCATTGTTGAATAGTCTGGCTTAACTCAGACTGTGATCAGACATGCTGTTTGATCCATTGCCATTGTTGTTCCCTAACGGATTTAAAGTGCACGATCAGACAACAACATCTATCTGTCATGCCCCCCCTTTGCTGCATGTTTCTTTGATACCTGAGAAAGTCCAGTCTTGTTGGTGTGAGCTGGTTCCAAAATGGATTTACTGTTGTCTGATCGCTCTGTGGCACACCCAAGCCATCAGGCAGATCTGACTGGTCTCTTGTTTTCCAGCTGACATTTTTTTACTAGTTAGCGATGTGCAGATAGTTGCATATATGCACCCCCCCTCAGAGTCTGCTCAAAACATTTATTTTAAAAAAACTCTCAAAGAAAAATGATTCTGTTCTACAGCTTTTCTCTGTCCTTTGGGGAAGGGGTAAATTTAAAAGATTAGAGGGAAGACAGCAGTGAACTCCATATCCCAGCAGTCTCATCAGGACAAACGTTAAAAAGGACAAACTTGCTCCAAGGACAAACGTTAAAAAAATGGCCGACAGCCCCATGAACTACATATCCTAGCAGACTCATTAGTGCTTTTGGGCATGCTCAAAGGACACACTTTAAAAAAAATGGCCGAAGGGATGACTCCCTGCTTGCTGCCATCGGATTACTCAAGGATGGGTAAAAGTGCTTTGAAGAGTGCTAAAAGGGGTGAGTCTGATCAGGATTCTCTACACAAAATAACCTTGCTCAATTAGAGGTAGGGCAACAGCGAATTGAACTGCCCATCTGCTTGCAGCCTCAGAGTGTTGAGTACATAACATATACAGAAACAACTCCCAGCGACCACAGTGCCAAAGTCACATCCAAAGTCAAACCACACCATGTAATATTATCACAAAAATGTCTATGAAAATATGGAATTTAATATGTCTACTGAATCATATTAAATGCAAAAAAAATTCATTAAACATTTTTCTACAATTATAATACTTTTATCCATTTTAATGTGTTTGTTGATTTCCATTCATTCAACAATTCATTAAATTCTATAGATATCCCCATTAGATCAACTCGAAATATATGTCCTTATAATATAGTTTCTTTATGGTCTTTATATCTTTGATGAAATCTTTATTTGTAATCCACAATCCCTTGATCTGCGACCCAATGGATAATGGGTGAAAGTCCGTTTCAGCAAAAAAATTTTTTAAGAATTGCTTTAAATCAAAGTCAAGAGTTGTCCATATGGGTGTGTGTGTTCCATTTAGAATATACTTTACTGGATTTGCTGGACAATTCAAAGTAAGGATTTCAGAAGACTGGCTCTTGACTTTGATTTAAAATGATTCTTGAAAAAAAATGGCTGAAATGGACAAATGGAGGAACTATTTAAGGATAGACTACAGGGGAACTAATATAGTGTGTGCCTTTGATTTTCCTTCTTTGTCAAACTCTATACAGAAAATTGTATTCAGGTACTGGCACCTAGAATGTGACATTTCTGGGTGTCAATACAAACCGTATACTGGATTAAGGAGAACCAGGAACTTGCAAAATATTCCTGTGAAGTCTGACATTATGCCACCTTTAAGAAAATTGTTATCTGTTTCAGAACACTATAGACAGGGGTCATTTCGTAGAAAAAGAGGTGCAGGAGCTCATTAGCATAACTCATTTGCATAACTCATTTGCATATGCCACACCCCCTAACATGCCGGAAGTGTGTCAGAAGGCAACACCCACCCCTCAGGCTCCACTCCACAGGTGAGTGAAACTGACCTGCTCTTCCTCCATTCCCTTCCCCATCCAATACTTTGTGCAATAAAAATAAGTGTAAAGAACACACCCTCATTCTCTTCCTGTTCCCTTGAAACCGCCAGGTTTCAAGTAGACTTGAGATACCCAGGACATGTGCACCACCCATTCCTTTCCCTTCCCCTCCCCACAACAAGACACCCTGTGAGGTAGGTGGGGCTGAGAGAGGTCTTTTGAGAACTGCTCATGAGAGAACAGCTCTGAGAGAACTTGTGACTGGCCCAAGGTCACAGCAGCAGCTGCATGTGGAGGAGTGAGGAATCAAACCCGGTTCTCCCAGATTAGTGTCCAGCTCCTGACTACTACACCAATATGCCACCCTGAGCAAGTCTTTGGAAAAGTAGCACACAGTCATAAAAGGAACAATGATAAAATTATCAACATTAAAACAAAACATTAAAAACAATAAAGACCCTAGCAGGGCTTTCCCCGGGGTGCTGCGCCTCTGCACTGCTCGGGGAAGCTGAGGAGGGGGCGGGGCTTGGTCATGTGCTTCTCACTGGGTTTCTCACTCCCAGAGCTGCGCTCCTGTGCACTCCTGCTCCAACGGACCCCTGACTATAGATGTAATTCATGTTCTGTCTCTCCTCAAGCCTGGAAGGCCAAGAAATTGGTACTCCTAAGCTTTGAGTTTACATTACAATCATTCACTAACTGTGCAACGAGGTGTGCCATATATTTATTTGTGTACAAATACTAGCTACTGTACATAGGTTCTACAATGCATACTGTGAGGACACGGGTGGTGGAACATCGTTCCTGTAGAAGGAACAAAATTACAGAAGCACCCCTTATGAATCATTTCCTGGAAGTTGGCCATGTACCTGAAGATTTTAAGTTCTTGGTACTTGAGAAATATGAATCCAAACCTTATGCCAAGTATGATGTACAAAAGGAGCTTCTCTGTAGACAATTTTTCTAGATTCTTAGATTAAGATCTTATTTCCCCCATGGGCAAAATCAAAATTGTCCTACTTCTTATGAAAACTATTACTTTCCTCTCATTTTTGTATTGCTATGTTATTCATTTCCAGTGTTTTTTATGGGATGTCACAACTATTCATTTAATGGTCCCTCTCTTTTTATATATCTTTTTGAGAGCCTAAATGTAATGTAATACTAATAGGTTGAGGTTTTTTAAAGAGACAATGCAGACATGCTAAGCAGCTGTTTTCCATTTGCATTTTGCTCCTGATAAATATCATTAGTAACATCTATTTCCTCACTGACAAGAGAGATTGTGAGCACATGTCAACATAGGGAATTATGCGTTTTAGACTGGAGAAAATACTTGACCTTGACTGTTTGTTGGGGGGTTGTTTTGCTAACGAATGATATCTGAGTATTGCAATTTAAGTAATTAATAGCATTACTAGATAGCCTATAATTCCTTGTAGATGCCCTGCCAGTTTCCTTTACTGGAGAAGGGACCGATTCACTGAAACATGGGAATCAACTGTAAGCCCCATCACATTTGCACTTTTGACACTGCACAGATTTTGATGAATTCTACTTATCAATTTTCATTGGACTTTTCCCTTGTGAGGGTTTTCTGTATGCCATTTTTATACTGGATGGAGATAACTATTTTTGTACTGTATGTCTCATAAGGAATACTGAAAATAACTAATACATTACAGTAACACATTGAGTATATATATATATTTTTACTTTTGCCTTTATAATAATAGTGCTGTATTTTACAGTGGTTGCTTTTGTTGTTGTGTTACTGGGGACACACAGCCTGCAAGTGGTCTGTCCCTCCACAGTTAAAGCATTTTCTCACCTGGGGCCAGTTTCAATTAGCCAAATCGGGGCTTTCTTAACCTCTGTCTGAGCAGAAGCTCCTTCCCTTTTGGACCGAGAATCCACCTTCCCACCCTTCTGGAACCCTTTCCCTTCCCTTTCCAGCTGAGAAGTCCTCCAATCCACCCCTCCTGTTCAGCACCAACTTATCCGCAATTTCTGATGCTTCAGTGGCATCTTTAGGCTTTTTGTCCTTTACCAGACATTTTAGCTCCTTGGGGAGTTTGGAATAAAATTGATCTAGCACCAGTAACTGGAATAAAGCCTCAAAGTCCCCTGCTTTTGCTTCTTCCACCCATCTCCTCCCCATCTCACTCATTTTCAGAACAGACTCAGAATACGTTCTGCACTGCTGTGGGGATAAGCCCCAAAACTGCTTTCGAAAGTGGTCAGCCCCCAGTTTGAATTGTTTAAAAACTGTGGCTTTGAAATCTTTAAAAGTTATTCCTCCCTCCTCCCCAGGCATGCTGTTGTAGCTAGCAGCTAGCTCTCCAGTTATGATGTTACAGAGGTAGGACACATAGTCTGCCTCTGCAATCCTCCACTGCATAGCTGCTTTCTCAAAAGTTGAAAGATATACTGAGTAAATAAAGATATTCCCCCTCCTTGTATGGAACACAATCTTGCGGTTAACTTTTATTTTCCTTCTTTGATTAGCCTGCAGGCACACCATCTTGAGGTCGTGTTTTCTTTGGTCCTTCTGCATCTTTTCTCTTCTGTCCTACAGCCGTTCCTCCTTCTTGAGCTCTTGCCTGCAGGCTTCTCTCTCTTCCTTATCTCCCTACAGCCACAACTTCTCCAGCTCTTGCTCCTTGAGACAGATGTCATCCTGCTGGCTTGAACGCTCAGCTGCAGCCACCCCTATTGATTTGCCATAGCTTAGTATGAGAGCCTTCATCTCATCAGCAGTCCTGTTCTCATAACCTATCTGCTGCTTCTGACATTCTTCCTCCTGCTCTTGCTTTGTCAGCTTAATTATTCTCACTTGATCTGCCAACTCCATCCTAGCTAGCCTGATCTGACCCTACACCAGTCAATCTGGTGGGGAGAAGGAACACTTCCATTGCTCTCTCTTTCTCTGTGTGTGCCAAATTCACAATCCCCAGCCAATCAAGTTCTCTATTTATCCTCATCTCACTGTGCTGCCAAATTGTGGTGGAATGGGCCTGCTCTAGCCTGCAGGCCCTATTCCACCCTGCCCTCCAAGGTTTTCCCAACACCTGGAGAGGCTTTTCTCTCTCTCAGGTAACCCACCACCATGACCTGACCTTTGTAAGGAATTGCACACTGGAAGGGTCAGGATTCTCAACTTCCCTATCAAGATCCAAGGCCTTGCCTCTGTATCTCCCACTGCCCTGTACATGGTTACCCCAGGGACAGTTTACAGCCTTGGGCACCCTTGGAGGAATAGCCATGTGTGAACTGCCTGCCTCCCCCCTGGTGCTCCAAGACAGTGGAGATCTATGTGGTATAGAGAACCACTACCAGCATCAAAAGTTATAAAGTATTTATTAAAAAGAAAATGTCCACAAGCATACTTTAAGCACAGTACCAGATTGTGCAAAGATCCAAAAGAAATTGATAAAACACAATTTTTCTGCCCCACTCTCTAGACATATTCTATCAGATGTTAAAATATAGGACAGTCTCCTTAGCTTTCGGAAGTTACAGATCTCTACAGAGTTACCATTACCTTGAAGCTTCCTTCAGTTGACCAGACCACCACATGGTGAATGGCCACCTCCTCCAGATCTCAGTTAAGAATTCTGTCTGCTCTGATGGAATCTGTACCTGAGACCCCTTCCTCCTTCCTTCCTTGAGTTTTATTTTTTTTCCTTTCCCCTCCCACTGGCCTGGTCAGGCCAGGTCAGAGGGGCTTTTTCTGAAGTTTCCAGAAATTTCCTTCCTGAAGTCTCTCTAGTATTTAATTCCTCCAAATCTCACTTCCCTGTTTGGAGGGGGAGCTTGGACCATCCTATTGTCTCTAGCTAGACCTATTAGCATTTCTTAAGAGGTAGCTGAGATGAGCCTGGAAAGCCATTGACTGACTTCATCCTCCCTGCCTGTTCTCTGCTGAGAGAGAGGGAGAGAGAGAGAGAGAGAGAGCTTTTTAAGACACAAGGGGAAGTTTTTGCTCATTTTACCTCCAGAGGGAAAAAAAATGCATTGCTTCATAATAGTAATAAAATAATTGGTCTGTCTGTCCATCTGTGTTTTGTTGTTGTTTTTTAAAATTGCTTGTTTAGGATTATATCCTGCCTTTCTCCCCAATGAGGACCCAAAGCAGTTTACATAATTCTCCTCTTCTCCATTTTATCCTCACAACAACCCTGTGAGATAGGGTAGGCTGCATATGTGACTGATCTAATATCACCCAGTAAGTGGTCATTGTAGCGTGGGGATTTGAACCTTGGTTTCCCAGATCATAGTCTGACACCTTAACTGATATACTGCCCTGGCAGGGATAACTTATCAGAGACTAAAACCAGGGCTGCAGTCATATGAACAGTTTGCACTGATACTGTTGTGGTGCCTTTGCAGATTAAGGCCCAATTTACACCTCCCCTCTGAAGTAGTTTGACTGCTGTCTTTTCCTACGCTCATTTCATGCTGGTTTCAAATTTTACTCCCTGGGGTCAAATCAACATCTGACTTTCCCACAGGAATCATTCTAGTTTAAAAAACCCTGTCTATACCTGTTTCTAGTTTCAAACCATACTTGTTCTAGTTTAAAAATTACGGTTTACATTCATTAATTGCCCTCCTATGGTCAAGCTAGCATTATACTGCTTTAAACAAATCCTGTTGCTTAGTACTCTTCAGACCCAGGGAGTGAAATTTGAAACCAGTGTGAAATGTATGTAGGAAAAGACAGCAGTCAAACTACTTCAGAGGGGAGGTGTAAATTGGGCCAAAGTCTGAAGAGACCTGGGTGAGAGATGGGGAGACAGTTGCTCTCTCCCAATCAGCTCCACCCGGGTTCTCGGTCCTCCACCAATCACGGACTGAGGGGTGGCGGGGTGGAGTGGTGTTGTTCATTCGGGAGGCTTACTCCTACAGGACGCTCCCACTGTTTAAGCTTGTGGGCATAGAGTTCTCTGGCCTGGTGTTGGATGCTGTGGAGAGTTTGGCTATTTGGGTGGTGTACCAGCTGCCCAATGCACCACCTGCTAGCCTGCCATCTCTGGTCGAGGCTGTGTTGGGCTGGGCATTGAAGCACCCTTGGCTTATAGTCTTGGGTGATTTCAACATCCATACAGATGATGCAGCCTCTGGGCCGGCGATGGACCTGGTGTCGGCCATGGCGGCACTAGGACTCTCCCAACATGTAATGGTACCCACGCACTGGGCCGGGCACATGCTCGACCTGATCTTTACGGCAGGGGTTATGGTGGACCCGGTTACTGCCTTGGCCGTACCATGGTTGGACCACTATGCCCTGAAGGCCCGTCTGATGGTGCTGCTCTGACCCCATGTGGGCGGCGAGCATATTTTGGATTACTCACAGAGCCAGATGGACCCTCAGCGGCTCCTGATGGCTCTGTGGGATCCCATGCCCCTGGCAGCTCATTGGATGAGCTGGTCAAGGACTGGCAAGGCCAGCTCTTGGCAGCCATCGACGAGATCACCCCCCGACGCCCTCTGCGCCTTCACTCTAAGAGGGCTCCCTGGTATACTGGGGAGCTGTGGCAGATGAAACAGGGACTCAGACGGTTAGAGAGACGATGGCGGCATGCTCACAACAAAGCATCAAGAGCATCTTATAGGACATTTATGAGATCCTACGAGGTGGCAGTCAAGGCTGCGAAGAGACAAATCTAGCGGCCACGATTGCGTCTGCTAGCTCTTGCCCAGCCCAATTATTTAGAAAAATTCGATCTTTAACGGAGCTGCTGCAGGGCAGGCTAAACAACAGGGAACTGGATGTTGGCTGTGAGGCTTTTGCGAGCTATTTTGCAGATAAAATATTGCAGCTCCGCCACGATCTCCCGGCCATGGTTGAGACAGTTAGTGAACTCGAGGCTCCATGCACATCTTCTAGTTCCATTCTGGATGGTTTCGGCCCACTCAGTCTGGAAGAAGTCGACAGACTGCTCTTGACTGTACGCCCAACCTCTTGCAGGCTTGATCTGTGCCCCTTGTGGCTTATAAAAGCTGGCCATGAGGGGTTGCGAGGTGCCCTTTAGGATATTGTCAACAAGTCCTTCGCAGAGGGACTGTTCCTGGGGGCACTCAAGGAAGCGATGGTCCGCCCTCTCTTAAAAAAACCACCTTTGGACCCGGCTGAATTGGCCAACTATTGGCTGGTGTCCAACTTGCCCTATTTGGGAAAGATCCTGGAGAGGGCAGCGGCGATTCAGTTGCAGGGCTTTCTGGATGACACTTCTGTGCTGGACCCGTTTCAGTCTGGCTTCTGGCCAGGTCACGGGATGGAAACGGCTCCGGTCGCCTTCACGGATGACCTCTGCCGGCATCTGGATTGGGGTGGTACGGCAGTGCTGGTGTTGTTAGATCTGTCGGCTGTGTTCAATATGGTCAACCACCAGCTACTGATCCACTGCCTCGCTGACACGGTGGTTCGGGGGCTTGCCTTGCAATGGCTAACCTCCTTCCTCCAAGGTCGGGGACAGAGGGTGGTGCTGGGGGAGCAGATGTCCCAGAGGCACATGCTGGTATGTGGAGTGCCACAAGGGGCAGTGCTACCCCCGATGCTTTTTAACATCTATATGCGCCCCCTCACCCAAATTGCTCAGAGGCACAGGCTGGGTTGTCACTAGTACGCTGATGACACCCAGCTGTATCTGTTGTTGGGCGGCCGGTCCGAGGCCACCCCAGATGACCTGGATTGGGCGCTGCAGGATGTAGTGGGCTGGCTCAGGCTGAGTCGACTGAAACGGAATCCAATGAAGATGGAAGTCCTGTGCCTGAGTCGGAGTGGGCCGGGGGTAGGAATTCCCTGACGGCCTTAGGGGGGGCACCATTGGTGCCAGCACTGAGGGTGCAGAGTTTGGGAGTGCTCCTGGATGCTTCATTATCTATGGAATGAGCTCCCGGAGAACATTAGGGCCCTGCAGGACCTTTTGCAGTTCCGCAGGGCCTGTAAAGCGGAGCTCTTCCGCCAGGCCTTTAATTAGGAGCCGCCACTGGGGGAAGTGGTGGGTTAATCTCTAGCCTGGAAAATTGGTGCTGGAGACCTCTGGCCCGGGCCTGGGACTTTTAAGCTACGCTGCTATGTGGGATATTGTACTGCTGCTTTCTGTGCATTTATTTATTGTTAATGGATTTAATTTTAATTTAATTTTAACCCTAACTTAAATTATGTATGGATGTGTTTTAATATTGTTGTTAGCAGCCTGTAGCCGGCGTTTGCTGGGCAGGCAGGATACAAATTTAAAATAAATAAAAAAAATAAAAAAAAAAATAAGAGTACTAAGCAACAGGATCTGTTTAAAGCAGTATAATGCTAGCTTGACCACAGGAGGGCAATTAACGAATGTAAACAGTAATTTTTAAACTAGAACAAGTATAGTTTGAAACTAGAAACAGGTATAGACAGGTTTTTTAAAAAACTAGAATGATTCCAGCGGGAAAGTCAGATGTAGATTTGACCTTAAAGAGCACAATCAGACAGCAAAGTCTACCTACTGTGCTGCAGTCCTCACCACCCTGTTCTGCCCCACTTTGGAAGTGGAGTAATCAGGCACCACGGAAAGTCTGGGGTTTATGAATACCAGCACTTTCACCCCACATTTCCGGATGTCTGAACTCCCTTGGTGTGAACTCAACCCAGTTGAGATGTCTGATCGCTCTGTTTCATTTTTACTCCCTTTTTTAAAAAGTCAGTTAGCTATGTGCACATAACTACATCCTTGTGCACACCAGAAGCTTACACCTGTCCTCGGAGGTGAGAAGGTGGGTAGGGAAGGGCAGGCTGAGAAGCCTCTTTTGTCTTTTTTTCACACCAGTTCCTCTGCATACAGCCTTGCAGCACACAAAGTGTGGGTTAATTGAAAAGATGAGGTTTTTTTCCAGAGGAGAAGGCAGCCTCCTCCAGCTGTCAAAACAGAATGGTGCTTTGAATAAGGGATTATGCACATGTGCAAAAGACAAAATAAAAAAAGAAGCCATCTGACCGGATCACCCACTCTGTGGTTGCCTTACAGCATTAATCTGAATGGTCAACCTTGGGGTAAGCGTGCAGTGAAGCCGCTTCTAGTAACTCCTTCCTTCAGTGATTTAAACTGCTGCAAACAGAGGCACCACCAGATCACACCAAACCTCCAGTGTCACTGCAGCCTAGGAGTCAGAGCTGGCCACCATCTTCAGGATAATTGTCAGAGCTCAAGGTCAAAATGGAAAAAGACATGGGAAAATCCTGGCCCAGTTGAGACAAACCAGCACTGCCCCGTGCTATCTGCTGTGGAAGCAAAGGATCTCTGTTTGTGGCAGGCATAACTCAGAAAATAATGCTACATGTTTGAAAACTGGCCTCCAACCCCAGAACGATGATGGAAGTTGTAGAGCCAAAAATGAAGGGAACTGGAACACCCTGAACCAGAAATTGAATGAGAAAAGTGTAGGGAAAAGGAAAACAAATTAAGGAAAAGAAGGTGAACGTTTGTTTTATTTTATTTTGCTGCAACACCCTAACTAACGCTTTGCAAGATCTGGCTGAGCTGTGCGCAAGAAAGGGAAGAGAGAAAGGCTAGGGTGTTAGCAGGCTGCAGGCTGGCAAATGCTGTAGCAGCCATCAGTGGGCTGTTTTGTTTTGCACCAGTCCTGGGTTAGTTGATGGACTTAGCATCATTTGTTAGGCAGATTTGCTTCAGTCTTGGAGAAAGGCAAGTCTTACAGATAGTAGAGTGCCTTTTACTGTGTTCAGACTTCCCTGCACCCCTAACGGTTGCAGCTAGGGCTGCCAAGTCCTACTTGGGAAATATCTGAGGACTTTGGGGGTGGAGCCAGGAGACTTTGGGGGTGGAGCCAGGAGAAAGGAAGTGATATCATTTTGTGATGTCACATCCTGTGATGTTGCTTCCACATGCTGACACGTGAACTCATGAAGTTTCCTAATACTGAGCTTCTGCTGCTGCCTTGAGCTTTATAGGCTTGCAAGCAGCATTACCCAGACTGTGACTTTTATGCCACTGTTTTTTGTCGCTGAACAAGAGTCAGTGTTATGTAGCAGTCAGTTTGTTTGGCTGGGATCTGGGAGAGCCTGGCTCAAAACCCTGCAGTGCCATGGAATCATTTTATTTAATACTGAATCAGGCCATTGGTCCATCAAGGTCAGTATTGACTACTCAGACTGGTAGTGGCTCTCCAGGGTCTCAGGCTGAGATCTTTAATGTCACCTATTACCTGATCCTTTTTTAGCTGAAGAGGCTGATACCTCCTGCAAGTCAAGCAGATGCTCTATCACTGAGCAACAGCCCTACTGAATCCTTCCTCATCTCGGCAGAATATGAAGCACTAAGTGCTGCACAAGTGCTAAATATGATTTTCATATCATAAGAACAGGAGAGAAGCCACAGTGGATCGGGCCAACAGCCCATCCAGTACAACACTCTGTGTCACACAGTGGCCAAAAATACCAGGTGCCCTCAGGAGGTCCAGCAGCGGGGCCAGAACTCCAGAAGCCCTCCCACTGTTGCCCCCCAAGCACCAAGAATGCAGAGCATCACTGCCCCAGACAAAGGGCTCCATTTAGACCTTGTGGCTATAATAGACCTCTGCTGGATGGGGACAGAGAGAGACAGACAGACAGACAGACAGAAAAAAGAAAGAAAGGGGGAGGGGGAGAGAGAGAGAAGGAAAAGAGCTGGCAGACCCCAGCAGCTTACCTCAAGCAGCTTACTCCAGCAGCAGGCCACATGCAAAAGCAGGCCCTTCAGCAGAAAGAGCCTCTCTGGGCAGGACTCTCTTGCTCTTTCTTAAAGGGGAAATGTCTGTTGAGGCTTTTTACTGCAGGGCAGGCTCTCTGCAGACATTTCCCTTTTAAGAGGCCAGGGCAGGCTCCGACGTTTCCCTGCTGGCAGCCATTGCCTCCCCCAGTGGCCAGTTTTGAAAAAGCGGGGGAAAGCTTTACAAATCGTTGCTTCCCCCGCCCTACCCGGGGACTTGGCAGCCCTAGTTGCAGCCAGAACTGCTTTTTAAAAATAAACGAAAAGACATTTGACTGGATGCAGCATGACGCTGGTTTCAACGTCCCTCCAGCTGACTTTGGCCCCCTGAATTTTGTCCCCTCGAGTCCCCCCATTAATGGCCCTGGCTTCAGGAGGACAAGAGACAAAATGGACACATAATCTAAAGAAGAAGACACAGTGTCTGCTGAAATGGGGACCAAGGGGGAGAGGGAAAAAGAACCCTGATCGTATTAAGGAAGCTCTTACTTCTGAGCCTGCTTAGCAATTTGAAGCTCCTAGCCATTATTATATATGGACTCCATCCTAACTCAAAGGAGTAGCTATGAGCACATGATACCAAACTCACTAGGGGATGACTCTTATATACAGAAACCAAGGTAATGGATGATTTCTAATTGCCTGCAGCTTCAAGAATTGCATTGCCTATCTCTAATTACTATCTCTAGGGATATGTACAGAATTAGGGTTAAACAATTGAAATTTATTTGCATTTTTTTTATCCTTCAGGTCTGTTGAGTTTACATTTGTGTGTGCTTTTTTAATATTCTTATTAAACTTAAGATGGAACCATGCTACACAACTGTCTTAATGCAAAATCATATTAGTCTATAAATATGTTATTTTAAAAATAAGAATCTTAGATCAAACAAACCAGTTATCAGATGGCAGAGAAATTGTGGTTATAATTCTCATTTCCTTTATTTTCTTTAATAGGAAATATTATGGAGGCCAAGATTTTTCGAAATATCTATTTTATGCCTATTTCCATATGAAATTGGAATTTGGTCATTAGATCTGACATACTTTTGTTAACTGTTCCTCAACAGTAAATTACCAAATTATTCTTAATAATCATCAATTTTCTGGCAGTGATTCACACATTTAGGATAATATCATTATAGGTTTTTCTGAGATCCTTCATATATTCTGGAAGGATTTCTACTGACTTGAAGAGTTTATGGGATCTTATCAGGTAATTAATTCCAAGGATAACTTTCTTGTATTTCTCCCACCAAGTAGTCATGTTGTGAACTTTGCAAATATATTTAAAAACTGAACTTGCATGTTGTTTTCTCTCAAGATGAACACTATGTACACTCATATTGATAATTTGTTCAAAATTTTAAAAAGCCGCATTTCAAGTATCTGTGCTCTAGTAACATTTACAACTATATAGGCAGCTTGCTCAGAATTTAAAGGATTGCTCAGAACTGCAGTTTTCTGGTCTCCAGTCCAATGTGGGAATCTGTAAAAACTGTAACTCCTGACAACCTGATAAAAAAGGCTGAGGACGTTTGGGAAGAGTAATTTACCAGAAAGATAGGCCTATTGTCTATTTAAATATCCTGCCTCAGACAACTTATTGTCCCATTTAGAATGTTCAGGCATTACCGTTGGTGCCTGCATCACGGGTTAGGAGTTTAGGAGTGCTCCTGGATCCCTCTTTGTCAATGGAGGCCCAGGTAGCAGCCACTGCCAAGTCGGCCTTTTACCATCTTCGGCTGGCGCGGCAGTTGGTTCCCTACCTCGACCGTGATGACCTGGCCACAGTGATCCATGCGATGGTCACCTCGAGATTGGACTACTGTAACGCTCTCTACATGGGGCTGCCTTTGGTGCTAACTCGGAAGCTGCAGCTGGTGCAGAATGCCGCGGCCAGATTATTGATGGGTCTCACAATGCGGGACTATATCAGGCCTGTGCTGGCAGCACTGCACTGGCTGCCTATAGCATACCGAGTTCGCTTCAAGGTGCTGGTTCTTACCTATAAAGCCCTATATGGCCAGGGTCCAACATACCTTAGGGACCGCCTCTCTCTGTATATACCCCAGCGGGTACTGTGGTCGGGGTCATACCATCGACTTTGTGTCCCAGGCCCCAAGGACGTCAAACTTGCCAGAACTAGGGCCAGGTCTTTTTCAGTGGCGGCTCCTGTCTGGTGGAATGAGCTCCCGGAGGAGATCAGGGCCCTGCGGGACTTAATGCAGTTCCGCAGGGCCTGCAAGATGGAGCTCTTCCGCCAGGCCTTTGAATAGGAGCCGCCACCAGGGATATCACCCATCACATACGCTATCTGTGATGTAGCTGGCCCAATGTAGCGCGGGCCTAGTGGCATGGGGGCACGGACCTCCCACTGGGTAGCCATCTGAACACTTGATATTGGAAGCCTGTTTGTAATGTATCTTATTTACTGGAATTGTTTTAGCGGATTCTACCTGTTTTAATGTATTTATGTATTTACTGGCCTATGTGCCCTTGTTAGCCGCCCTGAGCCTGTTCACGGAGAGGGCGGGATATAAATTTGAAGAATAAATAAATAAATAAATAAATAAATAAATAAATAAATAAATAAATAAATAAATAAATAAAGGTAGTGTTCTTTAACTATACAGTGGCTTGCCTGACAAAATAGTTGGATATCTTTTAGATTTATAGCACGCTATGTGTTATATTCCCAAAACAGAGGTTTCTTATATATTAACCTATGCTCTGATGACATTTGGTTAGATTACTGTAATGCTATATGGGTTACCATTCAAAACTCTCAAGGAGCTCCTAAGTGTGCAAAACAAAGTGGCAAAAGGGGACTGTCTGGCATGAATTACAAAGAATGTAGCTTGACAGTATAAAAAGATCCTTTACTACTGTTCAGATGCTGATAGTCAGGTTACCTATATAGTCCTAAACAACCTGGGAAAGAATATTTGAAGGAATGCTTACTTCCATACAAGTCTGAATTGTAGATGATCTGCTTCTGAGGCACCTGATTCATGTCCACTTGCAGAGGCAAGGCGAGTTCAAAGTGCCTTGATTACCAAACTTTCTCCACAGAATACTGAACTTTAAGTGCCAGACTAAAAACTTTTTGTTTTCCTGGATCTTTTAGTTAAAACTTATTTTAAATCCACCCTTGACTCTTCATTACTACATTTTCTAAAACACAGACAAATGTTCGTAGCAGTAAAACAGCTTTCATTATGTAATCAAAGAATGCCACAACTCAGAATGAAAGTTTCTGTTTTGGATATAAACGAATGAGGACAAAAGGTTGAGAGAATCCAATTTTACCTAGTCAGAATGGACACTGAAATACTTATGCTCAATATACTACTATTTCTTAATTAAAATCAGCCAACCAGCCTGAGACATGGGTCTCAAGCATTGTGGCCTTGAGTAATTGGTTAATAAGTGACTGCTTGAGCAATTAGTGAGTATGATTTTAGTCAGCTTTTCTTGTTTTTCTGCCTAGTTATTTGATTATTTATAGTTCACCAGCTGTAACACGATGCATGTGATTGGCCACCCCACCCCACTCAGGTTGCCAAGTCTCTCACTGTGAAAGACCTCCTGCCAGCAACCCACTCTTCCCATCACCACAGGAAGAGGTGTGGCATCACCCTTAGTGAGACCAGACTTTTACAGTGGAGAGATTGCTACAGGATTTGTGATCCTTTGTACATGTTAACTGTGTAGCAATTTCTTACAGATTCTCAGGGGTCATTTCGTAGAAAAAGAGGTGCAGGAGCTTATTAGCATAACTCATTATCATAACTTATTTGCATATGCTAAACCACCTGACATCACCAGAAGTATGTCAAAAGAAAGAAAGAAAGAAAGAAAGAAAGAAAGAAAGAAAGAAAGAAAGAAAGAAAGAAAGAAAGAAAGAAAGAAAGAAAGAAAGAAAGAAAGAAAGAAAGAAAGAAAGAAAGAAAGAAAGAAAGAAAGAAAGGGGACAGTTACTGATCCAAGCCTCAGAAATACCACTATTCTGAGAGGATAGCTTCAGTGGTGGCTGAAGCCTTCAGAAGGCTGGTCAGAGGAACAAGGACCTTTCCAGGGGATGAGGTCATTTTGCTGCAGCCATGACACAAGCAGGCATTCCCCCCCGAGGGGGGGGGGGGCTGGCACCAACTCCCGGAGCTGAGCTCCCCCAAGCTCCTGCTCGAAATGACCCTTGCAGATTCTAATCAAATTGGTGTCATAATTTCAGGCCTCTGAAAAGCAGAGGGATGCTTTAATGTGAAACCATACTTCAAGAAAAACAGAGATGCACTTTAATATTTGAAACCGGGTTACAAAGGTGAACTCACATGATCACAGACAAACATTTCTCTGGATCAGCCATACATATAGAAAGCCAGCAGCCATTTCTGTGATTGCCTCTATGCTTCTTTCTTGCTGCTGTCATTACAAGAATAGCTGCAGAAAAGGTCTACATGTTCAATCCAGTTGCCGCTGATGGATCTCCATGTGACCAATGACGATCTAGAAGATCCTGACTTGCTATTCTCTAGCATTTCAGTTTGTAGACTGGTCTTTGGAACCTTTCCCCTGTCGTTTGCCACTGGCAAGCCCCTTCATATCATTCTCCTATATCCTTTCTGCCTTTTCAGATTTGTTTTTTTCTTTTATCCAATCCCTTTTCAGTTATGTCTTGAACTAGTCGCCCAGTTTTTGAACTGTGGTCCACCACATATTCCAGCTGGACTTTCCAAAATAGTTCTGCAAATGAAACTCCTGGTGCTTAATACCAAGATTGTGGTCTTTTTAATGTCTAGCATATTTTTTATTCCACTATTCTTCAAATGATCATAGAGAAGTGAGTAAGATGTTGTACTCCTCCATGTTATTGTCACAACAGTCCTGTAGGTTAGGCTGAGAGGCCATGTAACAGGTCAAAGACATTATTAGAGGATACTGTTTGCAAATTAGAAGGGCTGTCCTACAAGGTTGGGACTGTAAGAAAGATCCTTTCCTTCTCTTATCAATTGAATGAATCTCCTAAATCAGTTCCCACCTGTATGCTTGGAAGGCTGCCTTACTTCTGTAATGGGCATGTCATAGAGTGGGGTGGGAATTTTCATGCTTTCAGCTTTATTATCTAAAAAAAAAGTTTCACAAAATAAAAGGAAAGAAAGGGGATGTTTCACAGCACCTTTCTTTCTATAGACCACAGACAAAAAGAGACTACTGAGACTACCGCTATGGAATTTAACCTACAGTCAGATATAAAAAAAACCTGTAAAGCAAGAGCCATTGCACTATCTGAAGCTTAGAGACTGAAAGACATTTATTCAAACTTTCTAAACTATTAAAAAAAAACCTGCAGTGAAGTTTTATACACAGAGCTGGGATTAAATTAATCTGGAACATAGAGATCAGTAACAGCACACTGCATTTAAACCTTGATACAAAGCTCATTGACATCAATGGGCTTTGCTTCTGACCCTTATAGAGGATCTCACTTGTTATAATGAATTGTGAGGACCTCAACAGCAGATCATCGTGATTTGAATCTAGAGCCAGAATTACTTTACCTGATTGTAGCTCGTTTCCCTTTATCCCAAAATGTGGCATTCACATTTAAATCCATTACTTTTCACCTAATGTTAAGTCGGATGTGTGAAGAAGCTCAGAGATGGCTTCAGGCCCAAAGAAGCAACACTACAGGCAATTTAAAATGCAGTGTTCTTTCATGGTCCAGATTCTGTCATTCTTCCCCACAGAACTATGCATGAAAAGATGCTGCATATTGTTTTTCAGCACACATGTAGGTGAAAGCTTCAGAAGCTAAAGACTTTACCTGTAAAAAACTGCAAATGACTAATACATCCCCAAAACCATAAAAAGAGTAACAAATAATTAAACAGTAATAAAACTATGCAGCAACATAGAATGTGCCTTTGACACTTTAAAGTTTTGGCAAAGGGATGTGATACAGCAGGTCCATACAATTTACAAAAACCTGGAGAATCACTTATGTATGTATGTATGTATGTATGTATGTATGTATGTATGTATGTATGTATGTATTTGATTTGTGCCCCACCCTCCCTATCAAGGCAGGCTCAGGGAGGCTTACACACAATATGTTAAAACAACTAAAACACAAAATAGTTTAATCTGCCTGTTTTCAGGAATGTACCATGAAGGAACTGTGTCCTGGCCCCACTGCTGGACCTCCTGAGGGCACCTGGTATTTTTGGCCACTGTGTGACAGAGTGTTGGATGGGATGGGCCATTGGCCTGATCCAACATTGGCTTCTCTTATGTTTATGTTCTTATTAGTAAAATATTGTATGGAAGAATATTCTTCTATTCTTGCAATTTTCCATCTATTGTTATGTCTCACTGGGCTGTAACACATTATGCTTAATATCAACAGGCTCAGTTCAGAAAGAGCTGACTAAAATGACCTATTTTGGGTTCAGCTGAGAAAGCCCACATTTACTGATTTTTAGGCTTGGATGCATTACAAGACTTCAGTCTCATCACTTTTCTACCAGTGTCCTTGGGATGATAACAAGGCATCAGAGCTTCACCACTGCTACTGCCTGCACTCTAAGGATGACCAAGAGGAGGCTTGAGGACTTCACTGTTAACTCTATTCTCTTTCCAAAACATACCAGGCAGCAGTGAGGATAATGCAGGCCACAATGTTTAGGTTCTTAGTCAAGACTCCGAATACCACTGCAACTACTGTCCACATATAGCCTGGTATTGGGACATGGTTGACCATGCTCGTGGAAGCACCCTGGCACTAGGATTTTTGGGAAGTATAGATTTTCTGGTTGTCTAAGATGCTGATACTACCTAAGGAATGCTCAATGTTGAGCTCACCTATCCAGCTTTATCCCCCATTCTATCCCAGCACAACTAGGATTCCTTTTTGCT
This sequence comes from Lepidodactylus listeri, assembly GCA_029233225.1. Taxonomy (NCBI): domain Eukaryota; kingdom Metazoa; phylum Chordata; class Lepidosauria; order Squamata; family Gekkonidae; genus Lepidodactylus; species Lepidodactylus listeri. The sequence continues at coordinate 105,511,089 of JARCFY010000002.1, forward strand.
CCCACCAAGTTGGGAGGTAGAGGTATACTTGTCTGGTAATCTGAAACCCAAACCCTTTATTTCTGTATTTTGAGATACTCTACTCCAATTTAAGAATCACTCGTTTTCTCCAAATCACCAAGGATGTAGGGGAAAACTTATTTCTTAGAGCAGTGGTCCTCAAATCCACCTCTCAGAGAGCCATATTCACAATTACGGTCACCCAAAATAACTACAAAATCACTGTATGCCTTATGAACCACCCCAAACACGCATGCTATAATATAACTATGGATATTAAATGCATATCTGTAGAGTTGTTAAAACCCAGGTAGGGATTTCCCTGCCTTCTCTTTGTAGCTTGGTAAATGTGAGCTAAGCTAGGCTTTTTAAGTGGTTTCAGAGACTCACCACAAAACACCAATTTAAAAAAAGAAATCAATCTTTGTTGTACAAGCAATAACTGATTGCAAAAAAGAAAAATCATATAGTTGGCAGCAATTTACTAACAACATCTCTGAAAAGGATAATGAGTAATGCGTGCATCTCTCTTACCCCTGGCCTTCCTGATGGTAAATTAAGAGGTAGGCAGAATACTCATAGCACTTCCAAATTTTTTGTTAAGACTCTAGTCACATCTTTACTTTTTCAATACTATCTTGTTAGCCTTCTCTCTCGAGTTCTGACTCAACTCAACTAGGGGTGTGTGCTCGGTATATACCATGTCGAATAAATATCCCCAAAAATACCTTTTTTGGGGGGGTATTTATTCAGCCAAATCAAATTTGCTAATCTGATTCAGCTACTGATCCAGCTGAGCCCAAATAAAAGCTGATATTATTCGGCTTTTATTTGGGCTCAGCCAAAGTAGTGTGAGTTCACCCACCTTCTGGATGAACTTGTGCCGCTTCTGGGTTCCTTGTGCACAGCTTGGCTTTGCAAAAGCCATTTAAAGGGAAAGTTTATGTCATGGAGGAGACCACAGTGAGCCACAATGCAGGTTGTTGCTGTCCTCAATTATAGACTTGGTGGAATATCTCTGCTTTACATGCCTTGCGGAACTGAGCTAGGTCCTGCAGGGCATGGATGTCATCAGGTAGAGAGTTCCACCAGGATAAGGACAGCCGGGCCTCTGTTGAGCCAGGGGCCACCAGCAAGTTCTGATTTTCTGAGTGCAAGGCTCTTCAGGGGACATACCAGGGGAGGCAGTCCCACAAGTACACTGGTCCCAGACCCTTAAGGGCCTTAAAGGTCAGAACCAGGACCTTGAAGCAGATCCAGTAATCAACCTGGAGTCACTGCAGCTGGTGCCCATAAGTACCCATACCATTGCATTCTGGACAAGCTGTAGTTTCCAGGTTAGCCTCAAGGATAGCCTTGTGTAGAACAAGTTGCAGTAATCCAATCTGGAGGTGACCACTGCATGTATCACTGTGGTGAGGTTAGGGCTAGAGAGTGTTGTGAGAAAAATGAAATAGTTGGTTCAGAAAATTTAAAACCCATTTATACAGTTAATTTATAAAGCAATCATAGGTTTTTTCTATCTCTTCTCTATTTCTATAACTTTCCAAGCAGCACAGTGAACCTGAGTCTCAACATGCTTTTCAAGTCCTTTGTCTCAAAGGTATCTGTCACCTGTCAGGTACACAGGAACAGGAGTTCACATTCTTTTCCCTAGAATTTAAATTCTCCTTCTTTGTTTATAGGTGTAAAGAATTCCAAACCATTTAGAAATAAAGCATTTCTATGAGTCAGCCATTAAGTCAGGAGAGCAAGAATATTTTCAGTACTAAAGGACTGCCTACAGGTCAAAACTCACATCCCACTTCCAGCCAGAAGACAGTGCCCAGCTGGCTATCTTGCTCCAAGAACACAAAAGACAACCTGAAACTAAAACATCTTTGCATTTCTCATTCAGAAATCAGAAGCGTTATCTTGTGTTGTTTTGCAAAACATTCTTTGTAACATCCCTGTCCCTGGAATGTAGAAACATCTCCTATCCCACATTACCAAAGCAGTTATGTCAATTAATGTAATTTATAATTTTAATAGCTCCATTGAATATGTATGTGACCAATATTGTATAAAAGGGGACAAGCAGTTCCATCTCACCACTGACTCTTGGAGATCCAGGGGAACCTTTGTCCTTGTTGGATTTCTTTGGACCAGCCCAGAAGCTTCTGCTGCATGGGGAAATCTTTGTTGTATGTAATCGCTGACTATCCCTTTCTTAGGAAATAAGTATTGTGCCTGTGTATTTTGTTTACGTGTTAGACAGATACCCAGTGCCTGGCTGAGCAGCTGTCCTGCCTTCTTTAAACCCTGATAAGTTTTAATAAAGCAAGTTTTGTTGTTTAAGTAACCTTGTATTGCATTCCAGCAGGCTATTAACATTTATATCCTTGCCTTGGTAAGGGGCACATATCACAGACCATTCCGAACTCAGGGGTGGAAGCAGATGCAGTTAAACATTTCACACACACTGATTCGTGTTGTAGCTGCATTCACACTGATACATGTTGTAGCTGCATTCCCACCACAGAGAGGAAGGGGACTGTTGGATCTACTCCTCCACTTGCAACTGCTGGATGACCTTGGGCAAGCCATAGTTCTGTCAGAGCTGTTCTCTCAAGGACAGTTCTGGGAAGAGCTCTCTTAGCCTCACTGGGTTTCTGTTGTGGGGAGGGGAAGGAAAAGGAGTTTCTAGGACGCTCTGAGACTACGAGTGAAGGGTGGGGTATAAATCCAATCTCTTCTTCTTTTCTTCTAGGTACTTGATCTGGCACAGCTGGAAAAACGCCAGCCTGGCAACATTCTCTACCTGGGCCTCCATATATAAGGAAGGATCCAGAAGCACACCTAGACTCTTGATAGTCAAAGCCAGGGGTCCTTTCGTAAAAAAAGAGGTGCAGGAGTTCATTAGCATAACTCATTTGCATATGCCAAACCCCCTGACATCACCAGAAGTGTCAAAAGGGCACACATCCCTGACGTCATGGGCAGTGTGTCAGAAGGCAAGAAGGAAGGGAGGGAGGGGGAAGGAGGGAAAGGAACAGGAAGGAAGGTAGGTAGGTCGGTGGGGGAGAGAGAGAGAGAAGAAAGAAAGAAAGAAAGAAAGAAAGAAAGAAAGAAAGAAAGAAAGAGAGGGAGGGAGGGAGGGAGGGAGGGAGGGGGGAAGGAAGAAAGGGGGGAAGAAGAAAGAAAGGAACAGTAAGGTAGGTAGGTAGTTGGGGGGAGAGAGAGAGAAGAAAGGAAGGAAGGAAGGAAGGAAGGAAGGAGGGAGGAAGGGAGAGGGGAAGGAAGGGGAAAAGGAAGGAAAAGGAAGGTTGGTAGGTAGGTGGGGGGAGAGAGAAGAAAGAAAGAAAGAAAGAAAGAAAGAAAGAAAGAAAGAAAGAAAGAAAGAAAGAAAGAAAGAAAGAAAGAAAGAAAGAAAGAAAGAAAGAAAGAAAGGGAGGGAGGGGGAAGGAAGAAAGAAAGAAAGAAAGGAAGGAGGGAGGAAGAAAGGGGGAAGGAAGGAAGAAAGAAAGAAAGGAACAGTAAGGTAGGTAGGTAGTTGGGGGAGAGAGAGAGAGAGAAGAAAGGAAGGAAGGAAGGAAGGGAGAGAGGAAGGAAGGGAGAGAGGAAGGGACAGGAAGGTAGGTAGGTAGTTGGGGGGAGAGAGAGAGAAGGAAGGAAGGAAGGAAGGAAGGAAGGAAGGAAGGAAGGAAGGAAGGAAGGAAGGAAGGGGAGAGGGAGGGAGGAAGGGAGAGGGGAAGGAAGGGGGAAAGGAAGGAATAGGTAGGTGGGGGGAGGGAGGGAGGGGCGCTTCTCCCCCCACTAGGGCTGGCGTTTCCCTCCCCCCCCGCTTAGGCCTGAGTGGCGTTAAGGCCTGGCTTCTCCCTCCCTTAGGCCCGGGGAACTGTTGAGTGGGGGAGGGAGGGGGGTTCTTCCCGGGGCAGCAGCCAGCCGTGGCCCCGGGAATGGTGACTGGGGGAGGGAGGGGTTTTTTCCCGGGGACGGTGGCCAGCCGCGGCCCCGGGGACGGCGACTGGGGGAGGGAGGGGGCTCTTGGCCCCGGGGACGACGACTGGGGGAGGGAGGGCGCTCTCGGGCGGGGCCGGTGGCCAGCTGCGGCCCCGGGGAAGACGACTGGGCGAGGGAGGGGGCTCTGGGCCGGCGGCCAGCCGGAGTCCCGGGGAAGATAACGGGGCGAGGGAGGGGACTCTGGGCCGGCGGCCAGCCGGAGCCCCGGGGAAGACAACGGGGCGAGGGAGGGGACTCTGGGCCAGGGCCGATGGCCAGCCACGGCCCCGGGGAAGACAACGGGGCGAGGGAGGGGACTCTGGGCCGGGGCCGGCGGCCAGCCGGAGCCCTGGGGAAGACAACTGGGGGAAGACGACCGGGGAAGACGACTGCTGCTGCTGCTGGGCACGCTTGTCGTCGCCGCCGCCGTTGTCATTGCCGCCGCCCCTGCGGCCGTGCTGGCCTCCGCCCCGCTCGCCCCTGCCGGCTGAGATGGAGGGGGCTGCGAGGGAGGCGCTGCCGCCGCCGAGGAGGAAGAGGACAAGGCCGACCCCGTGCCACCGCCGCCTCCCGCCCCCGTTGAGCCCCGGGGAAGATGACTGGCCGAGGGAGGCGGCTCTCAGGCGGGGCCGGGTTCTCAGACAGGGCCGGCGACCAGCCGCGGCCCCGGGGATGGTGACTGGGGGAGGGAGGGGTTGAACGGGGGAGGCTTTCTGCTGGGGGGCGGGGGGCGGGGCCCGCCCCCTCTCTCCGGGAGCAGCGCTCCGGTGCGCTCCGGCCCCAATGGAGCCCTGGTCAAAGCTGGTATAAGTGGCATGCCATCAAGAGCTGGGAGTTGGGAACCCAATCTTGGGTCACCCCCAGTCAGCCACAGGACCATATTAGCTGCCTCCTCCTCATCAGATGACTGCTGCATTGGCACATTCTTTGGAGGTTGACTTTTAGCTATGCTGTCTCTTTTTTTTTTTACTGAGTTTTTTTGTGGCCTATCCTGTCGGAAACACACAGTTATTGCACAAACAACACAAGATTTACCAAGCCATATCACACCCAAATAGACCTTTACAGTGCGATTATATGCACATGGTCTGCCCCCTTTGAGGTTACAGAGTAGGCAAACAACTATTAAAGATGTACGCCGGGACCCCAGATCCTAGACTGACACTCTAACCACTACACAAATTAGCACACCTGTGTGCCCCCCCCCCCAACACTACCTAAGATGTATGCTGGGACTATGGCATACAAACACCTACTCCTAGCAATGTAGTTCCCTTCCTGTGCTGTGACTTACAATGCTGCCTAATATCATTTCGGTAAAGTGAAACTGCAGCAAAATGTTGGTTTGTTGGTACAATATGGCCACCAGGAGGACAAAATTGTGCCTGATACATTGGCAGGAAATAACAAGGCTTTCACAAGCAAGTAACGGGGCTCAAAGCCCAGGCTCACTGCCTCTGAAAAAAATGTTGAGTAAGGGGAGGCCTGACTCAACTGGAGGCCTTCTCACAACTGAGAAATTCTTAGCCACTACAACACCAAATACATGCAAATACTACCTGAGCTGCGCTGCCTCACTTTCTGCTGCCCTTATGAATGCCAGCACTAGGATAAGCCTGTCCCACACTGCCTAGCCTCTTCTCAGTGCATTCACTGTCCTGGCCCAAGCCAAATGGCCACACATAACAATTACTGCTAACATTTACTCCAGCACTCTTGCTTGGCTCTCCTGGCCTCAAGTGAATCCAATCACAATTACACAGATCTCAAATATTGACTGCTTTCTACAGACAAGCAGCAGAGTAAGCTGTGGTTCTAACAATTATTCAATAATCTTATAAGGTTTTGTTTTGCCAGCATGGTGTAGTGATTAAGAATGGCAGATTCTAATCTGGAGAAATGGGTTTGATCCCCCCCCCCCCCCACATGCAGCCTGCTGGGTAACCTTGGGCCAGTTACAGTTCTCTCAGAACTCTCTCAGCCCCCCCTACATCACAAGGTGCTTGTTGTGGGAAGAGGAAGGGAAGGTGACTGGAAGGCACTTGGAGAGTCCTTAGGGTAGAGAAAAACAGAGTATAAAACCCAACTCTTCTTGTTTTGTTTTAGGCACTCAGTCAGAGGAAGAACTATGGGAGTGCCAAGCGAGAAGGGGGGGGGGTGTCAAACACCAAATCACATTACATTATTCTCCTCACCAACACTCATGCACTACCCTTACTAAACACAATCCAAACACACTAGTACAGGGTATCTGTAATCACTGTCAACCATTGAACAAGACTTTGGACAACAGATGTTGTCTCTCAGCTGCAGCAAAAAATGCTATAGGTGACAGGGTGCAGCTGAATAAAGTAGAGAAAATAAAGGGGGAACCTCAGCACATAGTATGAAAAAAATAAAGAAAACACTAAGGAAAAACCATCAGCAGTATGAGTATTCTATACTAAAATAAAAACAAATTTATTAAGCAATAGTCTTTTGCATGTTATTTCTATTTCACACTAATGCGTTAGTTCTGAATTGAGGTTGGCGGTCACAACCCAACAGTAACTGTTCATAAAGTTAGTGTGCTCCCAGGTACTACTTCACAACAATAATAGCTCTTGAACATAACACAATACATATTTATGGATATTACACTACGCCCTCAGATAACATACAAAGTGTCCATAGACCTCCTGTGACAAAATGATGTCGCTGATATAAGGCAGAAATCTCGTATTCAGCTATGTGCAGCAGGTGTACAGCCATTTGCATTTCCCAGGTATGCTCGCGTTTCAATCTATATTATTGCAGACCAGCAGTTCTCAGCTTATGTTGAATAAAGAACCTGGGAAACGCATAACGTTGTACACCTGCTGCACATGGCTGCATAGGAAATTTCTGCCTTATATCGGTAACATCATTTTGTCAGATGATTTTGCATTGCTACAATTTCAATTTGAAGGTCAGTATTACTTTGATAAAGCATTGCCCATGGCATGTCCCATTCACGTTGGACCTTTGAGCATTTGAAAACAATGCTAGAATGGGCCTTCAGGGCAAAGGCAGGTTCAGTTAATGTAACACACTATTTAGACTATTTCTTGTTTGCTGGCTCCAGTAATTCTGCGGAATGTACCCATCTCATAGCTTGCTTTGAGGAGCTGGCATTGGAACTGCAGGCCAATGCTCCCTCTAAGCTACGGAGTCTTGTGAGCAAAAATGCTACTTTGTGAGCTCCTGGCATTAAAGTTGTGAGCGAGCGATTTGGCTGCTACATAAGTTAGTTTGCTCTGGAGCCATCCGTCCTGAGCTAAGGCAAAAATGTGTGAGCCGGAGACTAAAAAACTGTGAGCTAGCTCACACTAACTCAGCTTAGCGGGAACACTGCTGCAGACTCCTTTAGCAGTTGAGAAAACCAAGAGCCTGCACAGGTGTTTGTCATATAGAGACTGATACAGTAGCTGAGACATGTAGGCTCCCAAGGGATAAATTAGAAAACTGTACGGCTCTGTTGAGGGCCTTGTCAACATTCAGAATGTCTACTCTTAAAGAGATGCAGTTTGAAGTTCACATGTAGGGTGGCGGCCTTGTGAGGGGCTTTCCTCAAGTGTATGGTGGACATCTCTAAGAGGGTGCAAGTGGCCCAATTTAAGATTAGGGTCACTGAGGACATAAAGACAGACACCTTTGTGTAACTAAGTTTCTGCTGTGTGATTTGACATTTTTGTTGGACCTTTGAGCATTTTAAAACAACTTTTCCCCAATAGTGGTAGCAATGTCTATCTGGGCAAGTGTCCTGAGGAAGTTGGTGGTTCTCTCTTGTTGTGTGAACACTGCACTGGTTCAGGTTGTCAGTGGTCAGTCATTGTAAAACCCCAAGTTGATCCACTTAGTTAGGAAATTACTGTTGCTGTGTCTTCAGTTTAATACTCTTTTTAAAGCAGGGAATGTGCTAAGTCTGGATAATGGCACAGCAGATACACTGTCTCATTTTCAGGAGCAGCACTTTTTGGGAGCTGGCACTTGGGGCAGGCACCAATCTGATGCCAATGGTTGAGAGCCTGTGGCATCTTGGGAAGTGGAAGACCAAAGAGCAGTAACTGCAGGAGTTTCTAGGCTTTAGAAGGAAGGTAGGTTTGGCACAGCTATGGATGCTGCCAGTAGAACACCTTCAGCAGTTTTTGTTTCCTTAAAGGAAAACAGTTCAACAGTCAGGACGCTGAAATCATATCTAATAGCACTGGCATTTGAAGCAAAGGCAGCTGGCTTCGTAGATACAACAGTTGATTTCAGGGTTCAGAGGATACTGGAAGGCTGGTTCTGGAAAGCTCCAGCAATGAGAGATTCCAGGCTTCCATTGACACCTAAGCTGATGAGGCTGCTTAAGCAGGGTTATGAGTAATGCTATGTCAGCCACAGTGTGTTACAGGTGTAAGACTTGAAGATGTCCTCCAGTAAGAGAAGGCTGGTAATTCGGAGGTCTAAGATGGACCAGAAAGGCATTGTGTGGTTCTGAAGAGTACAGGGGACCCCCAGATGTGCCCCGTCAAGGCTTTGGGTTTTTATTTAGAGACAAGGGGCAGAGGCCCTTGGTGCCTATTTCAGCATGGCAATGGAAGGCCAATGACACAGTATCAGTTTAGGGCAGACATCCACAGAATCTTGGTGGAAGTGGGGCTGGTGGCTCACAAATTTTGGACACACTTATTCCACATCGGGGCTGCTTTGACAGCAGGTAGCCTGGGCCTGACTGTCCAGGATATACAGTGGATTGGTCAGTGATTGACCAGTGCGTTTAGAGGATACATTAGTTCATTCAGTTGGATTTAATTCTTGCAAGTACTGTTATATCATAGAGCCTGGTCAGGGTCCTCATCCTGGGTCACTCCATTGTGTTCTGGGTAAAAAGAAGGGCAAAGGTCCATGCTGGAGGGATGCAGATGAGCCTTCTCCCTCTTGCAATCATCCAACGGTGGGGCAAGAGGGGAATATGAGGGATTGTGCCGGCTCATTTTTTCTCTTTGCCAGGTTTTGAGAGAGGGCAGACATCCCGAAATCTTAGTATTGTGTTTAGGAGAGAACAGTTTGGTGCAGACCAAGGGTGCTGCACTTGTAGTAAGAGCTATTAGGGATTTAAAGAGGATCAAGGAAGATTGCCCTGGAATGTCTCTGGATGGAATTCATCCAGGGGCAGGTCTGAAAGGGTGCCTTCAAGGCCATTGAGAAGGCTTGGCATAACAGAAAGGCCATATTGGAGATGGGGGAGATGGGGTGGCTTGCACCTCCCATCCTTCCCTTCGCCATAATAGCCACACCTGTACAGCTTATCTGAATGATCTTCATCAAGGCCCATGTTGTGTTATAGTTGGTGGGAGGGGGCAAGGGTTGTTAAGCTAGGTGATTCCTTGTGTGGCAGAAATGAGTGTGGGTTGCTCAAGATAGGGCTAATTGGCAAGCAACCTGAGACATCTAGTGTGATGCAGATATCTGGAACAGGCTATCACATGTCTTGAGGCTGGTGTGCTGTGAAGGTGTGCCCTTTGTGCTGAGCAGCACCTTCTGAGCCTGGTAGGAGCCTCGTGGCACATCAGGGAAGATGGCTGAAGTTTGGCACCTCTCTGCATATATGGCTGGGCAGGCAGTGATGAGCAAGGCTGGCAGAAATTGGAGCCAAGTTGGACTTATCTAAAAGGCAGATAGGGCAAATGCCTAGCACAGACCACCTTCAAAATCATCAGCTTAATCAAGTAAGCAGTGGTGTAGATCAGCCAGGTAATAAATTTAAATAAATAAAATCTCATTGAACCCATTTTCTGTTGTCTCATGTCATGATTGTGGGCAAGGGGCCTTCTCAGTCATGGGACCAAAGTGCTGGAACTGTCTCCCCAGGGAGATTGTTCTGTCCCCTTTTGTTGCCACCTTCCACCAGCAGGCGAAGACTTTCTTGTTTGGCATCCCCTCCTTTCTAGCCAAAGTTTTAATTGGTGGTTTTGTATCTTGTATGTATTTTTACTATGTTTTTAATTGTTTTAATAATGTGTGTTTTGGAGTATGCGTGTGCAATTTTAATGATTTTAAAATGTGGTTTGATTTTGTATGTTTTAAATTGTAAGCCATCTTGGTGGCTCTAGTGAGGGCAGAAAGACAGGATGTAAATTTGTAAATAAATTTACTATGCCATGATTCAACCTTATATATTAACATTTTAATGCTCTTTTTAAAAGCTGAGAGTGGCTTAAATGTAGCTCCCAAGCACCGCTCAAATCTACACTTACTTTCTTTCAACAATACTACAGCTTCGGGTGATCTCAGGCAACACTGATACATAAAACACAAATCTTAACTTAAACCCTGTAATATATATAAAAAAAAATTCTACAGTGTCATCCTGGGTTTCCCTTGCTCGAAAGCTAGTTGAATACGACTCTAGAGATGTGGTGCTCATCTCCATTTCCAAGCTGAAGAGCCAGCGCTGTCCAAAGTCATTCCCATGGTCATGTGGCCAGCATGACTAGAGGCAGAGGCTCATGGAATGCTGTTACCTTCTTGCTTTCGAACTGTTAGGTTGGCAGGAGCTGGGACCAGAGACGGTAGCTCACTCTGTCACGCAGCACTCAGGTCTCGAACTGCTGAACTACTGACCTGCAGTTCAGTGTCTTAACTACTTGAGCCACTGCAGCCCTACAGTGCCATCGTACTCAGAGTTATATCATTCTAAGACAACTGGCTTCAGTGCACTTTGTTTAGGTTTACACTGATAACCCACCACGGGATATCTTGCAACCAATGCACAATTGACCTATGGCCAACCGCTGATCTCATTGGATAGTTGTGCTTCACTGCAAAACCTGCTCCTTCCTTCCTTCCTTTTCCTTCCTTCCTTCCTTCCTTCCTTCCTTCCTTCCTTCCTTCCTTCCTCCCTTCCTTCCCTCCTTCCTTCCTTCCTCCCCTCCCCTCCCCGGGTGGAAATGCCTTTATACACTTGCAAATGAACCCAAGAGAAAATAACTTTCAAGAATAAAACAGTGACCACAATAGGCATTCCATACATTCCTGCTGTTATAAGATGAAAACTTCTTATAAATGTTAACCTACCACTAAAATTCAAAGATACAGAATTTTGTTCCACCTGAAGGTTGTGCTACCACAAAACTGCATAATCATCTAAATTATCTGAAAGGTAAAGTTGGCTCTTTGAGCATCAGAAGTTGAATTTAAATGAACTGATTTACACACTGCCATGTTGCCATTTAATTCAATCACCTGTGCAACTGCTGATAAATTTTGCTTTAGATGTATATGGTGCATCAAATAACTTACAGTAAAATTTAAAGATAATACAATCTTTACCAGCAGCCCTTTATCTGTTTTGCAAATTTTATATCATCTTCAGGGAATGCCTCTTATCATAAGGAGCTTCATTATTAATGGGAATTATCCATGTGCATCTGATGCTGAAAGAGTCCCTCAATTAAAAGATCTTACTAGCCAGTAAATGTATTCTTTTTTTGGACTAAGTAAAAGAAATTTCCCATAAGAATAATAAAGTGTTCAAAATTTCTTTTTTTTTTTTTTGAAACACAATGGATGGAAAAGCTTCTACTTAAAAATTAAAGACATACTAAGTTATTCAATTAGAAAGAGACCAGATTGTTGCCTCTTTACATGAAAGAACTCAGAAAACTACATAATTTACTGAATACTTAAAGCAAATCAATTCATGCTTTTAAGGATAACCCTGATGGGAAGCAGAGGAAGCTAAGACTTTATGACCAATCAGTCCTTGGATCAGTCCCTTAGTAAGGACAGGGCTCTTTCAGGGGATCCATATAAACTATGCCATTTCTCGTTTTAGTTCTGGAAAGCCTTGCTTTATGCCTTGCAAAGAGAAAACTGGTCTGTGCACAGAAGTTTTACATAAGGAAAATAATGTATATATTAATATACAAGTTGCTTGTTCTGTCTGTTTCTGTTACAGGTATTTGGTACATGCAAGAATGGTTTGACAAGACACGTATACACACTATCCCCAGGTAAGAGGAACTAAGCATATAAACATCTATCCTATGGTGATACCTAACAGGTTTGTTGTAGCCCTAAAGAAATAGCAGCCATGGCAGCAGCAGAAGCATCTAAAGGCTGTTATAAGGACTTGGGTCAGTTTTGCACTATACCAGCCCTCCACAAATGCCACAAAGTTAAACAGCTTGGAGTTTAGGGGTGTGTGGCAAAACAAACAAACAAACAAAAACCTCAGTTTTTTTTGGATCAGGATAAATTGGAACTGAAAAATATTGGTGTTTCCAGTTTCTAAATACTAGTACACTATTTGGATTCGGTATCCCCTCCCTCCCAGATTTCCAATATTTTTGTCTCCATTATTCCTTATGGGGAAGCTTTCCAAGGGGCTGAGGGGTGTTTTTAGGGGTACTGGGACTAAAACTGCAGGGGGGCTGCTGGTGCCTGTCTTTTAAATAACCCCCAGATTTCAAGTCAACTGGACCAAGGATCCAATTTTATGTGCCCTTGAACAAGGTGCCTACAGCCATCCCCCATACTTTCCTATAGAGGAAAAAAATGAAAAAAACTGTAAAACCCAAGAATCTCCCCCATAGGAACATTATTGAAAACTATTGCTAAGCACAACCAATATAAAATCCAGGAATCTGAGCATATGTAAAACCCAAGAATCTCAACCTATATAAACTGCAAGAATCTCAGTATAAAATGTGAGACTCCACCAAAAAGAGTGAACCCAATACAAACCAACTCCAGCAAAGAACTTTTTAAAAAACAACAAAAACACTTGAAACTGACAGAATCTTATCTAAAGCAGCCTGGCAAGCTAATACCAACCCCCGAGAGGCACAGAAACACAGTGGAAAAGAGGAAAAATGGAGGGGGGAACAATCCTGCAAGCCTGCACATGCTGACTCCTGATATTCCCAGTTAATCTTGAAGATTTCCGGGATTTTTCAGGACCCTTTTTTGTATCCCAGACATATTTGGGAGACCCTAATATATCTGGAAAATATTAAGGTATTTTTGATATATATTTTGGACCAGGAATATCTGTGCACATCCCTATTGGAGTTACTGCAGCCCATTAAAATATAATTCTTTTGCTTGTTACCATTGATGCTTGTTCTCTCTTAGATTTTTAGGTAACAATGTCTGTCTGGGATGCCTGGGAGAAAGGCAGGGTATATGTTATATAAATAAACACCATTATCTTGATGTTCTTGCATACATGGACTTCCAAACAACTCCAGGTTCCACCATGCCTAGTCATTAAATAATCACATGAATGATAAGTCAGAGGTTCAAAATTAGCTTTGTATAGGTCATAAGCAGAAGAAACAACAAAAGTTCAGGAACAATATTCACTTTCTAAGGCTGTGGTTAGATGGGCAGTTTGCAGTGATATCGTTGTGGTACCCTTGCAGATTTAAAAAGCACAATCAGACAGCAACATCTGCCTTCTGTATCCCAGTCGTTGCCACCCCATTCTGACCCACCTTGGAAGCGGAGTAATCAGGCATCAGGGAAAGTCCAGTCTCTATGGATGTCAGCACTTTCCACCTGCATTTCCTGAACTTCCCTGTTGCGAACTGAAGCTGGCTGGGACATGTGAACCATCAGATCCATTTCCACCTTTTAAAAAAGCGAATATGCGCATGCAATCCCATATATAATAGATAGATAGATAGATAGATAGATAGATAGATAGATAGATAGATAGATAGATAGATAGATAGATAGATAGAAAGATTAAAAAGCAGACACCGTGCTCCATGGTTGAGGCAAAGCAATAATGTGGATGCTTGACCATGTGATGAGCGTGTGGAGAAGCTGCCTCAGGGTGTACTGTCTGGTCAAACCTTTCCACTACAACTTAAACCAGTGCAATTTCCAGTGTACCCAGACCATGCCAAGCTTGTCATCTGACTGCAGCCTAAGAGTACCTTGTCAGGAGCAATAAGAATTACTCAAGGTTATTCTACAAATAATCAGAAAATCATAAGACCAGTGGTCTACCTAGCCTGGCATCCTGTCTCATACAGCAGCCAACCACTTCCTCTGAAGATCCCACAACAGGGCATAGAGGCTGAGACCTTCCCCTGATGTTACCTCCCGGCACTGGGATTCATAGGTTTACTGCTTCTGAATGCGGGGCTTTTCTTTGGTCACCATGGCTAGTAGCCATTGACAGACCTATCTTCCACAAATCTAATTCCCTTTTTAAGCTGTCTGCACCTGTGGCTATCACTACATCCTCTGGCAGCAAATTCCACATTTAATCACTCACTGTGTAAAGAAGCATTTCCTTTTATCTGTCCTGAATCTACTGCCCATCAGTATCATTGAATGTCCTCGAGTTCTAGTATTTAAGGAGACAAAAAAAAAACACCCCGATGTCAATTGTCTCCATCCTGTGCGTAATTTTATAAACCTCTATCATGTCCCCCCTTAGTCGTCTCTTTTCTAAACTGGAAAGATCCCAGACTCAGCCTTTCCTCATAGGGAAGGTGCTCCAACCCCCTAATTGTCTTTGATTGCTCTCTTCTGTACTTTTTCCAGTTTTGCAGTGTTGTTATCCAGTTTTGCAATGTTCCTCAGGCTGGCTGGGAAAGTAAAAAAAAAAAAGACCAAGGAGACATCTTTAAATGCATCCTTTCGCTTCCCCAGCTGGCCTGCAAAGGCGGTTCAGCTGGGGAAGTGAAAAAAGATTGAAGGGGCATCTTTAAATGCCTCCCCTTTGCTTCCTCAGCCAGCCTGCCAAGGCCAGCTGGCTGGGGAAGCAAAAAAAAGATTGGGGAGCCATCTTTAAATGCATCTCTTTTGCTGGCTGAGGAAGTAAAGAGAGAAGGGGCTTAAAAGGTTTAAACCCTTTCTCTGGAGTCGCACCGCAGTGGAGGCACAATATCTCCATTGTACCCTATGGAGAGATCATGCTGCTGCTGTGTCACGACTCCAGAGAAGAGAGGGCGTGGCTACAGAATAAAGGGGATGGCATTAAAATGCCTCCCCCCTCCTCCCCCAGCCTTCCCTTCCCCAGCTGCCCTGTTTTGGCAGGCAGGCAGGGGAAGGGAATAGGAGGTAGAGCAGGTCAGTTTCACTCTCTCCACTTCCAAGCAGAGGGGAGTGAAACTGACCTGCTGTCCCTCCCCTTCACTTCCCCAGCTGGTCGCCAATAAAATCGGCTTTTATTCGGGAGCACCTTATTGGTAGCCGAATCAGATTAGAAAATCTGATTCAGTTGAATACATACCAAAAAAATACTGATAAAGTATTTTGGGGGTATTTATTCCATTTGGCTAAGCCAAATACACACCCCTACCTCTTACCAGAAGGATGAAATGTGATGAACTTCTTGGAGGCTAAAAAGGTATCCAAAAATAGAGCTGCTTTTTTTTTTTTTTTTG
Source organism: Lepidodactylus listeri (assembly GCA_029233225.1). Taxonomy (NCBI): domain Eukaryota; kingdom Metazoa; phylum Chordata; class Lepidosauria; order Squamata; family Gekkonidae; genus Lepidodactylus; species Lepidodactylus listeri. The sequence continues at coordinate 105,526,481 of JARCFY010000002.1, forward strand.
GCAAAAGTTGTGTTTTTTTTGCCTACCTTAAACTGCAATGACATTTGTTGCATATAAAATACTGATTTGTTTACTGCTGGGGTAAGCACTTATTCTTTTATTTTACAGTAGACTGAATAAAATACAATTCTGTGCATTCGGGCAGAACACCAGTTTAAGCTGTGCAGAAATGATCCTACTTATACAGCAACATCTGCAAAATTTACAAATCCCCCGTTTCCAATTTATTTATTTGTTTGTTTGTTTGTTTATTTGCCTACCATATGAAAAGGTGCCTCAGTGCTCCTCCTTGCATGGTAAAAAAACATATTAGCAACATAAGCACTAGTTAGAGGATTTGGATGAGTTCTGCTATTTTTATTTCTGGCTTCAGTTTTACTGAGTGCAGTTGTTTGTATATGACACAGATTTATGAACCAAGTACTACATTATTTTTTATTTTTTTGGGGGGGGGGACAAATTGTGCATAGCCACAGCAATCAGAAAACAAAAGAAAACAAGTATAAGGATCTATTTTTTTTCTTTGAAACTAGGTAAATACTCTCCATAAATTCAATCCTGCAAAGAAGGTTTCTATATATAGTTGATGCTGATGTGCTCCACTATTCTCACCAGGACCTACTGAAATTCATGGATGCATCTTTATGAATAGAATGCACATTTCCATAAATGTACACTCGGTACAGCTATAAGGCATGATCAGAGTCAAGGTATCTATACCTATACATAAGACAAACCTGGAAAATAGATAAAATATTAAAAATTAAACATCCCTATGGCAATTCAGACCATTGATGTATCTAACTCAGTGCTGTAGTTGTATAGTGTACTGGTTTGAAGGTTGGCCTGAGATCTAGAAGAGCCAGGGTCAAGTTCCCATATTACCATGAATCTCACTAGATGACATTGGCCATTGTAATCTACCTCATAGGGATTGTGTTAGGATAAAATGGAAAGCCATGTCCACCATCCTGAGATGATGATGATGATGATGATTTATTGAATTTATAGCATCCCCACAAGTGGGCTCAGAGCAGGTCACAACAGTTACATAGTAATAAATACAAATACAAGTACAAATTCATACAAAATTAAAATTCCTAAAAACAACAACAAATGGCAGAAAACTTCAATTTCCAGTATTCATGGGTACCTCTGGTGCTGGATATATGCTAACAAAGATAAGGACCCACTCAGCAGATGCCATGGCAATCTCTAAGAAGCACAGTTCACCCAGGCAGAATAGGCAGGGGAGGCCAAAGTATTTAGATGTCCACCACCTCAACCAAAGGCCTGGAGAACAGCTCTGCTTTACAGGCCTTGCAAAATTGCATTAAATCCCACAGGGCCTTGATCTCCAAGGAGAGCATGTTCCACCAGGCCAGAGCCAGGGCAAGGAATGCCCTGGCCCAGATCAAGGCTAAACAGATGTCTTTTGGGCCAGGAACTACCAGCAGATATTGCTCAGCAGAGTGCAAAGCTCTATGGGGCACATAGGGGAAGAGGTAGTCCTGCAGATATATTGGTTCCAGGTCACATAGGGCTTTAAAGGTTAGTGCCATAACCTTGAACTGGATCCAGTACTCAGTTGGCAGCCAGTGCAACTGGCATAACACTGGCTGAATGCACTCACGCACCTGAATGCAATGCATGCAGGCATGCCACCACATTTTGCATTAGCTGCAGTTTTGGATCAGATTCAAGGGCAGCCCATGCAGAGAATAATACAGTAATCTAACCAGGAACTGACCACTGCATGGATCACTGTATCTAAGTCCTGGGAGGGGAGAAAGGGAACCAACTACCTGACCAGCCAAAGATGGTAAAAGGCCAATCTGACAGCAGTTTTGACCTGGGCCTCCATGGAAAGTGAGTCTCCATGGAGTGCAGAGACCACCCCCAGGTTCTGCCAGGCCTTGGCACTGGTGACAATAGTGCCCTGCCAAGAGTTGGGAGCCTGATTCCCAATCCCATCTCCACACATACACATACAGCTTAGGTACAGGACCTCCATCTTCACTGGATTTAATCTCAGCCAACTCTGTTTTAGCCACCCAGCCATGGCCCCCAATGCCCTGTCCAAGGTTTCTGAGGCGGAGTCCAGCTGGGTGTTGTCAGCATACTGGTGACAGCCCAGCCCAAATCCCTGGACCAGCTGCATAAGGGGGCACATATAGATGTTAAACAGCATAGGTGAGAAGATCACCCGCTGCAGCACACTGCATTCCATTAGGTGCCATGGAGAGATCATCTCACCTAAAGCCACTGTCTGTCCCTGAAAACAGAGAAAGGAGAAGAACCACTGTAAGGCAGTCCCCCTTGCCCCTATGTCAGTGAGGTGGTGGATCAGAAGATTGTGGTCGATCGTGTCGAATGCTGCTGTTAGGTCCAGGAGAAAAAGCAGTGCTGACCCACCCCAGTCCAGATGTCTCTGGAGGTCATCCATGAGGGCAACCAGTGCAGTCTCTGTCCCATGGCCAGGGCAGAAGCTGAATTGGAATGGATCCAGGACGGAGGTACCATCCAAGAGAAAATGAAGCTGCTTGGCCATTGCCCTCTTAACTATCTTGCTGAGGAACAGTAAGTCCGACACTGGACAATAGTTAGCTATGATCAACGGGTCCAGTGATTCTTTTTTTCAGGAGTGGACACACCACTGCCTCCTTGAGCCCTGCTGTGAATACCCCATGAGATAGGGCTAGGTTGACTATGGCACCCAGGGGGCCCTGCACACCGTCTTCACAGGCCTTAACCACCAAGATGGGCATGGATCAAGGAGGAAAGTAGTGGGCCTTACAGCTGTCAGGATCTTGTCGACCTCCTCCTGGGAGAGTCAGCTGAACTGAACTTTCTTGGAAGAAAGGTATGATAAACATGGGATAAACTTATTCCAATGTAGTGGCTCTCAAAACTCTCCAGAAGAACTTTTCCTGCCTTGCTAGCAGCTACCTTGGAACAGTAGATAGCAGCTATCTTAGAACAGTCAGGCCATCCTGCATTTAGAAAAAGCCAATCAAAGATGCCTCAGCTGTGTATAGGTGTAATGGTAGTAATCGTAAAAGCAGGAAATCTTTGCACAAGTTGAATTAATGCCAGCCATCAACCCTTATTCATGTCTTCCCCAAACTAGTGCAATGTGCCACAATAAAATGCTGTCCATGAAGACTGTTCACAAGCAGCAGATGATCAGAGGTTGGCAGTCTGCCTTCTGAGATAAAGTGTAACGAAGACAACATTGTAACCGGAATTAATCTGCACTTCACTGAATGTTGAACTATTGTAGTCAGTCACTTCCTGAGTTTTCCTGTTCACCGTAACAGAGCAATAACCAGCAGGATGGAATTAAAATCAATATCTGCATTCGCATTCTAGAATATTTTGGGAACAATTCAAACTTCAGATTTTAGCCTATAAATCTTGAAAGACTTGTGTTATACACAATGCATAAATCCCTTCACAATACTTTATGGTCTTTATGGTAAGAGGAAAATGGTCTATTGGTGCTGCTCTCCAGGTGAGGAGTCCAAACAACAATGACACATACCAAGTTATTCTTTGTGAAAGCTTTTCATTGGGGGCATTCTCTTCCTCCAGGGGTCTGACAAAGCTTGAATTATTTTCTGGAAGCCATGTAAAAGGCTATACACTTGGGTAAATCTTTGGAGAAGGAGATCCCTATGATATCAGATTCTGTTTTATTTTTTCCAGTGTGTTTATCAGGGATAATTTTTAAAGTCTCCTACCTGCCCAAAAACATTTGTGTGAAAAATTAAAGAAGAACAAAAGAAAGATATGCAATATAATTGTATGAATATTACTGACATGGTCATCACAAATCCTAGCTATACCCACAGTCACAGATGTGTGAAAATAGCATTCAAAAACTAATCCAGGATAGGCATCTCTGTCAAAGACACAGGGCATTAAAACAGCAGGCACCAGAACCCTGAAGTGACAAAAGCAACAGTTTCCTCACATAAGCAGTGGCAACAATTTTCTGAGGGCAATACTGACATATTTCAGCAACCGACAGTCATTTTCACAGGCGTCTGGTACAAAGCACAGAGAAAAAAGCGGGTGGGGGATGATTTTAAAAGTGACATCCATGATGATGGATGACAACGGAAGGAAAATATTTTAACCTTTAAGACACCAGCTGTGAGCAGTCATCCTTAGAACTCTTTAATGAGAGAACATAGCACAGCCAAGCCCTCTCTCTGATCTACGCTTCTTATGCTTTCTAGAAACTGAGAATCCAGCTTGGTTCATACATAAAGAGGATATTCTTTAGGCACTGAGGTTCTTGGCAGCCCCGGGTTATATGGACCCACAGCAGATGGCTCTCCAAGGTCAACACTACTCTATTGTTGTCAGAAAGGGTGTGGTACAGATGGTTAGAAGTAGTTTCCCTAGGGAAATCCTAGGCACTTAAATTCTAAAGCATGTTTTGTAAGTATAAGGTCCTACAGCAGGGGTGTTCTAGACCCTAGAGAGGCAGTGCTCTTCAAAGAAGATATAACTGAACTCTCTCTGTGTGTGCATGTGTGTAAAGTGCTATCAAGTCTCAGCTGACTTATGGTGACCCCAGCAAGGGGTTTTCAAGGCAAGTGAAAGGCAGAGGTAGTTTGCCATTGCCTTCCTCTGCAGAGTCTTCCTTGGTGGTCTCCCATCCAAGTACTGACCCTGCTCAGCTTCTGAGACCTGACAAGATCAGGCAATACCATGCCACCTTGCCTCCCAACACTGAACTAGATCTAGGCAATATGCCTCAATATAAGGCAGCCTGCATCATGAGCACACCAGATTTAAAAAGCCACGATGGAAATATACTGGCTAGAGAAAGTCTACAGGTGTTGTAGAACTGTGGCACCCATAAGATGTAACACACCACATTCTCAGGGCCAGCACCCAGGCTTAGCATTGATGAGCAGCTGCCAAAGCTTAAGTGCCCCAGCAGAACCCATTGCCAATCCCTTACGTACTGCAGCAAAGCAACATCCACTACAACTTCCCCTACTTTTCTATGAGGTGGTGGCACTATTCAGGCCCATGGAGAATCTCACACCCTATGAACTTGCCCCACTCTCCTCCTTTTTCTCTTGATAGAAGAAGAAGGCAAGTGGCAAGTGGGTGGTGTCAGCCTGCTGCAGCTGCTATGTGCTCGCACATCTGCCCGGGCAAGGGAGTACAGAGGGCTGGTAGGAGCCAGTTTGGTGTAGTGGTTAGGAGCATGGACTCTAATCTGGGAGAATCGGGTTTGATTCCCCATTCTTCCACATGCAGCTGCTGGTGTGACCTTGGGTCAGTTACAAGTTCTTTCAGGTTCTCTCAAGGGCAGTTCTTGAGAGAGCTCTCTCAGCCCCACCTACCTTACAGGGTGTCTGTTGTGGGGAGGGGAAGGGAAAGGGAAAGGAAGTTGTGAGCCACTCTGAGACTCCTTCGGGTAGTGAATGGTGAGGTATAAATCCAATCTCTTCTTCCGTCCAGCAGGACAGGGCAGCCACCAGTGACAGCAAATTCACCGAAAAGGGATCTCCAGATGTAACAGCCCTCTCCCCCAAACAGTACTACGTGGAAGCAAGGAAATGTGCACGGTTTCATTGTAATCTCTAATTGTGTATTCCTATTTAAATATTCACAGGCAACATGTAAAGCATTCCTTCCTTAATAACGCCTATAGAAGTCGCTTTTGCTCATACAAATGCAGCCCACAGCTATCTGAACGCTAGTCTGCTCCTGGTCACATGCAGATTAGCAGCCAGTCATTCTGGCAGAAATTTTACTGAGCAACTGAAAAATCCCTAATAGATTCAGTTTCCAATAATGATTTCCCTTTTCATTTAAAAGAGATCCCTTTCATCTTTTGCTAAAACTGGGGAGAAAAGTCCTCAAGAAAAGTACAGCCAGTCAGGTAACAGATGTCATTCAGTGATCACTCTTCTTGACACAGTGTCACCACCCTCATAGTTGCTCACACTTGCTTATATACCTTGTATTAGGCATTCTGAATCAGTATTCCTGGCACATTAAAAGGGCAGGCGGGGGGGGGGGGGGGCTGTGTGTGAAAACAGTCTCGACCTCTTCCATTCCAGGCCCAGAGGTACAAATCTGTCCTTTCACCCTATATTCTATCTTCATTAAAGAAAAAAAAAACCAAGAAAAAAATACAATGTACTGCATTTCTGGATTGTTCCAATTATTTTTGCCATCATTTCAAAATGTAAATGCCCCAAAGCATATTTATTTTGCTTCTCAAAATTATAATTTTCTTCTTAATTACCTTCCCAACATTTTAATTGCCTTTATTGATACATGTAACGTTCTGTATGCTTATAATTAGGTTTGTTAAACTGAAAGGTTGCAAACTGAAAGATTCAGGGAGTTATATAATTATAGCCAAAAAATAATTCCCAAACAAGAATCAATCTATTGCTTGCATTTAAGGAAGGAAGGATTTATGGGCAGAATGTCAAGTTTAACTAGACATATTTTTTTCATTCTTTGCCCAGTCTTGCTTTGCATTTAAAGACGAAAAAAGAAAACAAACATTTCTTTTACCCTTCCTGTTCCTCATCCTGTTGTGAGTGCTTCACTACCCACTCTTCATTGAAGTGTATCCTTTATTGTGGCTAGGTATCATCATTAAATCTATCCAGACACTGAGTGCATCTCCAGAGACTACAGGCCTTTTCCAGAAGATGTTAAATAATGGATCTTGGGCTGCAGTCAGACAGGAGCTCCCCATTTATGGTTTCCAGAGAGCTGAAAATCCTATGAAAAAGCTCCCGTTGCTTAGGATGGTAGGCTCATTTTTATCCCTCGATTGTCTCTGATCAAATAGGTTTTGAAACATTTTATAAGGATTCCCAAACCTTTAAAACCTGTTTGAGCAGGGCTAAAAGTTGGACCATAAAAACATAAAAAAATGATTTTTTTTTAAAAAAAGAACTTAATGGTACATACACTGTGATGTTCTGTCATATCCTATTGTCTATCTCCCCCCTTATGATCTGTGAGGATACTATTATTTTAAGTGGGTGATGCTTAACATGATTCTAGAGGGTCGGGGCAAGTGAGTAGAGCCATGGCTGAAGCAGCAAGTTAGTTCCATTCCTTCTAATACTAATTTCTATGTTATACAAATATTTAATGAAGTTAATCTTATGTCATACTGCATCCTGGATCCTGAAAGTTATTCATAAAGAATGTGACATGGTACAAGAAGTGGCTGCTTGGAAACTGCAGTTCCTGCTCTGAGGAACAAGAAAAGGTAGAAGTAGCTATAGGAAACAGAACAAACAAGGACAAGATGGAGTAGCTCAGAGCTCCAGCAACCCTTTCTGTTTCCAGAAATGCAGCAGAACACTGGAAAAGATTCAAACAAGAGTTTGACCTCTTTATTACAGCAAATGGTAAACTGATAAACAAACAGTAGCTATATTTATGCTGTGAGGTTAGAAGCATTGGATTTATTTAATAGTTTGCAACTTAATGAAGAACAAGCAGCTAGTTAGGAGACTGTGGTACCAAAATTTCAAAAATATTGCACCCTTAAACTAAATGAAAACTTTGAGAGATTCTGGGGAATTTCACACCTTTAAAAACATTACTGAACCGGCTTGGAATAAACCGGTACAGTGATGGTCATTTCAGACAGCCCTTCCCCTACCATTTTGGAGCCGTCTTTGAAGCGGTTTGCCATTTCAGACTGCCACTTTCTTTTCAAGCCTCTTCACGGAGATTGCCTGCACAGGCGAAAAGAGGCGCGAAAACACTCGTCGGAGGAGGAAGTGTTTCGGGGGCATTTCACACAGCACCCTGTAGTGCTTCAGGACCGGTACAAGAACTGAAGAATGCTTTGGAGGAGGTTTCCAGGTAAACCGGCTCAGGAACGCTTCCCCAACAGGAGAGGCACATTTCTGTGTGAAAGGGCCAATATGTTCTGTTAGGGAACCGGTACTAATACGGTTCTGTGTGAAATGCCTGATAGAAACTGTTACTGAAGAGTTCCTGAAATGGAACATATTGGCTGTGTGAAATTCCTCGTAGTTTCATATGTGATTACAGAAGGGGGGAGGAATTGAATCCTTCATTACAGATCTTAGATTGTTAAACCAGGCCTACAATTTTGGAGAACTTGTAGATTCACTTATTATGATCAGCAGCAAGGTATGGGCTACAGCTGAAGGGCAAAGTACATGGCTTGCTCAAGAATGCTGACAAACTTCTGGCAAGAGAGCTCAAAAAGGAAATTCCCCCTGAAACAAAGCTCATACCATTTTTACTCAAATACATAACACTTTGAACTTCAGCAGGAAATAAAATGGCTTCTCAAATGTCCACTGCTATCCATCAGGCTAACCAGCCCTCCTCAAGCCCTCTTTCTCTTTTGAAAGGTAAGGCCCAGGAATTTTGAATGAATAGACTGCAGTCTGGCCTATCTTTTCAGCCAATTACACTTCCCACATTTTCCCAACATGACTTCTTGCCAAGGCTGATGTACATATAGAATCGTAGAATCATAGAGTTGGAAGGGACCTCCAGGGTCATCTAGTCCAACCCTTTGCACAATGCAGGAAATTCACAAATGCCTCCCCCTACATCCGCACCTCTATGCCCAGAAAGGGGGGGGGGGGAACAAAACCCTCCAGGATCCCTGGCCAAACTGGCCTGGAGAACAATTTCTTCCTGACTCCAAAGTGGCAATCAGCATTTCCCTGGGCGTGTAAGAAAGGGCCATAAGAACTAACTGAGGCAACCCTTCCTGCCTTCCCTTCTCATGATCTGCCTAAGTTCATAGAATCAGCATTGCTGTCAGGTGGCCATCTAGCCTCTGTTTGAAAACCTCCAAAGAAAGAGAGCCCACTACCTCCTGAGGAAGCCTGTTCCACTGAGGAACCACTCTGTCAGGAAGTTCTTCCTAATGTTTAGCCAAAAACTCTTCTGATTTAATTTCAACCCATTTTTTCTTTTTTCTTTTTAAATTTTATTTGATAAAGTACATTACAGTACAACAGAGTGCATTCAAAAAAATGAATACACCAAGTACATAAGAAGGGATGAATACTATCTTCCTTAGCGATCCTAATCCTAACACAAGCACAACTATAGAAAATCACAATAAAATAAACCACCAAAACTGCCAAAACCTTAATCGAAAGAGTGAACAGATACTTCAGCTTTAATGTGTGAAATTTAACCATAGGTTAAGAACTTGTATTTAAGATCTTTTGTTTTCCCAGTCAAATTTGTGTAGGTTCATTTTCTCAAGTACTGGATACCATTTGTCAAAGGGATTTAGTAGGTGACTTGCAACGTCTTCCGAGTTTTTCCAGAGGGAGATTTTTTCTTGCAAGAAAAAATCCCATACTTTATCCCATACACACTGTTGCATTGAAGGAAGAGTGTTTGCTTCCATTTAGTCGCTATCAAAGTCTTGGCTGTAATTTCAACCCATTGGTTCTGGTCTGACCTTCTGGGGAAACAGAAAACAACTCCTCACCATCCTCTATATGACAGTCCTTCAAGTCCTTGAAGATGGTTATCGTATATAGTTTTCTCAACCTTCTGATTCAATTCATGAAGCCAAAAAAGCCAGAATTCCCATCAGTAGGAAGGTGTGCTGAGAAACATTGAGAAGAACAATCTGCTAGAAATTCATGCTCCAGTTGGGACCTATCATTAGTTTAAAAAGCCACCTTCACAGCTGATTATTCCTTCCCTTCAGAAAATGGTAAGGTTTGGAGCACACCACTGCCATAAGCTATTTTCAGCAGCTTTACCCTTTTCCACTTTATTTTCGTGCATTATTATTGTGGCTTGATGCATCCTCAGTTGCAAACAGAAGACCTTGAGCAATCAAACTCCCCTCTCCAATATGTTCAGATCAACGGGGGGTAGGTTATAGTTGAATGGTATGTAATTAAAGTTTTATGGAAATTGATTTTGAGTTGACTTTTCCCTAGTGCATAATGTTTATATGGGTTTTATTTGTCCTTCCCGCTCCCACCCATCTCCATCCCACTTTTCAATTATTGGGCTGTCATCATCGTTAAACCACTCCCTCTCCCCCCAGTAAGTGATTTCAATTTTTTTAAGGCCCTAAGTTATCAATATAATGCTATAGTGTTGTAATGATAGTTTAAGTGAGTTCTTTGAATTCCCAGCTTTCACTTTTTTAAAAGTAGTTCCCTAGCCTCTTCCCTCACAGAGATAAAAGTAAAAAGGCATATCTCCCAAAGGAAGAAGGTAGAGACTTACTTTTTAAAAAAAATGGAAGCTGGGAAGTCAGAGAATCTGCTTAAACTATCATTGCAACACTACAGCATTCTATTGATATTTTAGGCATTTTTAAAGAAAAAAAATAAGGGGTGCAATGACACCACCGATGTTGACAGCACCCTCCCTTAAACATCCTCATTATCTAAGCCACATACAGAGGAAAATAAACTAATTGCACAACTATAAAAATGCACAAGAAGGGCAGATGTGCAGCAGAACCCTGCCCACACTGATTCCAATGCTTGTGGATTAACTCCCAAGAAAATCAGGAGTTAAGTTAAGCATGCCGAAAAGGTCATTTCATCTTTAATTCAGGGGTATGTCTCTGATTATCTCCATTAAATTACATGGAACCTAGAGGAGGAAATTCAAGGGTTAAAAAGAATGCTCCTTCCTATTTTCCTGGTGATGAAGACACTGTTGGGGGAGGGAAATATTCCATTGGTGTGTGTTTTCAAATCCTGATGGGGGGGGGGGGGGTGGTTCAGAAAAGCACACACATGTATTGCAACATAAAACAGTCAGTAACAAGAAGCCCCTTCAAAAGAAACCCTGTCAAAGCCAATTTTTTTAAAAAATGGGGCGGCATGCAAAGAGCAAGTTTTGTAGGAGTCTATTCCCTCCCCCCCCAATTTTGTAAAACAATGCAAGCTGAAAAACAGAAGTAGCAAGCTGATGACATTCTCCAAACAGTAGGGCAGATCTGGCAGGACCAAAGTCAGACCCTCTAGAGATAAGTACTGAAGTGAAGAAATAGCTGAAAATCAGGAAAAGGGAAAGTTTAGTACAACTAGAATGTGTGTGTGTCTGTGTGTGTGTGTGCTGGAGGTGATTACACACATTCTTGATTCCTGCACTGAGCATACAAACTATTCCTGAGCTAACTAGTTCCTCTCGTTACAGTCCCACGAGCCAATGAAGAAGAAAAAGTGCAGGATGGAAAAGAGGTTCTTGACAAGAGAAACAGGTTTAGTGAAACACACACAATTTAAGTCAGTAAGAGTCAAATGCTCCAGTAGAGTGTGACCCACCATATTCTTAGGGATAGGCAGAACAAAGAGTATGATTTTTTTTATATAGAAGTGAGTTAGAAAATTACCTTCTAAAGAAACTCAGCAGTTGTTCAGCACATTAGCTTTGCAACCAGGGCACTCCATTTGCCAAACACCTCCATATGGAATATTTTTACTCCATTTTGATGCTAAGACCAGGTCTTCTTGACATGTTATTAGTCTAAGAATAAGGTTTCTGGCAATTTTGTGGCAAAAGTAGAGGGAATTGGACCATAGCTGACTTACCCTCATGTTAAATGAAGTAGAATAAGTTTGTACCTGGGTGAGGCCATGCTTTGTTCAGTACCTGAGTACTAGATCATCAGTCAAGTCCTCTTAGTGATAAATCAGTGTGCCATTAGCAACAAAAGAAACCTGTCATATTAGCCTTTGACAAAGAATTAATGTCCCTTCTATAACCACATCCCATTTAACACATCTTCTTTCAAGATTGACCTAATATAAACTATTCAGTTGCTTGCCAAAGTTCCATTCTTCTCTTCAAAACAACACTGCCCCTGAAACACCTTCCCTGCCTGAATACCTCCCGCCCCCTTATTTTTTAGAAGTTTTTGTTGGGAGTGAATCATTGTACAATGTCTTTTTGTATAAGAGGGGGAAGCACACCTTCTCCAGAGGGAAAAGCAGAGCTACCAAGTTAAATGATTCCCTCCATATAGCTTTTCTCTGTATCCTTTCACTTGTCTGCTCTGATGTTGTCCCTTTATTCACCCAGATTGCTACTACCAGGGATGTCCTTCTGTAAAAGACACAAGGCTGTCCCACTCCTGAAGAGGAACGCAGCTACTCACTTGAGTCTATGGGAGAACTGCTCCAACATCCAATCACTTTTCAGAAGGGGAATGGAATGCTGGAGGGAAACAGGAGGAGTTAGATCAAGGTGGGCAGCCATGTTGGTCTGAAGCAATAGAATAAAGTTAGGGTCCAGTGGCACCTTTAAGACCAACGCACACTTCGCTGGAAAAAACAACATAGGTAAAAATTCTAGTTCTGACATATTTATTACCTATGTTGTCCCCTCCAGTTCAACCCAAACAGATGATACCGAGACTTAAACCCAGCTTGTCACTCTTTTGATCTGTTAAAAAAATCTTCAATATTTTGCATGCTAATTTAACAAGACACCCCTATAAATACAACTATAATGAAATATAATTCATCGTCTGACGAAGTGTTCATGCACATGAAAGCTCACACCTTGAATAAAACTTAATTGGTCTTAAAGGTGCCATTGGGCTCTAACTTTATTCTATTGCTACAGCGCAAGTTAGTTCAGATATGGCTCAGCGAGAGAGCAGTGAGGGCTCTGGTTCAAGAAAAGAGCAAATGGAGTGAAGGGTAGCTCTGCTTGGTAGTGTGGCAGAATGTTTTGGCTCTAGTTCTGACAGAAACTAGAGTACGCAATTGTTAGGCCTGTCTCTGACAATGAGCAGACCCTGTGCCATTAGTCTGACTCTTGGGAAAGGGCAGGCTGGTGTGGGTGGAATCCTGTGTGTGTGTTAGAATCCAGCCAAGTGGCTAATCGGTATAAGCCTGTTTATGCTTTGAAAGTATTAAAGAAAATTGAAACTATTCTCTAAATTGATACGCCTCAGCCAGGTTTCTCTTTTCTCTATCTGAAGACCTGTGATGCTGATCTGTTCCTTGAAACCTACTTGTAATTAAATAAATCTTCTTTGTTGTTAACATATAATTTTTGCCCCAGAGACCTCCATATTCAACTTGAGCACCATACATCTTACTTACAGCAGCGAACCCAAAGACTTGACACTTGCTACCTTTAGAACACCTGGTAACTGAGGATAAGGTTTATAGTTTAACATAAACCTGGTTCCCCCAAAATCACTGGAGTCTGTGTGGGTCCCCTCAGTTGGTAGAACCAGCCTGTCACACCTTCCTTCTGGCTAATCCTTCTCTTCCTGCTTCCATGAGGGGAAGATGTGTTCTCAGTATCTCCATCTTATCTTAAATAAATAGCTAGAATGCTCATTCTTTCTTACCTTACAAGTACTATGTGGGTCAGTGACCAGAGTAAGGGTGACTCTTTAAGCCAGGTATAGAATTAAAGCTGACAGTTCCTTTTGCATAGAAACAGAAGGAGAATTTCCATTACTTTCAAGTATTTCAATATGAATTTGGACTTGGATACACATATTTTCTCATAATCATTATCAGGGCTCGATTTCAACAGGAATGCACAGGAACGCCTTTCCGGCTGGCGTCCGAGCCTGCCCCGCCCCCTCCCTGCCCAGCTTGAGCTGTTTACACTTAAAGGGAAAGTTCCTGCAGAGAGCCGGCAGGAAAAAGCTCCACCGGGTGCTTTCCCTTTAAGAGCAAACAGCCAGCAGGAGAAAGCCCCACCCAGAGATTAAGCACAGGGGCTAGGCTTTCTGCATTTGGCTTGCCGACGTCGCATGGCTTTCCCTGATCCAGTAAGTGCCTTCCCATCTCTTTTCCTTCTCTCTCTCCCCCCACCTTTCTTTCTGTCTTTCTCTCTCTCTCTCTCTGTCCCCACCTTTCTTTCTTCCTTTCTCTTTCTCTCTCTCCGTCCCTCCTTCCTTTCTCTCTCTCTCCTCCACCTACCTACCTACCTACCTTCCTTCCTTCCTTCCTTCTTCCTTCCTTCCTTTCTTCCTTCCTTTCTCTCTCTCTCCCCCCCCACCTTCCTTCCTTCCTTCCTTCCTTCCTTCCTTCCTTCCTTCTTTCCTTCCTTCTGTTCTTTCTGTTTTTATTAAAAAAATTATTGAAAGGGGGGGATGTAAAAAAACAGAGAGCCCAGGAAATGCTGGTTTTGACAATATCTTTAATTTTTGAGAATCTCTTTAGTTTTCTCATGGCATCTTCTGCTTAAGAAAAGTAAGTTTGAAGCTTGAGTTCATTGTTGTGTCTTGTTGGGAATGGCTTGCAAATATATGTGTGTCTAAAGTCTGTATTAAAGTGGTTTGGTGCTTATTGCCATGTAAGAGAAAAATCTGAAAAAGTAGCTTCATTATTGTGTGTGTTCGCAGAACACTTGACTGTTGCATGGGGCACTTTGGGGGACATCTGCAGAGAAACAGGGTTGTAACTAAAAATGAGCATGGTCAGCTGCACTTTGGTGATGGCCTATTTTGTGAAATGTAAAAAAGTGGGCAGAGTTTCTGAAGAAGATTATTGTCCCTCTTCTCCTGCCACTGGACTGACATCTGCCTTTAATGGGCCAGCAAAGTTGATGTTCTTAAACCTCCTAATAAGAGAGATTTCCGCTTCTGAGGAGTTCCAACGATTGGTGATCTTGTGATGGTAGTGATACTTTTATGTGGTAAAGACCACCTGTTCACAGGATAATTTTACCTGTGGGACAGACTCTGCATGGTAACCACTCCACTGGTACATAATTGCTTGTAAAAACTATTATAGTGTAATAATTCAGGTGGGTAGCTGTGTTGGTCTGAAGCAGCAGAACAAAATTGGAGTCCAAAGTTTCATCCAAGGTATAAGCTTTTGTGTGCATGCACACTTCTTCCATCTGAAGAAGTGTGGGTGGCACATGAAATCTTATACCTTGAATAAAATTTTGTACCTTGAATAAAATAGTCCACAAACTACTCCCACCCAGTGCATCCACAAACCTAGAAGAAGAGATTGGATTTATACCCTGCCCTTCACCACCCAAGGGAGTCTCAGAGCGTCTTTCAACCTCCTTTCCCTTCTCCTCCCCACAACAGACACCCTTGAGGTAGGTGGGGCTGAGAGAGCTCTGAGACAACAGCTGGTACAGAGCTATGGCTTGCCCAAGGTCATCCAGCAGGTGCAAGGGGGGAGTGGGGGATCAAACCCGGTTCTCCCAGATTAGAGTCCGTGCACTTAACCACTACACCAAACTGGCTCCTAACGTTGTTCTGCCAGTGAACTAGGGTTGCCAACTCCAGGTTGAGGAAATCCCTGGAGATTTGGGAGTGGAAGGTGCAGTTTAGGGGAAGGAGGGACCTAAGCAAGGCATAATACCATGGACTCTACTTTCCAAAGCAGCCATTGACCTGATCTCTGTAGTTTGGAGCTCAGTTGTGATTCCAGGAGATCTCCAGACCCCACCTGTAACTTGGCAACCCTAAAAAATCATATTCAACTTACTAGTTCTGCAGGAAGGCAACCTGATTTCCATGGGAACCTAACCCTTAGGAATTGATTCCAATCCGATGTGGGAATAATTGTTGGACATAAGATATTGGTTCAGGCAAGGTTTTGTATAGATGGGACAGAAAATAATGTTTTTATTGGTTTTGTCAAAACTGTTTTGACAACAAGATAAAAAGAATAAGAAGGAAAAGGTGGATGTGGCTGGATGACCACACTTCTGGGAACATTGGGTGTGGCCTAATATGTTAATGAGCTGTCCTGTCGGGGGTGTGGCCTAATATGCTAATGAGTTCCTGCTGGGCTTTTTCTACAAGAAGAGCTCTGATCATTATCATTTTATATGTAGAGAATGCACGGAAAGGCCAAGGTGTTTTTGGTACCTCTGACATAAAATTCACTTAAACTAAATTATTGACTGTATGATAGTAATAAAAAAAGATCAATGTAATAAAAATCAACAATTTTCTGGAATTCAATGGTATTTCAAAATATGCCTTGTGGAGCCCCCTCACTATGTTATCCTCAGAAGATCCACCAGGTATTTTGTTTAAATAAGAACAAATATAGTATATATTAGTAAGTGGACACACATTATGTTAACATCACTGAGAACTTCTATAGAAGATACTGAGGCAAAAAGATTACTGAAATAGGACATGAAACGGGGGTTGGATTTTGTCAATAATCAAGCCATTTATATTTCTGGACTTTTGAATATGGGCAAATAGATTTCCTCTGACATTCCTTCCTGTTCATCCTTTCAACTCTGTTGCATGAGACATTCAATTTCTCAGCAATCTTCACATTTTTGAGGTGAAACTATGGAATTCTATTTCCAGTGCCATTTCACCTTGTACCACATTAACCGAAGTTGACAAAAGGTTTTATCTGATGATAGCATTTCAACGAAGATATTTAATGTGTCAGACACCGTTAGCTTTATATCAAAGAGCAGAATCCTGACCTCTGCCTTTCAGCCAGAAAAACCTCACAAAAGGCAGCACTCTGCTCGCAAAATGATTTCCATCATGTGAAGAAGGTGTCACACCCACGGCACTACACTGGATCAGTTCAACATTGCTTGGATTAATGACGATATCTGCTAAGACACTGTCTATATTTCTGTTTATCCCAGGTTTTCTTTTCTGAAGCTTAATCCCAGTTTAATTAGCAGGTTCTTTGTTTCCCATGAAAATTTATATTTTAACTGCTTTCAGGCAAATAGAACTTACGCTATGATTAGAACTAACTTAATGATTGACATCTTATAGTCATTTTATAGATGGGGATTTGAATATTACCCTGCATTTTATTTGGGTATTTTATTGGGAGAACTTAAATTGTAATTTGCCCTGAACAGTGATGAAAGCATAATATGTAGATACAGATTAGTCCAAAAACTAAGAAGTAAAAATGAGTTTCCTAGGACCAACCTTCCACCTGCTTGAAACCATTCCTTCAGTGACACATGAATCTACCAATTTATTTTATACCAGTATTTCAAGTTATTTTTAAATAGCACTGTAGCTACGCACCCATATTTCAAATACTCTTTTTCAGTTTAGAAAAATCAAACTTTTAGTATCTCATCTAATTTGTTTTATGAACATTTCTGATCACAGATCATTTTAGATCACAGGTTTTATCCCTGGTCTATATTAGTAAACTAATATTTCTTATTTGTTTTAATACAGAGAGAACTGGTTTTGAAGCCAAATTTAGTGAACATCTTAATTTGAAAAAAATATGCAGTTAGCAGTGCAGCTCTAATTACTAAATTTACAGCTGTAACAATCATAACCTTGATAAACCTTTTTTAAGAAGCTAAGAGGTCCTCCAGCATGCTCAGAAAAGAAAAGAACCCATCAAACTGCCAAGAGGAAAGTATAGAAGGCTATAACATATGGTTGGCAAAAAATATCCAAAGAAATTACCTTGGGGCCATTAATAAAAATACTAAAAGTATTTTAACAATATATTTACAAAAAAGATGACAATAACATTAATCACAACTACTGTAACAGTGCACTAAGTAACTATCTTTCCTTATATATAATTCAGTAGTGGAGTGGCACATTCTGAACATTCCACATGCTCCTAAATCAGTTGGCTCCATGATGTGTCACTCAGAAGCGGTCCCTATCCACTGGCTGCGTTGCCTAAGTCCTGCCCACAGTACGCTCCATCAGCCATTGGCCTGTCAGCTGCCACTCAAGAGTACTCGCATGCCATTGACTGGGTGCTGGGTCTGCTCCTCTTCCCCGCCCACTCCAGCCACTGTTCCCTGTCAGAATTACTGGCAGACCCTTGTAAAAATTGAGATAAATTAGTTTGCTCTTGTAAAATTGAGATAAATTAGTTTGGTGAATTAGATATTGATTCTAGTAGAAATGTTAATATAAATATGTACAGTATAGACTCCATATCTGTTAGTATGCTTTTATTCCTATTTGTGCTTTCTTGTTTCTATGTTTTCTTCTTCTTTTGCCTTCTTTTTCTTTACTGGAAACTTAATAAAAAGAAAATTAAAAAAAGAATTACTGGCAGACAGCTCTCTCTCTTGATGAAGACATTTCGCCTCCTTGGCTCCTTTGTGGGACTAACTTTTCACTCAGTGGTTGTTGGTAGGCAACCAAACTTGGTTCTGTCAGTAAAAAGACAAAGGAATGACACCCTTTCCAAGCCTTTGTGAGGAACTCATTGGGGCCAGTCCTGACTAGGGTTGCCAGCTCCAGGTTGGAAAATTCCTGCTGAGTCCTTCCACACACACCCCAACACTGCCCTCCACAGGATCCACCCCCCAAATCTCCAGGTATTTCCCTGCTCATAGCTAGGAACCCTACTTTCCCCTCAGTGCCTGTTGCTGGTCAACCAAGCTTGGCTCTGTCAGTAAAAGGCCCTTTCCACACCTATTTTGGCTTTTGGGAGAAAACTCATTGGGGCCAGTCCTGACTAGGGT
Source organism: Lepidodactylus listeri (assembly GCA_029233225.1). NCBI lineage: Eukaryota > Metazoa > Chordata > Lepidosauria > Squamata > Gekkonidae > Lepidodactylus > Lepidodactylus listeri. The sequence goes on from JARCFY010000002.1 coordinate 105,544,913, forward strand.
TGTCAGCTCCAGGTAGGGAGATTCCTGGAGTCTATGGAAGCCAGGGTTTGGAGGAGGGGAGAGGCCTCAGCTGAACAGAATGCCATAGAGTCCACCCTCCAAACAGTCATTTTCTCTGAGGGTGGGGAGATCTGTTGTCTGGAGTTAGGTTGTGATACCTGGTGATCTTCAGACTCCACCTGGAGGTTAGCTACCCTAGGCATAGCAGTCAGCACTTCAGAGCACGGTCTGCTAGACCCAGAGCACGGTCTGCTAGACTTGCTGTGGAAGCTGACTGGGTGATTTTTGACCAGTCACAGACATTTAGCCTAACCTACCTCACTGGGTGGTTTGCAAGTCAAAAGGGGGAGAAGAGAATGATGTAAGCTGCTTTGGCTCCCATTGTGGAGAAATACTAATTTTCCTCCTGGGGAACCATTGTTGCCAATCTCCAGGTGAGGGTGGGAGATCACTCAGAATTACAACTGCTCTCCAGATGGCATTGATCAGTTCCCCTGAAGAAAATGGTGGACTCTGTGTCCTTATACCCTGCTGAGATGGCTCCCCCATGACAGCCAATGTGATGTGGCAGTCAGAGCTTCAGAGCACGGTAGAGGCTGCAGGTGTGTGGGAGGGAGTTGAAAAGCTGAACAGTGAAGGGAAAATAAAGGTAGGTTGATGCTTGGCTGGAAAGGAGATAGGGTTGCCTACTCCAGGTGGAAAATTTCTGGAGATCTGAGGGATAGAGCCTGGAGAGGGTGAGCTTTAAGGAGGGGTGGGACCTCAGACAGGTACAATGTCATAGACTTCACCCTCCAAACCAGCCATTTCCTCCCAGGGAACCATGGTTGCCAACCTCCAGGTGGGTGCTGGAGATTACTCAGAATTACAACTGCTCTTTAGGTAGCAAAGCTCAGTTCCTCTGGAGAAAACGGTGGACTCTGTGTCATTTTACCCTGCTGAGTTTGTCACAGTAAATCAACGCTAAGTGCCCAAGGCCTTGGCATTCTCCCAGAGCCTCTTTCTAGAGCCCATTGTATTTATTTCCACAACAGGCCTTATTCCCAGTGTACAATATAAGTATGCATGAAAATAGTGAGCTAAAAATTAAATGAATGACAATTAATTAAATAAGTCCAGTACAAATCCATTGGAAATCCAAAAGACAGAAGTACAGAAAAATTATGGTTTGCTAGCAAATTTTGTTTTGAGTAATCTTCAGATAAGTTTGATAAAAAGCCACCACTTAAGTTCAGATGTCTAAATCACAAGTTTTCTCCCATGTCCCACCATACTCGTAGTAGCTAGAATTCAGTAAGCCTCACAGCAGGTGCCCTCCCCCCTTGGAATATCTTACCCCCTACCACTTTCCATCAAAAACTGCTTTTGAGATGTATTATGAAAGATGGTCAGTCCAGATAAAAGTACATCTATGGCAGCTTGCTCTCATAGAACTTGTTATCTAGTTCTTTGGGACTTTACCATTATTGTTGGATGCTGAAGATACAAAGCAGTCCTCTTTTTCTGTGAATTTAAATTTCAGTGTGGTATAGTGGTTTGAAGTGCATCCTGTGCCCCTCGCTTGGCCACCACTACTCTTGAGATGGAGGGCTCACAAAGCTTCAGGTCTGAAAGGGGCGGGGTTTCCTTACTTTGCTCATCTCACTTTGTATGAATACTGGCCTCTTTCTGATCAGAACCGAGTCATTTCCTCCTCCCAATCCTGCTTCTTTGCCCTCCCTGTATAGGCCTCTGGAAAGCCCCACCCCAAGTCCTTCCCCGCTCCCAAATCCCACAGCCAACCCTGGGATGAATCCACAACAAATTATAGGCATAGGTGCATATTGGGGACTACCTGCCTCAGCCCTGACTTCCCCTCCAGCAGCCATGGCCCTGGTCTTCTTATGGGCTGCAACCTCCTGAATGCTGCCCTGGCTGTCTTGGCCTAGCCCCACCTCTCTTGGGTCTCCCCAGGTGTCAACTCTGCTGGTGACATCTTCCAGTCGTGCTGATCCTTGAGCACATGATGGGACTACTTTGAGCTCTCCTGATGCCATGGCTGGGCTCCCACTATCCTTTGGGGGCACTGGTAATTCTGGAGAACATCACAGGGCTGGGGCAGTGGTTACAATGTTGGCCTAGAACTTGGGACATTGGGCCAGCCACTCTGTCATAGCCTAAACTACTTCACAGGGTTATTGTGATAATAAGATGGAGATGGGGAAAAACATGTAAGCTGCTTGGAACTCCTCTGAAGAGGGGAGGGATTAAAATGTGAAAGATATATGGAAATGATTGATGTCTGTAAAGCACTTTGTATGCTGGAGAGTACTAAAGGAATGATTCATAATAACAGCACTGACAGCAATGTTAGTTGTGAACGGCATATTAAAATGGTGTAAATATGTATTTTACTCAACGGCTGCCTTCCTATTGTTTAGTAAATTTTACTAAGCTACTTCAGAATCCAGAACGAATTTGCTAAATCTTGCTCTTTTTGTTCTGGGAGAAAAGACAAGATGATAACAGTGGCTGGCATCAAGAAGTTAATTTTATAACAAACTGACATCTCAAGTAGTAGCAATTTAAAAGAGCAATGCTTTGTCACTTTTAAGTGGGAAGTGGTTGCTGGTATGATTATAGATGTCTTCTGCATATTTATTTTGCGCCACTTTAAATAAATTTGTGTAAGATTTATCTTGTTACTTCCAAATACAAGTCCCCCCTGGCCAGATTTAGGAAATAAATTAGTCTTCACAAACATTGCAGAGACTAAATCAATACATTAATATTTAGGAGGCATTAGGGAGGTTTATTAGAGAGAAGGGCAGCAAACGTTACACTGGAAATATTGAACATATTTAATTCAAAAGCATCAGTTGCAGTGATGTGACGAATCCATAAATTGTATTTATATATACAAATAAAACTCAGATGTATAACAGAGCATAGGGGCTAAATGCATAGACCTAATAAGATATTGGTGAGGGTCAGAGTCAGAGATACAACAACAAATATGGGGGGAAACCCATCATGGTTATAATCTCTGGGTATTCAATGTCTATGTGACACTTCATGTGAAGAGCTGTCTCATCCGCTTCAAAGTCACTTAATATGTGGAATCATAGGAATACTCAAAGCTTGATTTTCCATATTCTTGATGCAGAACAAGGCACAGGCATAGCAGACATTAAATTCATCCCCAAAGATACCCAAATTAGAATGTTCACATATACATGCTAAATATGGCTGAATGCCTTTAAATGCTGCAATGAAAATTCAAATTTGCATGATCCTAATTTAAATGTCTGATAGACATTATCTAGTTAGGTGCCAAAATTACATCATTTTCTACAGCAAAAGCAATTCAGTGAAGATGGTAATTTGAAAGAAAATTATCACAGAATTCCGATTTTTGATTCTCATAATCACTTTTCATCAGCTATGGTTTTCAAGGTAATGGCAGCTGCAGGGCTATCTGATGGGGACACTGTATCTAGGGTTCTACTAAACTGGGCATCTGGCACTAGGTACATTGGCACTGCCGTAGTGTGATGATGTTGCAAGTCTACATTAAACTCAACTGCACAAGAACAGCAGTAGAAACAAAACCAACCATTCTAGTCTTGTGGCACCCTTGGCAAATGTTCCTTACCCTCCAATTAAGATGACATGGACAGTGCTCTTAAAGACAGTGCTCTTAAATTAGCCATGCATAGAAGGCTCTAGTCAGCATGCATTAAGGATAACATCATGACCTTCATACTGCGTGCCCACCAAAAGTACAGGGGAAGATAAGTGAGATACATGATGACGTGTCAGTCAGAAAGAGTGGATGCTATAAGAGTAAGGAAACTATAATGTGTTGGGTGGGAGGAAGCAAGTACAGATCTGAAGTGGAGAAGGTAAGTTATAATGATATAGGAGCTGGCACTTATATACTGCTGGCTATTGTACTGTGTTTGGTTGATATAATATCATTTTACAAGGCTGGAGAAAACGAAAAAGAGTTTCTCCATTGACTCCAATGGCAGTCTTTCTATTCATGTCACTGCTTTTACAGGTGTAACGTTATGTGATCATGTGCAATGTGCAATCCCTGAGAAAGCACAAGATTCTAATTAAGTTCTGCTCCACCATACCATTTCCCCCAACTTTAGACATTTTTATACTTGAACTGACAAATGTTTCCTTTGGTGTGCTAACACTAGCACTTCACTACACTATGAATCTTCTATGTTAACACAGCATTTTTGTTCTGCTGGTTCATGGGATTTTGTATGATCCTATCTTCATGGGGCTAGCCATACTCAGGGACAGAACTGTCAAAGCCAGTGTGCTGTAGTGGTTTGTGTTTCTGACTAGGATTTGGGAGGTCTGGGTTCAAATCTCCACTCTGCCATGAGACTCTGAGTGAACTTGGGCCAGTCACCAACTCTCTGCCTCCCTTGATTCACAAAGTTGCAAGGAGGGTAAAATGGAGGTTGGAGAACCATGGACAAGACCCTGAGATCCTTGAAGGAAGGGCAGGGTAAAAATACATTAGGACAGCTGTAGCATCTGTTAATTACGGATGCCTGTCAATTGAGCTTTTTGTGAATTAGTTCAAGGGTTTTACTTTCCATTTAAATATCACTAGTGCAAAATTCTCCTTTTTGCAATTGCTTCTAGAAAGGTCTCAGTGTTTAAAAGAGACCATAGTGAGAGAAGAAGCAAAACATTATTTTAGTCTAAAGACAACCCATCAAGCCTGATGCAGTGGTCCAGAAAGGCAGGCAGATTTCCAGAAAGAGTTCCAATCTAAACACGGATGAAAGGGAAACAAGACCCAAATATCTGTGTCACTAATTCCTGTGACTTCTTCTTCCATAGCAGAGAAAAGGCTCAGTGGCATATGAGCTCAGTTTGCACCCTGTTTGTTTTTCCTGCTGATGTTCAGGATCAAAAAAACCCCTTTTAATTATCACAGACTAATATGATTGGGCCACGGTGGCTCAGAGGTTAAGATTCTGGCTGAGGACAGACTGGCTAAATGAAGCGCAAGGGAAGCGGGACAAAAAGATCCGGGCTGAGTTGTCGCAGGGCTTTCCATTTGCACTGCGCAGACTGATGCGGGCCCATACCAGGGAGGAGGTGGAATGGAGCGTTTGCATTGTGGGGCGGCCTCTGGCAGTGCTGCCGTGATGGTGTGTGCTTTGGTTTGTTTTGCCGACTTGCACATAGGTGCATGGGCGCATAGGCACATGGGCACAGAAGCCGGATTAGTGGGTTCACATTACCAGCGCCACTTGATGTGCAGCTTATTTGCATCCACACTGCCAGGAAGCGGGATGAATGTGCACCCAGATGGCTTGACACTGGTTTCACCAGGTACCCTTTTAAAGCGGGATGAATGCACTTCAGGACGGGGTGAGCGTGGCACGGCAATGCCGGGCAGCTGTGGCTATGTGAATGGGCTCTCTTAATCCGCTTGCAAAGCGGGCCTATATTGGGCCAAACTGCCAGTCTGAACTTGGGCTCTGAGATGCAAACTGGAAGGTCGGTAGCTTGGCAGTTCGAGACCCGTGCTGTGTGATGGAGTGAGCTCCTGTCTCTGGCCCCAGCTCCTGCCAACCTAGCAGTTTGAAAGCAAGAAATTGCAAGTAGATAAATAGCTACCACTTTGGTGGGAAGGTATCAGCATTCCGTGTGCCTCAGTGTTTAGTCACGTTGGCCACATGACCAAGGAAATGTCTTAGGACAGCGCTGGCTCTTCAGCTTGGAAACGGAGATGAACACTGCCACCTAGAGTCAGATTTCACTGGCTTTCGAGCAAGGGAAACCTTAACTTAATATGATTGCTATGATATGTTACACCATTATTTGGGTTAACTGACACCAAGGACGAACAGTCATTGGGGCATAAGATGTGCTTAATGTACCCAGCATTACAGAGCTTCAAACTGCTAGCATGCTGCTATCATAAAACATGGATAACAAACCAAATGGTGGTAATGATGGCATTGGAACAGACTGAGTGGAAAAAAAAAAAAAGGGAAGAATTTCCATAAGAAAAAGAATGGCAATGTAAATGATTTTGTGCTAATCATCTGTTCATACTCCTAAAACTTAATTGTTTGAAAGTGATAATATATTTCAGACATTTTTCTATTCAGGAAGTGAGCAATGACATTTCGCTCATGTCATGTTACAGTAACATGTCCTTAAGTCAATAGAGTTCACCCTTCAGGGCAAGACGAATTTCAAATGTTAAAAGAATCTGTCCATTTTTTCTCCTTTTTCTGTTTTTCCATGAGCTGCCACAGCCTTCATGCCGATCATCCGCACACCATGTGAAAAGAAAACGAGTGCATTGATGCAATGATTTTTGCTTTGCCTTTGTATCTACCTTTCCCATCTTTATTTCTTTTTCTTTTTCTCCAATAGAACAACTCATTGCAAACATTTCAGACTAAAGGCTTCAAGCACTCTAAAAGGAAACATAAAAGCTGCTTGTGTCAAATTTTATTATATTGTCACTAGGAGCCATAGTGACTCATAGCGGACATTTGTTAAAGATACCTCTTGTTGCTGTAATAGCCCCAGTTCTTTCAAGCTCCTGTATTCTCATTTCAAAATACTTCCTTAGAAATGTGTCTCCTAGAGACATGAAAGGTGGCCTTTAAAAAAACAGTCCTAGAACAATCATGATACGGTCTAACATACTTTTTACAAAGTTGAAATGTGAAAGCTTACATTTTGGCTTCAGCCTTTGATATTAAGTCTGGATAGATAAGGGGTAGGGGTAGGGTGATTGCAATTCTACTGCATAATTAAACAAGCCCTTGTATTGGATAACACCTGTATGTGAGGGATAGGAGAACTGGACCAGGGAAGCAATGCATGCAACTGGAAGAGTTATGATTTCCATGCTAAACTGTACCATGTGGCATTGCATCTAAGCCAGGACTCAGACGCTCAGTAATAGGTGGTCTCTTGCTATGGGTATGTATTTTTATATATTCCACAGCTTTTCCTGAGCTCTACACTATAGGATGTGCTATAAATGTTTTCACTGTTTGAGTGTCACCCAATTTTAAAAAAGAAAAATAGTGTATTTAGCAGAAGACACGGCTGGGAAATTTGAGAACATTGAAATGCCCTGTGACAGACTGCACTGTAAAAACTCAGAAGCGCTATGTAAATATGCAAAGGACTGTGAAGGGTTAATTCCTCACAGAGCCAGAAAGCCTAGAGTGACAGACTGCTCCAAGAGATCTGATTGGTTAGTATCAGTTGAGCAGAGAAAGCCTTAAGACCTGAATGCTGAGGCTGTGGTCAGATGGGCAGTTTGGCCTGATATAGTTGTGTTACCCTAATGGATTAAATGGGCACACACCCACACTGGCAGTTGTTCCCCAGTCATACTCACCCTGTCATATGACAAGTTGGATATGGAGTAAATAGCCACCAGAGACAATCAGGTGCTTACGGATCCCTGCACACTGATCCCACATTTCCGGATGTCTGAATGCCCCCAGTGCTCACTCAAACTGGTTTGGAAGTGTGAACCTTTAGTTTTGGTTTTGCCATATTTTGAGTGTGCACCCAAGAAATGTTCCCCAAAAAGTCAAAGTTGTTATTTAAAAAAAAATAATCAGACCAGACCACGCACTCTATGGTTGATGCACAGCAAAAATCTAAATGGTCAACCACAGAAGAAACACATAGTGAGGCTGGATTAGGGTGGGAGTCTGATCAAAAATGTCCATCACAAAACATGACAGAGTAATTAGTGGTGCACCAAAACTATGCCAACCTGCCAGTCTGACTGCAGCCTAAAAGTTTAATACAGACAGAGTCTGAGTCTAGCCCTGACAGAGAAGGGTTTAGTACTGAAAGGGTTTGTGCTTAGCCCTGACAGAGAGCAGTTTAACACAGACAGAATACTGGCAGGCTGGCAGGGGAAGTGGGTAGTTAGTTGAAGACTCCCATTCAGGGCAGTAAAGAGGATAGATCTAATGAGAGAAGAATTTTCCTACCCAGTTAAAACAGGGAGATAGCTCTTAAGTGTAGAGAGATCCCTGGTCTGGTGTGTTTAGAAATCCCATTTTAAATCCTGAGGAGCCAGTTAAAACTCAAGATGAGTACTGGTGTGCTTAGTGAAGGAGTTTGGGTACTGGACAGAGTATTCATACCTTCTGGAAACCAAAAGAGCCAAATACGTTCAAGAAAGTATACTGGAGTGTTCGGGAAATACTGAAAAAAAGGCCTCTCATCTTAAAGATGATAAGTCACTGTAAAAAGCTTAAGAAACTCTCAGTTGCTTGAAATGTAAGAACTGTAGTCTGTGCCTATATTGATTTGCCTTAAAAATTTTACCCCTGATTTTACCTGACCTTTTAACTCTACATTGAATAAAATATTTTGTTATTTTTAAACTTTAAAAAGCCTTGAGTACCATTTCAGTGGTTTAAGTTAAAGGGGGATCTCGATGCTTTCCTCAGGTTCCTGGGCTGAACCAGGAGCTAAATATCATACTGGGGAAGGGTGGGACAGCCTCTGTTCTTAAGAAAGGAAGAAAACAGATAAAAAAGGCTGCTCAGTCAGAAAGGGAGAGAAAAAAATGGAGGGAAAATCTTGCCTCTGAGGGAGGGAAGTGGGTGAGGTAGTAATACTCCTCTTGTCACTCTTTGAGTGAGAAAACCTTGTCTTAAAAGGCATTTCCTTCCAAAGGTATGGTATGAAAAATGTCTGAGGATTTACTCATTTTTTTTTCTAATGAGAAAAGTGGGAAATTTGGGGAAGCACTGAAAAGAACTATCAAACATTTTCTGACTCATAATGTGTACCATGAAAAACTAGACTTAAAAAAAAAATTCCAATGGAAAATTGGAAGCTTTGGTAAAATACTGTGAAAAAAACTAGGAATTTTCTTTTTGGAATGAAATGAAAAACAATGTTTTCCTCAAAATTCAGTGTGAATTTTTTTTTTAATGTAAGACAATTTACAGCATTTGATAATGGTAATTCCTATGCTTAATATATACAAATCTTTCAAAAATATTTTGATTAAATTTAATAATTTCACAACAATTAATATACTATAAAATGTTTAATGATAATGTATTACTCAGAGTTCAGGGTTTTCAATGTCATAAAGTTCTGTTCAATATCCAGACAAGCTGGCAGTCCTACCTATTTTGACTGTATGAGAGTTTTCAGACCAATAATACACTTTATTTTCTTTACCACAGAATTTGTTTTCGATCTTCAACATCCCCCCTTAGCTCTCAGATGGCAAAAATCATGAAACATGTAGCATAGAGAGCAGCAGTTTGCAACTCTTTCCCAAGTATTGGGTATACTTGTAGTTTGCTTACAGGAAACAAAGTTTAGTTTTCATAGCAAAGTAAATATTGTATATTTATCATTACTCCCATTTCCTTTTTTAAAAAAAATGTCCCCATGGTTTAAACATTTTCAGAAATTTTATGTCTCTAGCCAAGAGTCATTTTGGGGTTATGCCATTAATATATGCAGATCATTCAGTTTGATCCCATCTTTTACCCATTGAATAGGAAGCATCATTTCAATAACCTGCTGGGGCTCAGGTCTGGCTGTCTGTTTGCATTTTAGTTCAAGCAAATCATGCCGCATATGAATGTAGCCAATGACTGCAGCCCTTCCTTATCTCATAATATGTTGTTTGTGAAATGACATGGATTCCCCAGTAACAGTAATCTCATGGAAGATCAGGGCAATTGATGTCCCTCCACAATTTACATACAACAAATTATGGACAATTTCGATCAGGAGATTGCCCCCTCAAGATGTCCTTGCACTGTATATGTGTATATTTCCAAGAGGGAGGGGAAGTGGCCCAATATTGTCAGATTTCAGAAGTACGGTCAGTAGTTGGATGGGAGACCACCAAGGAAGACTTTGCAGAGGATAGTGATGACAAACCATGGCCCCGTCCACACTGTCACTTTTGTTGCTCATTTCTCCCTATTGCTTTGGGTTCCTCCCCCTTTTCCACATGTGTTTTGCTCCCTCTGGGACTACTAGAGAGAACAAAACATATGGGGGGGTGAGAGAACCTGAAGCAATAGGGAGAAATGAGCAACAAAAGTGACAGTGTGGACGGGGCCCATCTCTGCTTCTAACCTCCCTTGAAAGCTCCTTGCTGAGTTTTCCAGAAGTCTGTTGTGAACTGATGACACATACATATGAAAATATTCCCAGGAATAATATGTGTGGGGGCTTGAGAGTCCTTTGCAAAAGAACAAAACTTTGGGATGGACACAGACGGACAAAATGCAAGTGCATCTTGAGGAGGAAAATGTCAAAATTCCCAGAATTTGGAGTGCCTCATGATTTACTTGAGGGTGTTTGGAATGGTGCCATGTTAGCCGCCCTGAGCCCGCTTGCAGGGAGGGCGAGGTATAGAACAAATGAATGAATGAATGAATGAATTAATTAATTAATTAGGCAAAAGAGTACCTAACTGTTCCTGCAACTTCTTTTGAACCCTGGAAAGATCATTCTTAGTGTAATGGAAACCACACAGAGGAATAGCAAGGTATTTTAGAAGGCTGGAGAGAGGCAGGAAAAGTAGATGAAATCACTCAATACAGCAGTGCTTGCAGAAGAAGGAAAATGAGCAATTTCATCCTCTTCATCTCCTCCCCCCAAGCCATGCAGCTGTTCGTTGGTGTGGATCCTGCAATCCCGGTTATGATCTTGCCAGGATTTGGAGGGGACTGCAGGAATGGAGAGGAATATGATAAGACTTTATGTTCCATGCACAGATGGTGCATGGTAAAGTATCTTGAAAGGCTGCTGGTTGTAGAGATGGGAATTATAGAAGACTCAATTTACACTTTCCCTCTGAAGTAGTTTGACTGCTGTCTTTTCCCAAGCTCATTTCACGCTGGTTTCAAATTTCACTCCAGGGGGTCTGAAGAGTACTAAGCAACAGGATTTGTTTAAAGCCGTATAATGCTAGCTTGACCACCGGAGGGCAATTAACGAATGTAAACAGTAATTTATAAACTAGAACAAGTATGGTTTGAAACTAGAAACAGGTATAGACAGTTTTTTTTAAAACTAGAATGCTTCTAGTGGGAAAGTCAGATGTAAATTTGATCTGAGGCTGCGGTCACACTTTCTAACTGCATTTTACTGTGTGAACTGGCAAAATGAAGAAGAAGAAGAAGAAGAAGAAGAGATTGGATTTATATCCTGCCCTTCACTCACTTGGAGTCGCAGAGCGGCTTACAAACTCCTTTCCCTTCCCCTCCCCACAACAGACACCTTGTGAGGTAGTTGGGGTTGAGAGAGCTCTGAGACAATTATCCTTGAGAGAACAGCTGGTACAGAGCTATGGCTTGCCCAAGGTCATCCAGCCAGGTGCAAGTGGAGGAGTGGGGAATCAAACCCGGCTCTCCCAGATTAGAGTCCGTGCACTTAACCACTACACCAAACTGGCTCAAAATCCAGTTGGAAAGTGCATTGAAAGTGGATTGAAAGTAGATTATTTAGTGTGTGTGACTGAAGCCTTACAGTGAGGAGCAGAAGTGTGCAAATGCCACTTTTGTCTTTAGGCTGCTTCTGTGTTTCTCTGTTTTAACAACAATCAGGAACCAACTTAAGCCTTATGTGAGGGGCACCTTTTCAACTTCCCTCCATTTATTTATTTTATTTATACCTCACCTTTCTGTTCAAGAGAACACCCAAGGTTGCTAACAAACATAAAACTTCTTATTATACACAGACCTCAAATAATTAACTATTAATTGAAAAAAGTAACAATTTAAAAGTTTGTTTTTCTTTTACAGGCAGGCAGTTAGGGGATGGGGCTGAGCAGGTAGAAAAGCTCAGCCTAGATGTCAAGGTCTCCCCAGGCATAAAGATCATCTGACAATTGGCACAATTTTTTTCCTCCTGCTTCCCTTCTCCAGACCTTGTTATTAAGACAATAAAAACAATTAACTTTTACCATTTTAATCCACTATGGCTTCACTCCTACCCACATGTCTAAGAAAATCCAGTGAACACACAAGGTCTGAATAAACAGGAACAGGTCCAGACTGCACTGTCATCACAAATGGAGTGATTACAGAGGGTAAAGGCATGACTTGTCCATCTTTTCAACACATAATTATGGGTCAACAGAATTCTAATCCATCTCAATGATTGTGAACAGAGAACTAATAAGTGATAGTCATTTCAGATTAATACAGAAGCCTACAAAGCACTGTTCCTCATCACTAATGATGCACAATCAAGCTTTCTTAATGTTGCTGGTTACTTCTGAATACCCTTGAACTATCCTGTCATATTAACAGAAAAGCAGAACAGCATTTTTCAGGCCTCTTCCTTACATGTTTTATAAATGTAGTGGAATCCAATCTGCATTAGTGATTGTAAGTAGTAATGTTTGAACATTAAGGCTCATCTAGCCCATTGCTATAATGTGTAGTGTGTGGTCTTGTATACGATGGAAGCTAGGGGAAGTTTGTTTGTTGTCATCATATGAAATGTGGAGACAATTCCCTACTATTGTTGGGTGACACTGGGCCAGACACTTTCTCTCAAATTAACAAAGTATAGCTAGATGGTAGAATGACTCCTAGTTTATCATGCCACTCTACAAACAAGATCAAGTGATCCATACCATCCCAATTGCATGAGAAATTTGGATACAGAGGCCCCGTCCACACGAGCGAGATAAGCCGGACGGGAAGTAACACAAATTTGTGCCAGCGCAATTTGCGCCGCTTTTGTAGGATCACACAGGTCCATGGACCTGTGAGGGTGAACCGCCGCTGCGTGATCACACGCAGCCGCGGGCGAGTTGGGTTTTTCCCCCCGGCCATTTTCAGTGCGCTTATCTGCTTCTACAAGGGATCGATGACTTGCCTCTCCACCCTCGGGGTCATCCGATGATGCGCATACCGGGATGGGAGGGGGGAAAAAACCCAAAAAGCCTGCTCCCCAACGCCACTTGTTTGCGCTGGAAAGGTCAGTTCTGGGCCGTCGCAAACCATTTGAGACTGCCTTTTCACTGGTAGCTAAATAAGCCAATTCCCCACCGGCTCAAAGCGGTTGGTGACACTTTGACACCGGCTGCAGGACGCTTCCCAGATGTGCTTGTGTGATCGCACCACTTTGAGCTGGTGGGGAATCATCCTTCTTGTGTCGCAAATGGGTGTGTATGATCGTGCCCAGAGAATTTAGCAAGCATCCCTAATTAAGAACCATAGTTTTGGCTTCAGATAATTGCACAGAATATCCATCAACCAGTGTGGTTCAATATAATGTTACACAATTTTCCACTGCAAACTCTGGAATCAAGATGGTTCACCTGTAGTGAATAAATGTTCACCATCTTTTATCAATAGGTGGCTGATCTTTTTCTGTTTTGAAGAACTGGTAAATCTATTGCTAGCCTGTGTATGTCCAGTGTTATAATCCTTTATTTTATTTTATAGTACTAAAAAAAATTCCTTATCAGACTAGATTTTCATTAGCTGAACTGGCAATAGAGGCAAGATATCAGTTATTTTAACTCTCTTCCCCTTTTATACCCTTTTGTTCAATCCAGAAAATAAGCCTTCATTTTGTTGTGACTTGTCCATTGGCTGAGTCTCCAGTTGGCTAGTTCTGATGTTATTGAATGGGTACACATGTAATTTTGTTTTATTTAATCCTGTCAGCTATTGAAAGAGAGCTTTTCAATCAATGCCGCATACTAATTCCATTTTATTACCAGCTATAATGCAAAGAAGGTTATAGTCTTAGATTACAAAATGTGTCCATAAGCACTGATGAGCCTAATAAATTCTACACATATAATAGTGCAAATATCAATTTATTTTAGCTTTTAAAGAGAATTTCTTGAAATTTCACCACACATCACTTGAAATTTCACCACCATTCAAGCATTTGTATAGATGGGCTAGTAACAAAATGATACTGTAGTCCAGGGGTGTCAAACTCATTTGTTATGGAGGGCCGGATTTGACATAAATAGGAGTTTGTCGGGCCAGGCCATGTGTGTCATAAAATGTAATGCCAGGTAGCGCAGATATAAACTTTATAAAACACACAAAGATTTTTTTTTAAACTTAAAATACAAACATGCTTGGAACATTAGCATTTGTGCAATATTTTGTTTATTTAACAGTCTCTGATAACTGACACTTCTTGCTCTGAATTATTGCATCAAAATGTCTGTGCGGTAGCAATCTGGAAGGGGGAGGAGCCTCAGCCCAGTGCAGGGAGCGGAAGCTTGCCTACCTATCTCTCCTGAGCAACAGAGAGAGTCTGGGAACGCAAACTATGATGCTGCAGCAGCAGCAGAACTGGAGGAAGAAGCAGGAGACAGACAGTTCCTTGTGGGCCTGATAGAAGCCCTCTGAGGGCCTGATCCCACCCCCAGGCAGCATGTTTGACACCCCTGCTGTAGTCATTATCAGAGTTTCAGTTCCATGTTAGTTTGTTGCAGCAAAAATAAGCAGGATTCTTTTTGCTCTCTAAGAACTAGCAAATTTCATTTTACCACAAACTTCAGTGGACTCTATTTCACAAAAGTTTATGCTGGATTACATTTTGTCATTCTTTAAGGTTCCATAAGATTCCTGTTTACTGATATTTTGGCTAATGTTATATTTCTCAGTATAAAGGATAGCATGCATGTTTTACTAACGTATCTGCAATTATGTTGTCATTAGTTGGGATAAAGCTCAGGAAATTTAAAAAATGAGGAGAAAATAGTTGCTGGTGGTGATCTATGTCAGACTTGAAAAGCATTTGTTTAAAGAGAAAAAAATCTATTTTGTTTTAATGAACAGGTTGGCTGATCAGCATGTTAATGCAGTCAGACCTGAAACAAAGTGGGGTGGGGGGGGGAGTCACATTATTCAAGAAATGCCTAAACAATATTTCTTTTCTCCTGGGCTGGCATAATTATCCAGAGGGGAAAAGTCAGAGAAGCTGAGTTTAAATATTAAATGCATCAGCAAAAATAAATAATAAAACCAAGTGAGAAACAGCTTAAAGCTGAGCAGACATATCGGCGGCTTAAAGCTGAGCAGACATTTGAATACAGACTGGCTGAGGTAAATCAACAGTTTCTAACTAGGCAACATGTGAAGTCTTATCAGCCTCAGACTCAGGGATGTCAAATATTTTACTTTAGCATTATCCCTTACATGTATTCCTTGCCCCCCACCATACCACTCCTATGCCTAATACAGTGATGAATCTTACCAAATAACAACCTGACCTCTTTCATCTCCCAGCTGCTTCTTAGTCTTACAGAGAGAAATTGAACACTCCTGTCATCTGCAGCTTTTTCTCCTAACCTGGATGGTGGTTCTTTAAGTTTCTTAGGGGACCCTCCTGCTGTCATTCCACTGGCACACTCTCTTCCTCCTGGCTCTTCCTTGCTTCAAGAAAGCTGGGGGCTTCTTCCTTACAGCACACGCACACTGCTAAGATACTACAACTCCCAACAGCCTCCTTGTTGTATTTGCCATACACCTCCTGGGCTGGGGTCACACACTCTAAATAATCCACTTTCAATGCCTTTTCCAACTGGATTTTGCCAGTCCACACAGTAAAATCCAGTTGGAAAGTGCACTGAAAGTGGATTGAAAATGGATTATTTAGTGTGTGACCACAGCCCTGGTCTGACCCCTTCAATCTCACCAGTGCTCCTTTTTCCTGGGAGCCTGCCAGACTCAGCAATGCTGCCTGTCAATGTTCCTTTTCCAGCTTCAGCAGGGTTTCGCCATCAAGATGGTTTCCTCTCACCACAGATCTGGAGAGTGTGGTGTCCTGCAAGCTCTCTGCTGCCCAAATCAATCACTGAGTTTCCAGAGCAGAACACCTCCTTGCAATCCTGAAGGGCTCCTAGGACCTCCATCTTGGTGCCAGACCTACTCCTTCCAGGTAAATTCTCCCTTTTTAAAGTTCCCAGTTCAGGATATGGGCCCCACCCCCCATGACATCAGATTGTCACCAGTGGCCTGGCCGTTCTCTGCCTCCAGAGGCTTCCACCCACCATCTGGACTTCACAGGGCTCAAATCCCAGTCACACAATGTTTCCACTGAGGATACTAGCTTTTATGTCCAGAAAACTTCAGTTTGTAACACTGCTTATAAATTTTGGCTCTCCTTGGCAATCCAAGCTTAGTAGCAAATACAGTTGTGTGAACATAGCTTGAGTCTAAGTTGCTCAGAATCTGACATGTGAGTTCCATGTGCATGGATGCTGTTAAATAAGAAGCTGCCTTATCCCACACCATAACTTTGGACCATCTGGCCCTGCATGTCTGTTCTGAATGTAGAGTTGTCATAGCAGGAAACCTCCCACTTGACAGCCCCCATTTCTGTTGGCCAGAGGGAGAAAAAAATAATTTAAAATGGTAGTTTGCATGACAGTGTAATGTCACTTTCAGGGAAACCGTGGAAGTGATATCATGTCACTAGGAATCACTGGGAACTCTGTGGTTTTACTATAGAGTTTCTGGCTACTCCTAGAGAAGTATGACATCACTTTCAAGATTTCTCCAAAAGTGATGTCATGCTATCAGCCCAACAGCACCCATGTCCCAGCCCCCTGACTCCAACTGGGTGCCAGCCACTGGCTCGAAACCTTATCTGAATGTCAACAACTTACAAGGCAAAGGTCTTTGCAAGCCCTGCTACACAAGATCCTTTGTCTGAAAACACATTTTAAACCTTTAGTGTCACAAGCATGAGCGCTGCCATTATGCTGGAGGCTGTTCCCATAATCAAATCCTCTTTCATCTTTTTGTAAGACAAGTTGGTTTCAGTGTGATACCATCACAAACCATGATGGTTGTACATCTAATGGAAAGCAATTAGCCTGACAAAGTCATCATGTTGGTAGCATTCATGAGCAATATAAAAGATTGCAATTTCAATTTGATTGTTTGATATTAGGGACTTTATCACTCAGTAAAGTGTAACTGAAAAGTGTTAATGATAATTACACCAAATACTAACAATTTGGAGCCTTCGGTTGTACACAGAATTGCTGAAGGCATAAATGCCGCTACTAAATAATGAGGCACACTGTTAGCTACTGTTACTTTCCTACCCTATTTTTGAAGGCAAGGTTAATTATCCCTGGGCTTCCAACACTATGTATTCCTTGTTGAGGACACTAAGTAATATAAAAAAAGAATTCTTAAAATAATACATTTTCCATCACTATACTGTTTTGCTCATGTCTTGTTACACTTCAGCAATAACACAATTGAACACGTTTCACTGAGCATGATTGGAAGAGTTTATTAAATCAGGTCACAATTGTTATCCACAGCTAGAATGTTGCTATTCTAGGAGACCATACACTTATCAAAGCTTAGCCTAAGCACAGTATTTTTTTTTACATTTATGTACTGCTTTTGCATCTGTGCAGTGTGGTAGACACAAGCCAAAATGCTGTTTCCTAAGAACTTCTTCAGCAGTCCATCCTAAGGTAAGGTGGGAGGCATGCATGACACATGTACAAGAAGACTGCTTACTTGCCTAGGTAACCCACTGTCCCCTCCTATATATGAGCCACAGTTTCCAAGCAACAGTGCAAGAACATATGTACACAAAACATTTCCTATCCAGTTCAGAACATTTTATTAAAAATTTAGCCTTTTTCAAGTGTTTGAGAATACTCCTTGAGGATGATCACACATTATTGAAGCTGTGGATGTGCTGCTGTGTCAAGAACCCTGGCATACCCGATCACCTACTGAATATGGCAGGAGGAGAGGGTCTAGATTCAGTGTCCACTACTTGCAGACAGGTGACGGTGTCAGTCACATGCAGACAAGCAAGAAGTCTCATCATACGCATAGCCGAAGATGTTGCAGGTAAGGTCTTTATGTGTCCAGAAATCAAATTCATAAATATAAGCCTGTTTTGTCCCTTTGCTGGATCAAAGTCATTGCTTCACAATCTACCAATTTACCTGATCACCACCTTGTCACATATTTACAAAGTGCATACAAAGAATGAGACCCAGAGTTAAGCTGATTCAGTTTGCATCCAAGTAACCCTTCACTGCTTTAGATAAGAGCAGATGTGAAAGCACATGCCTAGATTAACTTTGCGTGATGGAGTAATGACATCTTGTGGTACTAATTTCTTTGATATTTAACAATGCATCGGTACAGAAGCACATGAATACGGTAACTCAGTTGTTATTTTAATGATCTGAATATATGAAACATAATAATTTACTCTAAAGATCACGTAGAAGGTACTGCTTTGAAATAATGAGATTAGAAGGTTTTTTTAATGAGACAGTACATTTAACAGTTTGTTTCCTATTGCCATTTTCCACCAGCTGAAGTACCCTTCTATCTCCCTCCCACTGTGGACCCCCATTTTACCCCCCATCATACTTGTGGCTGGCAGCCATTTCAACTTAACAGCACAGCTGCAGATCCCACAGCGCTCAGCTGTTAGGTTTAAATGGCCCCGAAAAGTCTGGTAAATGTTCAGGGAAGGAGCCTTCCCTGAACATCAGTTAGGGGGCTACGAACTGGCCCAAGTTTGTGCCAAATTTTGGCTCGTGCGCCAGTTCATGACCATCCCTAGTAGCTAGGGTGTTGCAGTAAGATAAAACAACCTTTCTCTTTCATTTCCTTATTTTTTCTCCCTTTTCCACACTTTTCTCATTCATTTCTGTCTCCTCCACCTCATTTTTCCATCCCCCCCCCCAGGGGTTCGTTGGGGCTGGAGTGAGGCGGAGCAAAGCTCTGCCAGCTCAGGACTGACCAGTAGGGCAGCCACGGGCTGAATCAGATTCTCTAATCTGATTCAGCTCACTGCCAAATTCGGCTGCAACTTTAAAAGCCACTGGAGGGGAGGGGGTTTGAGGGAGAGGCTCCAAACTTGCAGGGTAGCTGCTGGGGCCTCTCCTCGAAATGCCCACCAAGTTTCAAGAAGATTTGACCACGGGGTCCAATTCTACAGGCCCCCAAACAGGTTGCCCCCATTCCCTCCATTGTTCTCTATGGTAGGAAAAAAGTTAACATTTTTTCCCACCATAGAGAACAATGGAGGGGATGGGGGCAACCTGTTTGGGGGCCCATAGAATTGGACCCCGTGGTCCAATCTTCTTGAAACTTAGTGGGTATTTCGAGGAGAGGCCCCAGCAGCTACCCTGCAAGTTTGGAGCCTCTCCCTCAAACCCCCTTTCCTCCAGCCCCTCATATACCCTATGAGTTTTTGCCATTGATTTCAACAGCCCATAGGATATAATGGGGCTGAAACTGACATTCCCTTTCTGACACACTTCTGGTGATGTCAGGGGATGTGGCATATGCTAATGAGCTATGCTAATGAGTTATGCTAATGAGCTCCTGCACCTCTTTTTCTATGAAAGGACCCCTGCCCCCCCCCCTTTATTTTCACTTCTTGGTGTCAAGACCTTCTAATCTCCTATTCTACTTGGCAACAGAATGTACTTAAGAGTAGTATAGTAGCAAACTTTTGTTAATATCATGAACAGAAAGGGAGGAGTTAATGGCTGAGGACAGACTGGCATTGTGGCCCACTTCAGGTCCGCTGTGCAAGCGGATGAGGTGGGCCCATGCACACAGCCTCAGCTGGCTGGCAGAGCCGTGCCATCCTTACCCGGTCCTGCGGTGCTTTCCTCCCGCAGCAGCCGTGCACCAGGAGGAACTGGTGGCCAGCTGTCGGGGAGCGTGTTCCTCCCGATTCTGGATGATGTGAACACATGCAGAAGTGCACAGCCCTGTGCTGCACCGCCGCCACCCACAGTGTGCACACTGTGGGCCAACTCCTCCCCCGAATGCTTGCGCTGCACTGCATGCAGTGTGAACGGCAAGCTCTGGGATGCTTCGGCCCCGGGTTGCTCCGCCCCACTTCTGTGGTGCAGCGCTGCACCAGTCTGTCCTCGGCCAATATTTCCCCATGATCTAACAAAGTAGTAAAGGGATGCCCCCCCACCCATTACTTGCATGGTAATAGGACATTAATCTGTTTCAGTGGTTATACACATGGAAGAAACGTTACAACTCCCAGTTCAGGCACTGGGTTGTTTATCATTATTGTGCAGGTGGAAGATCTAATAGCCCTTTGCAGGGCTCTTTTTCTAGCAGGAACTCCTTTGCATATTAGGCAACACACCCCTAATGTAGCCAGTCCTCCAAGAGTTTACAGTAGCTCCTTTAAGAAGAGCTCTGTAAGCTCTTGGAGAATTGGCTACATTAGGGGTATGTCGCCTAATATGCAAATGATTTCCTGCTATAAAAAGAGCCCTGGCCCTTTGTAAAGACTACTTTGCTGTATTACAAATGATGTAAATATATATAAACAAGAGATGGGACCCGCGGAATCCGTGGGGGAGAGGAGAAGGTGGCAATCCACCCCCCCACCTCGTGCCCCCATCCCTGCCCCGCTTCTTCCCGGTGAGGCCTGGCTGGGCCAGGCCTCGCTGCCCCCCGTCCCTCCCCCGTTTCTTCCCGGTGAGACCTGGCTGGGCCAGGCCTCGCCGCCGCCGCCCCCCGTCCCTGCCCCGCTTCTTCCCGGCAAGGCCTAGCTGGGCCGGGCCTTGCCGCCACCCCCCCCCGTCCCTCCCCGTTTCTTTCCAGCAAGACCTGGCTGGGCCAGGCCTCGCCGCCGCCGCCCCCCGTCCCTGCCCCGCTTCTTCCTGGCAAGGCCTAGCTGGGCTGGGCCGGGCCTTGCTGCCACTGCCCCAGCGTTCCTCCCCCGCTTCTTCCCAGCAAGGCCTGGCTGGGCCGGGCCTCACCGGCACCGCCCCCCATCTCTGCCTCGTTTCTTCCCGGCGGCGCGATTAGGGCCGAGGCCTACCGAGGCATTCCTTAGCCGGCGGTGCGATTAGGGCCGAGGCCCACCGTGCCGCCTCCCCCCTCCCCCGGCCCCCTCCCCCCATCCTTCAGCAGGTGGCTGAGCTGCAGCCACCCGGCCGCCAGCAGCTCGTCCGCCGCCGCCGGGCAGGTAAGTCCTGCACATGCGCGGGTATTTTTGTTAACTTTTGGGGGGATGTAAGTTTTTTAAAAAAAGATTTAGGATTTTTCTGCAGATGGGGGGATTGCCCCCCATCTGCAGAACCCCCCCCCTCTGCCCCCCAAGTGCCCCCCCACGCGGATTTAGGTATCCGCACAGGGGGGCCATTTGGGAATTAGATATATAGATAACAAATACCATAACCAGTATTTCTCCCCAATGGGGACCCAATGCTGCATTGTTCCCCTGTCCTCCATTTTATCCTCACAATAGCCTTGTGAGTAGGTCTGGCTGAGAGTGTTTCACTCAGCAACCTTCCATGGTGGGTTGGGGATTAGAGTGCTAGAGACACATGACGGGTTGCTTAAATTATCTTACTGCATGTTGTCTGTCATGGAAATAACCAAATTCAGGGTGTTCCAGTTCCCTTCATTTTTGGCACTATATTTTCCATCATCATTCTGCAGTTAGTGGCCAGTTTTCAAACATGTAGCATTATTTTCTGATTTATGCCTGCGACAGAGACCCTTACCTTCAGTAGCAAATAGCACTGTGTGATGGTAATTTGTCTCACCTAAGCTAGGATTTCCCCATGCATTTCAATTTTGGCCATGGAACTCCCACAGTCATCCTGAAGCTGGTGGACAGTGTTGAGTCTCCTAGCTTTATTCGCTGAGTTATGCCTGTCAGTGTGGTGCAGTGGTTAAAGTGTTAGGCTAGGTCTGGGAAGCCAACGTTCAGACCCCCACTCTGCCATGGAAGCTTGCTGGGTGACCTTGGGCCAGTCACACACTCTCAACCTAACCTACCTACCTCACAGGATTGTTGTGAGGATAAAATGGAGCCAAGGAAAATGATCTAAGCCTGTTTGGGATATAAATAAACAAAGAAACATGGACAGATAGGCTAATTCTTTTATTAATACAGATTCATAGTAACAGCAAGCCAAGTGATTTGTTCATTTTGGTATGATATTTGGCTTAAATCAGGGTCATGGGGGGCAGATGGAATCTTTGCCGGGGTACCATGGTGGCTCTCAGCAGCCCTGGATGTCAGAGCAAACATTTATTTTTCAGAAGTTATCTATTTGGTGCTACTCAGTGGTTTTATACTACAGTAGTGGCATTTGATCTTATTTGGTCCTGAAAGATCACTCAAGAAGGACTAAAGACATCTTTCACAAACTGCACTGCAAATCCCCTCACCTACCTTGCAATATTATCAGATGTGTGAAGCCACTATGGTGGAACAATCACTGGTATTATAACTAAGAACTGACAAGTAGAATCAAAGTAATCTTTGCTCTCCATGTGTGTACAGTGCCATCATCACAGCTGACTGATGGTGATCCTACAGAGTTTTCAAGACAACTGATTAAGCAGAAGTGGTTTGTCATTGCTTGCCTCTGCAAAGTCTTCCTTTGTGGTCTCCCATCCAAGTACTGAACCTGCTTAGCTTCCGATATCTATACCATACCATTCCACATCCCCTTGCTCTGCATACTAGTATACAATTCCTGTAATCCTGTAAAGTTATTTATTTCAGTATTTATACCCTACCATTCCTCTGGGCTCAAGACAGCTTTCAAGTAATAATGATACCTCCCTTTCCCTGTAAGATGGCTGCTCTTCATACTCTATCAAACAAACAAGCCTTGCAGCTCCTCCAGTCTCCAATGAGGGGGGCTCCCTTCACATTGTCAAGGAGCCCATTCCATAGAGCAGGAGCTGTGACTGAGAAAGCCTGGTTTGATACCTGGTAGGTCACAATACATGGAGGAATAGCCATCAGGTGGGAGCCTGAAGACCATAGTTGGCACATAGGATTGCATGGAAGGAGATGTTCCTTGAAATATGTGGGCCTCAGGATGTGACAGGCTTTAAAAGTCATAACCAACACCTTAAATAGAACTGCCAAACAATGCAGCTGTTTCAGAATGCAAAAGTTATGTTCCCACAGGGTAGCTTCTGGCAATAATCAAGCTCTAGCATGCTGGATCTGCTGCAGCTTCTGGGTTATCTTCAAGGGCAACCCTATCTGGAGTGTGCTACAGTAATCCAACCACAACACATGATTGCATGGATCTGTGTGGTCAGATTGGCTGCATCTAAGAAAAGAGAGTTGGGAAACCAAATGCAGCTGACAGAAGGCGCTTTTGGCCATTGTGCCAACCTACCTTTCAAACAGCAAGGCTAGGTCCATGAACAACCCCCAGCTCTGAAGCTGGTCTGCAGAAGCCTGCTCCATTCCATCAAGAACAAGTAGATCCAATTCCTCTAGAGCATCATTTTTCCTGACCAATATTGCCTCCTCCAGTGGAAAAGCCTTGTATCCAGACAGAAAAGACCCAAAGCACCGGCTACTCCCTTAAAACCAACTTCATATTCCAGCTGGTAGATAAGAATGAATAGGTCAGCTGTAACAAAGGCCACAGACAGATCCAACAACATCAAGTTTAAACAAAGATAATCTGCCTCAGTTGAAAACTCCTGAACCCCTCGAGCTGCTCTGCCACCAGATGTTCTTATCACCTTCCTCCGAAAAGGTAAATTGGAGACTGGTCTACAATAGTCAACACCATGGGCCATTTAGACAATAAAGATTTTTTTCAAAAGGTCTTTAACCGCCTCCTCCAAAGATCCGCCATTGCATCATGAGTTCCTTCTTTGCAATGCCCTTCCTACCTTCTGAATGACTCAGAGATCTCTATTCCAACTTGTATCTGACAAAGGGAGCATTGACTCCTGAGAGCTTAAATCCCCCCCAAACTTTGTTGATCTCTAAGGTGCTGCTGGACTTGAATCTAGTAGTTCAAAGGTCTCGTGAGAGCCCCTTTGGTCAATGAGGCATTAATGATTTTCACCAATGGCTCCAATCAGGGCTTCTTCTTCTTTTGAAAAAGAGGTGCCAAAACTCTGCACAGGGAAATGAATTTTTCAGTCTGTATACTGAAAACTCATGAATTTTAAACATTTTTAAATAACTTTGTCGAAGAGGTTCCAGAACTCTGTTCCAGTGCATTCCTCCAGAAAAAAAGCTCAGGCTCCGATACTTTTTACCTGCATGATTTTTCCCAGGCACAGATCAAGAGCACAATTTTCTGTCAGCATCCTAGGTAAGGTTAATTTGAATCTATCCATAAGAACAGGACAAGCAGATACTTTTGAAAACTCAGGTACCAGATCTGCCCTCAACTTGGCCTCCAAGTCAAAATGGATGGGAGAGGTTTTGTCAGCAATAAACCTCACAAAAACATCACAGCTAGGGGCCAGATTAACATCACTGACTAGGTCAGACTTGGGTATTAACAAGTCATGAACCTCTTTAAATAGTTGAGCTGTATGTGAATCTGCTGTTAGCCTTCTTCACCAATATAACTGCCACCTCATGGGCCCTCAGATAGGCTCTGTGGCATACTCTGGCTCATCCCAAGTATTACACCAGTTGTGTGTCTAAGTCCACTAGTTTCAGTGTGCTGAATTCAGTTAAACTGCAGCCAAGAATAATCCTCATGGGTTACATACTTTCATTGCAAGTATCTAGATATTTCAATGAAATAAACTTTATTAAATAAATGTTTACCTTTTGCACACAGGTTTATCTTAGGCTGAGGACAGACTGGGATTCTGAAGTGGAAGGGAAGCTGGGCTAAAAGCCGTGGGGGGAAACTCCCCCAGGGCTGGCCATTCACACTGGCCAGTTTCCCATGGGAGCATGCCGGAACAGAGCGTTCAAACTGCTGCGGAGTGGTCCCAGATGGGCCGGCCTCCGCAGCTCATGGCAGGGCCATTTTGGCAATAGGTGCATGGGCACCTATGCGCATAGGTGCATGGCCAAAGCAGCAGTCTACAAATTTAAAATCTCCCCACCTCCTGTATTGGGGCTGCATGAGTGCTCATGCGCATCTCTCCATGGCGGCACGTTCACATCACCACCTCTGCTTGAATCCTGCCTCCTCCCGTCCACACAGCCGGGAAGCGGGATCCAAGCGCAGGAAGGCCCCTGGACACCACTTTCTGCCGGTGTCTGTCTGAGGTGGCAGGGAACCGCTTCACAAATAGGTGAGCATGGAAGGGAGATGGAGGACAGCTGCTGCTGACTGAACTCCCTCCCTTCCCCCACTTTTGAAGCAGAGCTCTCCCGGGCCACATTGCCAGTCTGTCCTCGGCCATAGTAAAGAACACCCCCCCAAAAAAACATATGTCATCATTTCCATATGAAAGAACTCTTGCTAAATGCTGGATATTTAGTGGATGAATTTGTGTGTGCACGCAGGTGTGGGTGTGTATGTGTGCAAACACATGCTTTATTGGGACTTAACTACAGAGACTTGAACTGACAACATGACAAGACATTTCATGAAAGCTATGGACAGCAATCAGATGGTCTCTGCTTTTTGCCACTGCCAAGCAGGGCCAGATTTGTACTGCAGATCATGAGATGAAAGGCTTCCCTCATCTCATTGCTAATTCTTAAACCACCTGTCCCTCAGACTAGTTAATTAGGACATACAAGCATTGGGAAATGGACGATCATTGAGATGCTTATTAACACAGAGCCACTGCTTCTGTAAAATAAAATGCATATCTGCATCACCCATGCTCAAAGACGGAAATGCTTGAGGACCTTCCGATAATTGATTTTCATTGTAGCTACAAACCTATCATGCAAATCACAATCTTCAAATATGTGTCTGAGCTTGCATTGACGAGGCAAAGATGAAAGAGATCTTCTGAAGAAGAACAGTATGCCTGACAGCTTGTTTTTGCATAATGATCCCTCTGCAAAGAACATTGTTTTCCATGACATTTACTCCCTTTTCAGTCTGACCCTGTTTGGCATAATGATGTCTGTCCCACTTGAACTTTATTAATACATCCAGGAAGCAGTTTAAATGCCAATCACTTTCAAATGAATAATTACAGTTTCACACAGATGTTAAAAGATCATACTTGGGCCACATCAAATGCTTAAGTTACAAAAGTTTGTCCCTAAATTTCCCCAGCCTCTTTCTACGTTATGATTCTGAATGAATTTGTTGCTTGTGTTTTGTGGTTGCTGAAGAGAGGACAAACAAAAATGTCCTGCAAGTCATTCTGGATTTTCATTATAAACATGCATATTCAGCATCCACCTGTACTTCAGAAGCTGGTAGCCAGAGCTGAAGCCATCATGAGCTGCCCTTCTAGACTAGCCATGCTGACCGCCTGACAGCACATACATAGTTGTCAAGAGATGAGCCATTGTCTGAGTAAAATTCTACTTGTGGGATTCCCCCCCTCTGTTCTCTTCAGCTAGCAGCAGGTGTGGTTTCTCCCCCCACACCATTAATCCATCAAGGTGACTCCATCAGGCCTATTAATTAACTCAGTGGTTTCAGGGGGACACCGGTCGGAGGGGGAAATTGCTCATCTTCTAGAAGACTCTTTGGAGACAGAATGGTGATTGGTTGAAGGAGGCCAGGAGATCCATGGCCTGTGTTTTCTATAAAATGTAGTCTATTTTTTTAAATTAATAATAAGGTCAGGACATCCTGACCTTAAAATGTAGTCTATATTGTAATCTATATTGCTAGGTCCTATTCTCATTCCCTATTCTATTTCCCTTCCACCTGCATTCACCATATGCTATGTGTACTATGGATTTTGTTACTTGTGTCAGACTGCATTTGCTAAAGCTTTCAGAATTTAAGACCTGAGCTGCAGAAACTCTGTTCAGTAAATTTATTCAGAAAGTTAGCTTTCCTTATTTCCTTCTTATTTTCTTTTTAATAAAGCTTATTTTGCTTTCTGGTGTGTTGTTCTGAGTTCACTGGTTCAAACCCAGGTTAAGCTTGGTTACATTATCAACAGAGGGGTTTGCTCCAGCATCTCACATTTGAGATGGGAATAATTCTCTCAGACCAAGGCAAGTAGATTTGACAATTGCCTAAGTAAGTAAGAGAAAATGATGACCAAATATAACATTCTCCCTCAGGTGATATTTTTTTCTTTCTCATAGAATCACTCTATGAAAGCCCCCAAGCAAAACAAAGAGGAGAATGTTTGCAAGCAAGCTTCTCTGAGCCACAAAATCTGATTATAGGACACTGTTATTTATCTGTATGTAAACATAACTTCTTACATATCATGATTTGTCATATATGAAAGTTCAAATTTCTCTTTTGAATCTTCATCCTTTGATGAGCTATTTCAGTATATCAACAAAAATGGGCATGTATTAACATCCTGGTTCAATCTGAAAAGTTTGCCTAGCTATATTAAATGTTCTTATATTATGCCCTACCTAAAGTGTTATAAAATATTACAAGCATAACTGAGAGTCTTGGTTATGCCAAGGGAGAAAGCAGGAAACTTAACTGACAGTGTAATTCTATGCAACAGCCTTTTAAATCCACTGAAGTTAATGGTCTTAGAAGGGCATAGTTCTGCTTAGGAGTGGGGGTGTTAAATGGTCACAATACAGCTCCTACAGCTCAATGGAGAATGGGAGAATGGTGGCATTTGTCATAGGGAAAAGATTACTCATTGAAAAATGATTTTGTTTATTTGAACAGTCTTGTTCATACTTTCAGTAGAGAGAGAAGATGCAGTACTGCACTGTGAAATACTATTTTGAAAAGCTGTTTTGATGAAATGAGGACGAAATGGTAAGTAGTTGAGGGGATAGCATGCAAAGAACAATTAAGCATGCTACTTGCAGAGAAACCTGTGTAATTTAGAGATCTGTGGAAGGGCTGAAACAGTGCACTGGGCTTTATAGGAATGATATAAAACTGAAATTAACAAAAAAAATCCAAGAGCCTGCTATATTGCTATATATTTTGGTTGGTATTGTTATTTATTATATTTCTATAGCTAGGCACCCTATTTGAACAACATATGAAATATGTTAATGACAAGACAGATGCTGAAAATTCTAAACAAACACACTGAAGAACCACTAGAGCATATCACATCACACGTCTCCATCCTGCAAAGATGATTATAGAAGACTGGTTGCATAAAGGCAGAATTGCTTGTAGGTCTACATAGCTTTTCTCCAATGGTAAAACAGTAATAGGTGGCTTCATGTTTCACAGTATACTGGCCAGGGGGGGAAGGAAGTATTTAACTGCAAGTTGGTGTGTTCAAAATCTCCTGCCAACAGGCACTTTGAGAGACACAGACAAGCACTCTGCGTGCTGATTTTGAGTGGGCAAATTAATGGGAAGGCAAGGATTAAACAGCTCTCTCCCCTCTCTTCCTCTGCCACATAATTGTTCAACCTGAAAACATTCACAGTTTAACGGGGGGGGGGGGGGGGGGGGGGGACTCGTGGAAAAAGGAAACATGAGCGTCACAGAACCCTAAGAGACTGGATGAGAACATGACTGTTATAGCCATTGACTGTATATAGGAAGACTGGGGGGAAATAAAATAAAACCTCACAGGAAGGATGAAATATTAAATGGCTGAGTTACAGTTCTTCCTATGGAGTATATGATGTCATTTCAGCTCACACCATCGGACATTGTTTGGATATTCCATTAAACAGCATTTGTTTGTGTTTTTGGCTTTTGGCCAACTTGGGTCCAAATACCTCTGAAAGTATAATTAATTATTTCCACAATTTTTGTTGTTCGTATACATATGACTGCCACAGTCTCAAAAGGTGCGCCAAATAAAATTGAGTCTGACTTTTAAAAGTTCACTTTAGGTACAGCATGCATAGGCCTGGTCTACAGATGAGGCAGAATGTACTGGGAATGAAGAACAATAATCCCAAGGAGGAAGACTGGACCTTCAGACTACAAGTGGGGGAAAACAACACCTTTAAATGCTCGCCAGATGTCTACCTTACAAAAAAAATTAGAGCATCAGGGAGAAAGGTTCTGAATTACTTATTTATTTGCTGTGCTGGTTTTCTATTTTCAGATTTTTAAAAAAAATGTAAAGGAGTATTCAAAATTGGCAGTTCCACCTGAAATCTGACAAGGTGTATTTTTTCCTCTCAGTATTCTACAATGTCATTCCACTGCAAGTCTGAGAGAAGCCTAACACTACTACTCTAGTAGATACATACTCATCTCACTGCTGACATGATGTCTGTATGACAGTAAGTTTTGTCCTTTCCTATCTCCCAGTGACAAACGCCATCCTGCTTCATATTCCTTACATATTCCTTACTAGTTTCTTTAGGTGGGTTTTCACATAGATACTGCGTAATGAAAATGAACGTCTGAACTGACTTTATGGAAACATATCAGTGTTTGATAAGAAGTGATGGGATGTAAATGTTGCATTTGTGGAATGTGAGCTGATGGTTCGTTTACACTGCAGAAGTTATCAGGTGACACTATATATTCATAAATTAATCTCTGGTTTTTGTCAGGATTACAATCCTTGCACATATATCACACACCTTGCATAAGAACCAGTGCAAGATTAAATTGAAGACCCGGACTGCAGTTCACAGGTTGTGAGGCTCCTCCCTCTCCAGCGCCACTGGCTTGCCATCAGCTGTCTTGCTGGCTGTCTTGGCTAGGTCTTCTCAGGCCTGAGAAGGGAAGGGGGTTGTACCTCCTTATTCCTTCTCCTTTCCCCAGGACCAGAATTCTTGCTGCACCAGAGCTTTGTCCTTGTCTCCTCCTTGGGCTTCCCCTGGAATCTGCCTTTAAAGGAACCTGCCTTCTCTGGGCATTCCCGACCTCTCTCTGCAGGAGAATGGTGATTCACTCCTATTGTTCCTCCTGCTGGGCTGCTGGATGGCTCTATCCCCCCTCCATCCTACCCTATTGGTTATGCCAGGGCTTGGGTGGGATAGGCTGCCGGTCCTTAGTCCTCACCACTACATTCCCCTGGCCCTCCCAAGCCCAGTTCTTTGGGTTCAGGCTTCTGTTGGGCTTTTTTGCCCTGGTGCAGGCTTCACCACCCCCAGCTTACATCCTGGCTTGCCTTTATGCAGTCCTCTCCAGACTCATCCTGGCTTCTGCTGATGTTGTGAAGGCTGCCATCTTCTTTGGGATGCACCAATATTGGGCCCCAGCTGGTTCTTCCATCTGCATCTGGAGTTCTGGTGCCAGATAAGGGACCTGTGTTGTGGCCCAGGAGACTGCCAGGCAGTGGAGACATCTCCAGGCACAGGTATTTGCAAGACCTTGTACATGTGCAATAGAGACTTCTTTCCATTAGCTCCAGCACCCAATTTTTATGCTGGGCCAGAGGGCCATTTCTGATATTCAGAGGTTCAGAACCTCTTGCTAACTGTACTTTGCCCAGTATCATGGACAATTCTTTCAAAAGGAGAAAGCTCAAAGCACTTGCTGTGCATGTGGAACATAACAGATAAACCATCTACTCTTGAAGCAGTGAAAAACATCTACTCCTGGAGCAGTGAAAGGAGATTCTTCTATATGGAATATTTCATACACCCATGTTATTTGCAAGCATCATGCTCAGTATATCATGCTGAATATTATGCCAAGAAAATCTTAAGGAACTGATTAGACATATTACAAAATATGTATGAGAGAGAATGATTAATTCATTGGCATACATCTGAGGATATACTTAGTTTTAGGTATTCACATTTGATACTCACTATTCACCAAATTGAGACATTTCCTGTGACATAATACACATCCGTACACATACATGCAAAGAAAAGAAGACCCAACTATGCTCAGTGCTGTATTTCTACTGTTCACCACATCAAGAAAAACAGCTAACTAGCAAGCTGAAGGGCATTAAACATTTTAAAGTTGCTGCACATTAAAAAATGTTAATGGATTCCATTTCCTCATTAAAACATACCACTTTTGACCATTTGTAGAAAAAAAGAAAGAAAGAAAGAAAGAAAGAAAGAAAGAAAGAAAGAAAGAAAGAAAGAAAGAAAGAAAGAAAGATGAATGACTGATACCTTTGACTGTTAAGTACACCTGCATCGTTCTAGGAGTGTGTTGGGTTTGTACTGAACAAGTATACGGGCCATCATCTGACACATCCACATCCTGTATCTGAAGGCTGTACTCCCTTTTATTTGCTGTTGCAATTGACACTCGAGGGTCTACTGACCACTTGTCTCCTCCTGCAAAAATAATACTTGACCGGTTCAGCCAGGCTCCTTTTGAAGCTCCATCTTCCAAGTAACACCTGTAAGTTTTAAAGAAAAGAAAAAATTATTGAACTACAGAAATAATAATGTGCTTACATATTTGTTTATAACTTACACCTTTATAACTTTGAGGTCCTGATTTTTAGGGCTAGGAGCATGGCACTGAAATATGGGCCTCAATAAGTCAATCTATTTAATCTGATCCAGAAACATATTCATGCTCACTGCGTTTGATCCAAAGATGTTCTTGTGCCAGTTTAATGACACTTATGCTAGTGGAGCAACACTTTTATTGGCAGAGATGGCAGCAGGGTGGGTGATTGTGCCAATTAATCTGTCCCTCTGCAGACCCTTATTTTCCCCCCCTACAGTTCACCTGGGTCCCCTGATCCAGAAGAACAGATGTCTAGGGCTGAATGGATGACAGGGAGCAGGGGAATGTCCTGTTTTACAGGTGTCACTTTGTTCCTGATATTTTCAATCCAACTCTATGTATTTATGTTTACTGAATACAGACTTGACCTCTGTCACTAGTGTGCGTTTAGAATTCTTAAATAATGAGCATGTTGTAAGGGGAAAAAACTTTTTTTTAAAAAAAAGCTCAGTAGAACATCAATAACTATGGTTAAGGTAATTCATGTAAAGCATATTGCTATACTCCTGTATATTTAACGAAGAAACTGAAAAAAGAAAACCCTGCAATGCAAGAATAATAAATTGGCGCTCTGTTCATACTAAATAGAACCCACAAAAAGTGAGGCAGTGCTGATGTTTCAGTCAACATGAGAGACTCCTGTCTCTCTAAACTTCATTTTGAAAATGTTCTGCTACAAATTGAAGAGTGGTTCTTTTAAATGAGCACAAAGTGCAGCCACAGAATGAAATACACATCCATCGAAAAGAGTTTGACAGAATCTCTACACAATCCCTCGGGGGTTTGAATGCCGTGCCTAAGATTGCTACAAAATCCCAAGCTGAATTCAACAGGGTAAGTTACTGCCAACAGTATGAAACTAATCAGTTGAAAAATAAGGAACAAGGTATATTGCAGAATCTAATTTGCAGCCAGTTTCATCCTCCTGCCAAATCAAAACCAGAGAGAATCTTAAAGGGTTTGTATTAGAAAAAAAGGCTGTTTCTGCATTTATTTCTAGACTACATGCACAGGAAAAAATGGACAAGATTAAAGCATGAATATATTATTATACTAATATGATCGGTTTAACCATTAGAAAATTGGGATAAATTGATATTCAGAAATCATTATAAGCAATGTTGCATTGTCTTCTTGGAAATCTATTAGTGCTAATTTAAAGTTAAATATATTTTGGTCTGGATACACTAACAGCAAATTGAGGTGTGTTTTCTAGAAATCTAGAGAAATCTGCCAAAAGATTACCATAGTTCCATACTTAATAATTCAGTGCACAATATTTGATAAAATGGTTATAAAATTTCACCAATTATACATTTGAAATAAAAACTATTGCCTTATGGATTGCCCTGCTAACTAAATTGAAATGAGCTTTATAAATAGCAATGGAGAGAAGTTTTCCCAGGAGAGAAAAGCCATTTGATTTTGCAGTTCTAAAAGATGGGTCAAAAAAGCAACACACACTCTACTATCCAAGCAGCATATCAATCCATGCAGTTCCTTTCTCTACCTGCATAAAGCACCATTACTTTAATAATACCACAAAAGGACAAATACCATCCTAGAGAACTCCATCACCTGATTCTTAATTTGTAAGAGGTTCCTGATTGCCAGAATCACTCCTTGTTTCCTATGAAGTGCAATGCTTAGTGAACCCTTTTGAAATAGTATCTGTGCTTTTAGTAGTATTTGCTTATCTATATCAAGGGCAGGCAACACACCAGATCATTTATGCAACATGGCAGCTCTCTTGCACCACCACAAAAGCAGTGATACTGTTGCACTAGGATTGACTCAAGTCACAGCTGGGAATTTAAAGGGCAGACTGGAAGCCAGCAGGGTCCCAAGGAGGTGATTCCCTCCTATAGAGAAGCAGTTAGTTAGAATTAAAATGTGAAGTATGGTAGTTCAGAGAGTGGAAGTTTTATCATACATTGGTGTTCCTATGACCCACACAGGCTTTAATTCAGAGGTGGTTTGCCATTGCCCACCTCTGTGTCACAACCCTGGTAGTCCTTTGTGGCCTTCTTTCCAAATACTGATCAGGGCCAACTCTGCTTCGGTTCTGAGATCTGACTAGCCTGGGCTATCCAGGTCAGGGCAAAGAACACTGAGGCAGGAAAAAGTCAGAGGGTCTCTGAATATATACAGTATTTCTTTCAATCACCACTAAGCAATTGAAACCTATTATCTCCCACTAGCTAGAATTAAGAGGTAATAATTACAAAATAGTATATCGTTCACACAGAATAAATCCCCAGCAACTTTCTCTGTAGAAATTAATCACTGACCAGCATATCAATAGATTTCACCTTGAGAACATACACATAATATTCCCCTCCGTTCCCCCCCAACTCCACCTTGCATTTTTTCCCCCAGCAAGGAACATTCCTGAAAGGATCAAATGAGGAGGCTCATGGGGAAAAAACTTGAAATTTTTAAAAAATCTATCCAATTTTGATGGATCCCCAAGCTATTTAGTAAATAATTGGGAAGCAAGGTGATATTATCTTACTCTCTCTATAAACCTTACCCTTCCTTCATCCTAAGCATAGGAAAAGCATTCAAACTAAGGACTGGTGTGAATCATAATCACACATGCTGCTCCCACCAGCACAGAAATTCAAATGGAGGCTCTTACAGAGCAGATACATAGCTAGTGGTGACTTTATAGCTCAGGTGATAGAGACCCCCAGCTATTAGCTTCTGAGGATTCTAGTTGGATTCATGGTGTGGTGGCCTCAGGCAGGCAATACATATAAGTGGAAGTACAACTGCGCTAAAACATGTGCAGTCTTCTAAAGTTCAGCCTTGGTCAAAGGCATGAACACTTATTCTCACAATAAAGTGAGCACTCTTTGCACAGAAATATAGAACTTCCAAACATTATGATATGACAAACAGTGGAAAAAAGCACCACCTCTGCATGTCAGTTCCAATTCAATAACAGCTTTTAAGTACATGTTGAAATTATAAATGATATAGACCTTTGATATCAGGGCATACCCAGAGCTCTCTACATCATTATATTACATTACAATACAATAAAAAAATAAAATAAAAAACAAACAATAAAAGGCCAAAAAAGAAAAAATATTTAAAAAATCAGAAAACAGCATTAAAAGAGCTCCTAAAGCTAAAACCAACTACACTGAGTCAAAAAAGTAGAGAGAATAAACAGAGCCTTGCCTGATACCTAAAAGAATATGGACTTGACGCCTATTGAGACTCTTTGGAGGAGGCAGTTCAACAGCACAGGTGCTACCATTGAAAATTCCCTGGTTTTGGTGCTTGCTCATCTGGATTCAGTAGGGCTGCCAACTTCTACATGGGGCCTGGAGATGTCCCAGACAGAGATCAGTTCCTCTGGGGCAAATGGCTGCTTTAGAGGGTAGACTCTATGATATGGATTATACCCTGCTGAAGTCCTTCCCTTTCCCAAACCCGTCTCTCCAAACTCCAGTGTACATTTCCAGGAATTTCTGAATCTGACAGTCCTAGAGCCCACTTGTGGGATAGGGTGAAATATAAACGTAAATATAAATAAATAAATAAATAGCTCAAAACAAAGGAGTTCACCCAACAGGGCCTCTGATGATGAACTCAGACCCTTTTGGTAGAGAAAGAAGCTCCAATTATCCAAGCAATAAGTTGCACTGTAAATAAGAAATAAGAGAATGCCTGTTGAATGTTACTTCCTTTTGTGGTGAGTTTTGGACTTGATTGAAAACAAGATTAAAGTTATACCACATAGCCTGTATTAATCAAGGTAATTTTAATTGAAGCAAGATACCAAGCTATTAATTACTTCTTAATATAGGCTATAAACTCACCATAAAAGTAAACAACATGCAATTGGCAACCACTTACATCTCCTTGTCTTAAATGAGAACAGATCCCTGATACAGTTACTTACAAGTTGCATACAGGGAACAAATTCTTGTCTGTAAGTTAAACCTTTACTAATTCACAGTTGTTGTGTAGCTCTATATTCAAGTGAATATGTGAGTTACTGAGGAGTTTCAGAAGGCCTTCAATCTCATGGGTAAGTAAAATGCTAAGGAGAATGATAAAAGTAGCTTCATCAGTCAAACAAGCTTTAGTAGCTTCTGCCCAGGAAGGTTGCACTCAAGCAGTAGGCTATTTTGAGTGTAGCTCTAAGTAGAATTAACTATTCTAAATCCATGGGCTTAAGGGCATTCTTCTGTTTAGAACTGAGAACCAGGGTGGCATAATGGCTGGAATGCTAGACTAGGATCCGGAAGACCCAGGTTTAAATCCCCACTCTGACATGGACGACTGATGAGTGATCTTAGGCCAGTCACAGTTTCTCAGCTTAACCTACCGCATAGGTTGTTGTGAGGATAAAGTGAAGGATGGGAGAATACTGTTGTGAGCCACTTTTAGTTCTCCCATTGGGGAGAAAAGTCAGGTATAAATGTAATATTGCATCAGCACCACTACCATCATCATAGGTAGCGGTACTGTAAAACAGATGACTCATGGCTGCAGCCTTTAGGAGCTAGGCAGAATATGTGCCCTAAGATTCAAAATGGAACCCTGTGATAGGTGTGCCAGCCTAGCAGCCCTACTTCCAAGGCAGGTGAAAAGGGCTGATGAGAATATAGAAGCTGTGAATTTTCAGTAAAGAAGGGGGGGAAATATAACACAGAGAAAGCAATGGGGGATAGTTTAGAAGTGTTTTAAAAAAAACCCTGGCAGATGATGAAGAAATATTAGGAAGATACATTAAAATAGGGAAGAGGTGATAAATTGTTAACACTGTTCCATCATGTCGCTTTCCCCTTGTTGCACTTCTGTGAAGGTATAAACTAGGAATAATACAACCTTTTGTACAAGTGGCACAAAAATCAATGTCTGTGTTCTCTCACACCTCTATTTTCTTTTGTTTTATAACAGAGCATATGCATTTGTGAATTGCATTTGTGATAAATACTACACACAGTGGAGGTGGTGCAGAACACAGACTTTGGGTCATCAGGAATGAAAAGGATGTGCCAGATTGGCAGTGGAATCAACATTGTTGCCATTTTTATTTCTACTTAGAGCAGTAGCCTTACCTGTCCACTTATACAAATATGCTCCAAATGTTAAAATATTTGAATTCATTGTTTAAT
Source organism: Lepidodactylus listeri (assembly GCA_029233225.1). Classification (NCBI taxonomy): domain Eukaryota; kingdom Metazoa; phylum Chordata; class Lepidosauria; order Squamata; family Gekkonidae; genus Lepidodactylus; species Lepidodactylus listeri. Next base: position 105,581,294 of record JARCFY010000002.1, read on the forward strand.
TTCATTTTCTTTTGAAACTATTTTCATGATCTGAGAGATATGTAATACCATTTTTGATCTGAGCTTCCAAAGCATGTCTTCCCAATATCTGAGGGACAATATTAAATGAACTGCTTAGAAAAAACACATTTGTATTTATGGAGCTCTGCTGACCAAGAATATCTGTCATTAGATGGTCCACTGTGACCCGCTATACTGAATCCAGGGGGGAAACAGATTGAGAAAAGTGGAACACAATTGTATTTTTCTCTCCCTATCTTTAGTCTTTTGTTACTGTGCCATATGCAATGCAATCCTATGCAGAGTGGAACATACTCCCAGTAGAGATCAGGCCCCTGTGGGATTTATTACAATTCCGCAGGGCCAGCAAAGTGGAGCTATTCTGCCAAGCTTTTGGCTGAGTGGAGGATATCCAATAACACCAGCCCTTCCCTGCTCAATCTGCTTGGTCTATTAATTTGTTTCAACTGCATTAGGGCACTGCCTATACAAACTGGGAGCCAGTATCAGCCGACCCTGGTTACTCTGAGAAAAATGTGGCTTCTCGCCTGACACTGTTGCAACATTGCACTGCAGTTGGTTATTAGAAATTTAAATTAGTAGTTAGAAATGTTAAGCTGCCATCAAGTATTAACTGAATGTATTTAATCTTGATGAAGTGGTACGATGCTTTAATGAACTATTATTTATTGTTTTACTATGTCTTGTGAGCCACCCTGAGCCTGCTGGCAGGGTAGGGTGGGATACAAATAGAATAAAATAAATAAGTACTCCAATATAAGATCTTGGAAATGAATGGGGTTAGACTGAAGTAACTTTGCACAGAATAGCACTTTGAGTAGCCCTAATGCTAACCCAAACATCACCACCCTATGGTCAGTTGCTCTTGTCAGTTCCCATAATGCTATCAAAATAAGTTAGCCTTTGTCAACCATAGGTAAATAGATCTCCCATCTGTAATCATCTATGAATGTCAAAATATAACCATGGTTGAGGAACTGGGATCTGGGATCTGTAATCCTTTTAAAATGAGCATAATTATTTCTAGTCCACATGGACAGTGAACAGGTTTCTCCTTATTAAAAGAAATCAGTTTATTCATTTCAATTATTTCAGTTATTTCAAGACTGGCCATTGCTACACAGATCTGAGAACAAAATTTATTGCAACAAATGCCACTGCTTATGAAAATGTGCCTATTAATCACATTGAATGCCTATAACCACATGGTCTGTTCAGCTTTACTTTAAAACATGTCTGCAGTGTGATAGGTTCTGTGTAGGGTATTGCAATATGATGAAGTCTTGTAATAACCTAATTAATTGAACAATAAATTATTGGCTGATTGAATCTAGGCTTTGCTCCCTCACAGCAGTTGGATGCCTCCACAAATGTCATTAAAAAACAATTTAAGCAATTCATTCCATTACTTTTTAAAAAAAAAGTTGTCTAAACCGTCTCATCCACCCCACGTACATGTATTAACTAAATCAAATCTCAATGCATAGGAGTCATTAATTAAAGATTAAAGCTGTCTCTCCTTGAATATTCAAAGTTAACTCCTAGGAAAGCTAAGTTCAAACAGATAGGGTTAGCCAGGTACTTGCACAGCTGTCTCCATAGCCTAACGGGCAGTTCTGAAGCTGTCAGTGTAGCAGCCTTCAAAAAGACTGCAAAGCAGCCAGATGCTGTGACATGTGTTTTGAAAGTGGAAGAGTTTTTTTCACTGCTCCACACAGAAAAACACAACTTTATGGACATCAAGGCTTTAATGCTGAAATGGAGGAGATAAAATAGAGTTGGTGGGGAGGAAAAATCAGACTTACGCCAGACCGTTATTTGCTTCCCCCATTAAAACACCTTACCAAAGTCCAAATGAGAATGCTTACTTGGCTGTTCCTGAGCATTCCCTAAAATGAGTCTCTCCATACATTTGTAAACAGGAGTATATATGAATTAATATACAATAGATTAAAAGTGTGTTATTTATTAGAATATATTCACTTAAATACAGCAGACTGACCTGCCGATATTTACTATGACTTTAATGCTATAATGCCAAGCCTGATTTCCACATCATTCATGTTGACTATTCTATGGCAACCCAGATTGAGTATGGAGGCAGTAGCGACCCTGTTCTGTTCCAGAATATATTATAGTCCTCCTCAAAACTTGGGTCCTGAGCTAGGAACCTCTCAACCATTATTTTTGGAGTGTTTGAAAAAGCATAGGAGGTGGGCCTTTGATGAATGACCAGGTAACTTCACCAGGTTAACAGTTAACTCACCCTGACAAAGAAATGCATCATGCATGAGGAAACAAAACCTCCTGGTAATCATTATTGCAACACAGTGCTATATAGACAGGCATTGCCTTCAAGGGGTGTAACTCTATTCAGGATTCCCCTGAGAAGAACACAGGGCTGCCAAGTGCCGGCGACTTACCAGTGGGGGGGAGTTGTTCTCCCCCCGGGAGCTCTTCTGGCACGTGCGCTTTTGCACACACGCCGGCAACGTAATGACGTCACCCAGAGGTGACGTCATCACGTTGGGGGCGTTTCCAGGGCAACGCTCTGGCAATCGCCCCCAAAAGGGGCTATTGCCAGAGCATTGCCCTGGCAACGCCCCCAACGTGATGACGGCATCTCCGGGTGACGTCATTACACGGGAGAAGTCGTCCTCACCGGACGACTTCTGGGGCGGGTTCCCCCCGCCGGCCGCATGTCGGCCGGCAGATCGGGAACCCCTATAGCGGGGGATCCCCCGCCCCCCGGGCTGACTTGGCAGCCCTAGAAGAACATAAACAAGAAATACAAAGAAAAGACAGTACGTGAACCTAAGACCTTATATATGTAAAGCACAGAGCTGAGAAATTAGTGTGCTCACACTAAGGTCAACTATACGACCATAGATTATGTCAAGTATGTCATTACAAATGACATTGTTTTGGAACATCACACAAAATAATCCTGGTTGTAGAACTGGGATCTGTAATCCTACTAAAATGAGCATAATAATTTATATTCCACATGGACAGTGAACAGGTTTCTCCTTATTAAAAGATATAAGATGATTGATCATCTCTAGAATGCAGCATTTAGAATCTTACTGTTCTTACTGCTGCACTGCAATTCATTCAAAAAGGATCACTTGGTTTCCAAAAGGACAGTACTTTTATTTTGTTTCATTTAAATACAAATTACGCAGTACATTCATTATCACTGAGCATTGATTATGGACTTCCATCTTTGCTCCTTCAGTTATTTTTACTTTTCAACTTCTCACTGGTCACCATAAGATTATACTTAAATGTAATTTATTAATAAAAAGTCCTTATGAAGCACCAATTATTTCTTATGAATAAAGAATGACTATACAGCAAAATTAATTAAATGCAGCACTGCAGTCATTAGGCAGAAGCAACATTAATCCTTATATTTCTCATGTCTCTCGAGAAACTTTTATATGAGCAAGAGTTTGGCTAGAGCTGATTTTCTATTTATGAAAAGATTACTGTGTTTGAGCAGCAGAAAAGGTCTGGGTGTTGTTGTTTTTTACACTTCTAAATGTAATGGCTTAAGCTACAAGCAATTAAAATATATTTACTGAGATCATCATGCCTAACTGGGAATTTATTTATTTATTCAACATTCCAGTGACAAAATCCAACTTTATTTTTTTTTAAATCCACAATGTAATTATGTCCTACCCGACAGAAAATACAGTTCCTCCCACTATACTTACTTCACTTTGCCACCTGTGAATTGATCAAAGAAATTTTATATATTGAATGGTTAATATTCATAGCTTTTCACATACATTTCACACATTGACCAGCCAAAAAGCAACCTCCCTGACATTGTCCTTTGGGCATGTTATTAAATATCACTTGGACAGTATGCATGTTGACTGGCTAAGGTGTGAAATCCCATCATTTAGGGTGCATACTCCATGATTTCATGGACCCAACCAAGCAGTCCCCATTCTCCATTCAACTCACTATAACCACAACATATAGGCACGGAACCCTCAATCTACTTTATTAATATATAAGTATATAAGTTCTGGTTATTGTGAGCTGAATGGAGAATGGGGATGTGATTTTAATCTTAGTATGTTGTAATAACCATACAGAGGCCAAAAGAAAAGAAAACACCACATTTGCTTGTATTAGGAACAAGCAAAACTGCAGTACAAATGCAGCAGATGGATGTAGCAGCTTCCCGGGGCTTCCTGAAATCTCACACAGAGAAACACAATCTTAGCAGGAAACCAGACCTCCTGGGAGAAAGCTCTGACTGTGCTTAACCAGTAGGGAAGGATGAGTGAATATCTCCTCTTACATTTTCATTTTGATTCTGTCAACCATGTCTGATCTCCATTTGTCATGGCTCTATATACAGTATTTATGCATACAATGTATGCCATTTACACATAACATATACTTACATTATAATGCTTGTGTATTGACACACACAAATAATAATGAAATCTGTGCCCATTTTATAGGGGGGAACTCTGAATAAATATAAAAGGACATGAAAATAAAGAATTACATTTTGAGTCCTCCCAAAGCAGTAACAAAATAAAAAATGAGAACATTCGGGTCACAACTACAGAGGTGAGAATTTGGAGCTATCCCTATCAGAATTAAATTTTCCGTACACACTGAGGAAATCTACTAAGTACGTCTAACAGATGACTCTTCATGGGCTTCCAGTTCTCTCAGATAGCCACAACTTTACAAATCCCTGAAATTAGGGATAAACTCTTTCTCTGTCTCCTAATGTTAATCTCTCTCTCTCTCTCTCTCTCTCTCTCTCACACACACACACACACACACACCATCTCCATCTGATGCCATTCTCCATCATTAATTTATATATTGTGCATGAAAGCAAAACAATATCAGATTCAGATCTGCTGACTGCAATGGAACTGTGTGGATGACCAAGAAACAGAGCCACACAATTTAAAAAAAAAAAATCTTGCCAATTTAACCTCTGCATGTGTGGATTTTATGGAGTTAAGTTAAGTTTAGAACAGAACTTGTAAAACAATGTAAGCTAATAAATTATTTTAAGCCAACCCACCCAATATTTGTATAACTAAACAACTAAACACAGAGGTGTAACAGAACAGAAACTTTTAGAGGATAGTCCTTGAATTCAGCTAAGCAACTGGTTATTGCTTGATACAACTTGACATTTAGCAAAGTCCAACTTTTATTGGTTATCAAGTGCATGACTTTTCCAATACAGTCCTATTCCTTAAAGGAACAAACTGAACATCACATAAACCAGTCTTCCATCTTTGGCTTGGGGGGGGGGGGGGGGGGAGGTTATAAGAGCCTAGAATTTTCTCCCCAGAAAATAGATGCTCCCTGTACTGGGTCTAGGCTAAAACAATTAGTTCATGGGAGTTATACCAGGGATGATGAACATGACTGTGGTATCCATCAGTTAGTGACCCCTTGATATAACCAAGTTTTACATGATTTTTTTCCACCACTGTAGAGGCCTGGGGGGGGGGGGGGATAATTTTTGAATTGTCTAAGAGAAGAATACAATTTAACTCCAATAACAGTCTCTACACTCAATATTTGGATAGTGCTTCACAGGCATACAACAATTATCTATATAAACCTTGGGGTTGCCGGGTCATATCTTCTCCCCAGTGGGGGGATTTGAGGGACGTTCCGGGAAAGGGCAGGGCAGTCTCCGACACAATGACATCGTGCTGGGATGCAGCGCCGCACATGCATGCTCCCCACTTTCCCCCATCCATTTAAAGGGAACCTTTAACCTTCCCTTTAAATGGTTGGGGAAAGAGTGGGTGCCCTACATGCCTGCTCTGCAAGCCGTGAATTTGCCACCTAGTGGTGCATAGTGCTAAAGAGCTAGAACTTCTAGCCAGGATCTTAGGATCTCCTGGCTATTCTACATGCAATGCCATATGATTTTGATTATCATCATCTTGGATTCAGAGGTTTAGTTCCACTGAATGCGGAGATGCCTCTCAGTCACCATGGCTAGTAGCCAATGATAGGCCTATCCTCCATGGATCTGTCTAATTCCCCTTTTAAAGCTGTTTATTCCTGTGTCATCACTACATCCTCAGGCTCTAATTCCACATTTTATTCACTCTCTATATAAAGAAGTATTTCCTTTTGTCTGTCCTGAATCCTATCAGCTTAATTGGATGCCCTCCAGTTCTAGTATTTTGAGTGAGGGAGAAAAATGTCTCTTTGTCAACTCTCTCCACCCATCTATTTTCTAAACTGAAAAGTCTTGGACTCTTTAGCCTTTCCTTATAGTGAAGGTGCTCCAAAATTGCTCAGATCTGGTGGTTCCATGCCAGTATGGAAGCATGTCCAGATGATGTACCTTTGGCATCTGCTTGTCTGATTTATATGGATACTTTTCAGCTTAAGAATCCCAAGGATGTGGACAAGTTCCTTAGACAGGTGAGACCAATTACCTGTGTTCTAGACCCTTGACCTTCCTGGCTGATAAAAGCTGCCAGAGGTGGACTGGCTGAGTGGGTAAGGGGAATGCTCCCCCTGAGAATGGAGGCAGTGATTAGGCCTGTTCTGGGGGAAAAAACTGTCCCTGAGCCCAATTATATTAGAAAATTTCCAGCCAGTCTTCAATCTTCCGTTCTTGGGTAAGGTGTTAGAGTGGATTGTTCCTTCTTAGAAAAGATTGATTTCCTGGACCCATTTCAATCTAGGTTCAGGCCAGGATTTGGAACAGAAACAGGTTTGGTCACCTTAGCTGATGACCATAGTTCCCTATAAGCTGCACTAGGGGGCTCTGGTGCACAAAATTTTAACAGGCAGCACAGGGATCTCTGCCTCAACTCACAAGGCATATTCCCCCTTCATTGGAAACAATGGAGGATGGGGACACCTCATTCTGGGGTCCATAGAATTGGACCCCCTGGTCCAATCTTTTTGAAACTGGGGGGTGAGGAGAGGCACCAGCAGCTATGCTACAAATTTTGTGCCTCTACCTAAAAAAATAGTCCCCCCAGAACAACAGATCCCCCAGATTGATTCTCCATTATAGCCTATGGGGCCCATTGACTATAGTAGTCCCCATAGGCTATAATGGAGCAGGAAAAATCGATGATTTTTTTTGCACACCCTTATTAAGCTTTTTTGTATGGTTTGTAAGCTGCCTTGAGTCACAGTAAAAGTGGGATATAAATAGTTGAATAAATAAGTAGTTTGGGCAGATTGATAATATTTAAGCAACTTCCTGTTTGTTAGGTTAGGCAGGGTTCTGACAGTGATTGTTCCTCCTGTCTTATACTTGACGTGTAATGCTGGTTGTCATATTTAATTAAAAACAACAACAACAACAAAGAGACTGCAAGAGTCCCCTGCCCTAGTGCTCAGCTCTAAGGCTTAGCATAGGGCGACAGTCCAAGGCCAGGTCTACCAATGCAGTGAACTGGGGTGGGTGGACCTGTTCTCTGGAGGCCAGGTCTACCAATATAGTGGAAATGAGTGGGAAGACCTATTCTTTAGAAGCCAGGTCTACCAATATATAGTGAGAAGGGGTGGGTAGACCAGTTCTCTAGAGGCCAGGTCTACCAATACAGTGGGAAAAGGTGGGTGAAATTTGACTTGATTCTAATCTTCTAAAAAACTAATTTATGCGATAGTCGAATGTAGATTTGCTCACAACTTTAACGCTACTAGCTTTTTTCATTCACAAGCTCACACTGTGGAGCTTAGAGGGAACATTGTTAGTGATCTCTATTGAGAACTAGACAGAGGGAATATGATCCTGCCAGTTCTTCTGGATCTCTCAGCAGCCTTTGATACTATTGACCATAGTATTTACTGAGCCACCTCTTAACACTAGGACTAAGGGGCACTGTATTATGGTGGTTCAAATCTTATCTGGGGAGTTGCTCTCAGAAGATAGTGTTGGGGGATTTCTGCTCTGCCCCATGACACATATGTGGTGTGCTGCAGGGTTATAATTGCCCATGCTATTTAATATCTATATAAAGCCACTGGAAGAGGTCATCGGGAAGTATGGCTGCAATGTCACCAAGATGCAAATGATACCCAGCTCTATATTTCTTTCCCACCTAATTTCAAGGATGTTGTTGATGTTCTGAACTGGTGCTTGCAGTCAGTAATGGGCTGGATGAGGGGAAACAAGCTGAAACTTAATCCTGACAAGACAGAGGTTCTCTGTTTTAGCAGAAAGCCAAACCATGGACTTCAGATCTCCCTTTTCTTGGATGGGGTTATACTCCCCTTGAAAATCCAGGTTTGCAGCTTAGGAGTCATAAAGAGGTCAGCTTTGAAAACCAGGCAGCTGCTGTTGCTTGGAGTGTATTTGCCCAGCTCTGGCTGTTGCATGAGCTGCATCCATTCCTGGTTCCATCGGATCTCACCACGGTGATCTATGCCTTGGAATTAAGATCACAGGGAGATGTCCTCCTGACTCCCCCACCAATTAAAGATGCTCATTTGGTAGGTACATGAGAGAAGGCCTTTTCCATGGCATCCCCACAATAATGGAACAACCTTTAGGGGGAGGGGTACCCAGTTGATCTTCAGGAGGAAGATGAAGACAGTCTTATTTAGGACAGCATTTGATTGGTTTAGCTTTTATCACTGGCAGTCCTAATTCTAGATTTTAAATGGTAACTTGTATGGGCTTTATAATTGTTGTTTTTACAATATTTTGTTAATACTGTATGCCATCATGAGCTCCACAGGGAGGAAAGGTAGAAAATAAATGTTTAAAGTAAATAAATAGAGTTGTGTCAACCAGTAGTAATCACATCCACCAGAGGGAGATGTTCTATGAATGGGAAAGGTACTTATACAACCTCTGAAGTCAAATAAAACAGAAGTTTAAAAACATGCAATCTGTTCACTGGTAAAGTTTCAACATTGTATTTGATGAGATGTTTAACAAACCTAATTTTTGGCATCATCGCTTGGTTTACAAAGACCCACTTTGCCTGGCATGTTTTTATACCACACCTTGCCCAGAGTGTATGCATGGATTAATGGATGCACCTGTAAAAGCATCCCTGCTTTAATTTGCTCTGCATTTGGGCTGTCTAGCGTGGGAGCAGTTCATTCTGGTTCCAAATGATTGGAACACACTCTGAACAGGTTGAAGGAGGGTAGCGTACTTTATCTTCCCTGGCACCTTCATCATAACATATGCTGTGCCCTGGAAACCTAATTTCAATTCTAGTTGATTTTGCAGCTCATCGCTGTGCATCTGAGTGACCTGTTGACTTCCTCAGAACTGCTATTTTTAAATTCATTCCTGGGTTAAAAAAATACTAGCTCGGCTGTATGATTCTCCCATCTTCTTCATATGCAGCAATACCCTTCCAGTAACAAATACTTTCAGATGCTTAAATGCCAGATATTAAATGGAAACAAGCACAGCTTTCTTATTGGCTTGACTCCTGTTTAGAATATATGTCAATGAACCACAGATAATGAAAGACAGGATTCTGACATTTTTTTGTGTGCTGGGTGCAGTTCTCAGTAAGACTTCTGTTCATGGTATTTGATTCATGGGGTGAATCACTCAATATGGTTAGAGCAGCATTTTCATAGGTCTGTAATATCATCGCTCCTTCACAAAATATCAAATCTTTGACTATAATTTACACTTAAGGCAGTTCGAAATTTTGTAGATTTACAAACTTATAATCACATTATTTTACTATAGATTAATTAATCCACAATAGTTTCCATTCTATTGACCACTTACAATCCCTTATGCAGAGTTGACTTGAGTTACCAAACATCCATTCTGTTGACTTCTCTCTGCCCCCCTCTCTGCCCCCCTCCTAAGATCAGCTCTGCCAGTCATATCCCAGAGACTTGTCAAGGAAAGAGACATTCAGAGGTGGTTTGACGCTGCCTTCCTCTGCTTGGGGACCCTGTAATTCCTTGGTGCTCTCCCATAGTAACCAAGGGTGACCCTACTTAACTTCTGAGACCTGATGAGATCGGGCTAGCCTGGGCTATCCAGGTCAGGGCTCCTGTCCTTATACCACCATTGACAATGGATTTGGGGATCACACAGGATTAAAGAAAGTGACAAGAATGGTGTTCTATGTAGAGACAGCTGCCAAAGGAAACGTTTTAAAGCAGCCTCCAAATGACAATTGTTTGTATCAGAAATAAATTCTTCATTTTAAAAAGTATTTAAATTTATTCTGGTTTACCATGTGACTTGAGGCTTCAAGATCATATGCTGTTTATTTAACTACACTCCTTATATGTTGAATTCAGGAAATATCTGAATTTTGCCATGTTTGCTTGTCCAGGCATGAGAGCGTGCCTGGAGTCAAACCCACACCACCACCAGGCAGGGGCGTTGACTTTCTAAATCCCCGGGGGGGGGGCAGGGGCTCTCTCGTGCGCGCGCGCGAAGCGCACGGGACCATGTCTCTGCCGCTCCCTCCCCCCCCGGCCCAGGGAGGCAGACCCGCGGCGGCAGCCAGCTGGCCGGGACTGCCGCCCGCGCGAAGCGCACACACGACTATGTCCCGGCCGCTCCGTTTCCCCCCCCCGGCCCAGGGAGGCAGACCCGCGACGGCAGCCAGCTGGCCGGGACTGCCGCCCGCGCGAAGCGCGCGGGCGACTATGTCCCCGCCGCCTCTCTCCCCCCCCCCGCCTCAGGGAGGCAGGGCAGGCCGGGGGTGAAGGAGAGGCGGCGACGGCCGGCTGGGCGAGCATTTTGCCGGGGGCGGCTGAGCCCCCCCTGGGAAATTTCGGGGGAGGCTCGAGCCCTCGAGCCCCCCCATAGTTGACGCCCATGCCACCAGGTCCCAGAGCTGAGATACTTACCTGGTCTGTGGCCATTGGGGGGAAGGAAGGGTGCCAGGGAACAGACTGCTTGCCTACAAGAGAAGCTACAGTAGCCAGCCAGCAGATGACTGAAGAAAGACACCTAGACCAAGAAAACAGGTGAGGCTAGGCCCAGGTGCTGGTGCTATTGGGTGAATGGGGACAGATGGATGATTGGCTCCTCAAGGACAGAGGAGGTAGAAGTAAGACCACAGAAAGAAATTTCAGGCTAGCAGTTGCTTCACAGAGAGACTGGAGAGAGAGGCAGAGGGCTATTCCAGGGGAGGAAAGGAGGGAATCTGCAGTGCTCAGCCAGTGCCCTACCTTCCCCAGTTCTGAGGCCTAAGGAGCTCAAACATGGAGGGAAGGACAGCAGAAAAGGAGGAAGGTGACCTTCTGGCTGGCGGTGTGTATATTGTTGAAAGTCTTGTTCGTTGAGCAAGCGTCACCATCCAGAGGATATATGTGAGGGGAATAGCTGATCCTTTAAACAGTTCAATGTCTCTTTATCAAATGTCAGCCTGGAAGTTGTGAGGATCAAATTGGCACTCTGCAGCAGAAAGCATGACTGTGCCACACTTTGAAAGGAGTATCTAGCTAATTTAACAAACAGGCTTACAACTTAATAAAGGTACATTAGACACCATTAAGAACCACACATAGCTTCCCTGGATTATGCCTAATTCAGGAAACTGATGAATAAATTGGTAGAACTGGCAAATACATCCAGCTACAGCAATTAGTAATCTCATGGTGATATGAAGGAATCTGCTCCCAATAGTGTAACACATAATACTTTTACCACATTCTCTCTGTCTCATATACTTTGGCACTTACTGATGATACCATGATAATATAATTATTCTGATATGACTACAGCAAGCCTTAACCTAAATGTGCCTTTGTTTGCTATTTAAGGCCAGATTCCTGATTTAGGGACGTCTCCTCTGAGTCTTTGTGCACCAAATTGTGACAAAACGTCCTTTGCCATTCCCCCTAAAGCCTCTCCTCTCCTTGCTCTCAAACAGCAATTGAATATTGAAAATTTACTATGCACATAAACACCATTACAGTATTTCTTATTTTGTATTTTGAAAGCTGGCCAGTTATACTATTTAACAGGTGTTCACATATAAATAAAATTGTTTTATAATCCATGAAATACAGTTATTCAAAATTGTCCCCTAAAGTAACTACTGTATCTTTTTTTTTGAGACTCTAAAGCAATAAATGCACTCCTCTGTGAATGGACAGCTATGAATTAGAGATGTGCAAATGTTTAAGGAGAAAGTAAGAGCTCTCCCTGGGGTACCTGCTGAATCATAGATTTTTCAAGAGACACAGCTTTTAGCATGTGCTTCTTAATTGGCAAACTGCTGGAAATAAATGGATCAAATGCTTACTTGGTACCTGAATGTTCATGTGTAATTAGCATAATTACCATTCATGAATTTTTCATAGGTCACCTCTAGTACTTTTGAGATTTTGTATATGGATTATTAAATATATGGGCTGTACAAACCACATTATTATGCTTGATGGAAGGCTTGAGAAATTAGTTTGCCACCTACAAAGCAGATGGTATTGCAAAAGAAGGGAGGCAGGAAGGCAACAAAAGGTCAAAGAGAAGTTCCAGTCTATTCCTTCCCCACCTACATCCTCCCACATGATGGGAGGTTTTCCCAGCTGTTGAAGAGGGAAACTGACATGATGAACTACCACCTGCAAGGTTGTGAATGGAAACTGACAAGTGTCATGTTACTTTTGCTCTCCTGTTTCAACAGATACAGGAGGTTTCTTTTGCAGCAAATGTAGGAAGACAGCTATGTAGCAGTTAACAGAACTGGCAAAAATCCACAACCCTCACACCAACCTAGAATAATCAATTGACTTGCTCCTCCAATAAATTTAATAGCAATACCAGGGTATTTGTCCTATGTCCCACAATCACACACAATTCTTGTCAAATAGGGAAGTTTTCACATTTCTCAGCTCTTTTGTTTTGGCTCATGTCTACCCATTTTGACATTAGATTTTTTTAGGTGAAAAATTATTTATTTTCATGCTTCTTGTGCTAAATTTTTTCCATAGAATGTACAACTAGCTGCCATTTGTGTAGCAATAATAAATCAGCTGTATATGTTGTATGTATATTATATGTATAAATGATGTACATAGTATATACACACACACTGAAATTGTATATTAAAGTATACCTGCATAGACAATACAAAAGAAAAATCTACCACACCAACACCCTACCAACCAACCATCTACAAAACCTATATATTCACTCCCAACTGAGATATGTTAATAAACTTACTCTTGATAGTTCCATTAATCTTCCGAGTTGCTGGCTTCAGTGAGACCCATTTCTTTATAATGGGTCCTGCAGTGGCTCAAGTGGTTAAGAGGGAACCTGGTGTTTTTGGCCACTGTGTAACAGAGTGTTGTACTGGATGGGCCACTAGCCTGATCCAACATTGGCTTCTCTTATGTTCTTATGTTCTTAAGATGCTGAACTGCAGACAGGTAGTTCAGCAGTTCAAGACCCGAGTGCTGCATGACAGAGTGAGCTCCTGTCTCTGGTCCCAGCTCCTGCCAACCTAGCAGTTCAAAAGCAAGAAATTGCAAGTAGATAAATAAGTACTGCTTCAATGGGAAGGTGACAGCATTGCCCCCTGATTCGGCAAGAAAGATACAGACACAAATTGTTGGGTTCAAACAAGGGCCACTTTATTAACTAATTTATTTCACACAACATGGCGAGGGGTTGTACTGAGGCTCATGACAGGTGTCCATCTCCAGCCCACCTTCATGCCTTATCGGGCGATGCACCCGCCCTGATCTCGAGGTTTCTAACAAAACTCTTGACCAGCAGCTTGGCAACTATAGCAGAACGCCTGGCCAACCGCCCTGATGCCCCAAAGCCTGCTAGGGTAGCCGGGCCAGGCCGTTCCCACGCAGGACCTCCTTTCCCGTCCCTGAGCCTCAAAGCCCGAGAGCCGTTCATGGATGCCCGCTTAATTATCATAACAATGCCTAGGTGCTCACCATTTTCCCCCTTTCTGGTCGCTCTACCCCGCCATAGCCAAGGCCAAGCCTCTGCTTAGGCCTTTGCCCCCACTAAGCGATCCAGAGCCAACCTCACCCCTCGCCTCAAATCTGATAAAAAGATGTTGTTGCCCTTGTTTGAAAGATGCACCCCGTCGTCCCTATACAGGTCCGGCAGGTCGGCCCGTATATCGGGGTGCGGAATGAAGAGGCCGAAACCACTTTCCGTGGCCAAGCACAGCTGCCTATTGGCCTTCCGCCGGGCCCTATCCAAACACCTAGGGTCCCCCAGCCCCCGCCAAACTCTCCTGGGCAGCATAGCCGACAGAACGATTATCACCCCAGGCCAGTGATCTGCAACCGCTGCCAAGTCAGTCTTCGCCTGCAGGACCAAGGCGACCCCTTTCATGAGTCCCAAGTCATTCCCACCCAGGTGTACCACCAACACCTCAGGGGGAGGGCCACGCCATTCCCCAAACAAAAGCGGCATCAGTGCCGGCCAGCGCATGCCTCTCTGGCCCAGCCATTCGACCTCCACCCACTCACTGCAACCCAACTGGGACCCGACTGGCGTCCTCCTGGCTCGATGGGCAGCCCAGAACACCATGCTGAGTCCACACACAAGCACCCGGCTCCTTCGTCCATGGCCGCTCGCCACACCTGGAACAAACAGTGGAGCACACAGAGAATATTAGAGCAGGGCAACCATGCGCCCGCCCCCAGGGACGTAACGCAGAGCCACCAATATAACGTAGAGGCAGAAGCCACGTAGCGGCAGTAACCTTGTCGCCAAGCCTTGCCCGCACAGGTGAAGTTTGGACCAACTAGACTGTGCAAGGGCGAACATACGACTTATACCATGCAGATCTCCACCGGCCCAATCTCTTAATGTCCGGCGGTTGATACCCCAAGGCCGCAGCTGTAGAGGCCGTGCCGATCCTAAAAGAGTGAGTACCAAACCTGTAGGCGCCCAGGCCCAATGCATTTAATGCCCATTTGGTCACCATCCAAAATTGATATTTCGTTAGCGGGGACCCATCCCTGTGTATAAAGAGGAAACCTTGGGCCTCTCCCCGCAATGTCAAATAGGCTTGTACTGCCGTGAGCGGGCACAGATCATGCTCGTCACACCTACCCAAGGACACCCTCATCCCCCGCCAGCCCTGGTCCGTCTTTGACCACCTGACTGTGATGTGTAGCATCTCCTGGTCAACCTGAATGTCCCGGCGGTGGAGTGCAAACTCAGACCTGTCATTCCGTGATCGAGCCACCAGCTCGCTTATCCCAAGAGCCCCAAAGAAGGCTACCAACGTGGCTGCATGAAACAAGGCCACCTCAAAAGCATCCGCGCATAAAGATACCCACTGAAGCCTCAAACCTTTCAGAATTATAGGGGTGAATGGTTCCCTGTCATCCCGTGGGGTGCCTTCCTCCCTTGCCCATCCTTCTAGCATTTTCCTAACCCTGAAATCATTGGAATCATCTCTGAAACCCCCAGCTTTGCTCGCGAAAGCCAGGGCCAAGAGTTTCCCCCGAATGGAATGGACAGACAGCCCCTTCCCTTTAAGGAATACACAGAACTGGCGGAGGTCCAACACAGGGATGGGCCAGCGGTGTTGGAGGTCCACCTGGCTCCTAAACTCCACAAACTCCCATCCTGCCCTCATATAGGAACGACGAGTGCTAGGTGCCAGGGCTAATCCCATCGCCCTGTCAGCTTCAGCCCTCCAATTTCCCATAAGTACTCTGGCATCTTTACCGGGAACGGATCCGCGTCCGGGGCCAACTGACTGAATCTCTCCATCTGTTTCTGAGATAGAGCGTCCGCGATTCCATTATTAATCCCCTGCACATGCCTAGCCTTGAACAAGATATTAAACCTCATACACTGTAAGGTAAACGCTCTAACAAGGGCCATCACCCTGGATGACTTAGATGTTAGTGAGTTGATGACCTGAACTGCAGCCATGTTATCACACCAAAAGTGGACTGTGTGGTTAGCCAGCATCTCCGCCCAGATGTGAACTGCTACTACAATGGGAAAGAACTCAAGAAAGGTCAGATCCCGCACCCAGCCTGCATTGATCCACCGCGCCGGCCAGTCCTCCGCGCACCAATGTCCCCTGAAGTAGATACCAAAGCCAAATGAACCCGCCGCATCAGAGAGAAGAGGGAGGAGCCGGCCTTTAACTAGCCTGCTCCTCCCTCCTCCTCCCGGCGCTGTGTAAAGCACAGCGCCGGCGCTTCCCCTTGCCCCAGGAGGCAAATCGGCCCCCCCCCTCACCATTGCTCTGCTTGGTGAGGGTTGGGGCTTGCCTTCTGTGCACCTCAGCATCTAGTCATGTTGGCCATGTGACCACGGAAACGTCTTTTGACAGTGTTGGCTTTTCGGGTTGGAAACGGAGATGAGCACTGTATCTGTAGAGTCATATTCAACTGGCTTCCGAGCAAGGGAAACCTTTACCTTTACCTCTACACTCTGGAATAGCCTCTCAGTGAAGGTTCAGATTGTTTCTACCTGACTGTCATTGCAGAAGCTTGCATAATTGTTTTATTTTGAAAGGCATTTGATTGAATGTGGATTAGATGAATTGTTATTCTTCATTGTCTACTCTTTGCAGTAATTATATTGTGACTGTTATGGTACATTATAGCTTCATTTATTATAAACTGCTTTGAACCCCTGAAAGATGAGGCTTTTAGATGTTTTAAACACCAAGAAGTATAAGAAAATATAAACAAATTAAAATTTTAAAATAAGGAACATTTGCATTTGCTTATTCCTACTATCAACATTTTTATCGTGGTTGAAAAGCTCTTGAAATGGACAGGCCTGAAAGAGGCCTGTGCCGTTTAAATGGAGATAAAGCAATGCCGTACATAACTAGAATATGGGGAACAGTGTTCATAGGCGGACATATTATTAGGACATTAATTATATTAAGGTGCAAAATGGTCTTATAGGCAGAGAAGGAATCTTTACAAATTGTGGACAATTAGCTTACAACAATAAACATCATCAATATTTACATAATTTGAAGTCAAAAGATGAATATTTGACTAAGGATGGATGACACCCACTGCTGTAGTTTGAAATGGCTGGGGTCTTGCTAAGCCTTTTTAAAGACTACTTTAAAGGGAAAAAATGCACTTTTTTCCAAAAGTACTCCAATAGCTGAGAAAAAAAGCTCATCCACTATTGTCACCACTTTTGCCTGCCAGTTTTATCTGTTGGGGAGGGAGGCAGAAACTGCAACTAAGTGGCCTAGTTAAAGCTGAGAGCATCACCTAAGCTTCTAACTTTTAACAAAGGTTTCTGAGAATCACAGTGAGCTGAAAACATGGGAAGAGACCTGTGTTTTAAACTATCCCTCTTGGCTATGAATTTTTATTGTCTCATCACAACTTGTTGGATTCGCGGAAACCATGAAAAGGCTTGGATGAAGGGGAAAAAATCTGGCAGAGGTGAGGCTGACAATGTGTCCTATCATGGCAGAACGCAGTCCAGCCCAGCCAGTCAGGACAGCAACAGTCAAGGGCTGCTAGATCACTATGGGAGTTGCAGGCTGAGTGTAGGGTACTGGAGCCTGAAAAGCAGAATAAAGGAGGTGGACAGACCACCTCCTTTATTGCTGGAGTAGCATTTGCTGGAGTAGCATTTGGTCTAAAGGAAGTTTAACCCCCAGTCATTAAAACAGGTTGCCTACCTGTAACTGATGATCTTCGAGTGGTCATCTGTGCATTCACACTGATGGGTTTCTGCACCTGCACAGGAATCCTTCAGTACTGTAGAAAGCTCTAACGGATTTTAGCACCCAGAGCCTCTGGGCATGCGTGGAGCCCCACGCCCAGAGGAAAGGGCGTGAACATCCCATCAGTTCCTTCTGACCAACCAAGCGTGTTAATGAGGAGAAAGCCTGGCAGCAGAGGGGAAGGATGGGCAGGTAGTGTGAATGCACAGATGACCACTCAAAGATCATCAGTTACAGGTAGACAACCTGTTTATCTTTGACGTGGTCTCTGTGCTTCACACTGATGGGAGAGTAGCAAGCAGTGTCCTACCTGGAGGAGGGAGCAGGCAGGCTGTCACTGAGAAGCAGCGGATAAGATAAGGCAACCCATCGCAGAGCGGGCAGCTACTCGAGTGTCCAGTGCATAGTGTCTGATAAAGGTGTTCGGAGTAGCCCAAGTCGCAGCTGTGCAAATGTCCATCAGGGAGGAACCTTTGAGAAATGCCATAGAGGCTGCTATAGACCTGGTGGAGTGTGCCCGGATGGGCCCCGGAAGTGGAGTCTTGGCGAGTTCATAGGCAAGTTTAATAAGCTCCACAATCCATTTGGAGAGTCTTTGGGCGGTGATAGGTTTGCCCATTCTGTGTGACACATAGGAAACAAACAGCCTGGGTGTTTTCCTAGTCAGCTTAGTATGAGCAAGGTAAAAGAGAAGCGCTCATTTTATGTCAAAGGTATGTAAGAGACGTCCTTGCTCAGAAATGTAAGAAGGGTAAAAGTCAGGCAAGATGATCTCAGATTGCAGGTGAAAGTCGGAGACGACTTTAGGCAGGAACAAAATGTCTGGAACCATGCGAATTGCATTCAGTAGGAAGCAGAGGAACGGAGGATCATGTCTGAGGGCTAGGAGTTCACCAACTCAGCAAGCAGAAGTGATGGTGAGTAAGAAGGTCATTTTCCAAGCCAGCAGGCGGAGATCACAGGATGCCAACAGTTCAAATGACTTCCAAGTGAGTGTGCGAAGGACCTATGGCAGATCCCAAGGTTGTGGTGGGACTCTGGTGGGTGGATAGAGATGGCCCTTCAGAAAGCATTTTGAAAGGGGGTGGGCGAACACAGAAAAGCTGCCGATTCTGCTGTGGAAAGCCGAGATTGCAGACAGGTATACTCTCAGAGAAGAGTGTGAGAGTCCAGCATCCGCTAGGAATAGGAGGAAATCAAAAATACGGGACAGACCCACAGAGCAGGGTTCTATGTCAGACGAGGCTAGGCATTTTATTTATTTATTTATTTATTTATTTATTCAATTTATACCCCGCCTTCCCTGCGAACGGGCTCAGGGCGGCTTACATGGGCACACAAGCCAGAAGTAATACATAAAATAGCTAAAAACAGTTAAAAAGATTCCTATGACTAGTAACATTGCTAACAGCTTCCTGTAACATAGTATCAAAGTGGCGACCCAGTGGTAGGTCTCCATATCCCCCCTGCCACCAGCCAGGGCCATTTCGGGCCAGTTACATCATAGATGGTATGCCTGGTGGGTGGAATCCTCGGTGGCGGCTCCTATTCGAAGGCCTGGCGGAAGAGCTCCGTCTTGCAGGCTCTGTGGAACTGCAGAAGGTCTCGCAGGGCCCTGATCTCTTCTGGGAGCTCATTCCACCAGACAGGAGCCGCCACTGAAAAAGCCCTGGCCCTTGTTCTGGTAAGCCTGGTGGCCCTAAGGCCCGGAATCTTTAGTCAATGGGTTGACCCCGACCTCAGTGCCCGCTGGGGTATATATGGAGAAAGGCGGTCCCTAAGGTATGTACAGAAATGAGTCAATTTGTAAGTGTATGATTGACGAGTGGATGCCTTGTGGGAGTTAAGCAGGACATTATTCACTCTATCCATGCCGTATGCTTGAGATGGGGAATGTCGTGGTGGAGGACGGGAGAGTCGGAGAGTATCAGGAGATCTGGTAGTGGAGGAAATTGATGGAATTTCCCGTGGGCCAACGAGAGGAGGACTGGAAACCAGGCTTGTCTGGGCCACCAAGGAGTGATCAGTATGCATTCCACCGTCTTGTGCACTATCTTGTGTACCACTCGTGTGAGTAGTCATAGAGGTGGAAAGGCATAGATGAAATCATTATTCCATGGGTAGAGTAGGCCATCCCCCAGAGAGAGGGGGTCGATTCCACCCAGTGTGCAGAATGCCGTGCACTTCATGTTCTGGCAAGTGGTGAAGACATCCATGTCTGGCGTTCCCCAAAAAAGGAATACCTGGCGGAGGTAATTTGGATTCAGTTCCCATTCATGATGTCCAGTGTGTCCCCTGCTCAGGAGATCGGCATGGCTGTTGAGGAAGCCAGGAATGTGTGTGGCCCTCAGGAAAATGTTGTTGGATGTACTCCAGTTCCAAAGTCGGATTGCAAACTGGCAAAGGCTGTGGGAAATTGTGCCACCCTGGCGGTTGACATAACAGACTGAAGTGGTATTGTCTGTAAGGATAGCCACGCAGTGGCCTTTCACTATGGGTAGAAAGGTCCAAAGCATGAAGAAGATTGCCAGGAGTTCGAGGTAATTGATGTGGTGGGACCTCAGGTCCTGTTCCCAGCAAGCACCTGTGCTTGTGGCCATTCAGATGTGCCCCCCATCCCCATGTAGATGCGTTGGTGGTTAGGATGAGTTGCGGTGACGGGAGATGAAAGGGGGATCCCTGGAGGAGGCTGGATAGCAGGGTCCACCAGAGGAGAGAGTCTCGGACATCTTGGGGGGGAGAGAGAGATGGAGGTTCTGTGGGTCTCGTTGTGGATGAAAGGAATGGACGAACCATAGTTGGAGAGGGCGCATTTTGAATTTTGCAAAGAGCAGCACTGCCATTGTGGCAGCCATGTGTCCCAATAATCGTTGGATCAAGAGGGCTGAAGAGTCGAGATCAGAGCTGACATGAGAGGCCAATGTGACTGTTGGTGACACCCTGTCTTCCGGAAGGTATGCCCGTAGGGATATGGAGTCCAGTTTCGCCCGATGAACTGTACTCTCTGAGTGGGGATGAGATGAGATTTGTCCTCATTGATCATTAGGCCCAGATCCTCTAGGACGGTTCGCGTAATGGATATGTCAGCCAGCAAGCCATGGGGGGAAGTTGATACTATGAGCCAGTTGTCTATTTACAGGAAAATATTAACCCCTTGCAGGCGGAGGAAGGCTGCAATGACAACCATTGTCTTCGTAAAGATACAGGGAGCTGTGGAGAGGCCAAACGGTAGGGCTTTGTATTGAAAATGTTGATATCCAATGGCAAAACGGAGGTATTTCCAGTGGGAGGGACATATAGTGATATGGAAGTAGGCATCCTGCAGATCGAGGGTGGCCATCCATGCTCGTCTGCGTAGCAGGGGAAGAATGAAGCGTAATGTCACCATTTGGAACTGACGGTATTGGATGAATAGGTTGAGGTCTCAGAGGTCCAAGATGGGTCTGGTGCTGCCGTCCCTTTTGGATACTGCGAAGTATCTTGAGTAAAAACCCTTGCATTGGTGGTGAGTGGGGATGGGTTCTACGGCACCCTTGTCGAGGAGAACCTTGACTTCTCGAAGGAGACATCTGAAGGGACGGTGGTGATGAAGGTAGGGGTCGGTGGGGCTGGAGGAATTTGACGAGGTATCCCCTGGAAATAATGGTGAGGACCCAAGAATCTGACGTTACCTTGTTCCACATAGGAAGGAAGGGGGCAAGACAAGTGTGAGGGGAGCCAGGACAGATAAAGTCAAAGGCCCTGCTTGGCCTGCCAGGACTGTTTGGAGTGTCCAGGCTGTTGGGCTGGTGAGAATTTCTGTCTCGGAATGTATTATTGCTTCTGCACACCTGGTGAAGTACGTGGATGCCAGGATTTGTCTGGGGAGCTCTGGTTTGATGATCTCCGGGACCATGGTCTAGACCAAGTTCATGGTTTGAATTGCCAAGGAGCAAAAGGCACCCCTAGTGTGCGGGAGGCCTTGATGCTTTTATCAAGGCCCTGGAGGAGGAATCAGGTGGTGTGGAATAGGCCAACTCCATCAAAAGGGAGGTCTTCGGCCAAGTATCTGGTGTCCTGTTGCAAGGTGGTAGAGCATAACCAGGAGTGATGCCTCAGGGCTATGGCAGACATCATGGTTTTAGAGAAGGTGTCTAAAGCATGTTTGGAGGTGTTCATCTGCTGTTTAGCAAGGGTGAGGCCTTCCTTTTGTATCCTTCTGGCAGCCAGTCTTTGGTCCTCAGGGAGCAAACTGATGGCTTCCAAAAGCTGTTCCCACAGGGTGTAGTGATATCTTCCCATGCAGGCAGAGTAATTGGTGACTTTCAGTCCCAGAGCTCCAGCCGAGTAGAAACGGCATCTGAAAGCATCAAGCTTGCACCCTTCCTTATCCACAGGGGTGGAGTGTAACCTTCTGGATCTGGAAGCCGAGGTGATGACCATCGAGTTGGGGAGAAGATGGTTTGTCAGGAACCCAGCATCAGTCTCCTGGACCCTGTACATATGATCCATGCATCCGGTAGAGACTGGTGTCGACGAGGGTTTATGCCATACCGATTTTGCGGCTTGGAGGTGGACCGCGGACATTGGCAATGCAATGGAAGTGGAGGTGTCCATTTGTACGATGTCGAACACTGAATCAGTTATAGCAGGCTTTGGTTGTATAATAGGGAGACCAAGGGAAAGGGCCATTCGTTTAATCAGGTTTCCATAAGAGGTGAGATCCTCTGATGGGGAGATCAGTAAATATTCCACCACGTCAGGTTTCGGGGAAGGGTCGACAGGGGAACTATGGTTGGACTGATCACCATCGGAATCCCGTTCGGATGAGGAAGAGACAGGTGCTGCTTCCGTTTGAATCGACTGAGCCGGGGGTTCTGTGTCGACCGCGGGTCCCGCATGGAGTGTTTCGATGCTGTGGCCGTTGGTGGTTCAGTGGCACTCGGTGCTGATGGCAGAAGAGTAGGACATTGCTGGTTCGTAGTCTGGGTAGGGGGTCTAGACTGTGCTGCAGAGGGCAGTGGATGTGATCTTGCTAGCGATTGAGATCAAGCCCGATGGGAATATCTATCCCAGTCAGAGTGGGTGACTGGGGGGATTCAGGGCATCGATGTCAATGGTGGGTAGCCTCTGTACTGATAGGGAGGATGGTGCCGATCCCATGGTGCCATCAGAGGAGCATATCCCCAGCGCATCAAAATGGGGGATCAATGTCTAGGTGAACCATACTGAGGAGACCTGTGTCTCGGGGAGCGGTATCGGGGTGGCGGAGGCTGATAGTAGTGCCTATCATCCCTGTCTGGATGAGGAGGATCAGTCTCGACGTAGGAGAGGGATCCCTCAGATGGCGATCAGGACCGAGAACGAGAGCTTGGGCGTCGTGGTGACAGAGCATAGAGCTGTTCTTGGTCAGTCTCGAGAAACTCCTGTGCCTCCAGAATGTGGTCCGGTAGTGCCTCATGCGGTTGCCGGATGGGAGAATCCAGAAGAGTGACAGTGGTCACTTCAGTAGGTGGTGGAGGCATGATCAACGGAGTTATCGGTACCAAGGTAGCATCTAATGGGGGTGCTACTGGTTCAGAAACTGAAGTAGGGGCCTTACTTGAAGGCTTGCCAGTGGCTGCGGATAGAGCCTTGTGGCGTTTTTCCAACTTATCCTTCTTCTTTTTGATTGGCGTCAAAGCCGTAGACTGCATCGGAGCCTGGTGTTTCGATACTGGTCAAGTTATATCAGATGACGGCCTTGATGTCAACGGGGCCGCGAAGTTGGCTGTTGATACCGTTGATGTTGATGGGAAGGAGGTCGTCGAGGTAGATGCGGGAAGCAATGTCGACTCCAGTAAAGTGACCTTCAGGCAAGCTGCCCTATTTTTCTGAGTTTGGTTGCTAAACTTGGCACAATGAGGGCAGGAATCTGGCCAGTGACTTTCACCAAGGCAGAGAATGCACAAGGAGTGGCCTTCAGGAGCTGCTAATTTGCTGCCGCAAGCCGAGCAACATTTGAAGCAGCCCCACTTTGTAGCCATAAAGTAGAAAAAACAGAGATGAAAAACAGAGGGTGGGAACTGAAGGCAGAAAGAGAAGAATCCCACCACCCGAGGTGAAAGATTTTTTTTTTTGACAGAAGAATATAGAAAGGAAGTGTTGAAAGTTAAGGAGAAAGAGTTAGGAGACAAAGAAAGTAAAGAGAAGGAGAGCTTTCCTCAAAGGACTCAGCTAATCGCAGAAGCTGTTAGCAGCGTGGCGGTCAGAAGAGAACTGGCAGGATGTCCACGCCCGCTCCTCTGGGCATGCGCGGTGGGGCTCCGCGCATGCCCAGAGGCACTGGGCACAAAAATCTGTTAGAGCTTTCTACCATACCGAAGGATTCCTGCGCAGGTGCAGAAACCCATCAGTGTGAAGCACAGAGACCATGTCGAAGATACTAAGGATTCCTTTAGTTGTTCCATGCCTTCTGTGGTCCTTAACATGGTCTCAGAAACATCAGAGTTCAATTTCCGCCTCTTGAATAGATGGGATGCTCCATGGTGGTAGTAGAGTGCTACATTGTTTGGTCTACACTTTAGCGTGAATTCGTTACCTTTCATATTTGAGGAGTCTAGAGGCTGTCCAGAAAGAAGGATCCTAGCTTTCTGATTTCATCCGGTTTCCTGGATGTACCTTCCTCTGTGTCTTGGAGATTCCTCCTCAGGGTTCTGACTCCCTCTGGTCCTTGTTGTGGTGGTTCTTCTTATGATGAACTAATATCCTGCCACACCAAGCTGTTTGGAACTGAAATTCAGAGCAGGTTACATGTGGCTCTGAATTGATTTTGAAACTGGGGAACTTAGCTTCCAAATGCACATGAGCTTGGATGTCAATGGACAGAAGGGATATTTGTTCATGGAGTAGAACTTCCCTGCCATCCCACTCCCACGGCATCTACAAATGCCTTCTGAAATGTTGCTCCT
The DNA here is from genome assembly GCA_029233225.1 of Lepidodactylus listeri. Classification (NCBI taxonomy): domain Eukaryota; kingdom Metazoa; phylum Chordata; class Lepidosauria; order Squamata; family Gekkonidae; genus Lepidodactylus; species Lepidodactylus listeri. The sequence continues at coordinate 105,605,880 of JARCFY010000002.1, forward strand.
ACTGAATGGTGACCCCAGGAACCGTTTGGGGGATGGATTGGGACATCTGCAGCAGGTCAAGGAAATTGTCCACCATGCTTTTTAACATCTGTGTTAAGACACTGGGAGAGGTCATCTGGAGATTCAGGCTGAGTTGCCACCAAAATGTGGATGACAGCTCTATCTCACGCTTCCAGCAGATCCTAGAGAGGCTGTGGAAACATGAACAGCTGTCTGGAAGCAGTTTTGGAATGGATAAGGGCTAACAAACTGAAACGTAATCCTGACAAAACAGAGGTGTCACTGCTGGGGGGAAGGTTGGATTTGGAATTGGGATATCTCAGTTCTGCAAGGGGTTGCAACCCCCCTAAAGAACAGGTTCATAGGTTGGGGGTGCTGCTGGACCGGGCTTCCTGTTGGATAAACAGGTCACATCAGTGGCCACAGGTGCCTTTCACTAGGTCCATATGACATAACAAAGCGAGCAAGTCACCTTCCCGAATTTTATTTTAATTTTGTGAGACTTCTGACAAGCACAATTTTTCAATGATCTTAATATATTTTAAATTGCAAAATGGCATCATTGCACTTTAAGGAATGGACAAGATTGATTGGAAATCTGACTATAGAAAGGTTAAGTCAACATTTTCTTTTCTTTTGGTCCAGCCATTTCTTTCTACTTGCTACATAATTTAACAGGAGAATTTTAAAACCATAATCTCATACCATAAAACATAATACTTGGTTTAAAATGGGGGAAAATGTTACACAGAAAAAAAGAATGCTGAACGTCCTCATACTGTTTCAAAACAATTATTCATACCATAAGCTAATTCCTCCCCACACACACACACATATTGGCATATATAGAGCTACAGATTTAGTAGTATAATGCTATCTGGGTTCCTTGCTCTCATTCTCTCTATGGCTTTCTCTCTTATGCTGTCACACACATTTCAGCCTCAAATCATTTTTTTTTCATTAACTGGTTCCTTGTATTCTGCATCTGTAATGAGCAACTGGAAATGAACACTGAGAACTTATAAATTATGTACCCCAGCAAGCGTTGCGGTCGGGGTCCCAAAATCGCCTGGTTGTCCCAGGGCTGAGGGAGGTCGGGTTGGTGGTTATGAGGGCCAGGGCTTTTTCGGTGGCGGCCCCACACTGGTGGAATGAGCTCCCAGAGAACATCAGAGCCCTGCGGGACCTCTTACAGTTCCGCAGGGCCTGTGAGATGGAGCTCTTCCGCCAGGTCTTCAAGTAGGGGCCGCCCCGATTTTACAGCCTGGCCCATTAGTGGAACCCGCCAACCTAGACCATCTAGCACCAGCTGGAATTGGTTACCATCTATGATGCTGCTCAGATATGGTCAACAAAGTTTATGCCATCTTGTGGTGCGATTTAGTGTGCATTATTAGTTTTATGCTTGTATGGTTTTAATGTGTAATTAATTTGCTGGTAGCCACCCTGAGCCTGCCGTAAGGTGGGGAGGGCGGGGTATAAATAAATAAATAAATAAATAAATAAATAAATAAAATCTTACTAAATTTCATGTGTCTGCTTTGCTACTGCTGCGACCAGTACAGTTGTAATAAGCTACGTTGATGGAATTTTTGAGACCCATCCTAACTTTGTATACAGTTTCCAGATTTATTTTCTATCCAAAATGTGTAAATTAATATAATACTGTAGAAAAAAAGGGCTAGATTTTATTTATTTATTTGGTTGGTTTATACCCCACCCACCCCACCAAGGTGGGCTATTTTTCTTTTAAGCTAGGAGCTATTATAATTTACACTGGCTTGCAGTAACAAAGTTGTTTAACTAAAGAGTCTGCACACCTCCTTACTATACATCCTTGTAGCATCGACTTAGGACTCAGGTAAAATCTTTCCCCCTCTCTCTCCTAGTGTTGCCACAGGGGTGTAATCTGTTAGCATGCTGAGTGGCAAGGTGGTGAGGAAGGAAGCATGCAGACACTTTAGTTTAACAATTTTATTGCTTCAAGACACAAACTCAGGATAGCTACAAGACAGGTTCTAGATATAGCTAGCAAAATAAAGAAAAGTTGCTGGCTAGTTACTTACAATCCTTGGAGCATCTGGTCTTTTGCTGGTTGTGGGGTGCTCCCACTCCAGGGTGCACCTGTAAGCATCCTCCAGTATCATCCCTCTATCATCCCTCATTGCAGCGCACACATGGGCAAGTGTGCTTTTCTCAACCCCAACTACAACTGAGAGCCAGTGTGGTGTAGTGATTAGAGTGTGAGACCAGTATCTGGGGGACTTAGGTTTGAATCCACACTCTGCCATGGAAGCTTCCTGAATGATGTTGGGCCAAGTGACATGCTCTCAGCCTAACCTGCATAAACTGGGAGGATAAATCAGGTGCTGAAGGGGAAGTTGTGAGGGTAAAACTGAGGAAAGGAAAACAATGTAAGCCCCTTTGGGTCCACACTGGTAAGGAAGGCAAGGTATAAGTAAAGTAAATAAATAAATAAGCCTTGGGCCCTTGTGTGCTTTTGGATAATCATTCATCCTCACTCTCTCTGTCCAAATTGTGAAGCAGCTAGGAAAAACCAGTCCCCCAAGCCAACCCCCAAAAGTGTTTTTAGATTCAAAAAAAGTTTCTCAATCATGCCCTAGTGAATTAGTGGTAAACAGGATGATTGTAATGAGAGATACCATTTAACTGAAACTAACAGGGGTTATTTAACAAAATGGGGCCAATATGTCATGATTTGGCTAACCAGAGTCCCAAATCAGGAATCTTAAGAATTTATTGGAGTTTATTGAACAGTGATGAAACTTAGTTGTTAATTGCTCTCACTTTTTTGCTCCAGTGTGTAAGAATTGGCCTTGCTAAGTTTTGCTTTATTTCCAATCTTAGATCAGTATCATAATTAAGACATATTAAAATGTCTGTGAATTTAGGGATTTTTACTGACAAGGAAGGGCCAGAGGTTTATTGTTTTGATGTCTTAAGCTCCATTTATGAATCCCCCCAAACACGGGCTTTTGAATATGCACACCAGCTGATATATTTCAATTAATTGATAATACATTTTGAAGCACCATGGAAACACCATGTTTTTCTGAGCCCCCCCCCCCCCCCCAAACACTGTGAAGGCTAACTGATCCCCCAGAGTTCACGCAAGGGCCCGCCTTCCTTCCTTCCTTCCTTCCTTCCTTCCTTCCTTCCTTCCTTCCTCTGATCTACTTCTCTGAGTAATATCAATCAATCCCAACTAGAAATAAGAAGCCAGAGAGGACAGGCTATACCATATTAAAGAAGATGGCTCATCATAGGCTGCTTGAACTCTCATGGCCTGAACAAGGAATTTAGCAGACAAAAGAATATTTGCTGGCCTAAAATCAATTCAAATTTAGTAACTAGAATGTCTAGGGGAAGCTCATTTCCATGGCATATGAGTGGTTTGACCCATTTCTTTCTAGCATCCCTATATCACAGACATTTGAATAGAACATGTTTCACAGGACACAAGGATCCTGAAAAGGAAAATACTGTGGATCTGGTGCATTGCTAATAGGATCAGTCCCACACAGCCCCCTCCCCAGCTAGAGGTCAACTATGAAGATCAAGTAGTATGTAGCTGGAACTGCCTCTCAAAAGAAGTAACCCACAGCAGTCTGGGAGTAAAACCCATTTTTCTTCCAGTGAAGTTTTCTTAGGATTAACTATCTTTGGTGTTTTTCATTTTCATTTCCCACTACAGAAAAACACCCCAACTATAATAGCATCAAAAAGAAAATCTCTCCTTTATTTTCAGCTCCAATGTTTAAAAAATTTGTCCTCTAAAATGAACTGGGCTCTAGCAAACAAAATTGAAAAGATACCCCTTTAAACTAATGCTGACACACACTCACATGTAGATTTACTCAGAAGTTTCACTATACACTATACACTATACTCCCAAATGCATGCATAGTATTATACCATAAAACGTGCAATCTTAATTTGCAGTTGGATCCTAGCAGTCTGTTCCACTGGCGGTGGCACATTTTTATGGCACATTCTGTTGAAGCAACAACCTCTTGCATTTGGCAGAAAGTTCTTGGCACCTGAAGAACACACCAGCAACATGGACACAGGATATAACCCTTAGTGTTTACTTAAGATATAATTATGATATGATTGATTTAAAATATACCACGAATTAGTTTAAATGGAAAACTGCCATGATTACCTATGTCAGTCATTTGGCTATACAGACATTGTGAATGACCTGTTTCAAAATACCTTTACTACATTACTTTTTAAATGATTAGCTCTAAAACTTTTAATATACCCCAAATCCAACTGGTTTCTAGTTAAAAGAAAATAACCTGGATTCCTCAGCAAACACACTTTGCAATGCAAGTGACCACACTGTATTTCTGTAGTGCCCACTGCAGAACCAAACTTGGGAAAGTCACTACATTGTATAGACAAATGAGTCAAGCATTTTTGCTGATGATCACAGCCAATCCAGATGGTACCATTTTCCCCTCCTGATTTTCTGCCATGTGACACTGAAACACAAATTAAAGGGATAAAAAGCAACAGAAGCTTTGAGACCACCACAAAGCAATAGATTATGCCTAGAGGATGCAAAATAACAGACTTTTGAAAATGTTGATTACATCCAAAATGTTCGATATCATGGGCTTTGGCAACAATATTGTAGTCAATTTGCTTTTGTAAAGGAAAATGTATAACTCCAGAAATCAGCTAGGTTGCCGGTATAATTAGCTAATATCTGCTTCTGTTTTTGCCCACCATTTTTCCCGAGGTTACAAATGAAACAGAGATTTCTTCAGTGATGAAGTAAGTTCTGACACACACTTACACACCAACCGCACAAACACCCAGAACATTTTCAGGTTCAGAAGACTATTATTATGATACACTTGGAGGGGGAAAATATCAATTGCACAGAATTATCATTACAGTGACAAAATGCAACTGAGTGCCTCTCTGTGGTTATATATGCTGGCAATGAAGGACTCGTGCAAATTCATTGCCAGTTGGGGGGGGGACCCCAGAATATATTTCAGACATATTCCATAGATCAAGGAATGACTTGTACTATAGGATTTAATTTCAAAATAATCATATGGCTGTGTGATGCTATCTTGGATCTCCAAGAGCAGGCAGCAGGCAGTGTTAAGAAGTTTAATCTTAAAGAAAAATGAGGAAAGTGAAAAGCCAGTATGCTGTATACAGATGGGAGAGAACACTTGGCAAGAATATGTGGGACTGACTGGAAAGGGCCCGATTGGGAATACATCATCTTTTCTATAGCACAAAATTAATTTTACAACATCTCATTAACATTTTTAAAAAAATATAATGTACATTAAATTCAAGGATATAATAACCTAGATTTCCATGGGGTTGGATCTTAAGAACTAAAACCAGAGTTCCTCCCCGACAGTCAGGCAATAGATGGTAATAGTGCTGTGTGTGATAAAGGAGGCTAGAAACAAAAATCAGCAGAAATTGTAGGTTTCCCTTGCATGAGCAAAACTGCCTTCTAGTCACCCATGAAATCCTTTGCATTTGACTAACTGGGTTGTATCCATCTGATCCTGGCATCAGATGAAGATTCTTTGTGCCAAAAGAAAGTGCAACTGTTAGCTGAACAGTCATAAGGTATAACCATCATTTATTACTTATTACTATTATTTACTTATTTATACAGTCCCCTTAGGACACACAGCACCTTTCAGAGCATTGTGCACAAAAACTGGACAGATCCCTCCTGGCAAGAATCTTACAAACAGTGTCAGACTTTGGCCCAATTTCACTCCCTGGGTCTGAAGAGTACTAAGCAACAGGATTTCACTCCCTGGGTCTGAAGAGTACTAAGCAACAGGATCTGTTTAAAGCAGTAAAATGCTAGCTTGACCATAGGAGGGCAATTAATGAATGTAAACAGTAATTTTTAAACTAGAACAAGTATGATTTGAAACTAGAAACAGATATAGATGGGGTTTTTTGAAACTAGAATGATTCCAGCGGGAAAGTCAGATGTAGATTTGACCTTTGACTCCTGGGAGTCAGCGTTTCCTCTAAGCTGTGCATGTGAGTGGCTGCTCATTAACATAGGAAGCCCTGCTCAGCAGCAATTAGGAGTCATGCAGGGTCCCTCACTGCCAATTCCCCTTTTTAAGATTACAGCAGTTATACTCTGCTCAGTAGGGAAGAAATTAGAAGGAACACTGGTCCGAGTCCAGGGCTGCTGCATCCTCAACCATCCTTTTGAGGTTGGCCTGAGGGGGGCTCAGTTGCCAGAGAAGAGTTGGGTTACCTCCCACCCAAAGCCCTCTCTCCCCTGCCTCACTCCTCTTTGGCAGTGCAGGGATAGAAGTTTGGCACATCCTCCCAGGATCTTGCCTGACTTACCTTAAGGAGGAGACCGCAGTGTGTGCCAATCCTGGCACCTCCCACTGCCCAAAGAAATGAGCTGCGGCCACAGGTGCTGCTGCTTGCTATCAATACCCTCCCCTCCTCAGGGCCTCCTGAGGCCATTTTCCTGGTGGGTGTATGCCCTAATAGGCCATGAAAATTGCCCTCAACCTCAATCATCAGGGACCAGGGGCAGAGGGTGGGGCTTATTAGTGGCACCCCACCCATCATCAGGCTAGGGGATGGGTGCTGCCTGCTTAGAGTCTTGGGCCATTGGCTGCCCAGTCCCTTCCTCTGTCCTCTTTACTGAGGTCTGTGCTTCAAGGATCTTGGTGCCCCTACACATCAGGAGGGGACATGGGTCAGTTGGGAAGGGAGCCCCAAGACCAGGCAAACTGACAACAGAGAGAAGAAAGAATTTGCTAAGGATGAATGTGGGGGGATGTGGTTGACTTGCAACATTTGCTGATGAGTATTAAGACTTCATAGAAGACGGGGCTTTGAAAAGGGAATGAAGGAAGAGAAAGAGCTGGAGGGCACCACATAAAACAACTATAGTAGTCCACAAAAGAAAAAAAAAGTAGATTTGTGATATAGAAGCAATCTTCTGCTGACAAAGATGGTGGAGAGGGAGGAATGGAGCTCATAGGCAAGGACATAATGAAAGCAAGGTTCTGCAGCATTTTGAAAGCAAGGACAATGGAGAAAGAGTTTATGCTGGATATTGAATAGAATGGGAAACATTGCATGGTATAAGCTCAGGGAGGAGTGAATTATTCTTGCAAGAGGTTAAAGAGGAACAATTATTTTACATGGTAATAATATAAGAGAATGGTATTTCACTGTGATCATGCTACCCATTATGACATCAAGGATGTTCTCTTAATGTAGCCATCAATGTGTAAGATTCAGACAGCAAAGATACTCTGAAGGGTTTTTGAAAGTAGTCTCTGACCACTTGTGAAATATTTCCCTCTTGAAACGAGGCATGCTGCAAAAGATCACCACACAAACTTACCCTGTTCAAACTTCCTCAATTTCATGTGAGGTGAGCTCAAGATCACATCACCCCCATGTTTCCTGGTGGCATTCATCTTTAGCATAGCAACATAATTTTTCTGGTATTCCTGCCCCCCTTAGATTTTGTCTTTGTGATATGGGGGAAGTAGATGATATAGTACATTCTGAGATGCCCATGGCACGAAGCTTCTCGATTAAACTATATTAGCCCCATTATTCTGCTGCATAATGGACTTTCTGATCTGGATTTGGTCATATTTTTACTCTCAGACCTTGATCACCTTGTGTTTAGTAGAATGGCGTTATTTGCCTTAGTAACAAGGAAAATTAGATTGAGTTTAGTATTTTATGCAAAGTAGAAAGAGCATAGAATTTAATGTAAGTTATTGTTATTTTTATTGCTTACATTATCATTTTATAGTTTGATATATTTTTCTACTCAACCTTGATGAGTTGTGTTATGTTATGTTATGTTATGTCCTATGGCTAAGACAATAAACTTATCTGACTGACTGTAACATGGCTACTTACCTGAGTTAGACCACCAAGGTAAGCACTGTCTACTCAGACTGGCAGCTGCTCTCAAGAGTTCTATGTGAAGGTTTTTCACATCACTAGCTATCTGATCCTTTAACTTGAAATGCCAGGGATTGAACATGGAACCTTATGCATGCCAAGCAGCTGCTCTGCCACAAAGCCACGACCTCTCCTCTATTGTCTTTTAAAACTGGACTTGGAAACAGATGAGTAATGAAGTGATGACAGCGACAATGAAGTCATTGATTCATGCCATAAATGGTGCAATTGTGTATATCAGACATATCCAGATTCACTCATGCACATCTGAACAGCTCAGTGAAGGCTTTCTGCTTGCAACTGGTGATCAGGACATAACAGAACCAGTGGATGCTTGTGTGCAACTATTAAAAACGACCAATTTAATGGAATTCAGAAATTTTAAAAAGTCAAATATTCCCTTTTCATATCAGGTACTTCTTCTTAAAGTGCCAGAATTAGAGAGGGACTCTTGTACTTTTGAAAATTGCACCCAAGAGAGAATTTAACAGTGCAGCTACAGCTTCAAGGGAGGCTGCAACTGGAATATTTTCCGATCTACAAAATCCTTAAAGGTACAGGAGACTAGTCAAGACCAAATCTGGAAATTGTATACCGCAAAATTTCCAAACACACACACTACAAGCCAACACTAACAATTTCTTCTCTTTTGCCAGTCTGGATATTCTCACGTTTACCATTTCCTCCATGAATATCCAAGGCAACTGCTTTCAATGTTTTATTTCACTATTAACGGTGAAGTACATGTGTGGTGTATTACCAATAAATAGTCACATTTCTGTGCTTTCTGCATAGATATTCACACACATCCACACCCAAAAAAATTGCATTCTTCATCTTCCATGACTGCACAATGAGATAGCACTACTATAATACATAATGTCATGTCTCCCAACCTAACCTGTTTCTAGCAGAGAGAGATACTGATGCCGCCTGAATTGAATTAACCATGAAATTGAATCTTGAACTCAACAGAATACTTTGCATTAAGAACAGCAGCCATTAGAGCCAAACATGCATGACAAATAAAGTAAGAATCTAAACTGAGCTGTAGCTGGAACAATAGCAGTGAATATCAATTATGGTAGTTCCAGCCAAAACTGATTTGGGGAGGCACCTGTCTCCCTTATCAATTCACCTAAATATTGATGGCATTCACAAAGCAGCATCCTTGATATTGCTACTGAAACAGCCTGATTCTAACTTATTTACACAGATGTAAGCCCTATTATTTTAAAATGGAGTTTACTTCCAGGTAACTATGTTTAGCACTGCAGCCTAAACTTACTTTATCAAGGGAGTCAGTGACAGGCTTAGAGTTTCAAGATTGCAGGCCAGCTATCTGGGTTATCAAGAGGCAAAGTGATCTATTTATCCTGAGGACTAGTAGTTGCAGTTTTAGTAATAGAGTGTCACATGCAGAGCAAGTTCTATTGCACTAATAGGTTTTTTGTGTCCCTCCCTGACCACCAGGAGTGTGTGGTGTGTAGGGTTGTCAGCTCTAGGTTGGGAAATTCCTGAAGATTTAGGGCTGGAGCCTGAGGAGGAGAGGGACCTCAGTGGAGGACAATGCCATAGAAGACACCCTCCAAAGCAGCCATTTTCTCCAGGGGAACAGATCTCTGAAGTCTGGAGATGAGCTATAATCCCAGGGATCCCCAGGTCCCGCCTGGAGGCTTGCATCCCTAGCAACTAATGAATAATACTAACCTTTCCCAAAGGCTCTTGAAACAAAACATTCATATTAAAAATAGGATTAATATAAATTAGCAGCTTCAGTTAACAATACAGATCCTATAAATCACAGCCTGTCCACCTGCACCATGGAAATAGGACTGCCAACACTGTGTTGGGAAATTCCTATGAATTTGGTGGTGGAGCCTGGAGAAGTAAAGGTTTGAGAAGGGGAGGAAACTCTGCAGGGTATAATGTCATAAGGTCCACACGCCAAAACAGCCATTTTCTCCAGGTGAACTGATGTCTCTAGACTGGAGGTCAGTTCTAATTCCAGAACTCCAGGTTCCATATGGAGGTTGAAACCCCATACAGAAATTGTTTTTACTGCTTCAGTTAAAGGACTTTTGTGTATTTAATACTGTCAAAGTGCTAAGAAAGAAACCAGAAGAAAAAACACACATGGGCAGAGGCCTTCTTTTATTAGGATCAACAAAGATGGCATAAACTCATGATCAAGTTTTCAAGTTTTCCAGAACTCTTTAGATTAGGGGGGTTAACCTGGGGGGGGGGGGGTTAATGTTGTTAGACAAGATGGAAAAGTTCCTCTGTCTACTGATTTCTCCAGATGGAACACAGGAAATGCGATGCAGATTTAATTAAATTAAGCCATTCTGGGTGCAAAAAGATCTCAGGTTGTAGCAAAGGCATTTATATTTTAAAAGGGAAAGCAACCACTGTGTCTTTATCCCAAAAGACTTGAGATCTTTTTTTGTATCTAGAATGGCTTGACTTAATTAAGTCTGCAGAACTCTTCCTGTGTTCCATCTGGAGACTGTCACCATGAACAGAGGGGCTCTTCTGCCATGCACAGTATCTTTTCCTCCTCCTCCTCCTCCCTTTGCATAACATCCAGACTGATAAAGTTCTCCAAGTTCAAAAGCTCTCTCACTAATGTTTTGCTTGATCCTAATAAAAGGTACTGCACTATGATTGTTCTTGGATTTTGTTCTAATGGACCAACACAGTTATCAGCAATTTCACAATTAGTTACCCTAATTTCATAATATCTTTTACCTAAGCCAGACTCATGACACGCTTGTAACCTTAATACAGGACTGTTGACATATTTTTTTTACATGGCCTTGCCTTTTGTCCAACAACAACAGCTAGACATCTAAATATTTACCTTTTATCTGCATTTGAGGGGGGGGGGAGCCTACGAAAGTTTAACCTTCAATAAACCTATTTGTCTTTAAGGTGCAGCAATATTCCTTTCCATTTTAACTGAAGCAACCTAGTTTACTGGAATTTGTTACTCTAAATTTCCATGTATCAGACTCCTGTTAACAGCCCCGGAATCTGCCCAGAAAGAACACTGGAAACCCTACTCAGGGCCTTAAGCCTTGTTCAAAAGGAAACCTTATGTGGGCCCTGTTGGAGCTCTTGCATTCGGTTGAAGAATGCAAGAGCTGACCTGTAATCTCCTTAGATACAAAGGTTCCTACAGTGATAGAAAGACTATACTTCACAATAGAAATCTGGTTCACATTTACAGGGCTAATGTCATTATCTCAAGTACATGCACTGTAGCATGTGGATTAGAAATCTAGTTATTTTTCAAAAGAATCCTGAAGAGTGCTGTTTAATGTAATTACCTTTTTATTTTCACTTTGCCTTGTATAATTTAATGCCAAATGTCTGGCTTAGGTCAAGAGGACTGGAATTTTCCGCTCATTAAAACAGAGGGATTTTTTATTTTTTTATTTTTTTTAGGTCTGACACTTCATTTACAATGCCTAACTGGGACAGATTTGATTGGAAAGACTCTATGCAATTACTGAAGGGGCAATAGATGTGAGAACACAAAAGATGTCCAAACAGCACATTCACAAAAAGAGCAAATAAGTATTTAAGTGTCCACATAACTCAGGTCTGGGTGCAAAAAATTGGATCTGATCTACCTAGCAGCATATGTTTAGCAATACCATCTTAATTAACATGACAATGAGTTGAGTCTTTGACACAAATTGAATTGTCTTACTTTGCTTTGACCTACCAAGTGCCTACAGGAACAGGACCTGTAGTTAGAGACAATAAGAAAGCCCTCTCAATAGAGAGTTCAGTTATTGGTGGGATATGACATCCTGGTCATGTGAATGCCCATTCAGGTGGTCCTCTTGGGGAGAATTCCTCAAGTCTAATAATAAGGCTGAGTCACTCTCACCCTCTCTACTCCAGCCTGCCACCTCCTACAGACCAGGAAAATGAAGCAGACAACTGTCAAATCAAATCTGCTCTCAAAATCTTGGAGAAGAGGTATTTATTATTTTTTATGATTCAAGTCATATCTGTTAGAGAAGTTCTGACAGCACATTGCTTATAGGAAGGATACAGATGTAACCACACAAATTTCAGCAATGGATGTCCATGAATAGATCTCCTAAGCCTTCCCTGTTGAAGATAAATACCACCAACCTTAACTTCCATTGTTCTCTTTGACATAAAGACATAGAAGTCCTCCTCTAATCTAGTTTTGCATTTAGCAACTACCCCGATTGCTTCTGATGAGTTACATTCTCCACTCGGTTGGGAAGTTCTTGTCAATTGCAGAGGGCAGACATGTTGGGCCGCGGTCACACGGCCCTTTAATGCGGGAGGAAGGGCTGTTTCCTCCCGCATTTAAAGGGTCCGTTCACAACGGCCGCGGCTAGTCCCGTGCTGAATCGGGCTCAAATACGGGTTCCTTCCACATTTTCTGACCCCGGGAAAATCAAGTGTTTTCCCGGGAGTCGCGTGAGGAACCCACATTTGAGCCATCTGGGCAGCACTCTCTCGCAATCATTGTGAGAGATGGCTGTCCATATGGTTCCGTCCTCCATTTCCCCCCCCCCCTTTTACACTTGGGCGCTTGGGCACTCAAGCGCCCGAGTATAAAAGGGGGGGGGGGAAACCACAAACTTACCAGGCGGCCGGCGGGGCTCGGGGAAGGGTGCCTTCCCCTGCCGCCGCCGTTGCCGCCGCCACCATTGCTCGCCTCCTCCTCCACCTCCTCCGTCGCTGCCGTTACCGCCACCACCTTTGCCTGCCGGCAAACTGCAGCCCCTTTAAGTCCGGGAGGGCTCCCGGACTTAAAGGGCCGTGTGACCGTGGCCTTGGTCTGGAACCTTAAACCACAAACAGATTTATTATGAGCCACAAGAATCTTTGTAATCTTATAAATCAGGAACAAACTGGGTCTTTTTTTTTGTAAAACAAACTTGTCAGCTACCATTGTGCTACGAGTGATTAACAGCTAATAGTGCAATCCTATGCACTTTATTCGGTGAGGTTTATTTCCAGGCAAGTGTGCATAGGATGACAACCTGAGTGTTGCTAAATTTAAAAAAAAAAGTGGTCTAGTAATTTTTGAATTATTTATTCATTATTATTTATTAGATTGGAATTATTTATTCATTATTATTTATTAGATTGGATTTACTAGGCCGCCCTTCCCTACAAGTAGGGCTCAGGGCAGCTTGCAACAGAATAATATACCATCTCAGATTAAAATAAATTAAAACAAACCAGTTAATACCAATATATAAAGCAACTTAATCAAGATGGCAGAGATGCAGCATATGTAAGATGGCGAAGAAAGTTCAAGCACCCCAGCCTCCCTGGGGGTAGGGAGGAGTTATGAGTGATGGGGACTCATGTGAGAGTGTCAAAGAGTATCAAATGCATATTTGAAAGGCTAATAAGATTTTATACCATTATGCAGTTATTACTTGAGGCATCTCAGACTCCCCTATCTATTAGTATTTTAGAGGATTTGGATGTAATAACTTCTTACAGTGGAATGAAACACAGTAGCCATCATTCTGAGGCATCTGGAAAATTCAGAAGTGGTATAAGATGGAAGTAGGTACACTGTTTTGTTTGTTCCACTGTCTGCTAATCACAGGTGTGTTATCTCAGTGTGGACTCTACACTTAACTGTTATGCTAATGGCCATTGATAAACTCAGCTTCAATTAATGTGTTTATCCTTTTAAAAAATCTAAGCTGATGCAATGAGTTCTTCCGGTTTAAAGCACATGCTTTTGCACTGAATTTGCTGCCCATCAATTATACCAAGCAACACCAATTTCTAGTATTATAGGATGGGGGGAAATCCTATTCATTAGTCTCTTTAAGTTATACTGTTCCAACCACTGGATCATTTTACTCATCCATCATTTCTCTAGAAACAGCCTCCATGCTCTGATCTGATCTGGAGCATTTTAAAGGGAATGAAGGACTAGGAGACAACCACCTGGAAGACCCTCCAGATAATTACACTCAAGTAAGGGCTCTACACTGTTGCCTTTGTTACATAATAACTAACCTAGCCCTGATCTGTTAAACAGACCTGCTATATATAACATTTTGCTGGTTTTGTGTTAAGCATAGAAGCTTTCTATAGAATACAGATATATAATTACACTAGAAGCATCTGGATATAATAAATTATGTAGGATTCTACATTATAAAGTGCCATATCCTGTTGTTTTTTTTAAATTGGATCAACACTGACCCACATCTCTTACTTTAAAGAGGTACTAACCTTGTAACACAATTCTCTCCAGGATAGTTTTAGAAAAATAATAAGAGTTAATGACAGAAGCAAAGCAACCCATAGAGGTATAATTCATCATGGAGTGTTGCATGCCATTATCTCAAAAACATACAGTGTAATAATCACTTGAAGTAGTGATAACACATAATTGTATGCTTCTCATAAATTATAGGTGAATGGCAGTTTCAGCTAATGAGTGTGGAATAGCAGCCCAGGAACTGCAGTGATTACAGTAGATGCAGTTATAAATGCATTTTATTATTGAGGTATTACAGAGCTTTTCGTATTAGAGATGGCAGGCATATACATAAATAACCAACCCGTTGAACTACCTGTAGATACAGCTTAGTACCAAAAATACTAATTAGACATATCACCTGCCTGTTACATAGCAACCTTCTCAAAGAATGGGTTTCAAACTGCTGCCTTAATGTGCCTACACATATGGGCTTGTTCAGCCATCACCAGAAGTCAATGGACGGAATGTTTGTCTTTCATTTAATATGATCAGATTATGACACAGAATCTACTAAAACAAAACAAGGCTTCTAACCAATAGAATCGTGCCATTTTATCAAACCATAAATCTGCAGCTGAGAAACAGTACAAAAATAAATTGGAGACTTAAAAAAGAAAAGCCTTTCTTCATTATGTTACTTTATCCCAGGATAGCTTGAGTAATCTTGCTAGTAACCTATAAGACATAGTTTCAAAAGCAAAAAACAAAACAAACCCACAACCTTCAGTGGAACTGCCAATGGAACACAATGTAGGATTATAAAACTAATCCCAATTAGTCTATAATAAAGGATCAGCTAGGTGAACTCAGGCTATTGATCATGACAGTAGATGCAGTTGTTGGCTTCTGGGCCAATCACAGCAACACCAATGTTCAATAAATTTATTTTTATCTGTTTCACTAGGTCAGACTTTCAATTTGTTCCATTCAATACATTATCCATTTCTTTGTTGTGTGGTCCTGAATTAATTTATTGAGAATGACTAGGCTTTTCTTTATATGTTCACGAGTGGGGACCCATGGATATCCCATTATCCTACCTTTGCTTCCTCCCCTCTCCCCCTTCTTCTCTCACACTTTCTCCCACCTGCCACCCCTTTTCTTTCTCTCTCTTTTCTCTATGCCTGTTGATTCCTCTCTCTTTCTGTCCCTACCCATCAGTCTCTCTTTCTGCCCCATCACTCTTTTTCCCTTTTATGCCTCCACCCTATCATTCTCTCTTTCTGTCCCCATCACTCTCCCAGCCTGCTCCCCTCCCCACACAGCAGCAGTGGTGGCGGCAGCTCTCCAGAAATCAACAGATCTCCCAACTACAGAGATCCATTCACCTTCGGGTTGCCCACTCCTGGTTGGGAAATTCCTGGAGATTTGGAGGTACAGCCTTGGGACAGTGAGGTTTGGGGAAGGAAGCAAACTCAGCAGAGCATAATGCTTCCCCAAGTTCCCCTGAGCCTGCCCGGGTAGGGAGGGCAGGGTATAAATAAAAATATATAAATAAAGACAGACAGACTCCTAAGCAGCCATTTTCTCCAGGGGAACCAATCACTGACTTCTAGAGAACAGTTATAATTCCAGGTGATTTCCAGCCCTCACCTGGAGGTTGGCAACATTAGTTCCCATGAAAGAAATGGCTGCTTTGGAGGGTGAAGTCTATGGCATTATACCTATCTAAGATTGCTCCCCTCCTCAAAACCCACTCTCTCAGGCTCTACCCCTCAAATCTCCAGGAATTTCCCAACCTGGAGTTGGTAATCCTATTTCCTTCCCACCAAAATAGCCAACCTATTTTTATTTGTCCTTCCATCTTCAGCTTTCTGTCTCCACCCCTCTCCTCTGCAACATATACCTAGGAAAACTACAGTCTTTCTCTACAGTGAGGACCAAAGCAGTTAACATTATTCTCTCCTTTTTTTCTGCACATGAATCCTGTGAGGAAGGTTATGCTGAAAGTATGTGACTGGTCCAAAATCACCCAGTCTGCTTCCACAGCAAGATGGGAATCTGAACCTGGGTCTCACAGACCCTTTTCTGAGCTGTAACCACTGCACCACACTGGCTTTCACAGGATGGCTCCTGTTGAACTATAGCAAGCAGCCAGGCGTAGTTGAGAAATGCAAGTCAGGTGGCATCAAATCACCCAAAAGGTGCTGCCAGGCCTAGGGTTGCCAACTTCCAGGTGGGATCTGGAGATCTCCCAGAATTACAGCTAACTCTACACAACAGAGATCTGTCCCCCTGGAGAAAAATGGCTGCTTTGGAGGGTGGACTCTGTGGCATTCTATCCAGCTGAGGCCTATCCCCTCCCCAAACTCTGTCCACCTCAGCTTCTACCACAAAATCTCCAGAAATTCCCCAACCTGAAGATGACAACCCTTGTCAGGCCTGGCCCCCAGGATTCCTCCCTCAAAGGCCAAAATAGGCCTGGGAATGGCCCTGTTTCTCCCTCTCCCCGCCTTTTACTGACCGAACCAAGCTTGGAATACAGCAATTGCCTAGCAACAGACACTGAGGGAATCTGTTTCTTTAAACCCACAGGCATTCCTTTTATTATTTGGGTTTTTTAAAAAACTCCCCAGTGTGTGTGTGTGTTTTAAAGATTTCATGTTTTCCTGCAAACCTGGGCCCTTTCTTAGGTTTGTAGAAAGATCTGTCTTGCCCATTCACAGCTCCAATCAACAGATTTAAGTATCTAAAGATTTGGCCAGTTGGCTATTAAAATAATGCAGCTGGGCTCAGTGGCAGCAAGTTCTCTTTGTCCTCAAAACTGTAAAAAATATTCTAGCTTTTTAGGAGGTTAGCTAATACAAGCCCTAGCAAAGCATATAGATTTGTGCCAAACAATATGATATTCGTGCATGAGACATTTAGGAACATGGCACATATTCTAATATGTAATGTATTTAAAGGCAGTTTTTAAACTGTTTTTTTTTTTTTTTTGTAATTTCAAGTATGACATTGGTCAATTTACTGGAAATGGAGAGTTAAGTCCATCTGGAATTCTAGCTTCCCAAAATAAATAATTTGTTTTCGGCTGGGAATTTTGCTGGTTGTTTAACTTGAAGAATTACCAGAATGCTTTCATCCAATGTTATAATGGCTCAGCCAGAAGAGTTGCTGGCTTTTCCTCTTTGTTGATGATCATGACAATTTGCAATGCTATCTTTATATAAGCACTAGGAATAAGGCCCGTTGTGGAAATAAATACAATGGGCTCTAGAAAGAGGCTCTGGGAGAGTGCCCCAGCCTTGGGCACTCAGCGTCAATTTGCTGTGGTGACCTCAGCTGGGTATAATGACACAGAGTCCACCATTTTCTCCAGGGGAAAATCACTGCCATCTGAAGAGCAGTTGTAATTTAGCTTGATCTCCATCCCTCCCCTGGAGATTGGCAACAATGGGTCTAGCAGATCCTGCTTACTGGCTTGTTTTGGAGCTGTCTTCGGAGCGGTTTGCCATTTCAGACTGCCGGTCTGCCATTTCAGACTGCCATTTCAGACACACACACACACTAACACACAAATGCAAACACAAAACACACACAAATAATGCACACACACAAACGCACACACAAATGCACAAAGAACACACACACAAACACACGTACACAAACACACACACTAACGTGAACACAAAAACACAAACACACAAAGAACACACAAACACAAGCATGCACACACACACACACACACAAACACACACACTAACACAAACACAGAAACACACACACAGAAACACAAACACACACACAAACACAAATACACACGCACACAAACACACACACACAAAAAACACACACACAAACACACGCACACAAACACACACTCATCATCGGAGGAAGCGCTTCGGGCACTTCACACAGCACCCTATAGCGCTTCAGGACCGGTACAAAGAACAGAAGAACGCTTGGGAGGAGGTTTCAAGGTAAAGCGGCTCAGGAATGCTTCCCCAACGGGAGAAGCACGTTTCTGTGTGAAAGGGCCAGAATGTTCCGTTAGGGAACCGGTACTAATACGGTTCTGTGTAAAATGCCTGACAGAAACTGTTACTGAAGAGTTCCTGAAACGGAACATGATGGTTGTGTGAAATTCCCCACTGTGATGTAGCTCATAGTTTTTAGGCTCTGGCTCACACAGTTTTGTCTTAGCTTGGAAAGGATGGCTCCAGAGCAAACTACTTGATGCAGTAGCCAAATCATTTGCTCACAACTGAAATGCCAGTAGCTCACAAAGCAGGATTTTTGCTCACATGACTCCACAGCTTAGAGGGAGCATTGGTTGAGAGTGTAATGTGAATAGGCAAAGTTAGGAGTGCGAAGATAGGGCTGTGAGGAAGCCATCCTCCCCGCCCCCGTCACTACCTGTATGTATAATAGAGAGCCCCCTTTCCCATTCTGCCTTTTGCCCTGATCCACTTATACACTAACATTAATGGCTTGAGCATGCTGCATCATGCAGGAGGCTTGAGGACTTTATGTTTCTTTGCAGTTGGTCTTCCTTGGCAGTAGGCTCACATTGTGGGGAGGCAGGCTCTCACCTTTTTCCCTCTTGCTGCTCCCCCCTCCCCAGCCAGGCCCAGCCATTCCCTCCCCTCCCCTTCGCCCCATTTGGAGGGGATGGGAAGGGAGAGAGGGAAGAAAATGGATCCCTGGCAGTTCTGTCAGTCAGAGGGAAGGTGCTCTGTTCTCTCTGTCAGGCAGAAGCGCCTGGATTCCCTCCCCCCCCCCCTTTGCTCTGTTTGGAGGCGATGGGAAGAGAACGTAAATGGCATCCTCTCTCCTGAGGTGAAGCCACATTGTGAGGTGAATTTTGGCGGGCAGAGCTTTGGTGGGCGGGCTGCAGGGAACCCAGCCTGGGACACCCTTTCCCTTCCCCCCTTCTCTTTGACTGTTTCACAGTGTCTTCTGAGAGGAAATTTGGCAATTTGGCAGTGTGCGGGGGAGGGGTTATGCTGATAGTCCATTGTGTCTTCACTGACAGAAGCAGGCCCCTGAGGGGACAGTTAGGGAAGGGAGAGAATGGATCCCAGGCAGTTTTGCCTGTCAGAAGGAAGGCACTCTGGTCTTTCTGTCAGGCAGAAGTGCCTGGATTCCCTTTCTCCCCCCCCCCCCCCAATTCTCTTTGTTTCATTTGGACAGTTAGATCCACCTGGCAGTGGGCAGAGGAGAAGCGTGGACCCAGCTCCCAGTAAGTCCTTCCCCTTCGCTGGCTCCCTCCAGACTGAGGCCGAGACGCTGGCCGGTGGTTCTGTGGGCAGGACTGAGGCAAAACAGGGAGAGAATGCAACCAATAGCCAGGGTCCCCCTTTTGAGAGGCAGTCCATCCAGCCTACTGATTTTGGCACCCCATGGAATCTTGCCCTTTGGAATGTTAAAACGGCTTTATATAATAGGAAAGATGAGCCAAATTTCATGGAATTTCCTCTGAATGTTGTTGATGCACTTTCCAGTTTTAATTATTAACATACACATAACCATTTCTGGAAGATCATGGGTCATTTTTTACTTTCTACATAGCAACCAATAAAAAAATATAAATTAATTCAAAATACTAGAGCCAAAAAAATCTCTTCAATCCTGTTAGTATTAAAAAATAAATGCCAGAGAAATTTAAAAATGCAAGTCATTTGTTGATTTCCAGATGTAACTGCACCCTTAATCTCATTATACCACTCCCAGGTGAGTTACTTCTGGCTTTGTTAAAACATTCCCTTCTTCAGAAACTTGTCGTGCTAGGGCTGCGGTTACATGAGCAGTTTGCCACAATATATACAACAGATTCATTCAATAGTCTTACTTTTATTTCTCCTCCAAAGTGTGCACGCACACGCACACACATACATTGCTTCATTAGCCTGAATAATGAAGAAAATATTCAGAATATTTGAAGAATCAGAAACTTAGGTAAACCAAACTGCAGTTTCTTCAGGGTTATGTTAATATGATGATGCCCACAAATTTAGAGTTTCAGAAATTTAATGTTTGATTGTTGGTAATTGTTGGCAATATAAATCTTCTATTAACTCCTTTATGTTTGGTTAGACAATTCAGTTCGGACACCATTCAGATATAGTTTATTCACAATTACTTTATAAACCATATATGAAAATAATGAATTTATCTCATCTTACAAACATACATTGGCCATTATCCACTAAATGGTGCAAGTTCAGTGAGGCCCTAGATTTGTTTTTGAACTTCAGACCTCCCAGACCTTCAGTTCTGAAACTGAAGGCAGTTCGAAAAATTACTTAAGAGGATGAGCTCCATGGTACCACATCCCCATGGAGCTCCCTCCCCTCACCAAACCCCATCCTCTCCGAGCACCTCCACCAAATCTCCAAGAATTTCCCAAGCCAGGGCTGGTAACCTGGGGTAAGCTGGAGAAAAGAACCACTGAGATAGAAAGAGTCCAGTAGGATTTCCTTAATTGGGATTCTAAGGTTTTTTTTTTTTTAAGTTCCCCATGCCAACAGCTGTGGGAACTCCTGTCAGCTTCAAAAGTGGCCTGCCATAGAGAATCAGACTAAGGTTGTTTAGTCTGGGGGTACTGTTGGGAAAACATCTGCCCAAAATAAGCATGCAGGACTAGTTTTGGAGTCCTTTGGATCACAGACTTGCCCAACAAGCCTCTTGTCTGAACCTAAGCAGCCCATGGATCCTGGCCAGACAGCTGATATTGTATTAGTTTAAGCGGAATTAAGTAAGGGAGCTAAGCCAATGGACAGAAGGAATAAATCAGTGACACAAGTGGAAGAGACAGATTTAAGAAATAATGGCCAAGAAGTGACTCAGCACAATATTAGAAAGAAAGAGAAGAGTGGAGGCAAAGTAACTAGGCAGATTTGTTTAATACAAGGGTTTTTTATATATATGAGTCTTGATTTGTAATTGGTAGAAGCTGAATTAGGTCCCCGCCCCCGCTACTTAGTAGTAACAGAGAAGAGATTGAGAAATGTTTTAAATTCTTTCCCCACAGATTCTAAATTACTAGGGCTGCCAATCTCCAGGTGGAGTCGGACTACAGAGATTAGTTCCCCTATAGAAATTCACTGTTTTGGAAGAATCTATGGCATTATACCCCACCGAGCACCCTCCTCTCTGCAAATCCCACCCTCCCCAGGCTCCAGTCCCAAATCTCCAGGAAATACTCAATCCAGAGTTGGCAACCCTATTTCTTACATATAATACTACTCATGGAAACACTATCAAAATCATATCCTTTTCAAACTTTCTAAATCTTAGAAATTATATTGAATTAGATTTATAATGGAAATGTTTTCTGAAAATACCTTCAAAGTTGACAGGGAGGTATTTTTTTAACTGGCAATGTTTATATTTCACTGCAATACAAAAATATAATCTATAAAAAGAGGGAGATCAGTTGTGAAGTATAGATAATCGCAATGCTTTGATACTGTTTGTTGGAAGCCCCCCTCAAAATAATACATCATTAAAATATGCAACTCAGTTTTTCAGTAGCATAATACAGTATAGTAACGGGAAAAAGCCACTCGTCATATTTTGCAGCTAAACACTACTAAGCATGCTCACCTACATAGAAAATGGCTCAGTAATCCTTTTGTAGGTATTGGCAGAGTCCTTCTCCCTAGATCTGCATATATCTGTATAAACACAATGAATATTCTGAAGCAAGTTCTGAAAAGCTTTTGAATTATTAGAAGAGCTCCTTCTTGGCTGAGTGTAGGACAGTGAGTGAAATGTTAGTAATTATTTTAGTATAGAATAATATTTATACAAGTCTTAGTTGCTGTGCAAATGTTGGGGGGGGGATAGTTCTACCACTGAGGTCTAAATTTGCACAGGAAGCCTCAAGCAACTGTTGTCATCATCATCATAAAACAACAGGGCATAATAGGCTTCCTGGCTTTATGTAGAAGAGAACCAAAGGTTTCAGATATGAATAGGTCATTGTGAGCAAAAAAGGTTGCATCAAAGGGTTTTCTAACTGCTTGAAATGTTAGCACCTAGCCTTATGATTTCATGTGCCTGTGCCGTTAATAGGATGAACATTTTTTTGAGCACCTCAGGAGCCTATTCTCATTTTTCATGCTGTATTTCCATTTGATTCATTCATTGTAAAAAGAAATTTTACCAGAGGAATTTAGCTTTTTACAAAATGCAGTCAAGGAAGTAGATTACTTAGCAAAACCGTCATCTCCACTCAACTGGTGCTCTTTATCTTCTCTCAGCAGATACTCACTTGGTTGCCTCAGTAATCCAGTCTAAAGAACATGGCCCATGAACATTAAACATAGTTACTGGAGGATAATCACAGCTATTGATTCTGACATGCTGATTTTTCACAGAACTCCCCCCCCCCCTTTTACTATCTTCTATTACATTAAAGTGCTTTCAAATGCATGCTGAATGTGTATTTACCAATGTTGTTTTCCAGGTCTTTAAACTGCAAATAAGGCTTATTTTTGAATGGGAAAGAAACAAACTTTTCACTTCTTTGGTAAATATTTTCATAAAGTGAAAGAAAAAAAAGAAGATTCTCTTGAGGCATGAAGGGACAGAAGGGCTAGAATTTGCAGACTAGTCCTGAAAACAACCACCAGAATACACCCACCAGAAAATTACCTCCCTGTGTTATTGTATTCAAATATTACCATTAAAAGTACAGAGAAAAGATCTGAAAAGTGACATACCACATGTAAATTTAGATACTTGTTGCAAGTCAAGAAAAATACATAAAGGGAATTCTGACCAAACTCAATACCCCTACTCCAGTTCCTCCAAATATGCTAAATTCTTGGTGTGAAGCAAAACATGAGCTGTAGCATAGAAAAAAGCAAAACAGAGCCCATCACAACACTCTGTGAGCATTTTGAAAAATGGAAATAAACCTTTAATAAGGCTAGTTTTACTACTGTCAAAACATGCCTCCATTTTAAAGGGTTCTTCTTTAACCCTGTTCTGAGTACAGTGCACTGTCACAACAGCTGGGGAAGCGGGGACACATGTCCATCAGTTGTATATAACAGATTATGCCTGACCTTTGGCTCCTTCAGATCAGGCTGTGGTCCTGATTTTTACTCAGAGTTCAGGAGAAAAGAAAAAGAAAAAGCATGTCTGATGCTAGCTGGGTTGGAAGCATTTTTTCATCAGAAGAGGATTCCACCCACTTTAGGAAAGTGTGAAGTCCTGCTCCTTATACATGTCTGCATGGCAAGCAAGTGTGGTTTTCATTGCCTGCTGGCAATACCAGATGTGGTAAGCAGTCTATAGTAATATATCCCTCAGAGAGGTCTAGAAAGCTGCCTCACATTCCTTGAGTACAGCCAGTGCAGTCAGCCAATGACTGCTCGGAGCTTGGAGATAATGGCTTCCTAGAACAGCCCACTTCATATGCTACAAATGACACATACAGTTGAATCACCTCGATGTCCTTGATCTTGGTCTGAAGCAGATTAGAGAAGTCTTTTTTATATGTTTGGCAATCCATGATGGGATTTTGACAGAGCAGAATGGATGCATTTTGGACTCTGTCAAAACTTTTGGGAGTAGAACAGTCTTCCCCCCTACTCATCCTGTCAGATAAGTGTAGGTATGTATACCTTCCTTGCTACCATGTCTAGGGTTGCCAAGTCTGGGTTGGAAAATACCTGGAGACCGTGGAGGTGGATCTGGGAGAGAGTGGGGTTTGAGGAGGGGAGGGGCCTCAGCATGGTACAATGCCATAGAGGCCACCCTTCAAAGCAGCCATTTTCTCCAGGGGAGCTGATCTCTGTCAGCTGGAGATCAGTTGTAAAAGCGGGGGATCCCCAGGCCCCACCTGGAGGTTGGTAACTCTAACCATGTCTCATGAGCTTGTCTGAACTGTGCCCTGAGGGATAGCTCAGGGACTGCACAGTTCCCTAATGCCTCAAAAATCAGCCTTTGGGGGAGGGGGGTATTTGCACTGCTGTCTGAGCTCTGATGAGTGTCCATCATTTTAATAAAAAGCAAAGAAACACCTGAGTGTGTGAGTTGATTTTTATACCCTGCTCTTCACTACCCAAAGGAGTCTCCAAGTGGCTTACAATCACCTTCCCTCCCCCTCCCCACAGCAGATACCCTGTGAGGTAGGTGGGGCTGAGAGAGCTCTGAGAGAACTGTGGCTAACCCAAGATCACCCAGCTGCCTTCACGTGGAGGAGTGGGGAGTCAAACAACTTGTGATGTTGTGCAACATGCTTAGATTTTTGAGAAATAGCCCTTTCTTAGCAAACCAACTTTCAACTGGAAAGTTTATTAAACTCATGAAAAGTTGGGTCTTCTCTAGTAAAAGCTGGAAACACCACAGAACAGTCATGTACACCAATATATATATATATATATATATATATATATATATATATATATATATATATATAAAATCAATAAGCAGTAAGCCACAAACAGTAATCAAACCCTGGATACAAGAGGGTTGATAGGCAAACATTCCTCATCTTGATTCAGAATTGGTTTGCTATTTACAAGTTTTCTCAGTAAGCATTTGGAACAAAAGCAATTCAGGTGTCACATCACTTTCTCTCTCTCACACACACATACACACACACTAACACACACGGACACACACTGCTCCTGTATTGGTTTTTAAAAATAAAGACAGTGAGAGGTTCAATCATGGCTCTCTCATGTCTCATCCAATTGCACCTTTAGTTTCACAGTAATCAGCAGCTTACTGGAGAGTAAAAGATTAACTTTAAATAAGTCTGTGCATCCATCCACAGAGCAGCTGCCTTTGGGTGTCAGAGGTTGCTCAGTTCATAATACAGCTGAGTGTTAAGAGCTGGCAGAGTGTGTACACTGACCTAGGCAATTATGCATTTTAAATGTCATCACTAAGAAATAGTACCATCACCAAACTGTGGTGTAGGCCTCATTTCTATCCTTTCTATAACTTGAATGGATCTGGATGGTGTATTTCTCAATTAGGTCTACCAGTCTCCACCTCCATTCAGCTACGCCTCTTTATGACATCAAATAAAACACACAGGAAATACCTGGAAGTCTTACTAGGAATGCCATGTGTACAGTAGTGACCATGAAATCCAAATCCTGTCAAAACTCCCCCAGTTGCTCCATGCATATGTTAAACAGCACAAGGGGTCAGAATGGAACCTTGCAGAATCCTGCATACTAAAGGCCATATGGGAGAGCAACAGTCCCCTAACACAACCTTATGAAGTCTACCTCTAATAAAAAATTTCAGGCATGACAAAGCAACACCACCTACTCTCATTCCCTCTCCCAAAATACTAGAACTCAAAGGCATTCAGTGAAGCTGATGGTCCATAGATTTAGGGTGGATTTAGGGTGAACTACTTCTGTACACAGCAAGTGATTAATTTTAAGAACTTCACAAAAAGACAACCCCAGCTCTGGGTTCTGACTTGACTCTTGTACTTGAGGCACTGGTGGTATCAGTACACAATCTATCAGGAATTTTAAAGTCTAATATTGCCTGTCTTTGCTGTAAAGCAAGAAGCTTATCATTGCCAATAGTTCCAGGAGAGCCTGCATTGAACAGAGGATGAAAACCTCTAGGACGAGTTGACCAAACAAACAGTCCTTCAGCTGACTGACTGGATGAAAACCTTGCAGATGAAACAATACCCAAGGAGGCTGCTTAAAAAATATTTCAGTATATTGTAATTAAGCTCAAACTACTTTATTATTACAAATTATACTCAGCCACAGCATCCAAATATCAGTTCTGAATGGACCCAGTTCCTCTTACAATATGACAAACTGAAAGTCTTGCAAAACAGATTGGGTTCAATGTATATTAAATATATATCAGTTGCTTTGGAAGCACAGCATCCCCAATCTTCCACGGTCCCCGGTTAAGTGAAAAATCCTGTTCAAACAATTTACAAAGGTGATCTGACTCTAATGGTAACAAGAGAAAGACATTTCTAGAAATTGGTGATTCAAACTCAATAAGCCATTTTGAGCATTGCTCCTGCGATTCTTTTTAGTGCCTGATTGAAAGTTTTTGCATCTTTCTTTTGCATTTGACTCTGCACACTCACAAACACAGAAGAATCTTCCCCCAATGTTCCAAGCATAAAATTTGCCTTTTGTTCATCATTAGATTAAAGCCACGGATTGCTAGATTTTCAAACACCTGCCTCAGTTCAGATATACACTTCTTACAATTTTCTCTGTTATGTAACCTTGTTTTGCAAAGCTTTCTTATCCATAGTCCTTATGATTTAATACTAGTAAGCCCAAAAGACTCTTCTGTGCTCTTAAGCGTTATTATTTTATTTTTTTTGCTGTCTGGAAATATTCAAACATGAAAGTCTCGGTGTTATCCAGTGAGCCCATAATAATGTTCCTGGCAATCCCATTTTCATTCATTCATTCATTCATTGGGACTTTTATCCTGCCCTATCCCGCAAGCCGGCTCAGGGCAGCTTACATCATAGTACATAATAAAATAATTCCATAAAATAATCAGCATATCAAAAATAATTCTAACAGTTAAAATGTAAAAAACCAATTTAAAATATCTGATGACGATTAGTTTAGTTTCAGCATGTTTCAGTATGTTCAATTCATTTCATTTTTTGATTATTCCAGAGTCCAAGTCCATGCCTTGGTTGTTCTTCCTCCAGGATTCCAGCAGCTCCTTTTGCTTCAAGGAGTATATGAAATATTTTAAGCCAGCTTCTGTATTTCTCAGCAGTAAGTTTTGAGATCTCCAAATATCTGCTTGATTCAGCCATCATTATTACAACAATGTGGAGAAGAACAACTGACATTTTTTAAAAGATTAAAAAATCACAAAGGGATCTGCTAATCTTAGACTTCGATTCCTTTTTAAACATTAAGTTTAATCTGTGGCCGTGTTCATACAGGCAGTTTGATCCATTGCCCTTGCTGTTCCCTTATGGATTTAAAGTGCACGATCAGACAGCAACATTTGCCTGTCGATCCCCAGTCATCCGAGTTCCCTTCCCCCCCCCACCATGTGTTTCTTTGATACCTGAGAAAGTCCAGTCTTGTTGGTCTGAGCTGGTTCCCAAATGAATTTCCTGCTGTCTGATCACACTCCTGTGCACCCAAATAATCAGGCAGGTCTGGCTGACTTCTTGTTTTCTATCCACAATTTTTTTAAAAAGTAGTTAGTGATGTGCGCACAACTGCTTATTTGTACCTCTTTCTCTCCCCCCCCCCCCTTACAGGGGCTGCTTAAAACTCTTTTTTCTTTTTAAAAACCCTAAAAGAAAGACACCTCTGTTCTTCAGCCTTTTTCTGTCATTTGGGGAAGGGGTAAATTGAAAAGATTAGAGGGAGGACGGCAGTAAACTCCATATCCTAGCATGCTCAGCAAGCACTTGTGCAATTGCTCAGAGGGCAAACTTGTAAAAAAAATGGCTGACAGCCCCACAAACTACATATCCCAGCAGGCCCATCCGTGCTTGTGGGCATACTCCAAGAACCAACTTTTTGAAAAAATGGCTGATGAGCTGACCCCATGCTTGCTGCCATCTGATCATTCCAGAGCCAGTAGAAGCACTTTGAGGCATGCTAAAAGAGGTGAGTCTGATCACGATTCTCTGGCACAAAATATTCAATTAGAGGTGGAGCAATGGTGGATTGAAGTGTCCGTCTGAATGTGACCTACATTCTGATAGTCTTTGAGTCCATAACCCGTTAGGTTAAATATAGCCTTGGAAGCACAGAAGCTTTTTCACAGTATCCGATCCACCATGTTTCCTGGTTAAAGGGAAAATGCTGTTCAAACAAATTACAAGAATGATCTGACTCCAACAGTAATGAGAAAAAGAAATTTTACTTACAAAAATAGAAGCACATATTACATGACATATTCATGTAGGTGCATTTGACTTATTGTGACCAGATTAACTTCATAAAGGTTAAGTTGCCACATCTCCAAGCCCAGGTAAGAGAGAGAAGAAGAGAGATCCTATATAAGATGAAACAGAAGGCAAGCAATGGCCAAAGAGGTTCAACAGCTAACAGATGAGAGGGTGGGGCCAACTGCCAAGTGTAACTGAGTGAGAGAATTCTCTTAATCCTTTCCCTCCCAGATCCTCTTGTTAGCCGAATTGCTTTAATTTAAGGTTAGCAATTGGTGAAATACCGGGTTCTTGCCAGCTATACCAAGGTCCCGCCCCTTCCAGGAGTTCCCAGAAAATAGGCAATGAGGCTGAGTGGTTTCTTTGAATGATGTTTACTATAAAATGTTGTTCAAGCATACAAAAATGGAATCACACACACATACACACAAGATCTAGGAAACTTAGATAGAAAATAGCACTGTTGCATTAGCAGGAGTTTCGTTGAGGGGTAATACGTTACCTGTCCTGGAGATAGGTGGTCCAATTCCAAAAGAAGATTGAGGGGAGATAGAAAGGAAAAATGGGGAGTGCGATCTAAACCTGCAGATACACGCTTCGTCCTGGCTGCGCAAACCAGGGATTAAAGATGGAGGCAAGGTAATGGGATAGAAAGCTGGACGTGAGAGGATGGTAAAGAAGATAGGGGTCGAGGCGGCTAGCAATGAATTTCTGTTGTGCAAGATCTTTTATCAGGTAGCATTGGGGCGGGTTGCGCTGACCACATCCCCTTGACACACCTACTAGTTGGTTCATCCCCACTAACCCTACCATTGGTCAGTGTAATAAGGAGGAGGAGATGAGAAGGAGTGGTCAATATTGCAAATCTAGGTGCTAAGCAGGAACTGACACCTGGGCAAGCTGTTAGGATTCATGGCGCCAATCCTTTGTCTCGTGATGGCTCTGGCCAGGTCACTCGATGGTCGACGATTAGTTGCCAGGTAATGTCACTTAACATAATCTCTTGCAGGAACTTTGGGGGAAGGTGTGAATTGACCAGCATAAAGGAGACAGAAGGACTCTTTGAAATGGAGTCCTGGTCTCCATGTCAGTGTGAACTATGGAGGAAGTTTCCTGCTGTGGGCTGGAGCCTCTCACTGCAATAGAGAGTGCATTTTGCCCTTTGCAGAATAACAACCCAAAGTTCAAACTTATGATTTTAACAGTTCATAAGAGCATATAATATGCCTTGCTGGCTTACACTCTTTCATGCAGAGTTACAATATCCAACAAAACTGCCCTCCTCCATCGATTACCTACTGCAAATGAGCCAGAACTTCAAGTTGGAAAATGGGGTAATCCAGAAAAATAATTCATATCAATGTATGCATTATGCAAGGTTTTGTTACTGCAATAGTTCATTGTGAACATCAAATCCATACATATTCAGCCTCATTTATACAGAGAGTTCTTATTAAAAGAATAACCCAAAGTCTCTCAAAGACCTTGACAACTTTTTCTATGTGATCCTTATGTGAAGATTATTTTTAACCACTATAGTGCATTAGTTAAAGAGATTTGTTTCTGTTCATCTGATTGATCCCCCTCTAATTTACTCCTTTAAAAATCACCATATTTCTATTCATATTCAAGTTTGCTGCATATCCAAATATTCTCATCCCTCTAGATTTATAAAAAAAAAAACAACTACTGGATTGTGCCTTACACTACAGTCTGCTGTCTGTAGTGAGAAGCTGTTTGTATTGATTGTATCCACAACCTCTGCATGCAGGTTCAAGAGCTTTGTTGAGATCCATACCAGCAATTTAAATTGTTGGTGCAATGCAGTACTTATATGTTATATACATGAAAAGAGAGCAGGAGAAACAGTTGTATTATTTATGAGACTTATTGAGAGAGTTATGCTCTTGAATGCTTTCTTCACTACTGGATCTGTCTTGAAGCTCTTCCTCATTCCCCCCCCCCCCCAAGTGGGGCTCAAATAAACGTTGCTGAGAGAAGCCAGGCTAAGCATAAATGGGATGAGTAGCACCGCTGAACCAAAAAAAATAGAGAACAATTTTCATCAACTTAGTAAACAGGAAATCTCCTAAAACAATTTGTGGGAGTGTGTTACAGTGTGTATGGGCCAGAATCTAAAGATTCTACAACTAGCACTGTATACTCAAGTTGACTCAGACTTTGAGTCA
This sequence comes from Lepidodactylus listeri, assembly GCA_029233225.1. Lineage (NCBI taxonomy): Eukaryota > Metazoa > Chordata > Lepidosauria > Squamata > Gekkonidae > Lepidodactylus > Lepidodactylus listeri. The sequence continues at coordinate 105,636,184 of JARCFY010000002.1, forward strand.
AACTAAACCTAACAGCATCTCCAAGTCCACTATGGGGTTGCCTCCACCATTTTAGGGATAAAATTCCCTCTATAAACACTGCAAGGGCATGATCCTGATTGGAATTGAGGGACGGGTAGCCACCTGTTTCCTCCTGCCCATGCTCTGTTTTCAAGAGCCCAAATACTGAGAGTTTGATCTCTTGAAATGGCGTGGGAGAAATAGAAGCCTCTCCTCCCCTGTGTTGCAGTATTTTTTTTTAAATTTAAAATTTTATTAACAAATTCAAAATATACAAATAAGAAAGTCAATCAAAGTGCAATACATCCACGAGAGCATTCATACAGTGAAAATAATAAAAACCTTGCACTAAACATGAAAGTCGTAACCTGATATCACAAACAAGAGAGGAATTAGGCAAAACCCGCAAGAACCAAATTTAAAGGTATATTGAGTATACTATAATAAATAACAAATATCAAATAGTGTGCAAGTGCAATGGTGAGGAAGAGTAAAAGTAAAGCAAGGATAGAAACAGAGACAGCTAAAGACCAGGGAGTGTCGTTACATCGATATTAAATCTCTACAGAATCTATTTGGAGCAAAATATTTTGTTTGACTGCAAATTCATAGAAAGAGTACCACTGTTCAACAAAGTTTGTTGATTTCGGGAAGTGTTGCAGTATTGATCAGGATCATGCCTCTGAGAGGTTTGTAAAAAGAGGGAATCCCATCCCCCAAATGGCAAAGATATCCCTGTAGTGGACTTGGGAATGTTGTCACATCTAGTTTGGCTCGCTGAATTGTTTTCATAGCTATCACCAACCCACATTTGGAAGTTCTCTTCAAACTAAAGCGACTACATCTGACTTTCCCACTGGAATCACTCTAGTTTAAAAAAAACCCCATCTATACCTGTTTCCAGTTTCAAACCATACTTGTTCTAGTTTAAAAATCACCGTCTACATCCGTTAATTGCCCTCTTGTGGTCAAGCTAGCATTACACTGTTTTAAACAGATCCAGTTGCTTACTGCTCTTCAGGCCCAGGGAAAAAAGGCAAAGTGAAATTTAAAATCAGCATGAAATGAGTGTAGGAAAAGAACAGCAGTCAAACTGCTTCAGAGAGGAGGTGTAGGTTTGGCCTTAAGACATGCAATAAGGTTCAAGGACCTGAAGAAGAGTTGGTTTTATAACCCATTCTTCACTACCCAAAGGAGTCTCAGAGTGGCTTACAATTGCCTTGCCTTCCTCTCCACACAACAGATATTCTGTGAGGGAGGTGGGGCTGAGAGAGTTCTGAGAGAGGTCACCCATCAAACCCGGTTCTCCAGATTAGGATCCGCCACTCTTAACCACTACACCACACTGGCTTGCAGTGATCATGAGGGAAGTTTACTGGCTCTCCTGCTGGTCATGGGGGAAGTTTAGAAATATCACTGGCTATATATGAACCCTTGGACATGCCTAATAGCTCTTTGGATCATGGCAATGGAATTGAACAATGGTAAAGCCTAATAAAGATTTTAAAGAAGACATAATGACTCTGAGTGTATGGCACCACTGGTTCTTACTCAGACCATACTAGGGTTACCAGTGGGACCATGTGTGGGGGCAGTGATTGCCAAAACTGCAACATGGTTATATCACATCTTTAGTAAAAGGCAAAAGATTTAGAAGAAGAAGAAGAAGAGATTGGATTTATATCCCGCCCTTCACTCACTTGGAGTCTCAGAGCGGCTTACAAACTCCTTTCCCTTCCCCTCCCCACAACAGACACCTTGTGAGGTAGGTGGGGCTGAGAGAGCTCTGAGACAACTGTCCTTGAGAGAACAGCTGGTACAGAGCTATGGCTTGCCCAAGGTCATCCAGCAGGTGCAAGTGGAGGAGTGGGGAATCAAACCCGGTTCTCCCAGATTAGAGTCCGCACACTTAACCACTACACCAAACTGGCTCTCACACCATTTATGTGATCTGAAGAGAAACCAGAGTATACATGGTTATATCACTTCCAGCGAGGAACCTGAAAGTGACATTGCCACAATACTTGAGATTTCCCCTGATCTCTCTGGTAAAAAACAGACATCAGGAAAAATTCCCAAAGTATTGCTGCACTGTCACTTTCCAGTGCCAACTAGAACTGACTTTGCCATGTATCTCAATGTTATTTTCTCCCCATATTTTCCCTTACTTCTCCAACTGAGTACTGGCAGGGAACCAGGAGCACTGAGAGTGTTCTACCCACTATGTGGCCAAATAGCCACCCCCCAGCTCATGCTGGTTTCTAGCTACACTGTTAACTGGTTGTGGAACTGCCTGATACGTATGCTGAACTCAGCAGAAAATGGTTTTTGACACGCATTTGCAACTGCAACTTTTTGACTGGCATCCAAAGCAAATCTGAGCTGAGTCACTGTGCGCACAATGACTGGTTTAGCCTATGGAAGCATGGGCTGACGGTCATGTGTCTAGCCCCCCAAAACAGTGCCACACCTCAGTGACAGAATATCTGTTTTGCAGGCAAAATATCCTCTGTGAAATCCCTGGCATCTTCAATTGAAAGGATCAGGTAGTAACTGATGTGAAAGATCTTTACTTCAGACTCTGGACAGCTGTTGCCAGTCACAGTAGACAATGCTGACTTTGTTTGAGCAGTTGTCTGTCTCAGCACAAGGTAATTTCATGTATTTATCTATTCATTGTTTACTGTTTCCCCACATGAAAGAGAAAAGAACATTATTAATAGGATCATAAAAATATAAGGCATTTGGTTCAGAGCTTTTAGCCCCACTGCGGTAACTTTCTGTGTATGGACTGTAAGGTTCCTTGTTTTTAATGGGTTTACACTGGGAAACAGGGATTAATTCAGCCATGCATGCTGGAATAAAATGAATACATACTCACAACAACATGTGGAGATTCATGCAGGAGAGATTCATGGAGGAGACTCATGGAGGAGAGAACTATCAATTGCTACTTGCCATGGTAACCAAAGGGAGCCTCCACATGCAGGGGCAGCAGAGCTCTGAACACCAGTGCTGGGAGGTCACTATGCCCTGTTTGCCTTCTAGGACAACTGGTTGGCCACTGCGTGAAACAGGATGCTGGCCAAGATGGACTACTGGTCTCTTCCAGCAGGCTTTTCTTACATTCTTATGTGCAATAAAAAATGAAGCCAAAAATCAACCCAAGTAATCATTTAAAAAACAAAAAATGTCGAACCAAACTGAAGAGCTGCTAGAGTGCTCAGATAGCACACTCAAATATCTCATGGAACATTTCATTAAGTTTTTGCTTAATGTCTCTTATTCACAAGGGCATGTTCTGAAATCCATGAAGATTAGCAGGCAGAGTTTCAAACTATAAACAACTTTAGCTTAGAACCATAAATCTTAATTAACAAATACTAATTTGACTCTCAGTGTGAGCACTTAAAAAAAAACCACTGGGTGATTCAAATGAGGAGAGCGCTTTACTTAATAACTGAGTTTGTGGCTGAGGAAGAACGAGGCAAAGTATATTTCAAATTAATTTTCTATGGCCCTCCAGTGAGCTGTTGCACTTTAAAATTTTAATAGAGATATGAGTCACCCTTAATGTTGAAGGCAAAAGACTTGCATGAGCAACCCAGAGGTGAATGAAGCATCCCGCTACTTCCTTCCCATTAAGCAAATCCACTGAAAGGCATGGGAGAGGCCTTCTGATGTTCAAGGATCCAATTTATTTAGTCACCTGGGATACTGTAGAAAAGTACCAAGTTTTACTATGGTAAAAGTCTTAACCCTTCAATATCCACATTTAACTCATCCAGTGATTAAGGGGGGAGGGTAGCGCAGAATACAATTACTGCTATGCTAAGGACTAGACAGCACTTTACACATGCACACACTCAAACATAATAGATCTATACTTAAAAAATGCCATTCCATTTTTAGTCTACAATGTATTTAGAGGGAAATGGACGAAAACATTAGTCAACTCCTGTCAAAATCAGTTTTATGCCATTTTTGTTTCTTTGCTATGGTTTCCTGAAGAAGCTTCAGTTCCCATCAATCATATTCTATCATTAGTTCATCCAAACAATCTTCCAAGTCTTTATTACACCTTTATATAAAATAATAGCATTTTCTTCAGCCTTAGAAATTTTCTGGGCAGCAACAAGTGAAGAGGAAAACTTTTTGCCTCCCCTAGCTGTTGGCAGCATTAAGTACAAAACCAGACCCAATTAATGCTGCACACATATATTATGGTGACCAGAAGTCCACGAACTTTACCTGGGCTTGGTATCCAAGCACTGTTTCTACAAACTAGTGAGGCTTGCCTTTCTTGTTTGCTACTATACAGAGGATAAATATAACTGCTGTGTGTGTGTGCGTTTCTAACATCTACTCTCCTTCAGTCTGTGACACCAATGAGGCACCTCCAGCTCGAAACACATCCTGGAGAAATTTCGAAATACACATACTGTGTCTCTGTGTTGCTGCTGGCTTTTTTTTAAAGGTTATTCTGATGGTGAAATAAGCTTTATTGGCTGACTCTAGAATTAAATTTCTACTTGCCATTGGAGATTGTATTTCTGGAGCCCAGCTGATGACAGCATAAATTCCAATGCAGAATGGCACAGACAAAATGAGGGATCTAGGGAAAAGGAGCCACCTAGACTCAGTGGAGGGCTGCTCCAGGACAGCTGCTATAAGAGCTTGTCTCTTCAAGGGGCCTGTGCTGTCACAGCTGATGAGTGGTGACTCTGTTAAGCTGCAGGGGAGGCAGGGCTCAGCCTATCCTGTGAGAGGAGAAGGGCTGAAGTGCATGTACAGCTCTCATACCACCTTTAAAAGCAGCAAGGGAGGGATTGCTGAAGATGAAACTTCACTGGGCTGCCCTCCACAGACTACTGATAAAAGAGGGAGCCAAATGCAGAGAAACAAGGTTCTGACAACTCCAACTCCAATTCTAATTCTAAACCCTCCTAATTCTGAGACCAGCAGCTGAGGTCAGTAGGAACTGAGGGCACCCCTCAAAAGGACAGGATCCCAACACCCACCTTTGTAACAGGCTGGATCAAGCTTCTAAAAATGGAGTCCTCAAAAGTGCTCCTCCCCCTGCTTTTGTGTTTTCTCAGTGTCTCCTGCTTGTATCCAAAAACTGCTTCATTGTGGTGTACTGGTTAAGAGTGGTGGACTCTAATCTGGTGGTTTGATTCCACATGAAGTCTGCTGGGTGACCTTGGCCCAGTCACAGTTCTCCTAGAACTCTCTTGGCCCCACATACCTCACAAGATGGCTGTTGTGGGGAGGGGAAGGGAAGGTGATTATAAGTTGTGTTGAGGCTCCTTAAAGTAGCAAAAAGAGGGGTATAAAACTAATGCTTCTTCTCTTGAAGATTAGCAGACAGTCCAGAACACTATGTCTTAGTCAAAATCAGCCTTCTTCACACATGTGGAGTGTTCTGCAAGCTCAAGTTCTGCTCGTGTAAGCATATGGAAAGTATTTTGGCAGGAGTCTACATGGCTCTATGACATTATTATTGTGGAAGATTCCATCAACCATCAGCAGCAGCTTTGATGGGGGCAACTAGGGAAGGTGAAAATCACAGGAATTCAATTTCTTTGTTATATAATCCTGACAAGAGCTACAGCAAATCTTTGAAAACATTAAGCAAAGGGCTAAACATTTCAAAATGGGACCAAACGTTTGATACTACAAAAGTAGATACAATCTTAACAACTGTCTTGGAATAAACTATGTTGCAGCACACTGAAATATTAAAATGTTTATGTATGTTGATATCTTAATGTGAAAACCCCACTGGAAAGAAAATTGATTATTCTCCAGATTTCACAATTTATGATGTAACAATACTGGCACAGTAGGATCAGCATTTGCATAATATCTTAATACAGTTAATATTTCTGATTAGGAAGGCCTGAGGGGAAAACTATGAAAGGATTAATATAGATTTTCAACAGGATAATCATTATCACTGAATACCATACGGCAACATTGGATGGTAGATCGAATAATGAATCAAAAGTATGAGAGGCTAAGATTTAGTCTGTTGTTTATCTCATTAAGGGACCTTAAGCAACTCAGGTATCAGCTCTGTATCTGATTGTCCTATCTATGAAAAAGAGGTGGGACAGCGTATCATATTGTATCTTTAAAAGCTAATTTAAATAGTGAGTATAGCCAAGCATAACCAGTCATTGATTCACTTCAACACTGGGTTTGCTTATGTGATCAATTGTTTAATCTAATACTAATAGCAAGAAGAAGAGTACACAAACTTAACTATTTTTCATGTCCCAAAGGATGGGAGGTGGGAACATGAATTTCAGACTTTGTCTGTACTATGCTGCTAAGACTTAGCAACAAATATATCAGTGAAATGAACTGCTTTCAGATCCATGTCTCTTACAGTGAAAGCCAATGTACCACCATCATTAGCAAAAATACCATGACATGTGATTATTATTTGCTCTGATTATTGCCTGTCTGTGTTTGGTACACTTGTAGCATCAGCCATATTAAAATCAAAATGAGAATAGTTCCAGAAATGTTCTATTTGCAAACTGAACCCCTCCTTCCAAATGCAATTGGTTCACTAGTATTGCTGCAGAGGAGACATGACTCAAGGGGATAGTGAGTCTCATCATCTAAAGTAATAAATTGCAAGTGAAGACTGACAGGACATTATTTATTTTCATTAAATATTTCTATCCAACTCAGTGTCCCCAAGGCAGCAAATAAATATATAAAATATTTAAACTAATGAATAAAACATTATACATATATATATACACACACACATAATATATAAACACATAAAACACATAAACAAGGAGGACAGCTAATGAGTTAGTGAAGAAATGCCAACCAAACCAAAAAGTCTTCCTCTGTCAGTGGAAGACAACAGTAGAGGGACATAGGCAAATCTCCCTGGGGAGGGAGTTCCAAAGTTTTAACACCACAACCAAGAAGGCCCTGTCTTGCATTGCCACCATTCTGGCCTCAGAAGCAGGCCTCCGAAGATGGCCAGAATGGTCAAGTAGATTCATATGTGAGTAGGTGGTCCTTAAAGTATGTTGGTTCCAAGCCATATAAGGCTTTAAAGGTAAATACCAACAGCCTGAATCGAGCCTGGAGACAAACTAGGAGCTAATGTAAATGAAGCAAGACTGGAATTATATGGGCTGAGTTCAGACTGGCAGTTTGGCCTGATATAGGCATGTTTCTCAAGTAGATTAAGTGGGCCAGTTCACACAGCCACAGCTGTCCAGCGTTCCCATGCCGTACTCACCCCGTCCTGAAGTGTTTTGATCCCGCTTTAAAAAAGGACCAGGTGAAAGCTGTGGCAAGCCATTTGGGTGTGCGTTGATCCCGCTTCCTGGAAGTGTGGACGCAAATAAGCCGCAATCAAGTGGTGCCGGTAATGTGAACCCGCTGATCCAGCATAACCGCTTATGCGTGCTGTGTGCTTGAGTGCACAACCACCAGCAGGGACGCTTCCGGTTTGCGGAGTTAAAGCTCCCAGCCATGGGATCCTGCCCCAATTTTTACTGTGTCTATGCGCCCATGCGCCTACATGCAGTTTGGCAAAATGGACCAAAGCCATGCACAACTGGGGTGGTGCTGCCAGAGGCTGCCCCACAGTGTGAACACTCCATTCCACCTCCTCCTTGGTATGGTCCCACATCAGTCCATGCATTGCGACCAGAAAGCCGCTTGACAACTTGGCCAGAGTCTTTTTGCCCCGCTTCCCTTGCACTTCATTCTGTCAGTCTGTCCTCCACCATGGTCCCTACAACCCACTGCAGTCAGTGTTCTGTCTGCAGTATTCTGTATCTACTGCAGCTACCAGACTGTCTTCAAGCACAGCCCCAAGTAAAGCATATTGCAGTAATCTAATCTAAATGTTATTGAGGCATGTACCACAGGGGACACCCCACCCCAAACAGCCCCCTCCCACGTTGACATCGTTGGAGCGATGATGTCACATGGAAATGACATCATCACACCAAGCACATCACATGGCGATGCTCTAGCACTTTGGTCAAAACTCTATAGTTATCATAGAATTTTAGCCAAAATTCTAGAGCATTGCCATGTGATGTGCCTGGCATGATGACATCCTTTCTGTGTAATGTCATCATGCTGACGATGTCAAATGCAGTGATGTTGCCCCACCCTAGCCACCTCCAGAAGGCTCCCTCCCACTCCCTGCTGGCTGTGTAAGTAGACCTGGCAACCCTAGCTTTATGTTTGTCTCAGGGCCAAACTAGACACAATGGCATCTGATTGTCTGCCATGGGATATCACTGCCATTTTAAAGACTAAAATGGAAGATTTTAAAATGCTGCAGGGGCCTGTAGTGCTGAGGAATGAGGCACTGTTGCCCCTCCTGTATGATTTCAAGTAACAAAACACAAGAATGCCATCATATCTAGTCTGTTTCAGTCTCTTGAGATACTGTATTTATGATACCTCATGGTTTGTGACATTGTTTTTGTCTCTTGCTTACCTTGAGTTCGCAGGCTTTATTCAAAATCATGACCAATTGAAAATGACATGGGTTTTCCTCATTGGACACCCGACAATACTTCTCACCCCTCTACTCACCAAAATTGTATCTGATATATTCAGGAATACTTCAAACATTAGTAAATATCCTCACAGAAGTCTATTGAAGATAGTCACTGTAATGTCCTTAATGGTGACCGCCATGCAGTCAGGACACCGCATGTGGCTGGCCAGCTACCAGAGCTTCGGTCCGGTAGACAATAGCCTGGCCAGATTGTAATTCCAACCTATAGGGTGCCTAGGATCTGCCAGGGGACCTATGGCTCATAACCGTGTGAAACTGACCTTATCTGGTATATTGAGCGAGGCCGGGGGTGTGGCCAAAGTGTGTAAAATGGCTGCTCTGAAGGGTGAACTCTATAGCATTGTACCATGCTGAGGCCCCTCCCCTCCCCAAACCCCACCTTCTCCTGGATCCACCTCCAAAGTCCCCAGGTATTTTCCAACCCGGACTTGGCAACCCTAAATTGTGGTGAAGGAACTCACAGAAGAAAGGAAATTTCCTGTTACCCAAAAAAAAAAAAAACCCTACAGGTGAAGCATCACCACTGCTGAGTGCTGTGCGCTAGCTCACAGTACCACCATATATTGGCACAGTGTAGGTACGCAGAAAGTGGACTGGACTTAATTAAGTAAGCATGGCCTTACCTCTTTCTATAGAAACTCCCCCTCACATGCCATGGAGAATGAAGTAAGTAGGATTAGCTCTTGTTATTCTGAGTTTTATTACCATACACTATAGATGACATATTAAGGGGGTTTTTTTTCTTTTAAAAGGCTTGGCTGAGTGCAGAGCTAAAAATGGGTTAAAATATTATTCACCTTGAGAAGAAATACTCTGGACAACAAGATGCAGGAAAGAACAGAGCCCCACACTGACATTTTCATATGAACTCCTAATGCGTGTGATATTTGCTAGACCATGATATTTTTAATGCCCTTGCCATACTCAATACCAACCAAAGGTGAAGAGCTAATTTTAAACACGTCTTTACTTTTTATGCAGATGTAGAAAATACTTAAGATAAATTAATAGAGACTGCCAGGGTTCACACATCAGATTTTTTCTCTCTCTTCATTTGGGCACTGTTTATCAAAATCAGATCCTTAGGAGTCCACAAGAGTTGTCCAGCAGGTTCGTGACTTCATCATAAGAACCAAGCATGAGATTTGCTCTTACCATCCAAGAGATGCAAAAACAGAGCCATCTCAGTTTTCTATGAATAGGAGCAAGGAATCTCCATCAGCTTCCTCTTCTGTCAAAAGACTACAGTATTTAAGGTTTATTCACAAGAAAGAAGGAATGCACACCACTCAGTTGGACTGGCCTATCTTCAAATAATGTATCAGATCTTTCTAAATAATGCTTTTAATATTTTAGTTGCATAGTAAACAGCATGAATCACAAGGAACTTATTAATCTTTGAGGACTTGTACAATTAAGATTAATTGGCTTGCCGTTCATAGACAATATTAACAGTCGCAGGACTTAAAAGAATAGCTAATTCATAAATGGCATACCTAGTCATCAGACTCCCACTGGATCTTGAAACAAAATGTGTTTCAGGAAGAAGCTAAGATACAGACACTCCATTAGGATATGTTGACATATCAATAATTCAGCTTGATTTATAAGGCACAAGGGAAACTACATTTAAATTTTTATGCCCATTAAGGAAGGATGAAAAAATATATAATTCAGAGGTAAAGTTTTATCAGTCTCCAGTGCAAGAAGAAATTTTAAGCTATACAATTGTGGAATCTTTAGGGATTCTATTGAGTTGGTGTGGAGAATTTTGAAATGTAATAGGAGTACTGAGAGCACAGTGTTCAAAAATAAATTTAAAAATGGCAGAAGAAAGCTATGGAGACCGAACGTACCAATGTAATCATTGTAGCAACATTAGTATGATACCACAGTTACTTTTCCTGGAATGCTACAGTATGTTTCACAGCAATGAGTATCTAAAATGATTCTATGCATATTTAACTAGAAGACCCAACAAACTAAGTGGAATGTACTACACAGTAATCATGTATAGGTTGAGTTTTATGGATGGGATTCAGCTCAAACTAGTCATTATTGAAGGCCTTTGGAGGCACTCAGTTCATAATAATGAAAGTGTTGAGATGGTTTTAGTAGTCAGGAACAAGAAGATTAAGACATCAACTACAACTTTAGTCCAGGGTATGTTATATTGGAGCATTTTCATGATTGGAAATGTAACATGGACAGCTCCCCATACATGGGTAATACTATCAATACCAAGAATCTAGGAAACCAAGACAACAGTACTTCAATTTACTACTTTTAGTCATTAATGTGTACAGTTCCAAAGTAGTTTTCTACTACTAGAAGATGCAACATAATGTTAATGTTGTTCAGTTAATTAATGTAATAAATTATTTTCTCTGCTTTAAGCAATATGGCAGCAGTGCTTTTCTCTTTGGATAATCGCTGGTCAAGAGAAACAGCAGGAATTGTCTTGTCCCTCCCTGCCCCTCTCAAGGAAGAATCTATCCTCTTAGAATGTCCAGTGGAAAGGTAAAGAAATTCATCTTTTTAGATGGCAAAATCAGATTTCCCAGGAGAAGCTCTGAGGTAATAAAGGAGGGAGAGGATTATTGCAGGGTACTGAACTTCTTTCAGTTAGGTTACATGACCATCCATGGTCAAGAGGACATGGTATGCCTTTTATGACGCTTACTCTTTAAGATCCCTGGAGTACCATCAGTGGGGTCTTTCTCAGAATGTTGATTCGTAAATCAATCATATTCTGGTTTCCCCCCTGAAATGTTTATGGTTTGTATTGTAATTCATAGGCAAATGGGGCACAATCACAACATCTGTTTGGCATTCAACAACTAGTACAGTACACACAAACCCTCCAACTACATCCTTTAAATGATCCAGGTAGGCAGCTGGACGACAGAGGACAGAGAAAACTTCTTCTTGTCCCGTAATGTTAGAACTTGGAGGCACCCAATTAAGTTAATGGAAAATAGATTCGGGATAGACACAAGGATGTACTTTTTGCTCAATGAGTACCCCAAGTGGTAAAAAGTTGCATACTGAATTGATGCACTGGGACTCTTTTTGACCCTGGAGGTGTTACTTTGACATTGAACATGATATCTGGTGCTGCCATATAGTAAAAAAAAAGAATTGATTTAAATATCAGAAAATAAAAATGAGGCTACTGTTAGCTATTCATCAATGAGAAATGTTTTCACATTGATTATCCAACTGCAGAAAGGAGCAATCTAGTAATTAGGGAATAATTAAAAAGTCTGTTAACACTGCTATGACTGAATCAATCTTTATGTTCATTATGACTCCCAAAACAGGAGAGAGAATTGTTTCTGGAGTCTTCAAAACTTTGGTTGCTGTGAATAATTAAAATGGAAAATCATGCATCTGAAGCTGTCAAACTGCAACTGACACCATTGCCTATATTCTAATATTTAATGTCTGCCACAACACCAGAAAAAAAAATTGCAAGAGCTAAACACTACCCATGTGAACACTGATATTCTTTCCTCTGGGAAGCCTTCAATGTGTTATGTATATTTATTTCTTGGACATTTAAAAAGTCTACAGCAAAACACTGTTTAGCATAGGGCTGCTACAGAAAACACAGTTTAACCCACATATAACACATACTGAAAATATCCAAATTCTAGTATAAAAGGCTTTCTGCGTCTCATCTTGGAGCTTTATCTGTGGCTTCAAGCAGTAGGATTGCTTTACCTACACTGCTGCTTTTCTGCTCTTCCAGTACAGTATTGATTTAAAAAAACAACAGTCTACTCTGTAAATATCAATGTCTTTTGGATCTGGAGCATGCTGCAAGCTGCTTCATAAAAATCAGCCTACCGGGCAAGCATTCAGGGTCAGTGTAGTGAAATACAAGGCAAGTTTAAAGAGGTAAACAGCAGAGGGTTTCAGGACAGAGAAAAAAACAATTCTGGATTTTGAAGGATATGAACAAAACTATAAAACCTGTTTGAATGGTAGCAATGAAATGAATGCAAAGCCATGAGAAACTCTTAAGTACAATGTTCTGCTATAGGATCTTGGAGAAAATACAGAATTACCAGAGGAACACTGATTATTTCTGCACTGGGAAATGGGAGGAAATTGCCCTGTCCTCTCTCAGTACAGCTCTGCTGATAGATAAGGCAGGAAGAGTGATCCCAACTCCTCACTTCTACCCATTGACTGTCATATCTCTTATTCCACACAGGTCCCACAACTCCAGGAATCAGCTTTCCCAGGAGTGGAAAGAACTGCTAGGGGAAAGGAAAGTGGAAAAGAACTCCAAGCATCATCATTTTCCACTGATGGATTGCTGGATCCAACCCTATATCTGAACTGGCCAACTATGGTTTGTTCCCTAGGATTCCAAGCACCATGCTTCACTTTAAAAAAAGAAAAGATCTATTTATTTATTTTTTAAAAAATTGACAATACTATACATAATGTTAGATTGCTTCATTTTGGAAACCGCACTTTATAGTGAAACAGCAAATCACTGTTTAGCAATTCAGGCAGAAAAGCAAACTATTGTTGGCCACAACCCCAGAAATATATATTTATCTGGCCACTCATGAAGAGAAGAGGATTGTTGCTAGCCCAAGGATTCACATAGTAACAAACTATAGTTTACTGTTATCTTTGAACCAAACTGGAATATGCTAAGACTTTACAAAGACTGGTTAGACATCTTTTTGTGGGAATTGCATAGAATCATGAAAAACATTCTGATTGCTGCAGGCGCATACCAAATTTGTAACAAATATGGAAGAATGTCCTTTGTATATATCTATCTGAAAGAAGAAATACCTGCCTTCTTACCTATGAATTTTAACACTTTTTTAAGGATATATCCAGTACAGAAGAGCTGAATTTGATGTACTTAAAAAGAAACAGTTATATGGAATGGGAAATGTCTTGTCCAATGGTAAGGGTGGTCAAAATGCAAGCTATAAATTTTGTTGTTAAAATATGCCAGAATCCTAGCCTTACAGAGGATAGCTCCTCTCCATGCTTATTGCCTTCTTTATGATAAAAAGCTGGAAGACCAACATCTTACCCTGTCTGACAATCCAGAAAACTTAATTACTTAGTAAGACAGGCTTCAACATTGCCTGCATCCTTTGCTCATCCCAGCCTATCTCTTCCCTAAGGGTCTTCTTTTTGCTTTGATTATGTTAGGTTCTTAATACATCGCCAGAGTTAGTTTCACCCTTATTCGTTTATGAAATTAACAAAGAAATAGTTCGAGCAAATTCATATACATTCTGCATTTTGACAGTAAGCAAACAGCAATTATCCAAAGTACATAATTGCCCCATAATGCACTGAAGAAAAAAATAGCAAAAAAAAATCTGAAGAGAGTTGCAGAAATGAGGCTCTGACATCTAGTAAACCATTGAAACAATTAATGCACCAGATTAGCAGCCAGCAAAATGATAAAATGCGTTCAGCTTTTTGGGGCACCTAAACCCACAAGTCTTTTCGTAGGAATTGTGGTGTTTTGGAAAGTATTAATTGACAGTTGCTGCACAAAAATCATGCAACATTGGCGGCGATTGAATGTTGGAGGGGAGGGACCTATGTGGGGAGGAGAAGTGGGTTTGCTTAAGCTTCTAAGAGATAAACAGTATCTTGGCAGATAGGAATGGCCAGATAAATATATATTTCTGGGGTTGTGGCTTGCTTCCAGAGATGGAAATAGGTGACAAACATAAGACACAGCCATTATTGTCTCCTAGAACTGCACTGGTGTAGGCTGCATATACTAAAAGCCCCTGAGGGGGTTGCAGCACTCCTGGGTTTCTCCCTGCTCTCCAGCCACTAGTGTTTTACTGGTCAGACCAACACCACTATTGTCCAGGTCAGAGGCAAGCACTTGCAGGACTTCTGGTGATTGCCCCCACTGATGGCTGGGATCTGTTATATGGCTTAAATCCAAATACAGTTGGTTTATACCTCTCTACTGAGCCCTATTACAAATCTGTCCCAGTTTGCATAAGTGTGAGTGCCTGTTCTTCAGTTGCCACCACCCCAAACTATAATCCAGCCACTTACATTTACTGGTAGTCTTGGGCCACCAGTAAAGACTGTCACTGTGCATGTGGATAAGGCAGAGTTTCCCAGCTACTGAGTGTGTGTGTTGAGCAGCTAGATGGCTCGGGAGGTCTTTGAACACAGTCTAATTTCTTGTCAGTAAAGACTTTATTTACTACAAGTTAATAAACCAGAGTACATTACAAGGGGAAATGACTATCATACACAATTGGCTATAGTAGATCTAGAAAAGGGGGGGGGAGCTCATCTCCATGACCTTGCAGTGGGGATTACTTCAGCATCCCTACTTTTGGCAGATGGTAGAATGAACACTGATCCTGGCTCCTGACCCGATCTTGGCATTTGAGTCACATTAACAGGTTGTTCAGACATTTTAAGCCCTTTTTTGCCCTAGCAGGCTGAAAATCCCTTATTCAGCCCAGAGTTAAGGAATCTTCTCCCCTCATGGGAATGTAGGGCCCTACCTCCAATCACTCTAGAGCTCAT
The DNA here is from genome assembly GCA_029233225.1 of Lepidodactylus listeri. NCBI lineage: Eukaryota > Metazoa > Chordata > Lepidosauria > Squamata > Gekkonidae > Lepidodactylus > Lepidodactylus listeri. The sequence goes on from JARCFY010000002.1 coordinate 105,651,320, forward strand.
GTCCCACACATTTCATTATATCCTGCTCATGTTTGGCAGCAGCCATCTATCTTGCCCTTCTTGGCAGTTTGGGCAAATGACTCTCTTTTCACAGAAACACTTTGCTGAACACAGCAAACACAGAAACAGACTCCTGTTCCCAGAGCACTGGATCCCCCTTGGTGAGCTTCGAGACAACTTACATCTCTCGTCCATGACAAGGCCCATATCAGACTTTTGATCATTTTGCTTATTGTATTTTCTGTGTTTGAATGCTCAAAAACTAACAGTTGGGAGGGTCACAATCTGTAACCCACCTCACCCCAATTCAGTTCTCTAACTCATGTACCATCTCTAATGCTGTTACTTTTTATACTGCTATATCAGAGGAAAACCAGTCTAGATAAAGCAGTGTGAAGAACTGTGATATTTTAAGTTGCAGAATAGTTCCTCATACATAGCAATACATAGGTGCATTATCAAAGTTCATTACTATTTTGGTTTAATTTAAAAGTCAGGGTTTTTTTCAATATTTTGGTAGTACTTGGGATAAGTTGAGGTCGTCTTTTCCCCAAACATAATTTGATAGTTGGTGTTAGAACTGATGACATTTTTGTGTAAAAATGACATAACAGACCCTAACAGAACAGAAGAAGCCAGGAAAACAGGTAGGTACAAATGCTCACAACAAATATGTACAAAGCCTAAAAAGACCCCTAAATGTGGCATACTTGTATGGCCATAGCAACGTAGCAGGTCAACATGCCATGATCTGTTAACTCAGTATACTGTCTAAAAAGGTCATGTATCCTAAGGAATGCTGAGTCTTTCAGTCTCCATGCTTTTTTGGCAGTTACAAAACGATAAACTACTGAACTCAGAGAGTGCAACAGCATACTTGTGTTAAATCCTCTCCCCTTTAGTTTACTGACCACGGAAATTCATAAAAGCTTTCTTTGACCCTTTCTCATTGCATAGTTTGCCTTATAGCTGTTGCAAAGGGTGCCTATGTGTACACATAGCATAGAAGCTGAAAACCAAGGTGAACAGGAAAAATACATGACATAAAGAGGCTGTATTTCCCTCCAGTAATTTTTATTATTATTTCATAAACTCCCCTCCAGGTGATCTTGGGCATCTCAGTGAATATCAATCTTCACACAGCAGGTTTTGATGAATACTCCAGCTCATCACGGAAGGAAGGGACAAAAAATAATATAAGAGCTCAGGAAATATTAGTGGGCTCAGCATGGCTGGGATGTTTATGACTAGTGAGCCATGAACATGATACAGAGGATTCTTGTCCCTTTTTTAGTAAAAAAGCGAGACAAAAATCAGTAGGTGTGCCAGTAATCAGTTTGAATTAGATAACTGAAAGTGCAGAGACTGCAAACAAATATCTACATTTTATAAACAGGTAAACGTATAAAATTAACTTAGTTCTGAGTTCTTCTCACTTAGTAGGGTTACCAACTTCTACGTAAGGCGTGAAAATCCCCCAGAATTACCCCTGATCTCCAGAGTGCACAGATCAACTCCCCTGGATAAAATGCTTTGGGGAGTGGAATCTATGGCATAATACTCTGCCAAGATGCCTCCCTTTTCCAAACCCTGCATTCCCAAGGCTCCACTCCAAAATCTCCAGGAATTTCCAAACCAGAGTTGGCAATCCTATCTCACTACATTCTATTTCTGAGATTCTGCAAATACAAGGCTTTAAAGTACTGCTCCTAAGTACAAAGCTTGACCACAGAATTAACATCCTAGTTTTTACTCTGCTTCCTTCATTCTTATTTACACTATCTATACCATTATACAATGTAACAAAATTGTCAGTTTGATTCCTATGTTTTTTACATGTGCATGTAGGTTGCCAGTTTGGTGTAGTGGTTAAGTGCGTGGACTCTAATCTGGGAGAACCCGGTTTGATTCCCCACTCCTCCACTTGCACCTGCTGGATGATTTTGGGCAAGCCATAGTTCTGGCACAGCTGTTCTTGAAAAAGAGCAGTTTTTGTCAGAGCTCTCTCAGCCCCACCTACCTCACAGGGTGTCTGTTGTGGGGAGGGGAAGGGAAAGGAGTTTGTAAACTGTTCTGAGATGCTTTGGGTAGTGAAGGGCGGGGTATAAATCCAATCTCTTCTTCTTCTAGGTGCACTTGGAAGTCATGGAGACCTCTGGTAACTGACTCTGTGTACATGTGGAGGTCATGGTGACCTCTGGTGACTGATCCCTACTGGAGGCCAGGAAAATATTCAGAGAGGTGGCTGAATAAAGCCTGTCCCTGATATTTCAAACAGGTCTCCCATCTGAGTACTTGCCAAAGTCAGCCTTGCTTAGCTTCACAAGATCTGACAAGATTAGGCTTGCCTGGGCTATCCAGGTCAGAACCAGTTTGATTCCTGTGTTGATACCCATAACCTTTAAAAATATTTTAAAACCATTTTTTCTAAGGTTTTAGCTTAAAGACTTACATTGTTTTTATACTCAACTAAGGTCTGATCACCAATTTAAGCTGCAGACAAATTTATCATTAAATGCACAGCATGCCTCTATAGAACACGGTAGTCTTTGAAAGATATGCATATTCTATAAACACATGGGAGAAGATGAAAGACACAGAACAATGAGCTGTGATTGGCTGTGACACTCTACTGCAGTTCTACCTTTTTCAGATGAGTATCTTCCCATCCCATGTGTTATACATGCTCACCAGTAGGCACACGGCAGGTCAAATGCCACTGTCTGCTGTAGAAGCCGTAATTTGGTCCATTGAATGAATATGCACTCATTATCAGAATCATGATAGTGGTTCAAAACATGCTGAGGCTGATGCTTCTAAGGCAAGTTTTTTCTGAGAATGGTGTTTGGGCATTTGAATGTACTTATTTTCTAAAGAGTAAGCAGCAACTAATTTTGTCAACCACATTTTAAAAATGTTTTCTGTATAGCTATAGCCTGCCTTAGAAATTACCTTGCTGAAGTTTCACTTTAATTCTGCTACTGACTGACTGGAAAACAGGTAACACATTTTTATGGTATGCTGGCAGGAAATATGAAGGTTAAGTGCAATACAGTACAATGTTTGTATTGTAACATCAGATATATAACTTCTTGGGTTTTTTAATGAGTTTTTCTTTTTAATTTGCTCTCTTCTTATCAGCCCGGTCTTGTTCTGTACTGATGGTTCCTAATTTGTTTCTGGCCCAGTTCAAGGTACTAGTGCTGACCTTTAAAGCACTATATGGTTTGGTAGCAACGTACCTTAAGGATCACCTACTCCCCTATGAACCTAACTAACCACTGCATTCATTTTCTGAGCCCCTTCTCTGAGGGGGCAACCTCAGAGAAGGTCTTCTCAAACAAACAAAATAAATTATAAATTGAACTGTTGTTGGTGAAGGGGAAACCCCTTTTAATTATCAGATCACCACCTAGTCTCCCCTCCTCCTGTGAATTTAAGACAACTGAAAAATATAAAATGTATGAATAAGATCAAAAGTGATTACGGAGAGCCAACATTTTCAACTCTGGCAAAGTACTACACAACATTTTCTCATCTCAGCAGTGTCCCATCTTACAGTTCATTTATGTTAAAACAATAATTTTAGTTAAGGTTTCAAGTGATTTAAAATAACAATGGATGGAAGTGGTAGAAATTTGTTTGTTGTTGCCTGTGAGATTTCCAGATACATTTCAGGTAGTTTCCTTAAAAACACATTAAACAGGTTATGCTACACTCCAGACAGCATTTTTTACAGACCAGTGGCCCCATGTTTTCAAGGTGAGAAGAACATATAATTGCAAAAGAAATTCATCCATACAGGTACTATTGTTATTGTGCTGCTCAAACAAACTACTGTTTCTGCAGTTCTTCATGAATACATTTTAAATATATATCCTCTCCAACTGTTGCATAATACAATTATGACATCCTGATACCTTGCAGTACATTTTTTCTATTACTTGAACATCTGAAAGAACAGACAGTTAAAAGAACAGTTGTTTAAAAAACCCTCAATAAATTATAATAATTTGAAGTCAAAATACTTCTGGGTCACTATTCCAAAAGGGCTGAAGATGCTGACCTTTATTCTTCCCCCCCTTAACAGCAGAGATTTTTCTTAATGAAATTATGAATCTCTGATGAGCATCCCTGAAGTGAAGCAATGCTGAAACATTTTAATGTTTAGTAGGTTGCGCAAAAATGAGACACTCGGTAGGCAAAACAGAGTGAGTGATACTCTGTTCAGGAGCAAAGCAGAGATATTTGTTCCTCAGGGTGCAAAACACAGAGTGCTGTGCAGATAACGATTCGTCTAGAGTCTGGTCATAACCCAGTGAACTGACTTTGAAGAGATTTCTTTATTCCAATTTACAATGTCAATGTGGATCTCCTACAGACTACATGTTTGGGCAGGATCCTCAGTGCTTAATTTTAATGAGGGGTGCCAAGTTTCATTCCTGCCTAGAAGACATGCCTTCAGCCTTGCCGTCGTTTTACAACAAGGCCAGGGTAGCCTCTCTGGACTGGGGGGGGGGGCCCTCCAGAGGCCAATCCTGGGTTTGACAAGCTGTTAGGACCTTAACAGGTATCTCTCCTAGTAATGATGACATCCATATTGATTGAATACTGTTGCATGGTTTCAAGCTTCAATGCTTTATTCCAGTTTCAACCCATACTAGCTTAAGAAGAGAGGGGATAATGGTAAAGATTAGTGACCAAGCAGCCAAGGATAGTTCAACACATTGATGATACTAAAAATATTTTCTCTGTTTACCTCCTGTATTTCAGTGTTTATGATCCATTCCTAATTTACAATAAAGCAGTACCTAGCCTGGTCTATATAGTTCATCTACATCAATACTGATATTTCAATTAGTTTTTCAGCAAGAACACAATTCTCTTAGTGGAGCTTCAAAAAAGCTTTTTATGTTTTCAAGGTAGACCATCCCGCCCCCCACCTCCGAGGAACATGTATATGGGCATCAAGAATTTTGTCATGTTAACTAGAAGCTATTCTGGATCTTACAAATCATAGATTTCTTCCATGAACTGGTATGTAGTTCAAACCCCATGAAAATGAATGAGTCGCATGCTTCATTTTTAAGGGATATCAATTTGATGACAAAGAATAGCATCAGTGGAGTGGATTGTGGGCCCAGGGGCAAGGAAGGGAGGGAGGGTGAAGAAAGAAGCACCACAACACAACTAGTTTGGAGGAAATTCCGGCAACAATTTTTATTGAACACAACCACAGGAGCATTGGCACAGCATGGGGATAGATCCTGCACTGGGTGACCTGCCTGTTGCCCAATACCCCCCCCCCTCCCAGTCCACCTGCTGGGGTTGGTGAAACCAGAGAGCAGCAAGTCCCAGAATCCACATGGGTGTCAGCTGGTGCATGGTTTCCTTGCCACCTAATGATGAGCTGGACATGTGGCTGAATGGCTCTGCCCCCAAGACCCCTTAAGGGAGGTCTTGGTACAGCTTTCCACCCAAAAGGATCCATCCCAATGCCCAAGTCACCCAACCACGCTGCGACAAGCAAAGTAACACTATAAGCTAAAATGTACCAAAATGTAACCCGCAACAACCAAAAACATAGGGAGGGTGGGAGGGAAAGCCATAAATAACTGGGGGCGAAGTTGTTTAGCAAAATATAGCAGCCAAGTGCTATATTTGGATATTTGGAGTGAGACTGGGATTCAGGGGTCTGCCTTGCAGTGACTTTTCTTGTTCCTTCAGGGTTGGGGACAAAGGGTGGCATTAGGGGAACAGCTGTTCCAAAGGCACCCGCTAATTTGTGCAGTGCCCCAAGAAGCAGTACTTTCCCCAATGTTATTCAACAACTACATGCACCCCTTGCCCAGATTGCCCAGGGGCATGGGCCAAGATGTCACCAATATGCGGACGACACCCAACTCTATCTGTTGTTGGGCAGCCAGTCTGACTTTTGCCCAGAAGATCTGGACCTGGCACTGCAAGCTATGGCTGGTTGGCTTAGACTGAGCCAACTGAAACTGAATCCGACAAAGACGGAGGTCCTGTGCACGAGGGAGCGGTCCAAGGGTAGGAGTCCCACTCCTGACCTTCGATGGGGCACTGTTGGTGCCAGTGTCAGAGGTGAGGAGTTTGGGAGTGCTCTTGGATGCCTCCCTAATGATGGAGGCCTAGGTAGCAGCTGCTGCAAAGTCAGCCTTTTATCACCTCTGACTGATTAAGCAATTGGTTCCCTTCCTCGAACGCAATGACTTGGTGACAGTGATCCACATGATGGTCACCATAAGACTGGATTGTTGTTATTGTTGTTGTTGTTGTTGTTAGTAGTAGTATTTATTTTTCTGAATCGCCCAACCCCGCAAGCGGGCTCTGGGCAATTTATAGCATTAAAACAGATAAAATACAATCAACATGTTAAAATTATTACAATGCACTAATAGAACAACCAATCCAGATGGCAATCAGTTCCTTTTTTGCCAGCTGCCATGCTCTCTGTGAAGCAGGGTGGGGAAGAGAATGCAAAGCCAAAAGTAAAAAAGGAGGGTGCCCGTTTTAACCATTGCTGTCCTCAACCAAAAGCCTGGCGGAACATCTCTGCCTAACAGGCCCTGCAGAATTGCATCAGATCCCACAGGGCCCTGATGTTATTCGGCAGAGAGTTCCACCAGGTCAGGGCCAGGATCGAAAAGGCTCTGGCCCTGGTCGAGGTCAGCCAGACCTCCCTAGGGCCAGGGATCACCAGTAAGTTGTTATCAGCTGATCTCAGTGCTCTTCTGGGGACATATTGGAGGAGGAGGTCCTGAAGGTACATGGCTCCCTGACCGCTCAAGGCCTTAAAAGTCAACACTAATACCTTAAACCTGATTTGGTACTCCACCGGTAACCAGTGTAGCTGGCACAGCACAGGTAGTATATATGCTGTCCATGGTATTAACGCAAAGACTCACTCTGCCGCATTCTGAACCAGTTGGCGCTTCCGGGTCAGTCTCAAGGGCAGGCCAGTGTAGAGTGAGTTACAGTAGTCCAGTCTGGAGGTAACCGTTACATGGATTACTGTGGCCAGGTAAGGGGGCTACAGGAAATCTCTAATTTTCTCTACATGGGGCTATCCGTGTCTCAAATCCGGAAGCTACAGCTGGTGCAGAATGCGGTGACCAGGCTGCTGTTGGGTCTTCCCTTGCAGCAGCACATCCAGCCTGTGCTAAAAGCACTGCATTGGCTGCCTATAGTGGACTGAATTCAAATCAAGGTGCTGGTTCTTACCTTTAAAGCCCTTTATGGTCAGGGGCCTACATACTTGAGGGACTGCCTTCCCCACATGTTCCCCAGAGAGCACTACAATCAGGGTCCCAAGATCGTTTGGCCCTTCCAGGCCCCCAAGAAGCCAGGCTGGCTTTGATGAGTGCCAGGGCCTTCTCAGTGGTGGCTCCATACCGGTGGAATGAGCTCCCAGAACACATCAGGGCCCCGTGGGACCTTTTACAGTTCTGCAGGGCTTGCAAGACGGAGCTCTTCCATCAGGCCTTTGATTAGTGAGCCACACTTAACCAACTGAGGCCTTGGCCCCAGCACGAATACCACCATCGACAGCCAGCACACGCCGATATGACCCAGACTGAGTTGCCTGCTGACTGTACCTTTATGCTATTGACACCTCATCATCGCCATATGATATGCACTAGAACTTTATGCAGTGTTTTTATATTTATATTTTATCAAATTCTCTGTATTAGCTCTTTAATGGAATTTTATGTGAGCTGCCCTGAGCCTGCTTGGGTGGGGAGGGCGTGATATTAAACAAACAAACTCCAAACTCCAGGTCTGCCTGGAGCTCTGCCCCTCCAGGCTGGCCCAGGAAGAATGCAACTGGCTGTCTTATGGCTGCCCTGGGACCATGCCCGAGAGGAGTACATGGTCAGCACAGAGCTGACAAAAAGGCCTTCCTTCACTTGTCCCTGGCCCCAGATTACAAATATGGTAGTCTCTGGGTAAACCTGTGCTGCTGCTTGCTGCATATTCCAACACAAACACCCTCATCACTGCATCCCTGTGTGGGTTAAACTAAGCACGACTCTATTAATCATTTGTGGAGATGAAAAACTGACAAAGCACCCAGTGAAAATAAAATGACATCTGCTGCTTTGCATATGCTGCTTTATTTAAGTATACATTAATTTTAAATGATTAATCCAAAATCCTGTCAGGACCAAGGATTGTGGTTTTTTTTATGAAAGACCAGTGTTTGTAGGGCCTCAGAGCCTCTAGATTGCTAACATACAATACTGAGGGAGGGATGGCCAACAAAAGCTGGACAAATTGAAGAAGGACACTAAAAAACACCTAGCTTCTTCAACTGTATTTGATTCTTGTTAAATGAGGTATCTGAAAAGTAGATGCAGCAGAACGTTGTTATTATGTTTGTGTTCATACTGATGAGCCTATTCCACCTTATTTTTATTCATAATTTCTATTATGTAATCTGAATGCATGTTTTCCTTGCAATAATACGCATAAACTACTCCAGGGTATCTATTTTATAGGATTACTGCACTTCACTAAAGTACATATCGTCACTAGGTCTTTGACTTCTAAATCTACTGAAGGCATACTGAGTAGTGGGAAACTGTGCATCTTGTTTATTGCTTAATTTTTATTTTGAGCAAGAGACATACAATCAAGCTCCATTAATTTAAAACATGTCCCCAGCCCATTTTTCTTTGCTCTTGGTTATTAGTAAGATGCTAGGATGGGATCTGGGGCCTAGATATAATTTGGTGCTTCAGGACAAAATGAAAGAAACATACCCAAACTAGAAATTATTATTGTGATTCTCCTTTGGCAGAACATAGGAATCTATTCAAGAATAAGTCGTATGATATAGAGATGATCTGGTTCAGGGAATATCATTTTCACCTAAATGTTATTGTTGGACTCTGAAGTGTTCAAATATTTGTACAGCTTTCACTTCAAGTCATAGGCTACTTAATGATTCCCCATCATTTCCAGAACAATCCAGAATCACCCCTCTTCACACAACCAATGACACGTTGGATCCTGGTTTGAATCTATATACTAATTCCCAAAGTGCCCCCTCTGTGCGGATATCTAAATCCGCACATCAGGAGCACTTGGGAGGCAGAGAGATTTTTCTGCACACTTGGGGGACTCTCCAAGTGTGCAGAAAAATCCTAAAACTTAAAAAAAAAACTTTGGGGGAGATATTTAAATCTCCCCAAAAGTTAAAGAGCATTCCCTGTGCATGCGCAGGGAATGCTCTGGGAACTGCAGCGGTCTGGCGGTTGAGAGGCACTGAGGCCTCGCCACCAGGAGGGAATTGGCAGCCCAGTGGCTGAGAGCTGCTTGGGGCTCCATGCTGGTGCTGGGGGGTGGGGGGAAATCGGTGACCTGGGCTGAGAGCAGCTCAGGCCTCACCACCAGTACTGGAGGGAAATCAGCAGGCCTGGTGGCTGCGAGCCACTCAGGCCTCGCCGCTGGTGCCCATGGGAGTGGAATCGGTGGGCCTGGCGGCTAGAAGCCTCAGGCCTCACTGTCGGTGTGAGGGGGAAGGATTGGCGGGCCCAGGCCTTGCCGTGGGTGCCAGGGTAGGGTTGGGGGGGAGAAGACTTACCTGCAGCTGCTTCCTCCACTGTGTGGAGCTCCTTCTCCCCCCCCCCCCCGTGAGTATTGCGGGTCCCACCTCTTGTTTCATATCATTTGCAATTTTCATGAAAGTGTCAGGATAGATGAAGAGGCAAAGTTTCACCCTAAAACCTAACCGGTATTTGCATGTTATTCAGCATATGTTTGCAGCTGATTTTAAGAAAAATTGTCTTATGCCTGAAACAATTCTAGCCAATCAGGTACCACATAGGCAACACTTGATCTCACATGATTGCAACTGCCAATCCAGCTTGGCTTCATTGTACTCAACTGCACCCATAAAGTTGCCTTAGAATGAATCACACCAGTGGACTAGCAAAATCCTTACTATCTTCACAGAGTGGCGGCAGCTTTCCAGAGTCTCAAGCGGAGATGTCTCATGTCACATACCACTCAGCTATCCTGGTCAGGGCTGAAAAGCATTAGCCGCAAGTATTTGGTGAAGAGATCCATAATGTTTTTTCAGGTATTCAAACTTTGTAACAATGCAAAGGATAAACTATGTTTTCCCATTTGTTCCATATGTATTTGCTGACTTAATTTACATTCCACTTTTGGTATAGCGGTTAAGAGTGCAGTCTAATCTGGGAGAACCGGGTTTGATTCCCCACTCCTCCACATGCAGCTGCTGGGTGACCTTGGATCAGTCAAAAGTTCTCTCAGAGCTGTTCTCTCAAGAGCAGTCCTCAAGAGAGCTCTCTCAGCCTCACCTACCTCACAGGGTGTCTGTTGTGGGGAGGGGAAGGGAAAGGAGATTATAAACTGCTCTGACACTCCAAGTGAAGGGTGGGGCATAAATTTAATCCCTTCTTCTTCTCCCTAGTGGAGGTTCAAAGTGGCTTACAGCATTCTCACTTTCACCATTTTCTAAGATATATAAAGCAAGTTAATGCTTTTAACTTCTCAGCATGAGGAAAAACATCTTTGCAATCATTTATGTTTCTGTATCATATAAATGAGGTTTAGCCACCAATTTCTTAAGAATGTCAGATGAAGAGCCCTGCTGGATCAGACCAGTGGTTCATCTAGCTAGCTGTCCTGTTTCACATATGGCCAACTCTGGAGAGCCAGCAACCAGGCATAGAAACCAAGACCTTCCCCTGATGTTGTCTGCTGCAGTTGATATTCAAAGGTTTACTGCCTCTAAATGTGGTTGTTCCCCTTATCAGGACAATTTCTTGTATGTGTGATGTAGTTTAAATAGCACTGTATCCACAACTATTATTTTTGAGAACTGTAAATAAAAACACACACTAACCTATACATGTATCAATCATGAAAGAAAACAACGTTTTAATATGTTTTAAATGCAGGATGCAAAATTGATAGTTACCTGATTCACTTAGTAGCATAAACCATGCCCTGAGTTCAAGTAAACCATGCCCTGAGTTAAACAGATACTTTTGGTGGCATAAAGGGGGGGGGGGGGGGGGACGGACCGGAAAACAACTAGAAAGCTGCATGATGCAGGCAAGGCTAAGTGAATTTTGCATAAATATGTAGAAAGACAGGGAAGAGCTCTTCTGTTACAGTTGTCTCATGGCAGGGGGAATGATCTCCAAAACAGCCACCTGCAATAGAGGACATTTTTGCTCTTCGATTTTACTTAGATTAATTTTGTTTGTCAGGGCTTTATTTAATTGATAGTGGAAGGTTAATAAAACAAGATGGCATGAAGTCTCTTTTTTAAGTTGTCAAAAGCCTCAGCCTTTTGCCCCACAGCAGTAATCTCCTAGGTTGTGAATCACCTAAGAATGGCTTCTCAATAAATCACAGCTAAGAATAGAAAATTGTAAAGCTGTCAGGATATGTCACTTACCTGCTGAAAACTAAAGAAATGTTCTGTGTTTGGAAGTAGCCAGGATCTGCAGAATGGAAGTTGTTGTAGATTCATTCATGAGAATCTGGACATTAGGACAGTTAATTTTTAAACTGGTTTAACTCTTGTTTCTATCAGAAAAGGAACTATTAATTGACACCGCAAAGAGACAAGTAATTGCTGACATTCAATGGCCAATCAGTCTGAATGATTTCACAGAGCTCTGTATATTTAAAACTTCATATTACTAGTACAAAGATCCGTCATCGCAATACTGAGGAAAAAACCTGCACGGAATATAGTTGAAAGTTAAGTCTACAATTTATACACTTAAAGTATATTTGATTGGTATAAATAGTGTGCAATGCATCAGGCAGTTTAGACTACTATTTTAATGGAACTGTGGGTTAGGAAAAGAAAGCTATAGATCATCTGTTTCAGAAATGATCGACTTTGATAATCTTTGGAACCATTCTGTTCTTTAATGAGTGGTCTGGGAGAAGGCAGTACCCTAATAAAGTTGGCACTATCTAGCAATAAGGGCTTCACTGTTAACACTGTTAGTAGACAGCACGTGCAACAGAGATAAGTATCATTATCATCTATAGTGTTTCAGCAACTGAAAATGGACACAAGGGGGGACGACACAAGATGATCTGGCCCCACTATACTGCGGTCCCCGTTAGGAATGGCTTTCTGTGGCATTTTTTAAAGGATCAAGTTCTTCTGTAAAATGATATTGGCACCATGGGTTGAACCTGTGGTCGCCGGAATGCATAGTTTGTCCCTGTGAAGCCCCACATGGGAAAATAACAAACTGAGGCCGAGGACAGACTGGCAATCTGGCCCGCTCTGCCTCCGCTTCTAAAGCGGAGGCAGAGAGGGCGTCCAGATTGCAACAACTGTCCCCCATCGGCGGGCCGCACTTACCCGCATGCAGGGCGCTTTCCACGCTTTGCAGCCGGAGACCTCTTGGAACTGGTCTCCGGCCGTCTGGGCGCACGTCCCTGCCGCTTCCTGGCAGTGTGGACGCGTCACAAAGCGGGGCCAGAAGTGTGAACCGGCTGTCCTGGCCGTGCTTCGCTGGAACAGCTGCTCGCCGCTCGCCACCCCAGTGGAGGCTCCAGGGGCCGGCGGAGGAAGAGTGGACGCACCGGTCCACCTCCTTTCAGGTGAGGTCCCGCAGCACTGGAGCCAGTGCGAATGGGCAGCCACAGGACGGGTTGGCCCCGGGGCTTTTTCGCCCGCTTGCACTGCACTCCAGTTTGCCAGTCTGTCTTCAGCCTGATTTACTATGGTAAAAAGGAAGATGGGTGTGAGCACTTGCCGAATAAAGCCTATAGTGCTGCCGCCTTTCCAACTGGTGCTTCTTTTGCAGCATCAATAGCCATGGAACAGTGCTTGGCAAAAGTAGACCAAGAAGATGAGGTAGCTGCTCAGAGAACTGCATCAGTGGACAGCCCATGATGTAAAGATGCAAACGTCACCTGAGCTCTAGTGGAGTGCACATAGATCTGAAAGGGTCAGTCAACATACACCAACTCATAGAAAAGATCATCCATCAAGAGACAGACTGCACTGAAATCTTTCCACCTTTATTTGGGCCATTAAATGAAATAAGCAAATCTGAATCCTTTCTAAAGGGGTTTAATCTGTTAATTTAGAAAAGCAATGCATCTAATGAATAGATTGAGTGTTCATGAGCACTGTCAGGTTGTGGGAAAGACACTGGGGGGTGACGTATCCTGTTTAATGTGGGGATGAGTTGAGAGAAAGGAGAAGGCATAGAACAGAGTCCCTGACCAAGGTGTGTGGAAGGAGACCCTTAGAGTGCCTCAGCCTCATGCAGCTAGGGAGCAAAAGGATCCATACTTTTTTCTTTTCTTTTTTTACGTCAGGTTGACAAAGGGAGAAGGTAATCTGAGTGGAGTTTCCATTTATTTATTGTCTTTACTGTTTTTGCAACCAGAGTAATAAACAACAAACCCTCATCCCACTATAAACCTTGTTCCATGGGAAAACATGGAAGAATTTAAAAGTTGCTACTGCAAAAGTTGCCATGTGATTTGACAACAGCTGCTAGAAATTTTGCCACATGCAGAGTAGTTTGTTTGTCTTCGTCTCTAAGTAACCAGGATGATTTTGCTTCTATGCTTTGGAAGTATACGTCTATACTTTGGAGTGGAGTTTCCTTTTGTTGAAGTGAGGGCACTAAGTGAGAAAATCAACAAGGTGATTCTTGGGCCGAGGACAGACTGGCAATCTGGCCCGCTCTGCCTCCACTACAAAAGCGGAGGCAGAGCGGCCATTCAGACTGCCGCATCTGCCCCGAGGAGGCGGCCCGGACGCATTGCGTCCGGCGCTGCGCTCCTCCTGCAGCAGCTGGGCACCCTCTGGCGGGTGTGAATGTGCGCCGGGAGGGGGAGCTGTGCGGCATTCGCACGCCGCCGTAGGAAGCTGCCCGTAGTCTGAACACTGCGGGTGGCTTCCTTCCGGCGGCGTGCAAATGCCACGCGGCGGGGGCAAGTCCCCCCACGCCTCTGCGGCGTGGCAGAATACTAGTCTGTCCTCGGCCTTGGTCCCTGTTATATGGACTGCTTGCAACATTGTGTGGATGGTAATGCACCATTACCAAATTATTGTGGTTTCCTGTCACAGGGTAAAGGAGACTGCCCCCCCTACACACACACTTGTTCAGGTTAAAACATAGTAGTGAGATTATCAGTTGCTATTTGAATAGTCTTTCCAGTCAGGTGCAAGGGAAGGGAAGCAAGTGCATAGTGCACTTTTTGGAGTTCCAAACCATCTATATGTAATTGAGCTTCTCTGGGGGACTACTTCCCACTGGCTATGTGTAGCCTAGAATGGGCTCCTCAACCTATCAGAGAAGCATCTGTAGTCAAGGTTATATTAGGAAGGGCAATACCAAATGAAGTACTGCTTAGCAGATCATCTCTGGTTGTCCACCAGAAGAAAGAATGTTTTGCTGGCCTGGGGATACTGAGCCACTTGGGACTGTTGGTGCAGAAGGAGACTGAACTGACAAATAAACCAGAGGTTGGTGTTCTCATGCATAGCCTTGAGTAAAGGACTTGCAGTGGTGCTGGTGGCTTTGAGACACATTAACTTTTGAATGAGTAAGGCTGGTTGCAACCTGATACATCAAAAGCGATGAATCAGTGCATGAATGGCAGTGATCTTTTCCTGAAGGATGGAGGAGTCTAATACTGTGCCTAAACAGCAGATTCTCTGGGTTGGTACTTGTCAGGATTTTTCAAAGTTGACCTGGAGTTGAGGATCTGAGAGTGCAAAGAATCAGTTGGATATGTGCTAACAGCATATCTCTTGAACTGTTTACTATTAGCTAGTCATCAAAGTAAGGGAAAATGTGGCACTCAGTTTTCTTGGGTAAGCTACAACTATGGGCATAGCTTTTGTAAAGACCCGGGTGGGGGGAGATAGCAAGGTCAAAGGGTAGAAACATGAGTAGGAAATTGGTGGGGCTGCTTTGGAAACTGAGGTAATTCTTGAACTTCTGGGCTATGGAAATATGCATCTAGTAATCCTATGGTCATGAACCAGATGTTTGGGTACAATAGCAGTAGCACGTCTGACAGAGAAATGATTCCAGACTTTTTTTTACAAGGAGAAATTCCTTTAATTCCTGAGTGCCAGGGTGGGCCTCATCCCCTTCTCTTTTTTCCACTAGAAAGTTTCTTAAAATAAAATAAATTAAAACCCAGAGCAGGAATTTGTTCAATGGCTTGTTTGGCTAGGAATGCACTTTCCTCCATCAGAAGCTGAGGGTAGAGGAGTTTTTTGTTTTGGGTTTCGTTTTGTTTTAGAGCAGAAAGATTTCCTGGAAGAGACATGAACCTTAGGACACAGACTACTGGAAATATGGATAAGACTGGAGTAAGCTTCTGGACTTGGGGATGCAGCCTTTATGTTAATGAGCTCTCTCTCACTCATAGAATGGATGGAACCATCACTTTAATGGTGAGAAGGTGAAGGTGTCATCAGAACTGTAGGAACCTCATTCACTGTTTCTAGAGCACATTTGGTTGGAACAGAATCATGAGACTGGGAACTTGCTAGATGTAAGTCAAGGGGGCTTGGCAGGCATGTAACTGGATCTTTCAGGGTACTTGTGCGTATCCTTGGCCTTCTTTGCAGGTGGTTCAGAGGTGGTGCGAGAGGAAGCTGCAGGGGCTGGAACTGAGGCTGAGGTTGAAACTGCTTTTGGAACTGATGGAATCCAGGCTGATCTTGTAAGCTATTCAGGAGCCTTAGTAGTGCAAGGGATGGCCAGATCCTTGGGAGACTGTGCTGGAGAGGGCTTTTCTCACACAGATCAGCTTTGATGCAGGAGGACCTGTCATTTCTGGCCTTCAGGGTGAATTGCTTACAAATACTGTGCCTAGAAGCAATGTCAAAGTAAGCAGAGGGAATGTTTGTCTCTTTGTGTGAAACTTTTAAGCCATGTACCATACATTTTTGAAGAGGGCTTTTTGAACAATTTTGAGTTGTAAAGCAAACAAGAAAAAATGGAGGGGAATGTTGCAAGACAAAAAAAATAATGATGAATTTACAAAGAGTCCAGTGAAAATGCACCCCAACTCAAAGAGCCTAAAGCCATAAAAGGAAAACCATATTGTCTCTTTTTTATCCAGAAACTAAGAACACCTTCAGGCAAAAAAAAATGGAACAATCTAAAAAGAGACCTCTATCTTGACAATAAAGTGAGAACTGAAGTAGGGTTACACACACACACACACACCCGGCCGCCCTTTTCATGATTTCATGAATGGCCACCCTTTATTCAAGGCAGGATGCAGGTGTGGTAAAAAGGAGTGCCTCGTGTGTTTAGGAGCTCTTGAATTTTCTGTGGCAGGCCTGCACATGCAAAGGACCCATGTGGCACTGCACAGTGACCACAACAATGAACACAATAATTCAACAAATAAGATTCCATGCAAGGAACAGTTTTTTGCCTTGCCCATAGTTGGAATTGTACTTTTAAATTTTCACACTATTCCTATCTAGGATGTCTGCTTCAGTTTCCTGTATGCAGCATTCTCATTCAGGCCTTTGTCAACACAATTTATGATTCAAATCTGAAGCAACACTCAATTGCTTTTGAAGGACAGTCCTTTGAGTGGGAATCAGTTTGGTGTAGTGGTTAAATGTGCAGACTCTGATCTGGGAGAACCAGGTTTGATTCCCCACTCCTCCACTTGCAGCTGCTGGATGACTTTGGGCAAGCCATAGTTCTGTTACAGCTGTTCTCTCAAGGACAGCTCTGGAAAGAACTCTCTCAGCCCCACCTTCACAGGGTGTCTGTTGTGGGGAGGGGAAGGGAAAGGAGTTTGTAAACCGCTCTGAGACTCCAAGTGAAGGGCAGGATATAAATCCAATCTCTTCTTCTCTTCTTCTTCTTTAATGCCTCCACATAAAGATAAGATTGCTGACTTTCTTGACCTCATCTATCTACTGCTTCACCAGTGTGACAACACAATGTCAAATGAAGACACTTAGAGTGAGTTGGCTCCTGTGGTTTGTCAGTGGAAGTCATTGGATGGTCACAGATCTTCCCCACATGTTCTTCCTTTTGGCAGTACCTTCTGAGCCCCAAAAGTTGATTCTTGAGGTCACAGAACCCATGATCAACAGCCATGCTTCCTACAGCAGCCCTCCAATCTGCATGGGTATGAGTTAACATATGTCCCAACACCCCAGAGAACCAACTGCTTGGGGGAGGGGAATATAGAAAAGATCCCTGATCCTTGCACTCATAGATTCCTCAATCAAACCCAATGTTTCTAAATAGACAAAGAACGTTCTTTCAAAGCTATCCCTGTCACACACACAAAAATACTGAAATATATTGACACTAATGAAAATGTTTACAAAAGCCCCTCTCTGTTCAATTCAGCCCTAGTTATTATCACTGGCAGAACAACAGCAACAGCTACCATGCCAAACTAAATATTTCTAGGATATTTCATACAAAAATATATGTGCAACAAAGTTAATTATTCTAGAGTTTTCCTCACCAACTAAGCTGCTTACCTACAGATGATATATATTAATTTGGGTGGTATGAAATATAGATTTAATAGGGAGAGATAACCTGTAAACTGTTCTGCTTGCCGTTGAGTTGCTGAGACTGTGAAGCAAGGCCAGAATCAGCAGTTTCATCAGGCAAGATAGGACCCTACTGGCTTATGGTGGTACAAGATCATTACTGGGCTGGGAGCTACAATATCACTCTGACCATTTACAAAGGAAGCCCTGTTGTGCAGCTTAGACTGGCTGTATCCTCTACTTGCAAGCTGCTAAAGTGACAGGCAGTAGTCCCTCTAACCCTGCAGTAGAGTTCCCACTTCAAAATGCTTCTGACAATGGGCAGAACAATACAAGGTCCTTTTAATGAAATCTTAGAATAGCATGCCTCAAAACACTGTTTCCCTTGTGAGCCACTACTTCTGGTGTGAATGTTTGAGGCTGGCAAGTATAAAGATGTTTTGTTTTATTTAAAAAAAATGTTGTTTATGCTTAGGCTACAAGTGACAATTGGCTAAATTGCACAAATTGTATGGAGCCTACCACTGGGCCTGAGAAAGCTGTGTGGCATTAAGTCGTAGCCGCTGACACTCTTGGGTCAGTTGTGTTGTACAAACTGCATCTTGTCAAGTTGCCCAATGGATGCTGCTGGGCCTGGTTGCAATGGCCTCCCTCTGAGGCAGGAGGAAGCGAAGCAGAGGTGGCCCAGGAGGCTAAAATAGCCTGGCTGCTTTTTAAGTATTGAGCAGGAGGCGATGAATTCAAACAAACAGGCTTTTATTCAGTGACATTGTTCAGCTCAAAAGACAGCTCTATGAAAGCAGCACTTTCATTTATACTGTTCCAATACATAACTTTCAACAATGTAACTATATACAAGCAATACTATTGGACCCAAGCGGGGCTCAGTGATTGGGTATCTAGATTGGCTTCAGGACCAATGGGAATCTTTATTAATCAGCCAATAGGAATTGGAGCTTTAGGATACCAGAGCCCTTTTCAAGCTATTACTGCTTCATATTCTAAACAAACACAACACTCCTCCCCCCTAAGTTCAAACAACAAAGTCCCTTAGGTGCGGGGGCGGTTGCCTGGTCTGTCGGGACCGGTGCGGCAAGGGTGAACCCGATGGAGAATGTCCTCTTAAATCTGAAGACGCCATATGGGCTGGCATGAGCTGTGGTGGCAGATTCAAGGGGGAGCAGTCCGTAAAGTCTGGGAGCTCCGAGAGTTCCGGGGCATGACCCAGCTCCGGTAGGGGGCCTACCTCATTCCGAGCTGGCAGTGGCTTGGCAGACTGTTCCTTTGGGATGTCCCGGGCTGGAGTTGGCAGAGGGCTGCCCTCTGTCAGGCAACTCCCCCGGGTGCTGGCATCTTGTTGTGCCGGGAGATCTCCCAGGCCGGCCTCAGGAACCAGGGTGTGTTGCAAATGTTGTCCCGACGCAGGAACTAGGGAGCATGGCAAGCATTGCTCTGGCTCAGGAACTGGGGAGCGTTGCAAGCGTTGTTCTGGCTCAGGAACTGGAGAGCATTGCAACCGATCCTCTGGCACTGGCAACCGGCGTCTTAGCTGGGCCAGATGTCTGCGACGGACCTGCCCCGTGTCATCCCTCACCTCGTACGATATAGGGCCTGTTGAGCGTACAACTGCTGGAACCCAATGTGGACCTGCCCCATAGTTTTGGGCGTACACCGCATCTCCTGGTACAAAGGACCGAGTGGACCCTGTGGTGATAGGGTCACGGAGGACGTCCAGTGCCAGATTGGGGTGAAGGAGGCTCAGGTGGGTGGACAGCTGGCAGCCCATAAGCAGCTCCGCCGGTGACTTCCCGGTGGTGGCATGTGGCAAGGAGTGCTGCTGCAACAGGAACTCGGCGAACTTGGCTGGGAAATTCCTGTCACCCATCCTGCGGAGCGAGTCCTTGACTGTTTGCACCATTCGCTCGGCCTGACCGTTTGTCTCGGGATGGAAAGGAGCCGAGGTGATGTGCCGGATACCCTGCTTGTCCAGGAAGGTCTGGAACTCTGCAGAGGTGAATTGAGTTCCATTGTTAGACACGAGGAGGTCCGGCAAGCCGAAGGTGGCGAAGAGATGGTCTAGGCAGCAGGCAATGATGGCTGATGTCATGGAGGTGACAGGGATGACCTCCAACCACTTGGAATACGCATCCACGATAAACAATAGTGTCCGGCCCTGGAAGGGCCCAGCAAAGTCCACGTGAATGTGGGACCACGGGCTCCTCAGATTCCCCCATGGATAAACAGGAACCTCTGGTGCTGCTGGCCTCAACTCCTGGCACGGCTGACACGTCCAGACCCACAGCTCAATCTGCTGATCCATGCTGGGCCACCAAACATAGCTCCTAGCGATGGCCTTCGTCTTAACAATGCCCGGGTGCCCTTCATGCAAGATGTCCAGCACCCGTTGGCGAAGTGGCGGAGGGACGATGACTCTGTTTCCCCACAACAGGCATCCCTTGTTTACCGACAGCTCAGATGATCTTGACAGGAATGGCTGGAATTCGGCATCGAATGTCCCTGATGGCCATCCCCTCTACACATGGTTGTAGACTCGGCTGAGCGTTCAATCCCGGCCGGTGTGGAACGCTACATCGGCAATGGAGAGTGGAGGCTGCGGCAGCTCCTTGATCAGCAACACTTCCTGAAGTGGGGCCTCAGGTGGTCCTAAAGATGGAAGCGGCAGTCGGTTAAGGGCGTGAGCATGCCCAATGGTCTTGCTGGGCCTGTGGAGGAGGCGGAAGGAGTAGGCAGATAGAAGAACTGCCCAGCACATCATCTGGGGGGACAGAATCTGGGGGGTTTGATAGTCGGCCGTGAAGATGCCAAGCAGCAGCTTGTGGTTGGTGATGATTTCAAATTGCCACCCGTAGATGAAATTGTGAAATTTCTTCACTTCAGCGATGATTGCTAGTGCCTCTTGACCTATCTGGGCATAGTTTCTCTCAGTGGGGGATAACATTTGGGAATAGAAAGCACTAGGGGCCTCCCAGCCAGACGGCATCCGGTGACTGAGCACGGCCCCGATCCCATAAGGCGACACATGACATGCTAGGATGAGGGGCTTCTTCCCATCATAGTGCACGAGGATGACATCGGAGGCAAGGAGGCCTTTGACGGCTTGGAAGGAGGCATTTTCACGGCGACCACATGCCCATGGAGCTGACTTGTCCAGTAAATGATGGAGTGGTTCTGCAACAGCTGCTTTGTTGGGCAAGAAGGCATGATAAAAGTTCAATAGTCCTAAGAAGGACTGCAGCTCTTTCTTAGACTTCGGAGGGGGTGCATTGCAGATTGCAGCAACCTTGTCTGGAGCAGGGTGGATGCCATCGGCATCTAGGCGGTAACCCAGGAATTGAACGGTAGGGACAAACAACTTGCATTTTTCCTTCTTCAGCCGAAGGCCAACGTCCTGTAGTTGACAAAGGACCTCTCGCACTCGAGTAGCCAGTTCAAAATCAGAGGCCCTGGCATTTACATCATCGAAATAGGGTACAACGCCAGGCAGACCCCAAAGAAGGCACTCCATAAGTTCTTGAAAAATGCCAGGGGTGACACTTACCCCGAACTGCAGCCGGTTTACTTTAAAAGCCCCTCAGTGTGTCACGATAGTCTGTGCCTCGGCTGTGGCTGCATCTGCTGATATGCCTGGGTGAGGTTGATCTTGGCGAACACCCGGCCCCCAGACCGAGGCTAGAAGGTGGCTCACCACAGGAACTGGGTATGCGTGCGGCTGTAGGGCCCGGTTGATGGTGCACTTATAGTCAGTGCACAAACGGACGGAGCCATCGGGCTTGAGTGGAGTGATGATAGGTGTCTCCCACTTGGCATTGGGAACTGGCTCAAGGATCCCTTGGGCCAACAGCTTATCAATCTGCTCATCAATCTTGGGGTTGAAAGCGACGGGGCAGCATCTGGGCTTGAGGTGGATTGGTGGTACAGCAGGATCCAGGTTAAACGACACAGGTGGACCCTTGTAGCAGCCTAGCTCTGTCTTGAAAACCTCTGGAAACTCTGTCTCAAGGTCCATAAAAGGCTGCGGCTCAACTTGGTTCACGCCAACAACGTCTATGCCCAAGGCGGCGAACCAGTCCAGCCCTATCAGGTTTGTGCGACGACCCTTTAAACCTCTTGAAAACCTCTGGAAACTCTGTCTCAAGGTCCATAAAAGGCTGCGGCTCAACTTGGTTCACGCCAACAACGTCTATGCCCAAGGCGGCGAACCAGTCCAGCCCTATCAGGTTTGTGCGACGACCCTTTACCACGAGCAGGTTCAGACGGCCGGAGAATTTCTTATATTTGACCTGGACTGTGGCGATGCCAACGACTGGAACTCGGTTCCTCTGGAAGTCGAACAGCTGTAGGGTGCATCTCTGAAGGCGGTGAGCAGCGAATCATGGGCAGACTTGTTGGAACGTGCTCCAAGAGAAGATGGAAAATGCTGACCCAGAGTCTACCTCCATCTGGCACGCTCGACCTTCGAAGAAGACGGTGGCTTTGATTTTTGGACACGGATGTAGCCTCTGGTGTATATATAGGTGGTTGGTGTAGTCCTCGGACATGCTTGCTTCATTGCTGTACGTTTTTCTTTGTCCGGACAGCCGAGATTACTTGGAATGATACGATCGGCTGGGAGCATTCACAGACCCTTGGGTATGCTGGAACTCATCTGGAGCCTCACGACTCTGAGATGAGCGACATACTTTGGCGAGGTGGCCCACTTTCCCACACACATGACAGATGGCATCGTGGGACTGACAGTCTCTATGCGCATGCGCACCTCTGCGACCGGCACAGCCGTTTCTTCACGGGCTTTTTTGAGAGCGGCATGGGCTTTTGCGACGGTGGCGCAGCTTCTGATTGGCCCTCGTGTTGAAAACTCCGTCATCGGATACATCAGATTGGTTGTCCCAGGCATCATCAGACTCAGCGGTACTACTCTGGTTTACAGCATCAGAGTGTGTGTGTGGCTTTGGGAACTCAATTGCAGTTCGCGGAGGGATAGGTTGGCAGCCTCTACTCTCAGGGCCTCTTCGAGGGCCGATTCATATGTGAGAGTCTTTAGTAAGAGTAGGGCTCGCCTGATGCTCTCGTCTCTGAGACCACAGAGCAGCCGATCTAGGAGGACGGACTTCAAATTGGTGAAGTGACAGTCTCGAGCAGCCCGCCTCAGTGCGCTGAGGTACTCTGTGACAGACTCACCCTCCTTCTGGTTCTGCTGATGGAACGTGCATCGGTGTGTGGCAGCCGACATCTTTGGGGTGAAGTACTTGGTCAGCCGGGCCTTGAGAGGCCGAGAGGGGTCTCGAGTAACTTAGAGGGGGCAACTAAATCTTGAGCAATGTCGAATACAGCCTGGCCACAGGTACTCAGAAAAGTGGCACAGCAGACATTATCTCCGTCAATATGATTTGCTACGAGGTAGCATTCAAACCGATCAAGGTATGAATCCCAGTTTCCAACCTTTGGGTCGAACGGTTCGATATGGCCCTTGGATGCCATGCCCGTAGTGATTTAGCTCTGGGCGCCCTTAGTGATTTTAGCTAGGGAGGCAGAGTGATTTCATCCATTCAGTTAGGACTGGGATCCCATCCTCATCGCCAGTTTTAAGTATTGAGCAGGAGGTGATGAATTCAAACAAACAGGCTTTTATTCAGTGACATTGTTCAGCTCAAAAGACAGCTCTATGAGAGCAGCACTTTCATTTATACTGTTCCAACACATAACTTTCAACAATGTAACTATATACAACTTTCAACAATGTAACTATATTGGACCCAAGCGGGGCCCAGTGGGTATCTAGACTGGCTTCAGGACCAATGGGAGTCTTTATTAATCAGCCAATAGGAATTGGAGCTTTAGGATACCAGAGCCCTTTTCAAGCTATTCCTGCTTCATATTCTAAACAAACACAACACTGCTACTAACAGAAATCAACATTTGAAGGCTGGCAATAATGTAATGGTTGCCTAACCCACAATGGTCACTGAGGTCTCTTAAAGGTATATGCACTGCTTCTACTATTTGAGGGGGTTAATCCCTGCTTTGAAGATTTCAGATTTTTCTGCAAACCTGGGTCTTTTCTCAGGTTTGTAGAACTATCTGTCTGTATGTTCATGGCTCCAGCCTCTGGATTTAAGCATATACAGATGGGGCCATGTTGAGAATTAGATATAAGCAGGGAACCCATAAGGAATTGTGGGGAGCTCTCATTCCTGCCCCCACACACTATTTCCTGTATTATATTTCCTGCAGTCTCTCCCCTTTTCTGACTTCCTTCTGTCCTTCCCAAGCACCAGCCAACCTATCTTTGGCCCATTATGCATGCATATCTTACTGCAGATTTTCTGAGCAGTAAGTCTAAGCTTGACTTTGGATTCTGTCCCTGCCTTATGCCCCATTCTTTTTTCCTCTGGTGTATTTATTCTGCAGTTACAACAGAAAAACCCGGTGATTTCTAAATCGGGGTGGAACATCACTTGTGACATGTGGGATCACAAAATTAAGAAATTGAACTATCACAGCTGCACAGTAGCGCCCAGCACGCACCTTCCATTTAAATCCTTGTGGTTCAGGTTTTGCATGTTAGTTCATTGAATGAAAGAGAACAGAAAGGAACCCAGGCAAATGGAGAAAACCTAATGTTAAAATCAGCAAGGCTTTTTAAAAACTTCACTCAGAATACACTTTTAATGGGCATTTTTAAAAGTACTCATTTTACAAATCGTTTTGCAATCCAAATACACAATATCTTAGAAAACAAATAAGTTTAGAAAATGAATGCCAATGTAAAAAGACTACTTACACCTATAACAGTAGAGTTCTGGTATGGCTCTGCCTTTTACAGTTTTCTTACTGCATCGTCAGTGTCGGAAATCTGTTCCTTCAACTGGCTTCACTGCTCTGGATTTAAGGAAATACCTTTTCTGCAGGGTTTCATTTCACCTTCTTGATCCACGCAGTATTCTCTAATATCAATTAGGACTTTGCCTTTAAAATCATGGACACTGACATATCTCATTTTACCAGTCTGAAACATGTTCTCATCTGTGTTGCTACTTTGTTTGGAGGAAGCTGTGCTTTTGGAACTTTTGGTCTTTTGTTTCTTTACAGGTTTTTGGGGAGCTGCTACAAAGATCAGTATTAGGTTTGTCAATTTCATAGTGTGGGGGAGCAACAGAGAGCGGGCAAGACAGAGAGGGAAGGCGAGGGAGTCTTTATTTCTAAATAAATGAGTAAGAGTTTCTGTGGGAAACATGTTTTACTTCAAGCAGGAGAAAGGATCCCAACTGAGGCAGATTCCTCTGAAGCCAGCTCAATGGATCGAAATGAGGCTGCAAAGATTCTGTCCCAGAAGCATGCAGCCGATCCCCAACCACTTCAGAAGGGCAGCCATGCCAAACTTCCATACAAAGAGACAAACAGGAGCCTTTGATCACTTTGCTATAGGACACAATGCCCACTGGGCTTCACTGCAATACTACTATCTTGGTTGCCCCATTGAACTCACTTCAGTGGAGAAAAAAAAAACCCACACACCTCACCCAGCCTGGCCTTTTCACGCCTGCCCAGGAGCCTGCTGGGGGAGTTAAAAAAAAACCTACTCCCCAACCCCATTGCCGGACCTTACTGTTTGCAACCTTACAAAGTCTGAGTCCGGCACCTTTAAGAACAACAAAGCTCACTATGCATTGGTGTTTTCCCTTGCTGTTGGCAACATGTGTGTGCACGCACACACCTGTGCAAAGTTAGCTGCAACTCCACCATGCTCTGCACAAGGCTGCAAACAAGGGGGAAATGGAGCTTATACACTGATGAAGGGGGAAAGATGGTGAAAGGTGCAGAATGGTTGGAATGACTTCAGTGAGGGTGGTGGAGTAACCTTCAAGGGACGGGAAAGGAGCAAAAGGGCACAGGAGGAAATCTGAGGAAATCTGTATGCTTTTGAATTACCTTTGGCTTGGAAGTGAAGCAAGGGGAAAATCGCCACAAAAGCACACTTAGAAAAACTGGGAAAATAGTGAATGAAAGCGAACTGAGCACTGAAAGGAGGAAAAACAATGCAGAGCGGAAAAGAAAACCCGATGGACATGCACAGTGAAAGCGAGGCAAAACACCTGTGCATAGTAGGCTTTTATCTGCCTTCCCCCATAAGTTCTCCCTTCTTCCCTCCTCCTGGGAAAACTCTGGGAAACTCTGGCCTAGATGTACAGTGAAGAACCTGTAAAGACTTTTGTCATTTATCTCACTTTCCCCGTATCCGTTCTATCCCTCCCCATGCTATTTCCTCTTTCCCTCCTCCTGACAACCCCCATATTTCCAATTGTCTGTTCTTTCTTTTCTCCTTCTTACCAACTTTCCTTTTATGTGCTTCCATCTCCAGCTATAATTATTTTACTTCATTTATGTTATGTTCTGTCATTAAATCTGTGATTATCCAATTACCTTGAAACTTATTCAATTACCTTGAGATTTATCCACCCCTGGGATTATCTAACTATTGTTCTGGGATTACCTTGAAATTTATTCAATTAACTTGGAATTTATTCAATTACCTTATCCAACTGCCTGGTTTGGGCAAGGTCAGGGGTGCAATTTACCTGTGTATATAAGCAGACCCCCTGACCTCTGTTTTCTTATGCTTCATCTGGACCTGAAATAAATTTGCTATGCTGAAATCACTACCACCAGCCTCCTGACCCCAGTACTTTTCAATTTATATCCCACCTTTCTCCACAATGGGGACCCAAAGCTGCTTAAATCATTCTCCTTTTATCCATCTGACTCTCACAACAACCCTATAAGGTAGGTCAGGCTGAGTGTGTGTGACTGGCCCAAGGTCACCCAGCAAGCTTCCACAATAGACTGGGAATTCAGTCCAGAGTCTCTCAGATCCTAGTCTGAAACTGTAACTATTACACTACACTGCTTGTGTTATTTTGTGGGATTTTAACCCCTCAATTATAAAAAAAAGATTTCAGATTTTTCTGGACACTTGGAACTTTTTCAGGTTTGTAGAAAGATGTCTTGTCTGTTCATGACTCCATTCCCAGATATGCTTGCTTCCTGTGTTATGATAAACATGTCCACACCACACAAAGTTTTAAATGTCTTTCACTTACTACTGACTCTTTTGTAAACTTTCAACATTCTGACTGCATGTTTAGTAAGATTCTTCCATTGGCAGATAACAGTATTTACCATATGTTAGAATTTCATGTAGCCTTAATTTGAATGGTAATTGTTCTAAACATTGGCACTTTCTCTTTCATTATACCATTGTTTTATAAAATACGGGAGGCATTAATAATGATGTATAATAAATCTAGGAGACAAGCCAAATGAACAGTGCTTTGGAACTGATGAAGTATCTCACCCCTTAACAGAATGGTGTACAGCCAAAGATATTTCCCACTGTTTCTGCAAAGTCAGACATTTACAATAAAGTCAGACAAATAAAATAATGCATTGCATTTTTTTTCCTCTTGAAAACTAGAGTCTTCTCTTAGGGCATAAGTCTGCATGGCTTTAACTGAAGTATTTCAGATGATGATATTGTGGAAATTTATAAGGGTCAATAGTACTGCCTTGTGCTGAAAGATACCTTTATGGAGTTGATGGAGAACTACAGGAGTAGTGAATTATGATAAGGCAAGAAACAAAATGTTGAGGCAAATGGAAAGGAAGAACATGGAGTTTTTTAAAAAGAACCTTTCGTTCTGTATGGCGATTGTGACAGTTATTCCAGGAAGACAAATTAGACTAACTTTTCTTTTGGTAACTGTACAAAGGGTAAAGTCAATAAATTACAAATGCTTTTAAAATGAATAAGTTAATGAATGTGCTATATGAAGTGAAATGTAATTAAAATTTTAAAGTTATAAGTCTTTAAAGGATAAAGTGAATTAACTGCACAGGCTTCATAAATGAATTAATGAACACAATACATGAACAGAAATTGAATTGCATTTTGAAGGTATTTTAGATTTTTTTTCATGTCCACAGAAAGTAGCAATGCATGCAATTGTAACTTTTAATTGGTTTTGACAAATCTAGGAAAGCTATAAATTCACACCTTAAATATGCCATTTTTAATATTCATTCTCAAACAACTTTGTTCCTTCAGCACTGCACTACTTAGCATTTATATAACACTTTCTGTGTGCAGAGAACTTCACACTTGTGACCACAATAATATAAAAGCCTTGTCAGATAGACCAGTATTATTATACCCATATTGCAGTCAAGAGGACTGATGCAGAGAAAGTTTGCAGATATCACAAACAGAGATTATGACTGGTATGAACATGGCTTGCTGTTCACTTTGCATGTCTCCTGTCTCATCCCCACTTCAAACAATTTCCAGTTTTCCATAACATCTGGATATGTGTGCCTGGAGTTTTCTTTCCCACAAACCCTTCCTACTTTAGTCTCTTTATCACTTGAAAAAGTGGTCCTGACAGTCAAGGGCCCCCTCAAGATTAGCAGTAGATATGTTTCAAGGGAATTAAAGCTGCAGTGTGTCTAACTGGTTGAAATGTGATGACATAAGCTCTTTAAGACAAAAGAGAGGACCAGGTAATACTTCTTTTCTGTTTCCTAGATTGTTTTTGTCGGCTGAAGATGAATTTTCCCAGAACTGATGAGAAGAACCCCATGGGTACATTGTTACTAAACAACTTTTAAAAACATGAGAACATTTATCTTTCTGAATTCCTTAAGATATTCACATATTTTGCTCTATAATATTTATCCATATATATTTTGCTCTTCAGCCATCCTGCCACAGTGACTCACAGAACCAGTGCTTGAACAAGACAGTAGAAAGCATTGGGGCCATATACTCAATAAATACACTGAGAGGGAGTGTTGTGGCCCCACCCCCCCCACCTCCATGTGATTGCCAGCTCTTGAGCACAGCACCTACATACTGAGGTGTACAGTCCCTCCCCACAAGCAACAATGTTCAGAAGGAAGCATCTTAATAACATAAAAAAGCCCTGCTGGATCAGACCAACGGACCACCCAGTCTAGCATACTGCCTCTCACAGTGGCCAACCAGTTCCTCCGAAGGGCCAACAACAGGGCATAGAGGCCAAGTCCATCCCCTGATGTTGCTTCCTGGCTCTGGGATTCAGAGATTTAGTGCCTTTGAATGTGGAGGTTCTCCTCAGTCACCATGGCTAGTAGCCCTGATAGACTTATCCATTTCAGTCATGGGGAGGGACTATACTCATGCATACTGCCTTGTACACAGGTGTCATGCTCAGGAGCCAATGATCACCTGGAGGTGGGGTGGTGGAAAGACCAGCATATTCGTGTCCATTCCCCCATACACAATTTTATCTACACAGCCAGGGCTTTGAATAGGGAATTTCTTGTGGACTATATCAAAGTTAATGGATAAATCTACATACTTAATTCCTTTTGCCAACTGTGTAGACAGGAAAGAAAGAAAAATTGCTAATGAAATATTTCCTGTGTATACATAGAAGTATGGTTGTAGATATTGATGCAACCAGAAACACCATTGGGGTTGGATATTGAGGCTTCTTTGGTCAAGTGACAGTGTTTCTCTATTATTGAATCTTTAGATCAAACTCAAAGTGCCTTGTTCTCCTAGAAGCAGCACTCCTCAACAAATTCTGAATTGGAAATGAACAGACACTCCAAATTCTAGGAAAGTAATATACATTTAATTTGGCTAGACTATTATACTTACATTTTCTGCATGATATCTGCTTTTGCCCTATGCCAGTCTGACTTCAAGGCTGGCTTAGGAATGGAGAGGGTTTTATGTGCTCTAGTCAGGGCTCATTTCATAGCAGGAGCTCCTCTGCATTTTAGGCCACATCCCCCTGATGTAGCCAATCCTCCAAGAGCTTACAGTAGCCCCTGTAAGAAGAGCTTTGTAAACTCTTGGAGGATTGGCTACATTAGGGGTGTGTGGCCTAATATGCAAAGGAGCTCCTGCTACAAAATAAGCCCTGGCTCTAGTGAATTATCTCTGTTTACAAGCTGATGAAGGGAATGCCTCTGTCAGGAGCCCCTGACATAGATGACCACTTGATTCTATCAGAACACTTGAAAATTTGTATAAGATAAGGGGAAGAACATTTTAACTATTAGACTGTAGTCTAAAGACTACAGTAGAGGATTCAGAATCAGTATCCTGGCTCTTTTTCTGTGGAGTGACTCAGAGTTCTGTTAACTTCCATATTGTTTTACACACACACACAACTTAAAACCTTTATGTGACATCATTCATAAATCTATAATTTGAAATTATGTGTCATCAATATGCTGATGATACCAGCTAGGTGTTTCATTGTCTATGCCTCCAGAAGCAGCACCTGACTCTTTTTTGGTTAACAGCTGTTGGTTATTTCAAGTGGCTGTAGCAGGATAGGCTAAAGCTTAATTGAGAAAAGTGATGCTGGTTAACAAAAATTGGTGAAGTAAGTTTGTCCCAATTGGACTGAGCTTGGGTTTTAATCATGGTTATGTTAGTGTAACAACAGTTCCAGAGGTAGCAAAAAGTGCCTTATGTCAGTCGTATCTAGTTAAGAGGCTGGCTCCCTCTTGGGACTCAGTTAATCTGGCTATGCTGATCTATGTTACACTAACTTCAACACAGGCTACTCTAATATGTTGTACAAGTGGCTGTCCTTGAAAATAACTTGGACAACTAAAAATGCAGTGGGACATTTACTAGTAGCTGCTTGGGACACATTAGGACTATTTTGGCTTGGATTCTCTAGTTTGATATTGATTATAGTGACTTGCCACAGCTGAGATTCTTTGGTTTGGCATTGATTCTGTTGGGCTTGTTCGTTCTGTTCGCATTTGGAGGCTTTTGGCCAGTGGATGCTGATGTGTATTTAGCTATTGGCTGCTTTGTCCTGGAGAAATCATGGAATGTCCCCCCATGGTAAATAATGGAGACAGATAGAATGGCTTGGGGTACCCTGTTTGGTGTAGTGGCTAAGTGCGCAGACTCTAATCTGGGAGAACCGGGTTTGATTCCCCACTCCTCCACTTGCACCTGCTGGATGACCTGCTGGATGACCAAGCCATAGTTCAGTACCAACGGTTCTACCAAGGACAATTGTCTCAGAGCTCTCTCAGCCCCGCCTACCTCACAGGGTGTTTGTTGTGGGGAGGGGAAGGGAAAGGAGTTTGTAAGCTGCTCTGAGAATAGAAGTGAAGGGCAGGGTATAAATCCAATCTCTTCTTCTTCTTCTTCTTCAGAGGCCCATAGAATTGGTCCCATTAATCCAGTTCAGTTGAAAGATGGGGGGGGGGGGGGCTTGAGTGGACCAGCAGGACTAGGGGGGGGCCTGCAACTGTAGTGTCATTTTTTGGAAAACAGCCAGTTCAGCCCACACAGAGTCCCCCCATATGTAATAATGGACCTGAAAATTTTCATCATCATCATCACCACCATCATCCCAAATCAGAATCTGAAAATAGTATTAGAGGACCAAAAGACTTCAAAATACTAATATGAAACCCCTTCCTGAAATCCAAAATATGAAAAATACCCAATTTATTTAAGGTGCACATCTCTAGCCCAAAGTACTAGTTGAGA
This sequence comes from Lepidodactylus listeri, assembly GCA_029233225.1. Classification (NCBI taxonomy): domain Eukaryota; kingdom Metazoa; phylum Chordata; class Lepidosauria; order Squamata; family Gekkonidae; genus Lepidodactylus; species Lepidodactylus listeri. The sequence continues at coordinate 105,682,456 of JARCFY010000002.1, forward strand.
CAGTTTGCATATCTAGTTCCAGTTACTTCCAAATATGGACAGAGGAAGTACATCCATCTTTAAAAATAAATAAATTAAGGTATCACTGACTTTCACTAGCTGCTTCCTAGTTTTGCTAGCAAATTAGCATCTGGACCAAACTAAGTCTGCATATGAAGAACACAGAAACAAGGTTTCACAAGATTTGATAGGTAATCCTGTTCTGAAGATGATAGTTTACATCTTTTATTGAATAATATATCAAATAGATACATCCAATCTACTAGCCTAAAATTAGATCTAGGTAAGAAAGTAAAAGATGGCTGTATCATGTATAGCTGACTATATCAAACTGTATCAAACATCATGTGTTTTAACCACCATCTGGAATATCTTCTGATAACTGAACAAGTAACTGTGGAACAGAGAAGCTATGCTTCCAAAATGAATATGATTGTCTTAATTTATATAGTCAGGCTTAAAAGGAATAAGAATCTTGAAGACAATGGATGAAGCTCAAGGCAACACCACATAATCCCAAATTACTCCCTGACTGTAAAAAGTTATTTCAAATAGGATGAAAGATAGTTTCATCACTGCAGAATTTTGTACCATCAGGGATTTCTGTGTCTATAATATTTGTCTAGATGAAAGGGCTTGGCATTAATGTTTCAAACTGACCCTCTCAACAGCCTGCCTTGGAGGGAGAAGACAATGGGGAAAAAACAATGGGGGCATTCACATAGAATAGAGAGAAGTTTGAAGTGATAATATGCTTATTCTCTTATTCAGAGGTGGATTTCTGAGTTTCCAACTGCATCAGGAAAAAAAGGTTGCTATGAATTCATGCGGAGTCAACTAAAAAGGATGTGATGAATAAGGAGCGGCACAACCCGGGCAAATCTTAGATGTAATCTTCCAAAATACGCTACCCTGACTGGAAGAGAGGAAGAACTGAAAGAAGGCACTTTAACCCCAGGGAATAAGCCTGAAGGAAGGAGAACAGGTATGCTGAACTCTCTACATGTTCCAAGCAAAAGTTCTATTGACTGAAGAAACCAAAGGATTCAAGATTAAACTCAGTCTGTTCAAGTCGTCTGGCCAAAGTATTTCTTAAGTTCGTATGGCCTACTATGCTGACTGCTGGTCAGGCGATGGATGGCTACTTTGAGAAGATAGCAAGGGTAAGCCACCACCTCAATCAATATTCACCATTAAAGTACACTACTGGAAAATGCTGTTGCCACAAACATGATTTTATGCATATGATTTTTGCCTTTATATCGCTCAGGTACATTTGGCTCAAGGACCTCCAATTGCTCACTTCAGTTTACACTGGACTTCCCCAGACAATTAATCTTCTTCACCCAAAGAGTGATTAACACATGGAATTCACTGCCACAGGAGGTGGCATGGATAGCTTCAAGCATGGATAGCTTCAGGAGGGAATTGGATAAGCATATGGAGCAGAGGTCCATCAGTGGCTATTAGCCACAAGGTATAGATAGGAACTCTCAGTCTGGGCCAAGTGATGGTCTGTATTCTTGGTGCTTGGAGGGGGCAACAGTGGGAGGGCTTCTCGTGTCCTGGCCCCACTGCTGGACCTCCTGATGGCACCTGGTGTTTTTGGCCACTGTGTGACAGAGTGTTGGGCTGGATGGGCCACTGGCCTGATCCAACATTGGCTTCTCTTATGTTCTTATCTGGATGAATTTACATAAGTAGTTTAGGTGGTTAAGCTTTATGCCATTAATCATCTGTGTTGAGGACCAGGCATCAAACCGTTCTGTTTGTAGAAATACTTCCTCTATAGGAGGAACATGGGGCCTGGGGCTTTTTACAGTCAAGAACACAGCATTAACTATCTAAGAAAAAAGGGGGGATTGTGTGACTATTTATCGCCCTGGTATTTATTTGAAAACAGAATGCTAAAGCAAAGACCGAAACAGAAAATTCTAAAAAATATATGTGACTTACAAAATTATACTTGGTATGATGGGACAAGTTTCCCTGAGTCCATGAAAGCAAGCCAAGAACAAGAGACAACCCCCAAACTAATGACACAGGACAAAAAGGCATACATTGGGATGAAATTTTCCATTTCACAGAAAATAATTTATAAACTGTACTAAGGGAGATGCTAACCATTCAAAAATAACCCAATACAATTTACATACAAAATGCAATTCACACCATTAACAAACATTGTATTAGGACAAAAATACTGAATTAAAAATACATGACCAAAACAACTCTTTTGTACCTCCTTAGGGACCTAATTTCAAAGTCTCAAGGATGCTAATGGAAAAGGCCTGGCTCCTTCAAAGCCAAGGAAACCAACCAAGGACAAAACCCAAACCATAAAGTAGGGATGCAAGATAAACAGGCATTCATTGGGAGAAGATACAAGAGAACAATTGCACAAGAGAAGAAAACAATTCATAAATGTCAATAACAGAAATTTCACCCATGGGAGGAAACCCTTCCACCACTTCTAAGTGCATGGAAACACTCTGCAAACATATGCCAGTCCCAATTCATTAACAGTAAGCACTAGTAACATAAGTTAGTCCTGGCAACTAGTACCATAAATTAATCCTAGCAAACTAACAGGCAGCTGGTGCAGCTGCCATAAACTTGGTGGCATAATCCACTCTACCCCCCAGTATTTTATGAATTTATTTATCTATTATTTGTATGCTGCCTTTCCGCTCAATCAGGGCCAGTTAAGATGAGGCATAATAACCACAGATCTAAAAACAGTTAAACCCAAAATTAAAATACATATGTTAAAAATGCATTAAACAATAGTCAAAACAGGGCAGGAGGAAGGGAACATTGAGGGGATGCCATACAAAATAAAAAAGAGCTTCCCACCCACTGGCAGGAGACACTGACGGGGAGGGTCAGAAAATATCCGTGCAGAGAGAGTTTTGCCATTTTGGTGCCTTGACCAAGGAGGCTCTCTCTAGGACTGCCACCCACCTAATCTCAGAAGGCAGCAGCATCCATATCAAGGCATCAAAAGGTAACCTTAGCTGTCAGGTGATCTTAAGACAAGCTTTGTTTTGCATCAGCTGCTTCCATGCAATCTTCAAGATCAGTCTCACATGCATCACTTTAGCCAGTCCAGAAAGTTGCAAATGAATGGATGCAACTGATTAAAGACACTCTCTGTCACCACCCACACCAGATAGTCAGTTTTTAAATATAGCACAAGATCAAGGACCACTTCTACACAACGTACAGATAAGCTTACACTTTTGAGAAGAGCAGAAGAGATGCATTGATCCCATATCCACCTGATCTCAGATTTCAGAAACTTCAGATCAAATGCTGAGGCTCCTAGATGCTTATGTAGAATTGGATGTCATAATCTGATTGGTAATACTATCCTCTCAAATTATATGCAGTGTCTCACGTATTTTCAAATAGATGCTAAATAAAACTAAAGATGAGAAAGTTCATTTTAAAAATGCTAATCTTGGCAGAAATATAAAAACTAACATACAGGCATGAGACTTCTCCCATAATTTATATATTTTTAATAATTTGAAACAAAAAGAATCATTAAAACATGTTAAATCAATGTTTTGTTTTGTTTAATAATCCTTTAAAGCATTTAAGTGTCTTGATTATGTCTATCTGATTCAGCTGAGCTGAAATAAAAAGAATGCACTTTGCAAGAACAGATGACACAGATTATACTCAGGGCCATCCTTAAGACTGACCCAGAAATGACAACTGGTCCAGAATGCAGTGGCACAGGTCCTTACCGGGACCCGACAGACAGCACACATTCAACCAGTGCTTCACCAGCTGCACTGGCTCCAACTTGAATACTGGATCAGGTTCAAGGTTTTGGTATTAACCTTCAAGGGCCTAAACGGTCTGGGACCAATGTATCTACAGGACCACCTCTCCTGGTATACGTCCCAAAGAGCATTACTCTCTGGAGAGAAGAACCTACTGGTGGTCCCCAGCCTGAAAAACATCCAGCTGTCCTTAGCCAGAGCCAGGGCTTTTTCAGCCTTGTCCCCAACCTGGTAGAACTCTGCCAAATGACATCCGTGTCCTGCAGAACCTTATGCAGTTCCACTAGGCCCTGTGGTTGAGGACAGCAACAGTTTCCATCTATCCTGGCACTTCTATCCCTCTCCTCTCCCTCCATGGGGGGAGGTTACAATTTAGTTTATTTTCAGCGTCAGCAGCAAAGTTATAACACTTTATGAGGGGTGCCAATGGAGAACTCACAGAAAACTACCGCTTTGGGTGGGTATAGATAATTTTTGGGTGCGTCGTCTAAAATTGTTTTTGTATTAATTGTTTTAACTTGATCTGAAATCATGTCCATTGGAACTGTTGTTTACTGCCCTGAGCAAAACAGGGGAGGGTGTTTATAAATCAAATCAAATAAATAAATGAAAGAGAATTTTGGATTTGATATTTTTAGGGAAGAATTGACATGGCACCAATATGACAATCAACATTTGGATAAACAGACCCCTGTTCATTTTATTGTGATGGAATTATCAATATTTTCTATCCTCTAAAAACTTTTGTTCACTAGAAGAAATGGGCCTCTAATCAGCCTACACGGGAAGCTGGGAAATTTCTGAGAGCTGGGAAGAACAGGTATCCTAACAGTATAATGCATAAACATCTTGCAGTGTGATTGGTTTTGGATTTCATCTGAATGAGCCCACAGAATAGCTAAGAAACCAGTGCAAAAGACGCTCTGAGGAAAAAGAGAGGAAGTGAAAAAGGGCTAGGGTTCAAGTTCTTCCAATGGATAATGCGGATCTCACACAGGGTGTGTGTGAGAGACTACAGCTTGCCAGATGAATGTAAGCTCTGTCCTAACCAAAAAGAAGAATTTAATGTTGCCATATAGATCTAGAGCTATGTTTTATGAAATATGCCTCTTGTCCTGCAGCTGTAGCCATGGTGCAGAACATTCTTAAACATGTTTGATATTCAGGAGTCCACACATGCTAGTTACATTTAGCAGCCAAGGATAATTCATGCTTGTCAAACACTCAAAGACAATGTATAACAGAGAGAACTCTTACTCTTCTCCGGAGACTTGGGTAAAAAATCTGGGAACTGGATTTGGGCAATGGGCTGACACTGCAAGTGTCTCCAAGGCTTAATCAAGGTACAGGTGAGCCTTGCTCTTCCTTAAACTCCAGAGAAGGGTGGGAGTCTTATCAGACTAAGGCTGCGGTCACACACACTAAATAATCCACTTTCAATCCACTTTCAATGCACTTTCGAATTGGATTTTGCTAGTTCATACAGTGAAAATCCAGTTGGAAAGTGGATTGAAAGTGGATTATTTTGTGTGTGTGACTGCAGCCTAAGTGTCAGAATCTGACAATAGCTTGCTTGTTCCATGTTTTCCTGAATGTTACTTTCTGTTTCTTTGTGCCTTGTTATCACTCGAATGTTTTATTGTTTGTCTTGAAGTAGAAATTGCTATCCTGCTTAGTGTTACTTTTTCCCCGGGAGGATGGCCTCTCGCATTCCAGCACGTCACATAAACATCTGCAGCTATCTTGTCATGGCTCTCTCCCCCTCCCGTTTGAGGTTCCCAGTGTGTTATCAGAGTGGGTACAACCTTGGAAGTTATTTACTGTCACTGACCAAATGTTTTGCCTAGGAGTTCTCACATCTAGGTCACTCAGGGCAAGAGGGGAATTTTTATAACTTTCTCACCTTCAGTGGGAACAAACGGTTGCCATTTCTTTTCCCGCATTTTATGTGTACTCTGATTGGAGGACTTTGTTTAAGCACCTATGTCTGTAGGTATATTAACCCAAGCCATCTTTGTTCTACATCTCTAACAAACATCGAGACCCTGTTCCACTATTTGAAATAAAGAACTCTGTTTAACTACAAAGGTCTGATCTCTTGCTGATAGTACAGAAGCCTCACACTAAGGCTGCAATGCTAGGAACACTTTTCTGGGACTAAGACCCATTGAATAAAACGGAACTTACTTCTGAGTAGACCTGATTAGGATTGTTTCCTAAAGAAGGTACTCACCAGCAGCAAGTTGCATTCCTCTGGTAAAATAAAAATTGGTCTAAAATCTTTTGCCACTGGATTAAAATAGTATTCATCTTCTGGGTTTTATATATGAAAGTGGATTTTACAGAACACTCTCACTTGAATGTTCAACTTGATGCTCATTTTTTAAAAACTTTAAGGTAAAATATATGGAACCAGAAAGTGACACACGACTATATGATTTCCTACATAATAAATGACCACAGTGTTTTTTAAAAAAACCTTAAAGACCACTGCAAGTATAGAAAATGGAGGGAGTAAGTGGAACTGGGACTGATACACAGGATGGAAGCATATCTACCAGATGCAAAATGGCAGATAATGAAAGATATGTTTAACCTGCTCAGAGGAGGCACTGCCATTTTCAGCAGCAAAGTTATAACACTTTATGAGGGGTGCCAATGGAGAACTCAGAGAAAACTATCGCTTTGGGTGGGTATAGGTAATTTTTGGGTGCTGTCTTGAGGGTCAGCAGGTATGACAATGGTCATCTTGATTACACATGCACCTGAGAATCTCCATCAATTTGGCTTACTCAGTTCCCTTCTGTACTCATCATCTAGTTAAATTAGCATGTTCCTTTAAATAAATGTGTTAAGCTCTTCATTACTTGCCTATGCAAACACATTGTTTCCTATATGTGAAAGGGGGGGGGGGGGAGATGTTAAATTCACAACCATTTCCAAATTGGCTTCCAGTTATTCACTAAAGGATAGTTTTGTTTTGATCCTAAATAGGGCAGACAACATGGCTAAGGTTTAGTAAACGAAATTTACAGGCTGTTCACTTTGTAGTGAATGGGTGCAATCCAGCTCTTTTAAAAATCAATGTCAGCTTTATCATAGACTTCAATAGGAGATGGATTACACTCCGGGTTTCCTGCCAAACTCTACTCTACAAGTAAACCAAATTCAGGGAAATAAATTACTGTGCCTCTAGCTTCTCCAAGAAAATAAAATGTGAGAAATTAAAGAGAGACCATCTGTTGAAATTATTTTTAATCACTCTCAATGACAATAATACACACTAAAATCCCAAGAAAATTTGTTTGTGTATGACTTTGTATTCTCCTCAGCACTGGGAAATCTACTCTTGTACATATGGCTTATTCACTATTTTAAGCATCTATTTTTTCTGTTTACTAAAGGTACTCAATTGTGGGAAACACATTCAAGAGACAGACAATGGTAATTGGACTAGCAGGTTGATCTTGACACTTCAGCACACAAGGATTTAGAAAAGCAAGACCAACTACAGCGGCCGCACAAAAACATTATAACACAAAAATGTAATTATGTAACATGGGCAGAGAGCTGGAAACTGGAATATCTAAAATAAGAAACAAACTGAGGCTACATAAGACTGTGGAATATAAAATAGTCCTGTTAGTAATTAATATAAATTAAAATGCAAGCATTTGAAGTTTCCCCCCTCCCTCCACAAGAGTTTCTGCATTCATGCATTTTCACCATTTCTTCATTTTGGATATACCAATAAAGGAATCACAGAGAATGCAGTCAAAGTCATCTCCATACAATTTATGATTTATTTAAAACACTTTAATACTAACAATTTTTAATTTTAACATATTTAAAGCAATTGAAATAAAAATTAAAGTGGGTATGCATCATTTAAAAAATATGATTCACCAGTGCTGAAAAGAATAATTCCAACAACATGAGATGGCTGGAGATTGGCATTTTAGCTGTAATTACTGTAGAAATCGATGGGCTTTTCTGCACACTCAACTTACTTCTGATTTTCTTGGGAGTCGATTGGGCATGGTTGTTCCACATATCTATCCTCACTGTGCATATTCAGTTGGGAACTCAGTTTATTTTCTTCAGAACATGCCTTCAGTAATGAAGAGTCTAAAGTGAGGGTGCTGTCATCATTCGTGGTGTCATCAGTGGAGTCACAGCATCATTCCCCCCTTTGAAAAAGGCACTAAAATATCAACATACTGCTGGAGATTTGTAGCAATAGGCTTAGGAGGTTCTCCAAATTCCCAGCTTTTACTTAAAAAGAGTAAGGATCTGACCATTTCTGTAAAAGTTCAAACCTTTGCAGCGGCATTCTTAAATAATCAAAGTTTGTAAAACTTTCTTTTTGCCTCCTCAGGAGTAGATCCAAATGAGGAGTAGAGCCCGTTACCCTGCGTTTTCCAAATCCACTTTTCCCATGATTTTTCCCCTTTTGGATCTGAACTCAGTTTTTCAGTAAGGAATTCCCAATTTTGAATTTTGTTTCCCACCACCCTTTTGTGTCACCAGTGTCTTCACCTCCCTCCTGCCCTGCTCAGGTTGTCTCCTGAGCAATCCACTAATTTTTAAGTGTAATATTGATTGTGTTATGACACAATTTTTTTTTCATTATAATATAGCAGCATTATAATTTTGGGACAAAATGGTCAGCAAGATTTCATGTAGCCTTCTTTGTGCAATTACTCATCCATTTCATTTTTTGGGTGGTTAGGTTTTGACACCACACACTTGTATTGTTTCTTCATCCCCCACCACCACCAATCTTCCAGTGTGTTTTCTTCTTTATAATGTTACGACATTATAACATTACTGCATATGCAAAAAAAAGGAGGTTCCATACATGACAACACATTTAGTGTGCTTCATAATAACTGAATAACACTGTTATGAATTGGTATATCCAGTTCAACGATTGCCAGCCATTTTCTTAGCTGGCGACTAAGGAGGAGTGGGGGACCTTCGAAATGGTAGCAGCCATGCTGTTCCCCACAACACATCCAGCCTTTAAAAAAAAATGTTATGATGTTCTAACATTCCTGCACATTTGCAAAAAAAAAGAAGGTTCTGTCACTGAGGAAGTACATGATGGCATGGCTGCACAACCCCTTTTCAAACAAAGTGTGGAACACATGGGGAGGGTCGGATGCAAATTCAAGAAAAAGATCCCCCAAATAAATGCCTTTTTGCCAAAGGAGTGCCGCAAAGTCGGAGCATCAGCTGGGGATTCAACTCACCAGGAAACAGTGGCTACACTGAGGTGTAGAAAGGTCTCTATGTCCTTCCCTTGCAAAGATATGCCTTTTTATTATATCTCCATGAAAGCTGGGGATTCGGAGAACCTCTTAAGCTTATTGTTACACTGCTCCAGATATATATTTATATTTTAGTGCATTTTTTTTAAAAAAAGAAAGAAAATCATTTGTCTTCAGGGTGGGGGGGAGAAGAGGGAGTGGTTTGACCATGACAATCCAATCATCAAACAGTGGTCTGGAGATCAATGGGAGTCGGCAGGACAAAGAAAACCAACAGAAACATTATGCACAAGGAAAAAGCCAATTCAAAAATCAGCTTTCAAAAAAATGGGGTTAAAGTGGTATCATACTGTAAAACAAATGGAGGGGGGCAAAGTGAAAACTAAAGGCACAAAAATGTATGTGGAAAGCAGGGGATAAATCAAAACAGCATGGGGCCAGAACCGATGAGAAAACCCCATGTGGAAAAGCCCTACATTGAAGTTCTATAGAAAAGAATCAGAATCAGTGTTCTCCCTGTTACAGTGTTTTGTTTTTGTATGCTAGCTATGAATAATCTATTTTTATCTACTTTAAGAACAAGCAAGATTGTCAATATAGTAGTGTATATAGTGGTATTTTGGGAAATACACCTTAAATAGGCCCATTAGAGTAAAGGACTTTCTATGTTACTTTTGCTTGAGTAGAGGCTGAAATAGCACACCATAGGCAGCTGTTATCCATCATTGTCTTCAGTATCTTCTTTAGCTGTTCAGTTTTCTGTCATATTCACTTAAGATTTTTGCTAAAGGCACTATCTTTCTCCTTAACAAGCTTAGCTAAGCTTTTACAAGTGCATGGCAATTTCTGCTTGTTTCACATAACCTGATGGGCTGAAATTCTTTTTACCTGCACTAGAAAATAATTGCTTCCATCTTCTGCAATGTTCTTGTTTCTTCTCCCATGTGGTTAAAACTGGGGGACTGTTCCCCTAGTTTGCTTGCATGAAATTTTCAGTGATCGCGCTAGCTTCCAACCATTACAGAAAGAGGGTGTTTTATTCACAATGCAGCACATAATTAAATTAAAAGACTATATAATTCATATGTATTCCACTTTTTAATATACAAAAGCCAACTCATAGAATCATAAAGTTGGAAGGGACCTCCAGGGCCATCTAGTCCAACCCCCTGCACAATGCAGGAAATTCACAAATACCTCCCCCTCCACACCTCCAGTGATCGCTGTTCTGCACCCAGAAGATGACAAAAAACCTCCAGGACCTCCAGCCAAACTGGCCTGCAGAAAAATTGCTTCCTGACCCCAAAGTGGTGATCAGCATTTCCCTGGCCATGTAAGAAAGGGCCACAAGAACTAAGCACTGATGCAACCCTTCCGCCCTGCCTAAGTTCACAGCATCAGCATTGCTATCAAATGGCCATCTAGCCTCTGTTTGAAAACCTCCAAATAAGGAGAGCCTACCACCTCCTGAGGAAGCCTGTCCCACTGAGGAACCGTCCTAATTGTCAGGAAGTTCTTCCTAATGTTTAGCCAAAAACTCTTCTCAAAACTCAATAAAGATGCCATTTTTACTCCTATTTGGTGGTGTCCCTAACTAAATATGCTAATAAACACCTCCAGTGATCGCTCCACACCTCCAGTGATCGCTGTTCCGCACCCAGAAGATGACAAAAAACCTCCAGGATCTCCAGCCAAACTGGCCTGCAGAAAAATTGCTTCCTGACCCCAAAGTGGTGATCAGCATTTCCCTGGCCATGTAAGAAAGGGCCACAAGAACTAAGCACTGATGCAACCCTTCCGCCCTGCCTAAGTTCACAGCATCAGCATTGCTATCAAATGGCCATCTAGCCTCTGTTTGAAAACCTCCAAATAAGGAGAGCCTACCACCTCCTGAGGAAGCCTGTTCCACTGAGGAACCGTCCTAATTGTCAGGAAGTTCTTCCTAATGTTTATAGAGCTGCCAAGTCCCCCGGTAGAGCGGGGGAAACACCGATTTTTAAAGCTTTCCCCCGCTTTTCCAAAATTGGCCACCGGGGGGACAAAATGGCTGCCAGCAGGGGAACCTCGGAGCCTGCCCTGCTGGCCTCTTGAATTTCTTAAAAGGGAAATTTCCCCTTTAAGAGCTGATCGAGCAAGACAGCCCCGTCCAGAGATTAAGGAGGGACTAAGCTCTTTCTACTGAAGGGCTTCTGTGCAAGGTTGCTACTGAGTAAACTGCTGGGGTAAGTTGGTGTCTGCGAGCTCTTTTCCTTCTCTGTCTCTCCCCCTCCCCCTCTTTCTTTTTTCTGTCTGTGTGTCCACTGTGGTTTTGTCAAAGGAATAAACTGTCACTTCCAAAGAGGTAAACATCACAAGGAGAGGTTGCCTGTAGAAGGTCTGGGAGTGGGATTGTTTAAAATGTCTTGTTGTGGCTGTTTGGGTCCCCCCAATCCTCATTTCCCTTCTGCAAATAAAAGTTGGGATTCCTCATTTTTATGCCAATTTTCTGTTTCTTTCAACCATGTCCCCCCCCCCCCCCTCCGGCAGTAAAAATCTGCATTTTTAAAAGCATTTGTACATCAAGTAACCGGTATTTTAAGTTAGGGATGGATCCAACTAGCTTTTCTGCTGGCGAAAAGGGGAGGACAAAGGTCCTCTTTAGCCACCAAAAAGCCTATGCTGGGGGGGGGGGGGGAGAAGTTATGGGACTTACATGGACAACAGCTGGGTGAAACAAGGGCCAGAAATAAAGCCTGGGAATTGGGCAAGAGTAAGTGAAAAAGCTGTCTGTCTGTCTGTCTGTCTCTCTCTCTCTCTGTCCCCATCCAGCAGAGGTCTATCAGTGGCTATTATAGCCACAAGGTCTAAATGGAGCCCTTTGTCTGGGGCAGTGATGCTCTGCATTCTTGGTGCTTGGGGGGCAACAGTGGGAGGGCTTCTGGAGTTCTGGCCCCGCTGCTGGAACTCCTGAGGGCACCTGGTATTTTTGGCCACTGTTGTGACACAGAGTGTTGTACTGGATGGGCCGATCCACTGTGGCTTCTCTCCTGTTCTTATGATATGAAAATCATATTTAGCACTTGTGTAGCACTTAGGGCTTCATATTCTGCCGAGATGAGGAAGGATTCAGTAGGGCCGTTGCTCAGTGATAGAGCATCTGCTTGACATGCAGGAGGTATCAGCCTCTTCAGCTAAAAAAGGATCAGGTAATAGGTGACATTAAAGATCTCAGCCTGAGACCCTGGAGAGCCACTACCAGTCTGAGTAGTCAATACTGACCTTGATGGACCAATGGTCTGATTCAGGATTAGGAAACTTCATGAGTTCATGTGTCAGCATGTGGAAGCAACATCACAGGATGTGACATCACAAAATGATGTCACTTCCTTTCTCCTGGCTCCACCCCCAAAGTCTCCTGGCTCCACCCCCAAAGTCCCCAGATATTTCCCAAGTTGGACTTGGCAGCCCTAAATGTTTAGCCAAAAACTCTTCTCAAAACTCAATAAAGATGCCATTTTTACTCCTATTTGGTGGTGTCCCTAACTAAATATGCTAATAAACACCTCCAGTGATCGCTCCACACCTCCAGTGATCGCTGTTCCACACCCAGAAGATGACAAAAAACCTCCAGGACCTTCAGCCAAACTGGCCTGCAGAAAAATTGCTTCCTGACCCCAAAGTGGTGATCAGCATTTCCCTGGCCATGTAAGAAAGGGCCACAAGAACTAAGCACTGATGCAACCCTTCCGCCCTGCCTAAGTTCACAGCATCAGCATTGCTATCAAATGGCCATCTAGCCTCTGTTTGAAAACCTCCAAATAAGGAGAGCCTACCACCTCCTGAGGAAGCCTGTTCCACTGAGGAACCGTCCTAATTGTCAGGAAGTTCTTCAGCCAAACTGGCCTGCAGAAAAATTGCTTCCTGACCCCAAAGTGGTGATCAGCATTTCCCTGGCCATGTAAGAAAGGGCCACAAGAGCTAAGCACTGATGCAACCCTTCCGCCCTGCCTAAGTTCACAGCATCAGCATTGCTATCAAATGGCCATCTAGCCTCTGTTTGAAAACCTCCAAATAAGGAGAGCCTACCACCTCCTGAGGAAGCCTGTTCCACTGAGGAACCGTCCTAATTGTCAGGAAGTTCTTCCTAATGTTTAGCCAAAAACTCTTCTCAAAACTCAATAAAGATGCCATTTTTACTCCTATTTGGTGGTGTCCCTAACTAAATATGCTAATAAACACCTAAATATTAATGCTATAATTTTTTTCACCATGGAAATATACTATTTATTTCATTTATAGTTGGCTAATGCTATTCCCTGAACAATTTAGTTAATTTCATTGGTGTTCTACACTAAATACTTACCTGGGATAAGTATTTTGTGGGCTTTAGGTACCATAAAGTGCATTTGAGTCAACACAGTGCCTTTTCCCATCTATACTTATTGTGTATGCTATCATCTATATATCAAATAGCCAAGGATCCCTCTGTGTATGGAAATCAAAATCCACACATTGGGACCACATGGAGGGTAAACAGATTTCCCTGCAAACTTGGGGCACTCCCCAGGTGTGCAGAAAAATCTGAAATGTTGAAAAAACTATACAGGGGATATTTAAATCCCCCCCCCCAAAAGTAAAAGAGTGTTCTTGACGCATGTGCAGAGAATGCACTTACCACTTGGAGCTGGTGGCTGGGCTTGCCGCCGTTGCTGTTGGCTGGGAGGGAGGGAGAAGCATTGGCAGGTTGGGCAGCTGGGAGCCACCCAGGGCTTCCTGCCATTGCTGCTGGCCTGGGGGGAAGCCTTGGCGGCCCTTGTAGCTGCACAGAGCTCACTGCTGTTGTGGCTCGCCAGGGGGAGAAGCCTTGATTGGCTGGGCAGCCACGCCAGCTGGGCTCACCTGCGGCCTCCTCCATCTCATCCTCCTTGTGGAGCTCCTCCTGCTTCTGCAGGCTGGGAGCTGTGGGGAATACCTGCCCCACAAGTATTGTAGGTCCCACTTCTTGTCCATTCTAAAGCTATGAGCCAGGCAATTACACATGCTTAAATAGGAAATTTCCCCCTAGTAGTTTTACTACTTGCTGAAAATGGGAAAATGGGGATGAAATTCACTCTTCATTCATCGGTTATCCTCCATCAAAATTTGCATGCTTCAATGGAAAAAAATTGGGTCAAATTTCCAGGAGTGGAGAGGGATCAAAACCTAAATAGGATAGACTTTTGAGAATCTGCTGATCCTCTAATACATATTTTTTTAGACACACAATTGCCAGGTAATTTCTGGGAAAGTAAAAATACCACAATTTTATAACCTCTTGCTTTATGAAACAAGTTGTGTTCTGTATCACATTAGAATAAATCTAGATTAAATATACTGAATTTAATGGAGTAACTTTTGTTTAAATGAGATAAGAATCTGGTCTTTTGATAACTGCCTCGTATTTTAGGCCCAAATGTTTATTTTCTACAGCAATGATGCTGTTATCCTAGTCTGCTAACTGAAATGTCTGTATTTTAAAAATACAGATTGCAAATGCAGATAGATGAAACCATGGTTACAGAAGATGTTATCTATGCTAAAGAATGCGGTACTAAGTAAGTGGCAGTCTTCAATTTTTATCAGAATTTCAGCAGGAATTGGCAAAGTATACAATCTAGTGAGGCCTTTGAAGCACATGAAGCTTACAATAACAATTTTTCCCCTCTCCAAATGCAGCATGTCTTTCAATCTCCACCATCTTCTGTTAAAATTGTCTCAGGTCTAAAATACAATCTGTGCTGTAGGGCAGCAGGAGAGAAGAAGAAACCCTCTACTTTGAGCCATGGTGTTAGTCTCTGGACTCAAATAAGCTTAGCTGATGAGTAAGATAACAAAAAGTATTGCAGAAGTAGTGCCTCACAGCTCAATAGTACCCAGTAGACCATACCTGACAAGGATATGGGTAGCATGTAGGAGAAAGAAAGGAGACATATATACAGAAATAAGCAGCTTCCTGCTGTTAGCCTAGTTGCTTTAATTTAGTTTAGCAGTTGGCAAATAACCGGGTTCTCGCCAACTATACCGAGGTCCCGCCCCTTCCAGGAGTTCCCAGAAAATAGGCACTGAGGTGGAGTGGTCCGTTTAAATGATGTTTACTTGTAAAAATGTTCTCAAGCATACAAAAACAGAATCATACACGCAAACACACAAGACCTAAGAAACATAGACAGAAAGTAGCACTGTTGCATGAGCAGGAGATTCGTTGGTTGGGAGATACTTTACCTGTCCTGGAGATGGGTGGTCCGTTTCCAAAAGAAGATTGAGGGGTAGAAAGGAAAAATGGGGAGCATGATCTAAACCGGCAGATACATGTTTTTTCCTGGCTGCGCAAACCAGGGATTAAAGATGGAGGCAGGGTAGTGGGATAGCAAGCTGGGCGTAAGGGGGGGGGGGGTAAAGCAGATAGGGATCGTAGAGGCTAGAGCGAGATTGTATGTTGTGCAAGATCTTTTAAAAGGTGGTGTTGGGGCGGGCTGCGCTGGCCACATCCCACTAACACACCTACCAGGTAGTCCGTCCCCACTGACCCTACTATTGGCCAAGGAAAAAGGGGAGGAGATGTGAAGGAGAGGTCAATATTATAATACTAAATGCTAATCAGGAACTGACACCTTGGCAAGCTTGCTAGGCGTCATGGCACTATTCCATTGTCTCTTGATGGCTTTGGCTTGGTCACTTGATGTGCAAATGATTAGTTGCCAGGTAACTTCACTTAGCATAATCTTTGCAGGAACTTTGGGGGAAGGTGTGAAGAGCCTTGCTGGATTAGACCAGTGGTCCATCTAGTCCACCATCGTGTCTTGCACAATGGCCAACCAGTTCACTGAGGTCCAACAACAGGGCATAGAGGCTGAGGAATTCCCTAACGTTGCCTCCTGGCACTGGGATTCAGATATTTACTGCCTCAGAATGTTAAGGTTCCCTTTAGTCACCATGGTTTGTAGCCAGTGATAGACCTATCCTCCACAATTCGGTCTAATGCTCTTTTAAAGCTGTCTATGCCTGTGGCCATCACTACATCCTCTGGAAGCAAATCCCACATTTTAATCACTTGCTGTGTACAGAAGTACTTCATTTTGTCCACCCTAAATCTATGGACCATCAGCTTCACTGAATGCCTTTGAGTTCTAGTATTTTGGGAGAGGGAGAAAAAGTTCTCTTTGTCAATTCTCTCCACCCCATGCATAATTTTATAAACTTCTTATCATGTCTCCCCTTAGTTGTCTGTTTTCTAAACTGAAAAGTCCCAGACTCTTCGGCCTTGCCTCATAAGGAAGGTTCTTTCCTCATAAGGAAGGTTCTTTAATCCCCTAATCATTTTGGTTGTCCTCTTCTGTGCTTTTCCCAGTTCTGCGATGTCCTTTTTGAGGTTAACAGTATTCCAAATGATGCTACACAATAGATCTACACAGGGCATTCTAATATCATTCATTTTATTTTCAATCCCTTTCCTAATAATCCCTAAATTATTTTTCCTTTTTCACCACTGCAACACACTGGGTTGATACTTTCATTGAGCTATCCACTGCACCCCAAGATCTTTTCCCCTCTCAGTCTCAGCAAATTCAGATCCCATTCACCTGTCCTTGAAGATGATAATTTTTTGTTCCATTTTGCATTACCGTGCATTTACCAATACTGAACTTCATCTACCCCACTGTTGTCCACTCACTCAATTTATACAGATTCTTGTGGAGCACTTCATAGTCATCCTTGGTTTTCATCATTGCCATATTTTTAAATAACATGTTCATTTAAAAGGCATCCTGTTAAACAATGGTTCTGTCTGAAATGATCAAGAGATACTATTAGACCTCACTCTGTGATATTTTGTGGTTGGCTCTGCCGCCTGTGGCAGCCATTTTGTTGTTGACTCCACATCCTGTGACAGTAGGGTTGACAGGTGCTTCACTTCCAGGATGCTGGGGTGACACTCTGGTATTTGGGCCAAAACTCTATGGTAAATTTGACTTCTGTTTTGTTTGGCATTTCCTCTGTGATTCCACCTTCCTTCCCAATGTTTTAATTGTTGTTATTAAGTTTTTGTATGTATTTTAGCTGTAATTTTAATTTTTATTGGTTTTAATGGTTTTAAGATGTGATTTTATTATGTATATCTTAATTTGTTAGCCACCTTGGTGGCCCTTATGAAGGTAGAAAGGTAGGGTATACATTTTGTACAAAAATAATTTTAAAATTATCAAGGAGCTGTAAGTCCTCTCCTCCTTTCTTGTGACATCCAGTCACATACCAGACAGCACCTTTTCAGAATGTGCATAACAAGCCATCTATGCCCTATGGAGTTTTCTGTCCTATGGCATCCATATTAGCTAAAATAAGTGCAAGTTTAACATGTGTGTACTGTCCGTACATAGCTTACAAGATCAGGTCCACTACTTATTAATCAACACCACCCCTAGATTGGACAGGATTTAGACCCAGAACAATTTTCTGATTGATTAATAACTTCTGTATAGTTGCCAGTTGAATAGGAGTAGGAAAGGGCCAGTAAAAAACAGAAATTGAACACCAAGGAAAATGTGAACTTCCAGTATTCAGTTGAAAACACTATTGAGTATTATTGTATATGAATGCTGAGTGAAATATCTCTATGTTAAAATCCTTTGGATTAGAAAACAGAGTGAATAGAAAAAATAGGTAAAATAGACTAAGCACCAGTCTGGAATAGTGGTAATAAATATATCAAAAGTAACTGTGACCATAATAGGACTGTACATTAACAGGACTGTACATACAGGACTGTACATTAGGACTCTTTAGGACTGTACTTCCTACATTAGGACTCTACTGCCATTCAACCAACTGTAAGATGAGTTGATTCCCGCAGTGACCAAACAGTGAATTTTCTACCTGGTATTAAGGGTGGTCTGGAAACTGGGTCACTATTTATTTATTAGTTGCATTTATACCCCGCCCTCACTGTGAACAGGTTCAGGGCGGCTTACAAGGGTTGGTACGGTGTACCTGGTCTACATAAAACATTTAAAACATTTTAAAACAGATTAAAACAATCCTACATTTAAAGTGCTTGCAGTGCTAATACAAGTCCACAGCCAGAAGCATCAGTTATCAAGTGCCAGGTCTCTCAGGGACAATCAGTTGCAGGAGCACGAGCACAAACTCCCTGCAATGCCACCACCATGGATATGGATTTGAAAAAGAGAGAAGCCAACTGTGTCCCCTTTCTCTGTGGTAGAGACTACCTACTGCCATTTCTAGAAAATGGAAAGGGCTCAGTTTTCACATTAGCCAGAAGCGTGCCAGAAGGACTTGTCCTATGGCCTTGCAAGGCTTCATGGATCTCAAAGAGAACCTTCAAAGTTCGCCAGGAATCTCTGGACCCCAACCTGAGGAAGTACTATAAAAGCATTTATGGCATTATAACACTGGAACTGATTGCCATGATTACACCCAAGTACTTGCAATAGTCTCTCAGTTATATATTTCTTTTTTGGACTGGTACAAACCATTTTGTCCACGCAAACTCTGTTATCTGGCAACACCACATGCGCTGCAACATTTGTGATATCCCTTAAATTTATTTAATTCGCATTCCCACTTTCCTCTCATTGTGGGAACTGGAGTAATAAAATTGACGTTATTGACCTTGTGTTTTACCATAGCATATCTTCTCAAGATTGTTTCAAAGGTTACCATATTGGATTCAGCTAAAACAATATTTCCAGCTTACACTGAAATAATTATTTAAGAATGGGAGCCAGAATCATAACCATCTGGTCTTTTATTTTAAAAAGCCAAAGCAAAAATGTGCTTTTAAAATGGTGATAGATTTCAATATTTTGATATATATACACATTAGTACGCCAAGTAAAATACCATTCAGCTAATTGCCATTTTCTATGGTATCAGTTTGTTAAGAAATGCTGCATTTCAAACTGTTTATGGTGCTATGAGTAAGTTAATGTGATCTATAAATTAGCCCAGAAGTGTCTCACTCAGGGCAGAGGGAAGATAAGGATGCATTTCAAATGAATGCTAAATACATCATAGGTTGATCTTTTTTGATGATCATATTAAGAAACGTTTAATTATGAATGCTATGCGAGAGTGCCTTTTAAAAACAACAGTTCAAAGTCAGCTTGCTGAAAGGCATGATTGGAATCTTCAGCCCACTAGAGACCAGACTGAAGAGCAGTGATGAGCAATACATGCATTATGCTTCTAATGCACTGTAATATGGAGTGCAAAATCACCCTGACTTTATTTAAGCAGTAAGCCTTCATCCCTACCAAGAGGGAAAGTTGGAAGACAAAAGGGTAGTCATTGAACCTATTCTGCCTCCAGACCCAGAGTTTCCCTTTGGATATCAGGGCTGATAGCTAATATTAGGCCCATTCCCCATAAACCTGTCTAACCCCATTTTAAATCCATTTAAACCACTGGCCATCACCATATCTCTTGGCAGCTTGTGTTTCCTTTAGTCTGTCCTCAATCTATTCCCAGAAACAGAAGCTGCGGAAGAGTCCAGACTATAAATCATCAATTGTATATCTGCATCGTATCACATCTCCAACTGGTTGCAAAATATAACACAAGGAGAATAGTACACAAGTTATATAATCACCATAATTAAACATCAGCCTTTTAAAACAGACCAACACAACCCAGATTCAAATGAGCCAGAAGCAGAAAGCAGGAGCTGAAACTGTGTAGACGCGACAGTGACAAAAATAACGAATCAGAGTAAATTCATATTAAATTAATTGCATTTATACTTTATAGGCAACTTTGGTTCCATTTGAGTGCTGAGGAAGACTAAGGCAATGTGACTAACTTAACACCAGCTAGTACATCCTGGTACATAATTGTTAAGCAGGAATAACCAGTCATATTAAAGGAAAATGCCTCTGAGCTATGCACACTGCTTTTCCCTCACCACTGAGTAGTTATACACTCTGACTGATTTCCCACAAGGTGCTGCTCCACCATCGCTCTTCCCTTTCCCCTGATTTTGTGCGTCAATTTTCCACTATTCACCCCATGCTGCATTTTGACCTGTGGCTTCGCCTGATTTCCCCCGCGGCTTCGTGATCCTCAAAAAAACAGGGTCGCAAAGCTATGGGAAAAATTGGACAAAGCTATGGGTCAAAATGGGGTGCGGGGCAAATAGTTGGAAATTGACACACAAAATCAGGGGAAAGGGAAGAGCGACGGCGGAGCAGTGCCTCATGGGAAATCGGTCTCTTTTTTCACCCTCAATCATAGAATTAAGTAGCAGGGCTTTAAAGCAGAGGTGTCAAACTCATTTGTTATGAAGGCTAGATCTGACATAAATGTCACTTTGTTGGGCTGGGCCATGTGTGCCATAAAATGTAATGCCAGGTACCAGGGATATTTTACCACTGACCATGACCCATATCCCTCCACAGCAGAACTTGGAGGCAAACCAGCCCTCCTCGCCCAACTCTGGGTTGGGCAATCCCTGGAGATCTGGGGGAAGACCCTGGGGAGGGCATGCATTGGGGAAGGGAAGGACCTCAACAGCAGGCATAATACCCTAGTATAGGCTCTTCTGGTCCACATTCGGATGGTCCCCCTCCCCAATTGCTCGCAGGCCAGATAAGAGCCCTGGATGGGCTGGTTCCAGCATGCAGACCATATGTTTGACATGTCTGGTGGTGGCATGTCTCCTCCATACATACTAAAAATCTCAGCTTTTAAAGCACTCTACCTCCATATCCAGTGATCTTTAAAATTAAAGCAGATGGAGTCTGCTCCCTTCCCACTATGATCCAATCTACTTCTCTAGTCCTTTTCCTCACCAGTTAATAACCATTTGTCACAAACAGTGGCTAGGAAGGTTCACTACTGGCTGCCACAACTCTGATATGGGTCTCCTTGCGAGGGCCCAGAGCACCCGCCCTACCCCTTTTACAACAGGTTTCCCCTTTGTACATGACCAAATGTGGCATGAGGACAAATACTTTTATTTATTAAGAGATTTAACAATAACTTTAGAGCAATAACAAGTAGGAAAAATGAGCAAAGTAAAGGCAGGTAAATCAGTAAAATAATAAATCCTAATGCATCTATCTATACAGTCCTAGCCTTCCCTAGGTACCTGTTCACAGTCTAACTCACCCTTTTCTGGATGAGGGATCCCTTTGTCTGCAGCAGCTTTGCCAGCCCTGATCCCTGAGAGAGAACACCCTCCCACTCTGGGTAGGGCCTTTTATCTCCCTTCTCCTCCCTCTTTTCCCCTGCTGGTGTAGTTTTTTCCTCCAAAATCTCTTGTTACCCAATCACAAGGTCCAGAGGGAACCTGAGAAATGTAGGCCTTGATGACTACTCCCATGCAGGCTTCCCTGGAGCCACTAGGCCTCCCTAGAGCCTGTAGGCCGCACCACTAATGGCCCATGATCATGACACGATAGCATCCTGCTTCTTAGCCTACTTAGAATTCAGGAGCAAGTTGTCTCTGAGTACAAGCTTAGGCAGGGTTCACAGGTAAGATTTAGCTATGGTTGTCACTGGACTGAAAATATGGGCTTTAAAAATTCTCTCCATAGAGAAAGCTAAATATCAAGGGGAAAATGTGGCCTTGCTGTAGGGTTGCCAGCCTCCAGGTGGGGCCTGGGGATCTCCCGCTTTCAGGGGCGTAGACTTTTGGAATAGGGCTGCCAAGTCCAACTTGGGAAATATCTGGGGTCTTTGGGGGTGGAGCCAGGAGACTTTGGGGGTGGAGCCAGGAGAAAGGAAGTGACATCATTTTGTGATGTCACATCCTGTGATGTTGCTTCCACATGCTGACACATGAACTCATGAAGTTTCCTAATACTGAATCAGGCCATTGGTCCATCAAGGTCAGTATTGACTACTCAGACTGGTAGTGGCTCTCCAGGGTCTCAGGCTGAGATCTTTAATGTCACCTATGACCTGATCCTTTTTTAGCTGAAGAGGCTGATACCTCCTGCATGTCAAGCAGATGCTCTATCACTGAGCAACGGCCCTACTGAATCCTTCCTCATCTCGGCAGAATATGAAGCCCTAAGTGCTACACAAGTGCTAAATATGATTTTCATATCATAAGAACAGGAGAGAAGCCACAGTGGATCGGCCCATCCAGTACAGCCCATCCAGTACAACACTCTGTGTCACACAGTGGCCAAAAATACCAGGTGCCCTCAGGAGGTCCAGCAGCGGGGCCAGAACTCCAGAAGCCCTCCCACTGTTGCCCCCCAAGCACCAAGAATGCAGAGCCTCACTGCCCCAGACAAAGGGTTCCATTTAGACCTTGTGGCTAATAATAGCCACTGATAGACCTCTGCTGGATGGGGACAGAGAGAGAGAGAGAGACAGAAAAAAGAAAGAAAGGGGGAGAGAAGGAAAAAAAACTGGCAGAGGCACTTACTTCCATTTAGACCTTGTGGCTATAATAGCCACTGATAGACCTCTGCTGGATGGGGACAGAGAGAGAGAGAGACAGACAGACAGACAGAAAAAAGAAAGGGAGAGAGAATGAAAAGAGCTGAAAGAGAAACTCACCTTGCCAGCCACATGCAAAAGCAGCTCCTTCAGTCCCTCCTTAATCTCTGGGCGGGGCTCTCTTGCTGTGGAAGAAGCTCTCTTGCTGACTTCTTAAAGGGGAAATGTCTGGCGAGGCTTTTTACTGCAGGGCAGGCTCTCTGCAGACATTTCCCTTTTAAGGCAGCCATTTAGTCCCCCCGGTGGCCATCTTTGGAAAAGCGGGAGGTAAGCTCTAAAAATCGGTGTTTCCCCCGCCCAAGCGGGGGACTTGGCAGGCCTATTTTGGAAATCCCAGGGGGGCGGGGGCTCCTTAGCGTGCATGCGAAGTGCGTGTGCTCGCTGGAGCGATGTTCTCCCCCCCAGAAACCGCCCTGCTTCCCCAGGCCCTTCCGAAGCCTGCCAGCCACTGCTGCCGGTGCCTCTCCCCCCCCCCCCCGGCCACCCTTCCCTCTCCCTCTCCAGCAGCGGCGGCCGGGCCTCGGAAGGACCCGGGGAGGCACGGCGGCAGGCATTCCGTTTTCCTGGGGGGGCTGAGCCCCCTCGGGAAATTTTGGGGGTGGCTCAAGCCCTCGAGCCGCCCCGTACCCTACGCCTATGCCCGCTTTTACAACTGATCCCCAGCTGACAGATCAGCTCCCCTGGAGAAAATGGCTGCTTTGCAGGGTGGATTCCATGGCATTGGACCATGCTGAGACCCCTCCCCTCCCCAAACCCCGCCATCTCCTGGATCCACCCCAAAGTCTCCAGGTATTTTCCAACCCAGACCTGGCAACCCTACCTTGCTGCTTCCCTGTCAAGTTACTTTTCTATATGTAAGAACCTTCTCCCCCCTCAAGCACATACAGACATAGAGGAGGGAACACAAAAATAGAAAAAATGGGGGAAACCTTTAAAAAAAATTAAAAATCATAGGTCTTTCAATATGGCTGTGGAATGTTTCACTTTTTTCCCTAGAAATAAAATCCAAAGCAGCTACTGTGGCAGTTTTTCCAACTGTTTTCACATTGCAAAAATACAGTCTTTAATAAAGTTTAATTTTTTTATTTTATATATTCAACCATGATTGAAGTTATTGCTTGAAGTAGATAACACTGCTTGTTTAATTAGATACTTATCTTCTTAACCAGCCATTCTAATGCCATGAACTGCCTTTCCAGTGTTCATAAAAATTAAGATTTTTATAACTGATGAACTTGCCTGAGCCTATCGCCAAAGGGTGCAAACTTATTACATTTTTGATACAAAACAATTACCCTTTAAACCTTGCCATGTCAATCTTTTCTCAAGAGCATCTTGATCCTAAACACATGTACCAGAAATTAAGTTCTACAGAGTTAAACAAACTTACTTCCAGGTAAGTATGTGGACATTTTTAAATTAGCATACATTTTGTAAACGAGCAGAAGAATCCAAAGAGAAAAACATGCATGCACTTTATGCTTAAGTTAAAAGAAAAGTCTTATGAAAAAGTGTTAACAATGATAAACTTTTTGGTTTGCAGATGTCATTTTGAACGGAGAATGAACACATTTCTCTCATTATAACAAGGTTATGCTCCAGGCATTGTATAAACAATGAATGTGACAGAAATGAAAATAAAATATAAATCCACTCCCAACTCCTATACAACCCTCCATCACTTCAATATATTATATCCAGCTACCAAGAATTTTTTTCCAATAAATATTTCAGAATCCTAGACAAAACTCAACATGTAAAAAGTTGTAGCATTAAAGTTGTGAGCGAGTCTACATTTGACTATTGCATAAAATATTTTTAGAACATTATTCACATAACCTTGTAAAAATCTCAGAATGAATTCTTTTAAACTATATTTAAACTATATTTTAAGAATAATTTAAGCATTATAAGAGAAAACAGAATCAAGTCAAATTTCATTACACAAAATGTCCTCTACAGAGGTGGACCATGTTTCCAAAGAACAGGTCTCCCTGCCCCTTTCTACTATATTGGTAGACTTGGTCTCCGGAGAACAGGTCTGCCCACCTCTTTCCACTATATTGCCAGGTTTGGGTTGGAAATACCTGTAGACTTTGGGGGTGGAGCCAGGAGAGGGTGGGGTTTGGGGAGGGGCATACTACAATGCCATAGAGTCTACCCTCCAAAGCAGCCATTTTCTCCAGGGGAACTGATCTCTGTTAGCTGGAGATCAGTTGTAAAAGTGGGAGATCCTCAGGCCCCACCTGGAGGCTGGCAACTCTATTGGTAGGCATGACCTCTGGAGAACAGGTCTGCCCACCCCTTTCCACTATATTGGTAGACATGGTTTCCAGACAACAGGTCTACCCACCCCTTTCCACTATATTGGTAGACCTGTCCTCCAGGGAACACATCTGTCTACTGTATTGGTAGACCTTGCCTCTGGAGAACAGGTCTACCTGCCCCAGACCACTATATTGGTAGACATGGGTTTCGACTGTCGCCCTGTGCTGACCCTTAGAAAACATACCAGCACTTAGGGTAGAAAAAACTCTTGAAGTCTATTTCGGGGGTTTTAGTGAAATATGACAACCAGCATTACAGGTAAAGTATAACTGAGGTGGATCAATCACTGTCAGAACCCTGCCTAACCTAACAAACAGGAAGTTGCTTAAATGTTATCAACCTGCCCAAACTACTTATTTATTCAAATATTTATATCCCACTTTTCCCTGTGACTCAAGGCAGCTTACAAATCATACTGAAAAGCATAATAGGGGTGTGAAAAGAAATTGGTGATTCTGGCTCAATTATAACCTATGGGGACCATTATAGTAAGTGAGCCCCATAGGCTATAATGGAAAATTGATCGGGGTGGGGGGGGAGCTGGGTTTTTTTTTTTTTTAGGTAGAGGCACCAAAATTGCAGCATAGCTGCTAGTGCCTCTCCTGAAAACAACAACCCAAGTTTCAAACAGATTGGAGTGCGGGTCCAAGTCTATGGGCCCCAGAAGGAGGTGCTCCTATCGTTCATTGTTTCCTATGGAAGGGGAAAAAATGTTGTAAGTTGAAGCTAAAATGCTCTGAGCAGCCTTCTGAAATGTTATGCACCAGTGCCCCCTAGCACAGCTAGGTTGTGACCATCCAGGCACATCCACGAAGCCCAAGCAGTATTGGGGTGCCCCAACCAGCTAATCCAAAGAGAGGGATGGATGAGGCAGAGGGAGTGTCAGGAATCTGTTGAGAGTGCAGGGCCTTGGAGGTCAAGGCATAGTATTATAAGATGGTGAAGGAGGGGCTGCTGAAGGTAGGAGGAAGGAGGCAGGTCTCTGAGGGCCGAAAGGTGCAGGAGGAGAAGGTCAACTAGGGAAGTGGAGGAGCTAAAAGCTGTGCGTGTGTATGTGTGTTTGTGTGTTACTTCTAAAGACCCAGTGACTGCTATATGCCTGGCAGGGCTCTTTTTGTAGAAAAAGACCAGCAGGAACTCATTAAAATATTAGGCCACACCCCTGACAGCACAGTTCATTAACATATTAGGCCACACCCGATGTTACCAGAAGTGTGGTCATCCAGCCACATCCACCTTTTGCTTCTTATTCTGTTTACCTTGTTGTCAAAACAGTTTTGACAAAACCAATAAAAACATTATTTTCTGTCCCATCTATACAAAATCTTGCCTGAACCAATATCCAGGGGTCCTTTGGGAATGGAGCGAGGCGGAGCAAAGCTCCGCCAGCTCAGGAGTGGCCACTAGGGCAACCACGGGCTGAATTAGATTCTCTGATCTGATTTGGCACACTGCCAAATTTTTGGAAAGTGGAGTCCATGACATTAACTTTGGAAAGTGGAGTCCATGGCATTTTTTCCCACCATAGAGAACAATGAAGGGGATGGGACCACCTGTTTGGGGGCCCATATAATTGGACCCCGTGGTCCAATCCTCTTGAAACTTGGTGGGTATTTCGAGGAGAGGCCCCAGCAGCTACCCTGCAAGTTTGGAGCCTCTCCCTCAAACCCCTTTTCCTCCAGCTCCTCATATACACTATCAGTTTTTGCCATTGATTTCAGTGGCCCATAGGGTATAATGCGGCTGAAACTGCCATTCCCTTTCTGACACACTTCCGGTGATGTCAGGGGACGTGGCATATGCTAATGAGTTATGCTAATGAGTTATGCTAATGAGCTCCTGCACCTCTTTTTCTACGAAAGGACCCCTGCCAATATCTCATGTCCAACAATTATTTCCACACTGGATTGGAATCAATTACTAAAGGTTAGGTTCCCATGGAAATCAGCTTGCCTTCCTGCAGAACTAGTACGCTGAATATGATTTTTTAGGGTTGTCAACCTACAGGTGGGATCTGGAGATCTCCTGGAATTACAACTGAGCTCCAAACTACAGAGATCAGGTCAATGGCTGCTTTGGAAAGTGGAGTCCATGGCATTATGCCTTGCTTAGGTCCTTCCTTCCTCTAAACCCCACCCGCCACTCCCAAATCTCCAGGGATTTCCTCAACCTGGAGTTGGCAACCCTAGTTCATTGGCAGAACAATGCTAGGAGCCAGTTTGGTGTAGTGGTTAAGTGCGTGGACTCTAATCTGGGAGAACCGGGTTTGATTCCTCACTCCCCCCCTTGCATCTGCTGGATGACCTTGGGCAAGCCATAGCTCTGTACCAGCTGTTGTCTCAGAGTTCTCTCAGCCCCACCTACCTCACGGGGTGTCTGTTGTGGGGAGGGGAAGGGAAAGGAGTTTGTAAGACGCTCTGAGACTCCCTTGGGGAGTGAAGGACGGGGTATAAATCCAATCTTTTCTTCTTCTAGGTTTGTGGATGCACTGGACAGGAGTAGTTTGTGGACTATTTTATTCAAGGTATAAGATTTCATGTGCCACCCACACTTCTTCAGATGGAAGACGTGTGCATGCACACAAAAGCTTATACCTTGGATGAAACTTTGGACTCCAACTTAGTTCTGCTGCTTCAGACCAACACGGCTACCCACCTGAATTATTACACTATAATACCTTTTATAAGCAATTATGTACCAGTGGAGTGGTTACCATGCAGAGTTTGTCCCACAGGTAAAATTATCCTGTGAACAGGTGGTCTTTACCACATAAAAGTATCACTACCATCACAAGATCACCAATCGTTGGAAGTCAATTCCTCAGAAGCAGAAATCTCTCTTATTAGGAGGTTTAAGAACATCAACTTTGCTGGCCCATTAAAGGCAGATGTCAGCCCAGTGGCAGGAGAAGAGGGACAATCATCTTCATCAGAAACTCTGCCCACTTTTTAAATTTCACAAAACAGGCAATCTCCAGTGCTGCTGACCATGCTCATTTTTAGTTACATCTCTGTTTCTCTGCAGATGTCCCCCAAAGTCCGCCATGCAACAGTCAAGTGTTCTGCCAACACACACAACAATGAAGCTACTTTTTCAGATGTTTTCTCTTGCATGGCAGTAAGCACCAAACCATTTTAATACAGACTTTAGACACACATATATTTGCAAGCCATTCCCAACAAGACACAACAATGAACTCAGGCTTCAAACGTACTTTTCTTAAGCAGATGTCATGAGAAAACGAAAGAGATGCTCAAAAATTAAAGATATTGTCAAAAGCAGCATTTCCTGGGCTTTCCGCTTTTTTACATCCCCCCTCTTTCAATAATTTTTTTTAACAAAGAACAAAATGAAACAGAAAGAAAGAAAGAGAGAGAGGTGGGAGAGAGAGAGAGAAAGAAAGAAAGAGAGAGAGAGGTGGGAGAGAGAGAGAGAGAGAGAGAGAGAGAGAGAGAGAGAGAGAGAGAAAGAAAGAAAGAAAGAAAGAAAGAAAGAAAGAAAGAAAAATATAGGGAAGAGAGAGAAAAAGAAGGAAAGGAAGGAAGGAAGGAAAGAGAGAGAGAGAGAGAGAGAGAGAGTTTTGGGGCGATTGCCAGAGCGTCACCCTGGCAATATCCCCAACATGATGATGTCACTTCTGGTGACATCATTGCGGCGCGCGCGCTTTGCACACACGCCTGGGAACTCCCAGGACAAAGAGGACTCCCCCCCCACCGGTAGAAGGTAAGTACTTGGCAACCCTAGTTGTTGCATATCTCTTGGGGAGAAAAAGCATGGCTGCTGCACAGTTCCACCTTAGTAGGACAGTTCTGCTGACCAAAATATAATCCTGTGATCCAGTCGGTGCTGTGGAAAAAGACTACACAGATCTAGGAGCTGCAGAGGCCTAGCTGAACTACAACTGCAAGTAATGGAAGTCAGACCTGAGCCACATATGACAGAACCTGCTGTGCAGCAATGCCTTTTTTGTCCTAGCAATATGTTTTAATTAATGATTCCATATTACTTAGAATTTAGGGGCGGGGGTGTAAATTTTAAATTATGTTTCAGTTTGTTGCTGCCAAGTATTCCTTAGCATGAATGTTTATCCTTAAAATACCAGAATGCTTTCCTACTGCTTCCTTCTTATAACTTGTCAGAACCATCTGGATTTGTTTTCACTAATGTATTCCTAGCCCAGCAGGCACTTCAGGCATGGCCACTTGCTTGCTTCTGGTAGGCATCTGGCCTACTAGAATCTGGTTAACCTGTTTGCGTTTCTGAGAATCTATCATCTTTCAGAGCAGGGGTTGGGCAAATAAATGTCTTTCAGGCCATTTCCATCCCAAAAGCATATATAATAAACTGAGGGGCAGGAAAAGGATCTGTAAAGACATGCTCTGGAACTGAATACACTGCGGGAAAAGGATCTGCAGAGGGGCAGGAAATGATCTGTAGAGACATGATCTGGAACTGAAGACACTGCCATTGTTTTGAAAATGATGATAACTGTGACAAAAAAAATAGACTGCCAGGGAAATGTTCACTAAATAGTAGGCGATCACAGAATCCCCCCCCCATGCACATTATCAGCAAACAATCAATGTTTTAATATGCCAATTAAATTAAATCTCCTAACTGCTATTAAATAAACATTTGCTTGTGCCGTGGAACCTCTAATATGTAGATGTCATTTTCTCATCCCTTGTAAAATGTGTGTAAATAATTCAAAATCTCATCCAAGTTTCAGAAAACATGAAACTTGCTTATTATAACAACTAATAATACTAATATTAGTTTCTAATTATAAGTTTCAGTGTCACTTGTTTAGCTAATTTGACATTACAATATACACAGAAGACCGAACAGAACCAAATATAATTGGGAGCGTCAAGCATCAGTTGTAATTCCAGGAGAACTCTAAGCCTCACCCTTGAGATTGGTAATCCTATATGATCACCCACATTTATTTAGTACATTTTTATCCCACCCTTTCTCTAAGGAACTCAAGGCAGAGTACATCATTCTCCTCTGAAGCAGGTTAGGCTGAAAGCGAAGATCTGACTCCAGGTCACCAGCGTGCTTGCACGGCAGAGCTGGGATCTGAATCTCAGTCTTCCTGGTCCTCAGAGATCTAACCACTATACCACCCTGACTGCCATCACATAGACCTTGGGAGTAAGGCCTGTAGTAGCAACCTTACTTTTATTTCTATGTTACATTTAGGGTTGCCAGCCTCCAGGTGGGGCTTTTACAACTGATCTCCATGTGACAGAGGTCAGCTCCCATGGAGAAAATGGCTGCCTTGAAAAGTGGACTCTGTGGCATGTTGTTGTTATTATTATTATTATATTAATTTTTACCCTGCCTTCCCTGCCGAAGCAGGCTCAGGGCAGCTTACATAGGATAATAAACAGATAAAACAATTTATCTAAAATCATAGTTTCTACCCCTCTCCAAACCCTGCCCTTTCCTGGATCCACCCTGTTGTGTTTGTTTAGAATATGAAGTAGTAATAGCTTGAAAAGGGCTCTGGTATCCTAAAGCTCCAATTCCTATTGGCTGATTAATAAAGACTCCCATTGGTCCTGAAGCCAATCTAGATACCCAATCACTGAGCCCTGCTTGGGTTCAATAGTATTGCCCGTATATAGTTACATTGTTGTAACTTATGTGTTGGAACAGTATAAATGAAAGTGCTGCTCTCATAGAGCTGTCTTTTGAGCTGAACACTGTCAATGAATAAAAGCCTGTTTGTTTGAATTCATCGCCTCCTGCTCAGTACTTAAAACTGTCGATGAGGATGGGATGACAGTCCTAACTGAACGGCTGAAATCACTCTGCCTGCCCAGCTGAAATCACTAAGGGTGCCCAGAGCTAAATCACTACGGGCATGGTATCCAAGGGCCATATCGAGCCGTTCGACCCAAAGATTGGGAACTGGGATTCATACCTCGTTCGGTTTGAATGCTAGCTCATAGCAAATCGTATTGACGGACATAATGTCTGCCGCGCCACTTTTCTGAGTACCTGCGACCAGGCTGTATTCGACATTGCTCAAGATTTAGTTGCCCCCTCTAAGTTACTCAAGACCCCTCTCAGCTTCATCAAGGTCCGGCTGACCGAGTACTTCACCCTGAAGACATCGGCTGCCGCACACCGATGTGTGTTCCATCAGCAGAACCAGAAGGAGGGCGAGTCTGTCATGGAGTACCTCACCACAATGAGGCAGGCTGCTCGAGACTTTCACTTCACCGATTTGAAGTCCATCCTCCTAGATCAGCTGCTCTGTGGCCTCAGAGATGAGAGCATCAGATGAGCCCTACTCTTACTAAAGACTCTCACATATGAATCGGCCCTCAAAGAGGCCCTGAGAGTAGAGGCCGCCAACCTATCCCTCCACGAACTGTGATTGAGTCCCCAAAGCCACACGCCAGGCCACTCTGACACTGTACACCTGGGTAGTACCACTGAGTCCGATGACACATGGGACGACCAATCTAATGTGTCCGATGACGGAGTTTTCAACGTGAGGGCCAATCAGAAACTGTGCCGCCGTCGCAAAAGCCTGCGCAGCTCTCAAAAAAGCCCATGAAAAAATGGCTGTGCTGGTTGCGGAGGTACGCATGTGCGTAGAGACTGTCAGTTCCGTGATGCCATCTGTCATGTGTGTGGGAAAGCGGGCCACCTCGCCAAAGTATGTCACTCATCTCAGGGTCGTGATGCTCCAGACAAGTTCCAGCGTACCCGAGGGTCTGTGAATGCCCCCAGCCGATTGTATCATTCCAAGTCATCTCGTCCGTCCAGGCAAAGACAAAGGTACAGCAGTGAAGCAAGCGTGTTTGAGGACTACACCAACCGCCTATATATACACCAGGAGCTACATCCGTGTCTGAAAATCAAAGCCACCGTTTTCATTGAAGGTCGAGCGTGCCAGATGGAGGTAGACTCTGGGTCAGCATTGTCCATCATCTCTTGGAGCATGTTACAACAAGTCTGCCCATGATTCGCTGCTCACCGCCTTCAGAGATGCACCCTACAGCTGTTCGACTTCCAGAGGAACCGAGTTCCAGTCATCGGCATCGCCACAGTCCAGGTCAAATATAAGAAATTCTCCAGCCCTCTGAACCTGCTCGTGGTAGAGGGTCGCCACACAAGCCTGATAGGGCTGGACTGGTTCGCCGCCTTGGGCATAGACGTTGTTGGCGTGAACCAAGTCCTTTTATGGACCTTGAGACAGAGTTTCCGGAGGTTTTCAAGACAGAGTTAGGCTGCTACAAGGGTCCACCTGTGTCGTTTAACCTAGATCCTGCTGTACCACCAATCCACCTCAAGCCCAGACGCTGCCCCATCGCTTTCAAGACCAAGATTGCCAAGCAGATTGATAAACTGTTGGCCCAAGAGATCCTCGAGCCAGTTCCCAATGCCAAGTGGGAGACACCTATTTTCATTCCCCTCAAGCCCGATGACTCTGTCCGTTTGTGCGCTGACTATAAGTGCACCATCAACCAGGCCCTACAGTTGCATGCATACCCGGTTCCTGTGGTGAGCCACTTCTAGCCTCGGTCTCTGGGGGCCGGGTGTTCAGCAAGATTGACCTCACCCAGGCATATCATCAGTTGCCGGTAGATGCAGCCATAGCCGAGGCATAGACTACTGTGACGCACTGAGGGGCTTTTAAAGTAAACCGGCTGCAGTTCAGGGTAAGCGTCGCCCCTGGCATTTTTCAAGAACTTATGGAGCGCCTTCTTCGGGGTCTGCCTGGCATCGTACCCTATTTCGATGATGTCTTAATTGCCAGGGCCTCTGATCTTGAACTGGCTACTCGGGTGTGAGAGGTCCTTCGTCGGCTACAGGACATTGGCCTTCGGCTGAAGAAGGAGAAATGCGAGTTGTTGTTTTTTTAAAAAAAGTTTTATTGATTTTCTCTATAACTACATCTACTTCGCTACTGTCTAAGCTACATTTACCTTATACAGAGAGTGCTTTATCATTTGCTTAATACTACCATATAACATATAATAATTATGAAGCATTTTAAACCTTGGTTAATTTTCAATTAAAATTGTTACTGCTGATATTAAAAAAAACAAAAAAGCTATTTGACAAGCATACCTCTTTAGAGGGATGCTTAATTATACAAATTATATGAAATACATAAGTGCAATTTTCAATAAAACAATTCAGCTCTTATTTCTTCTTTTGTCCTCTTTTTGTCTTTACAGTCTCATCTTGTACTTTTGGAGCTGCTGCTCCTTTTTCCGAGTCAGAAATTTCTTCTTCACTCTTGGAGCTGTCAAATCCGTACATACTTTCTTGCGAAGCCAGTGAACCATCTGAGTCTCTCTCATTTTTCTTTTCTTTGCTTTTTTCCAAAAAAAATTTCGCCTGATGAACAGAGTCAATCTTATACTTTTTATCTTTGATGCTGAAGCTTAATCCTTCTGGAACGTTCCACCGATAAATAATGGATTCAGACTGTAGCCAAGATGTCAGTTTCCCACAGGCTTTCCTTCTTTTCCTTATTTCGAATGGAATGTCTTTCATCACTTTAACTTTTTCTCCTTTGATCTTCAGAACCGCTTTGTTTGTGGTTCTAAGCACCACATCCCTTGTTGATTTTTTGGAGAACCTTATCATAATCTCACCAGGCAGGCTTTTCTTTTTAGTATAATCTGGATAGGTTCTGTAAACCATATCCATGTCGCTTTTTAATTCCGCTGCTTTTAAGCCTGTTACTGGTTCAAGCGCTTCACTTAGCAGGTTTTTAAGGTCTTCTCCTTTATTCTCTGGCACATTCTGAAGTCTTAGGAAAAAATTCGATCTTTCCATCTGTAGTTTCAAAAGCTGATCAGAATGGAAGGCCTTTTCTTTCTCCGCTTTTTGTAGCCTTGAATCCTGATTTTTTACTGAAGTCTTTACTTCCAGAAGTTCTCGCTGCAGCTTCTCTGTAGTTTTATTCGACTCCTTCAGTTCCAGCTGCATTTTATCCATCTTGACATTGAGAGCTGTCATTTGGTCCACTAGAGGTCGCAATAACGAGGAGAACACAGTGCTCATCTCTGTGGTATCAACCTTTGAACTCGGAGCTGTACTTCCTAGTTTGGGGAAAGGTTTCGTTTTCCCCGCCATTGTTGAGGCTGCGCTTTTTGTTGATAGTTAGATAAGATGAACGAAAGAAACAAATTCTCCGACTGCGCTTATGACTTTTTAAAGTTTATATCCTCTAAAGCGCGATGCTGCCATCTAGCAAGCCGAACGTACTATTTTTCATGCAGTAATGCCACATAAAGAGTCTCGTAAGTACGACGGTCTCGAGGGGGGGGGTTCACTCCACCCACCCGCTGTGCTCTGTTTATTTTACTTCAGACTCACGTTTATTCCATGCGTAACTGTAAGTTCAAGCCTCATAGCTTCGCACTCTCTGCTGCTTCACGGATTTGCGCTTTCAGCCATACGGCTCCCGCGGCGGGGGAACCTATGGGGGTGATGAAAAGGGACCTCGATCCCTCGGTCGCCACTGTAGGAAGAGATCCCCTTCGTGCCACCCCAGGCAGAGCCCCCTCACTGGGGTCTCTGGGGGCTCGGCACCAGTCCTGAGCCCCTTCTTCCCGCCGGGTACGGATCGCGCTCCCTGCAGTTGCGGAGGAGCGCGTCCGCCATCGTCGCAAGTCTAGCCGGAAGTCGAGAAATGCGAGTTGTTTATCCCTACCATTCAATTCCTGGGTTACCGCCTAGACGCCGATGGCATCCACCCTGCTCCGGACAAGGTTGCTGCAATCCGCAACGTGCCCCCTCCGAAGTCTAAGAAAGAGCTGCAGTCCTTCTTAGGACTATTGAACTTTTATCATGCCTTCTTGCCCAACAAAGCAGCTCTTGCAGAACCACTCCATCATTTACTGGACAAGTCAGCTCCATGGGCATGGGGTCACCAGGAAAATGCCTCCTTCCAAGCCGTCAAAGCCTTCCTTGCCTCCGATGCCGTCCTCGTGCACTATGATGAGAAGAAGCCCCTCGTCCTAGCATGTGATGTGTCGCCTTACGGGATCGGGGCCGTGCTCAGTCACCGGTTGCCGTCTGGCCGGGAGGCCCCTATTGCTTTCTATTCCAGAATGTTATCCCCCACTGAGAGAAACTACACCCAGATAGATCGAGGGGCACTAGCAATCATCGCTGCAGTGAAGAAATTTCACGATTTCATCTATGGACGGGAGTTTGAAATCGTCACCAACCACAAGCCGCTGCTTGGCATCTTCATGGCCGACCGTCAACCCCCCCAGATTCTGTCCCCCCAGATGATGCGCTGGGCTGTTCTTCTATCTGCCTACTCCTTCCACCTCCTCCACCAGCCTGGCAAAACCATCGGGCACGCTGACGCCCTTAGCTATCTGCCGCTTCCATCTTTAGGACCGCCTGAGGTCCCACTCCAGGAAGTTTTGCTGATCGAGGAGCTGCCGCAGTCTCCGCTCTCCACTGCCAATGTAGCATTCCACACTGGCCGGGATCGAATGCTCAGCTGAGTCTACAACCATGTGTGAAGGGGATGGCAATCGGGGACACACGATGCCAAATTCCAGCCATTCCTGTCGAGATCATCTGATCTGTCGGTAAACAAGGGATGCCTGTTGTGGGGAAACAGAGTCGTCATCCCTCCCCCACTTCACCAACAGGTGCTGGACACCCTGCATGAAGGGCACCCGGGCATCGTTAAGATGAAGGCCATCGGTAGGAGCTATGTTTGGTGGCCCAGTGTGGATCAGCAGATTGAGCGGTGGGTCCGGACGTGTCAGCCATGCCAGGAGTCCAGGCCAGCAGCTCCAAAGGTTCCTGTTCATCCATGGGAGAAGCCGAGGGGCCCGTGGTCCCACATTCACGTGGACTTTGCTGGGCCCTTCCAGGGCCGGGCACTCTTGATTATTGTGGATGCGTATTCCAAGTGGATGGAGGTCATCCCTGTCACCTTCATGACATCGGCCGTCGTTGCCCGCTGCCTAGACCATCTCTTCACCACCTTTGAGCTGAACAATGTCACTGAATAAAAGCCTATTTGTTTGAATTCATCGCCTCCTGCTCAATACTTAAAACACCCCCAAAGTCTCCGGGTGTTTTCCAACCCAGAGCTGGCAACCCTAGTACATTTCACTTTGTCTGCTTCTCATTGCTAAATAGCATAACATTGACATTTTGAGGAAAACAGAACTTACAAACATTCAGCATGTGTTGGTAAATTGCTCACCTCTTTCCTTAGCTTTGCTGAATAAATAAATGACATTACATGCTAAAAATATCTCTTTGTGTAAATACAGTGCTTAAGCTACTTGATCCTGTTTTCTCTCTCCACAAAACAAAGTTGTGGCTTTTCTTACAAATGGAATCTTGTAAGACCCCAGAAGAAAGATATGTAAATCAATATTAAATTAGTGAACTACAAGAGTGTAATTTGGAGACAGGCCACCATGGCTGTTGGGGTTTTTTTTAATCATGTCAGACACACTGATATTTGGCTTTCCTTAGCTTCCCCAAAATGCACACAATATTGCTCACCATCTAATTATTGGCCTTTGTTGGATTGTTTCGGCATTTGAACAACAGAGATCACTGCAAATGACTATAACTTTTTTCTCTGTGTAAATATATAGCGAGGGAAAGAGCTATGTGCAAATAGAGCTATGCATGCCAAGTCAGCTGAACAAATAATCAACACAAGGCTTTCTTCCTTGCCAACACTAATTTGAAACTTATGTAAAGATAATGATTTTGCACTAGATTATTGTACAACAATACATTGCAATGTCAGCTTGGCATGTCCAAGGCAATGCTGAATATTTCACTTGAAATATGACATCTTAAAACATTTAAGGCACAAGATGTGGTGACATTCAGAGTAGTACTGTGATATTTGAATGTTCTCCAAAGTAATTCCTTCTTGGTGTACTAGTTTTGTTTAGCAGAATGCATTCTTTTTTGTGGGCCACTATATCTGGAGCATCAAGTTAGTGCTCAAGATATGCAAGGGCCTTGAAATGACAATCTTAAGTCAAAACTGAGGCCAAAAATTATGGGTGGAGGATTTGTGGATCCTTCTTCCATGACTGTTGGAGGGAATTTGGGGATGTTGTCAGTGTAATAAACAGGGCTATTTTGGGGCAGGAATGCACAGGAACAGAGTTCCAGCTGGCTTCCAAGTTGGCCACCCCTACAGCCTCCCCCGTCTCGGGTTCCCCAAGTGCCTTGCAAGCCGTGGGGCACCTGGGGAAGCCAAGCTGATCCAGGGAGGTAAGGCAGTTAGCTGCAGCAGCTGTGGGGTGCCTGGGGAAGCCGATCCAGAAACTGCCTTCCTTCCCTCAGGTTCCCCAGGTGCCCTGCAAGCCACGGGGCACCTGGGAAAGCCGATCCTGGGAGGAAGCTGCACGGTCAGGGGTGTGGCCTAATATGCTAATGAGTTTCTGCTATTGGGAGTGGCCTATTATGCTAATGAGTTCCTGCTGGGCTTTTTCTACAAAAAAAGCCCTGGTAATAACTGATCTGAAGCTGTTGAAGTCTGGCTTCTATGAGGCTAGTATGCTCCATTTCACTGGTGGATCACACCTAGTGCAGGCCTTGGTCTAGTAAAACAGAGCAGTTTAGCTAACATTCACAAACTGTTCTATAACCCACCTACTTAGTTTGGGGATATTTGCAACTGGACCATAGTCATACTGGGATTTAATGTTAAAATGTTTTAATGTTTTCATGCTCACTATCTTGGAGACCCTATTTGGATAGAAAGGTGGCACAGGAATGCATAAAACTGATAAACAAAATAAATAGCAGAGCAAAAATAAATGTCAGCCCAACATCGTCTGCTTGTTGTCACCATTTTTCTCCTCTGAGCTAAAAAATCTGGTATAAAACCTAAACTGGTCTCATTCTCTCTATTTACTTATACAGGCCACCTTGTTCTGAAGCCTCAGGATTTATAACATTTTAATACATAAAGGTTATTTATTTATTTAAAAGATTTCCATGCCTCCTCTGACTCCTGCTCAAGGCAGTTTACAATTGAAATAATGTTATAGATATAAATATAACAAGTCCAGGGACATGAACAGCGTAAAACTGTCCATAAAGCAGATCTCAGAACAGAAGGCGGAGGAAGAGGAGGAGAAGGAGAAGAGATAAACCCTTAATTAAAAGTCTGGTACAGATACTTGTTTGTACCTGGTACCTAAAGGACAGGAAAGGAGGCACCAAGTGCACTTAAAGAGGGAGGGCACTTCAAAGGTGAAGTGCCACCACTGAAAATGCCCCATCTCTAGTTGTAACCCTCCTCATTTCTAAAGTCAAGGATTCAAAGAAAAGAATAGGGTTGCCAGGCATGATCGTTGCGCTGGTGGGGGGATTGGGGGTGGTGGTCTGGAATTGGGTGGTAATGTCCCCCAATGCAATGACATCACACAGAAGTAATGTCATTGTGTCAGCAATGTCAGGGCTGACACTCTGTTTTTGGGGCAGCCTATGGTTAAAATTGGGCTCAAACCATAGAGTTTTGCCCAAGAAGCATAGAATTGCCATGTGATGTCACCACTGTGATGATGTCATTTCCACATGAGTCACTGCATCGGGGACATCACCATGTGATGTGGCTGTTTCGGGCAGGGCTTCCCCTGCCAGCCAGCTGGCCAATGATGGGCAGAAGCCCCCAAAATTGCTAGGGGTCTGGCAATCCTAGAACATGAGCATATCTCAAGTGGATGGCTGGGTAGTATGGGAGGAGATGTTCCTTTAGATTATCTGACCCTAAGACATTAGGATCTTGAAGCTAAGAATAAGCACTTTGAATTGTTCTTGGAAATAGAGCCATAGTCAGTGTAGATATCTCTTTCTCACCCCACCCCACCCCGCACATTGAGTTTTGCCATTCTGGCAACAGCTGACTTGTATGCCTAGTAAAGGTATTTATATAACCCAGAAAATTCCATGTATGTTCACACTTCCAATGTGTAGCTGCATGCATTTATCACAATAGAAAGCACAATGTATGTTGGACTAAATCTAATGAGAACTGAAACAGCCCTTTGTTCTGCTTAGCCAAAAAGCAGCCAGAACAGAAGAACCACTTCTTTCTGGATGATAATTAAAAATCTTGAATCTGATTATGAAAATACATCAAGATGAGGTAAAGCATCCACTAATCAAATACTTTTTTTAAAGAGAATAAATAAACAAATAATGAAGAGCTCATATGTGGTAAAATCATCCTTGTTGGGGGGTGGCATGATATCTTAAAATCTATGCATTCTTTTTTAATCTGACAGAGTGAACATTGAAACCGAAGAGATGGTATCTTTCAGTAAGGTCAGATAAAGTTATGAACAGTTGGACAGAAGAGATTAGCCTGTGTGAAGGAATGGACCTTGGGTCCCAGGAGGTCAGAGAAGCCCCATTTCCTTGGGTCCCAGGAGGTCAGAGAAGCAGCACAGCTGTCCAAAGTCTCTGTTTGGCAATGCCACTTACTCCCTGGGCAGGGGGATATACCAAATTTCTCTCTGGGTAGTAACCAATGCTATCAACAAATCTGAAAAAGTATCCTCTGCTAGGTGGATATGAACATCCAGCCCTCTGTTTCTAGGCTGTTTTTTAGAGGCTCCACCTAATTGCTGCATTGTCTGCTTTCTTCATACTAGCTAGCATTGGGACAATATATTACACTTTTGGACTATCAAACTATTGCACTCTAGGGATGCCAAGCTCACTGTTGCCCCTCCCCTTTACTGCTATTTGGAAAGCAAGCCTGAATAGGCATAGTGTGTTTACAGAGATCAAGATTTGAAGATTCAAAATATAAGAACATTTAATGAACAAAAATTAAAAAGAGCACAGACGGTCTGTTCAAGCAGGACACAAAGAAGTGGAGGAAATCAGAGTCCTCCTTCTCCAATTCTATACTTATTCTAAATTATTTTAATTAGGATAGACAAGTAAACCAGGAAGATGTAGCATTTAAAAGTCTATAAATACCTTAACTCTCAAGGGTTGGGACTTGTCCCATTGCCCCTCAGCACATTGTCAACTGGGAGTCCCTGGACAGACATAGGACACTTTCACACAAAGACATCCTGTTTTGAATCAGGTCCATTTGTGAATGTTGTAAATGTGAGGGGAGATCATTTCAAAGAGAACAAGTTTAGAATCCAGTGGCAGCTTTAAGACCAACAAAGTTTTATTCAAATTTATTTCAAAGAGGACATTTTCAGATGGGCTCTTTAAACTGTGCACAGCACGTATGGATCAGATTTCTGAATTTCAGATGGTGCTGCATTTTCCCATGGCATTTTTTTTATTCTTTCTGTTTTGCACTATACATGTATTGTTATATTATTTGATATTAGGTTTTTTAAAAACACATACACAAAGAGACAGAAAGAAAAAGAAGTAGGCAGGAAAAATAAAGAGACTTATTACAAAGTGCTACAAATGGTCCAAAGAGCATTTTCCACAATTCAGAAACACAACCACACAACAGAACCTGAAGGAAAGTAATTTCACAAATATGGATCAAATCTTCATCAAAAACTAAAAAGTAAACAAACAAACCCAGAAGAACACTTGGCCTTTAAGGTGCCCAAAATGAAAAAAAAAGTCACTGTCCGAATCTGCAGTGGTTTAAAATGCCTGCCTGTCTGAAATGCAAAAAAATAAATAAAAATAAAATAAAAATCTTAACCAGATATCAAAATGGATTAAAGAGCCTGCCTGAAAACCATCTTAGTCCTTCATAACTTGTACCCATCAAAGGAAGATGGATAAGGGGAAGACAGCTTCCTTCTGTCCTGAAAATGTATACACTTCCTTTGGAAGTCTGTCCCTGTTTAGGGTCAGTCCTGATCTTTCCATCCCAAGAGGAAGATGTTATTATCTAGCCTTTTGCCTGTCCCAGTCTCTGTCCCTTTAGGTGTGACATTCCAGCAAGATGTGAGATATTAAACCTTTTGCTTTTACTTTGGCCAGATCTATTTGCATAACTAAGCACTGGAGTGCTCTGTGCTTGGGAAAGTAGTTTTCTTTTCACCATTTATCAGCATTGTAGCCTCTGGTGCATGTGAACAGTATGGCCACAATTTGTAAATACTGAGATGATTTCTAGGGTAGAGGGCATTTCCACACAGCCTGGAACAGCAAAGAGAAGTGAAACCTAAGCTCAGGTTTCTGAATCAATGCACAATTCATTATGTAACTCCATTGCCTGTCTGTTAGTTTCCAAGCAAGAGAATGAAAGAGGATGACCACCAGCAGGGGACAAGTTAGCAATATAACATTTTGATCCCGTTTCTATGAAATTATCTATGATAATCATATTTTCTAATATGTTATCATCATTTATTGGTGATTTTAATGCCTCATCTCTGAAACTGATTGTGCTAACTCATACTCGCCTCTGTGACTGGCTCCAGATATTAATAAAAAAGTACTACCATCTGGGTGCACAGTCTTGGCTGCATTCAGCTGGTGATGCTTCATGTAAGGATCAAAAGGAAAATTGTGCAGGGCAATTGACTCAGGATGGATGCTCACATACAACCTATGAATTTGCCTGGTGAAAGCTTCCCTTCAGAGCTTACCAGGAAATACTGCCAGCTGAATGCATACATCATTTGTACATTCAGCTGCCAGAGATTTAGCTAATGTCCAAAGCTGATTTGATAATCCCCTCTAATAATGATTTTAATAGCAACATTACAAAATCTTCCACTGTGGGAAAGGGAGGGGACAGCTAGCCACCCCAGGTTACATAACAGATTGGTTATTGATTAAAATAGCAGCTACTCTTCTCTAATCGAGATGAATGAAGCTCAAGTACATTATTTTAAATTCAGGAATTTGGATTGTACTGGGTTGTGGATGAGGCTGAAAGTCATAAAAGGCATAATCCCCTTCAAAATAACATTGAAATGGAGTGGTGATCCTAATCATCATCCAGTGTCATTAAGCAGTATTAAAAGCCTTGGAGTACCATAAAACAGAATTGCCTCACTAGATTAGGCCAAAGGTCTGTCTAACCCAGCATTCATCTTTATTGGCCAGATACGTCTAGAGAACCAGTACAGATAGTGACTGGCTGGGGAAACATATCCCTGCTCAGCTGTCAAGCTCACACTGGGTGACCTGGGACCAATTCCCCACCAACAACAACAACAACTTTACAGGAACATTTCAAGAATAAAATGGAGGGGAGTAACATAAAGTACGCCACTATGTAGGAAGCATACAATTAAAATCTACTAGATCACTAGATTAATTTACAAGAAGAGCATGGTGGAGATAGCCATGCCCTGAGCTTTTCTCCAAGTATCTGTTAAAATAAATGCCATCAGGTTAGAAACACCATTCTTTGTCCATGGGTGGTGGTGGTGGGGAGACTTTATATGTTTTATTTGTTTGGGTGCATGAAATAAGAGGGGTTTTTGTTTACTACCTGAAGGGTATTCATGATTCCCCCCACCTTATTCCCTACATCCAAGTTAATACTGCAAGGAATACATTTTTACTGATTTCTTTATGCTCTACCTAGGGTCCATTGCAGCCATTGCTCAAGTTTTTTATATTTTACAACACTCCTTTTGTGAGATAATGAAAAACTGTACATAACATGGTAAAAAATATGTCCTACAGATTTTTTTGCGTTGATGATGATGATGATGACGATGATTTATTAAACTTCTACCCTGCCCTTCCCGCCATAGCAGACTCAGGGCGGCTTATACAACACTACAAGTTAAAACAAAACTAAGTAAAAGCATGACAATATAAACATAAAACATTACAGAGTGCTAGTAATAAAGCAATTCATATGCAGTGGCAGGCATGAACAGCATCCAGCAAACAGGCAGTCAGTTCCCATCATGGTCTGGGTTATATCGGCTGTTGATGTTGATATAGATGTTAATACTGGGGCCAGGGCCTTGGTTGTATGATGCAGCTCCCTAGTCAAAGGCCTGATGGAAGAGTTCCGTCTTGCAGCCCTGCGGAACTGTAAAAGGTCCCGCAGGGCCCTAATGTCTTCCAGGAGCTCATTCCACCAGTGTGGAGCCGCCACTGAGAAGGCTCTAACCCTCATCACAGCCCGCCTGGCTTCCCTAGGGCCTGGCAGGGCCAGATGGTTTGGGACCCTGATCATAAAGCTCTCTGGGGTACATGTGGGGAAAGGCGGTCCCTTAGGTATGTAGGTCCCTGACCATATAGGGCTTTAAAGGTAAGAGCCAGCACCTTGAACCGGATTTGGTATGCTATAGGGAGCTAGTGCAGTGCTTTTAGCACAGGTTGGACGTGCTCCTGCAAAGGGAGGCCCAACAACAACCTGGCCACCACATTCTGCACCAGCTGCAGCTTCCGAATTTGGGACAAGGGCAGCCCCATGTAGAGAGCATTACAGTAATCTAGTCTCGATGTGACCATTGCATGGATCACTGTTGCCATGACACTGCATTCAAGAAAGGGAACCGGCTGCCTAATCAGCCGAAGACGATAAAAGGCTGACTTTGCAGTGGCTGCTACCTGTGCCTCCATCATTAAGGAGGCATCTAGGAGCACTCCCAAACTCCTAACATCCGGCACTGACACCAATGGCACCCCATCGAAGATCGGGAGCGGGATCCCTACCCTCATGCCACTCTGACTCAGGCACAGAACCTCCAACAGTGTTGGATTCAATTTCAGTCAACTCAGTCTAAGCCAACCAGCCACAGCTTTCAACGTCAGGTCTAGATCTTCTGGTCTGGAGTCAGACTGGCCGCCCAACAGCAGATAGAGCTGGGTATCATCTGCATATTGATGAAGTGTAAATGTCATTATTTTGATTCTTTCTCAATATCAAAACAGGTTTTTGAGCTATTATACTGCAATTTACACTTTTTTCTTCATTCGCAGTTGCCTACTTTTAAAAAAAATCTATAGAAGATTGAAATGATACAATTTTCTGCTTGTTAATGTAAAATTATTCTTGGTGCAACATTAATAACAACTCTGGTACTGAAATGACAATTGTTCTTGAACAAGTAGTCATCATAATTCATAGTTAGACTATCTTCTCTTCTTCTGAGGCTGCACAAATTAATTTGATACGTATGGAGGGCTTTTTTTTTTTGCATAGGGACCTTGATTTTCGTTGTTCTACTTTTTGTGAACATCTGTACCACTGTGTAGTCTCCATGCTATTGCTAAACGGATTAATTCCAATTATGCTTACTACTGACAAATGTACATCAGTCAGAAGACACAGTTATATGAAGGGACTTAAGTTTCATTTCTTTATTGTACCTATACAAAATCAAGAATGACAGTTTCCAATGAAAATGTATGGCATTCTATCATCAAATCCTTATTTATTTATTTAAAACATTCATTAGCCACCTTTCTGCCTTGTGGAATTTTCAGCAGCTTACAATATAACAATTACAAAAACACACACATTAAAACAATATAAAACAACAATTTTAAAAACACATTACACGTCACAATTTTGAGCTAATCCTTACTGAGATGCAAGGTAAATAGTGTAAGAGATAAACAGTGGCTTTTATTTTAATACAAGTTATTTCTAATTGTATGTATATAGATTTTGTAAACAACTCTGATTTCAAAACGTAAAAATTCTATGACAGTTGTTAACTGATGTGAAATCAGAATGAGAAGAACATTTTACCAACAAGGCCTTTTTTTTCTTTCAAAAAGGTCATAGCTTTTTGCCACATGAACAATTAGCAAATAAGTGTTTTTGAAATTCAGGGAAGAAAGGTAAGTATGTGTTTTGCCATAAACATATCACACCAGAATGAATTCTTACACAATTACGGTAATTGCTGAAAAGGAAATTTATCTGGAAGGCTTTGTTGTGGAGTCAAGAGAAACAAAAAGTGCACCACAACTCCATAAAATGCCAAGGTTTATTTCACACATGAACTGATTTGAAACTAATGTATGCATCAACTAGCTAGATGCATTCCCAAGTCATTTTAATAATACTTGTTACTGGGGTAAAGAGCCTGGAATGCAGTCCTCTCCACTATGCATATGA
Source organism: Lepidodactylus listeri (assembly GCA_029233225.1). Classification (NCBI taxonomy): domain Eukaryota; kingdom Metazoa; phylum Chordata; class Lepidosauria; order Squamata; family Gekkonidae; genus Lepidodactylus; species Lepidodactylus listeri. Next base: position 105,727,368 of record JARCFY010000002.1, read on the forward strand.
TGTTTAAGAGCAGAAAAACAAAGAACAAAGCTGGTTTCCCTTTTCATTTTTTTTAAATGTTAGTGCCCAGTTATCCTATTTGTTTAATTTCAGGGGAAGTTGGGAATCATCCCCTCACCTAAATGTAGCTTAGAGGTGTCTGAGGAACAATTCAAAGGACACAGCTAGAGGGCCTGGCTATTAGGTGTGGTGTGCAAGAAAAAAATTGGCATTTGTCAGATTCAGGTATATCACACCTAAAAAATATTGGTAAATACCAAATTCCCCGAGTACTGATACTGGTATAGTATTCAGAGTCAGGAAATATTTGGTATCTCTGAATATATTTGGGCCTGTTATACCCATGGAGAGAGAAGGGAGAATAAGAAGGCATGTTTAAATGCTTTCCCTTCCCTCCCCAAGTCACCCAGCCACTTCTACTGGTCAGTTTCACTTCCCATCAGTCAGCTGTTAGGTTTAGGCCATTTGAACCTAACAGCTGATTAGTGGAGGGGAGTGAAATTCTTTAGGCCAGAAGGAAGGAAGAAAGAGAAGACGTGTTTAATGGCTGGAAGAAAAAGAAATGACCAGTTTAATAGCTGGAAGGAAAGGAAAGGAAAGGAAAGGCATTTAAGCATGCCTTCTCTCCCTCTCTCTTTCCTTTCCCAGCCACCCCGCTGTGGCAGGATGGCTGGGGAAGGAGTGAGACAGAGAGAGAGAGAGAGAGAGAGAGAGAGAGAGAGAGAGAGAGAAGAAGAAGAAGAAGAAGAAGAAGAAGACATGTTTAAATGCTTCCCTTTCCTTCCCCAGCCTCCTCGCCATGGCAGGGTGGCTGGGGAAGGAAAGGGAAAACATTTAAATATGCCTCCTCTCTCTTTCCTTCCTCACCCCCCCTCCCGGGCTGAGGAAGGAAACAGAGGGAGAGAGAGAGAGAGAGAGAGAGAGAGAGAGAGAGAGAGAAGGCATTCTTAAATGCCTTCCCTTTCTTTCCAGCCACTGAACCACTTGGAAGCGAAGGGGAGTGAAACTGACCAGTTTAATTGCTGGAAGGCATTTCTGCTAAACAGTGGGGCCTGTGTGCTAGCCCGCTATCAGCCTGAAATGCCTTCCAGCCATTTAACTCCTCTGTTTTGCTGCCCCCCACTTCCAAGTGGGGACAGTGAAAGGGGGATGAAATGGCTCTCTGCCATTTCAGCCTAACAGAGGGCAGGCCCACCAGCCCTGCTGGTAGGCTGAAATGCTTGCCAGCCATTAAACTGGTCAGTTCCACTCCCATCTATTTGGAAGTGGAGGGGAGTGAAACTGACCAATTTAATGGCTTGAAGAAAAGGGAAGGCATTTAAACTGAACAGCTGACTGGCCGTTCCGCCTGTCAGCTGTTTGGTTTAAATGGCTGTCAGCTCAGTTTTAGTATAGCTTAAGGAACCTGAGTAAAAGATGAATAAAATTGGCTTTTGGGGGGATCAGCTACTTATGATACCCGAAAAGACTGGTAAGGTATTTTTTTCAGGTATTTCTTCGGCTCTGTTTATGCCAAACGCAGACACCTAGCTATTAGATATGTCAGCCTTTATTTTTATTTTTTTAATTATTTACTTCATTTGTAGCTCACCCTTTTCAATGATAATCAAAGCAGATTACCAAAAAAACCCCAACAAACATCCAACATAAAACATCCAATTAATAAAGTGATAAGACTAGGATTACAGAAATTAGTAAACAATGCAAAATATACCATAAACAATGTTAAGAGTGGATTACAAAGGTAAAAGACACAACTGTAAAAGAAAGTTGATGCATAACAATAAACAAGGCAATAGACTACAATCATATTCCCTTTTAAAAAGCTGCAATTCTGATCCCTTGATTAAAATGCCCTTTTGAACATTTCTGTTTTGCACATTCTGTGGAGTGACAGTGTGACAGCCTTCCTGACCTCCTCAGGCAGGTTTTTCCACTAAGTGGTTGCTACAACAGACAATGTACATGTGTAGGAAAATTGACAATCTTACCTATTTTCAGGGTCACATTTTCAGAAGACTTTCCTTGGATAGACAAAGCTGTTGTGACAGAGCATAGTAGTAGAGTGTGGGACTGCCATGTTGGAGAATCAAGTTTGCTGGGTGACCTTGGGCCATTCAAACACTCTCATCCTAATCTACACAGCAGGATTGTTACAAAAATAAAATGGAGAAGGGTAGAATGCTGTAAACCACTCTGGGTTCCAATGCGGAGAAAAGTGGGGTATGAATGAAGTAAATAAAGTCTTCCTGGGATGTGGTATCTACTCTGCTGCGGCATGTTCATGTCTGTGGCAGCATCCTTGAGTTTTAGTTATAAACAGTGCCATCCTAATCAGACCTCAATCAATTTAAAAGGGTGTAGCTATGTTCAAGGGGCTGTAGTGACTCAGAGGTTAAGATGTGGAGCTGCAGACAGGAAGGTCTATAGCTCGGCAGTTCGAGACCCGAGTGCTGCGTGATGGAGTGAGCTCCCGTCTCTGGCCCCAGCTCCTGCCAACCTAGCAATTCGAAAGCAAGAGATTGCAAGTAGATAAATAGGTACCATTTTGATGGGAAGGCAACAGCATTCCATGCGCCTTGGCATTTAGTCATGCTGGCCACATGACCACAGAGAAGTCTTCAGACACTGCTGGCTCTTCGGCTTGGGAACAGAGATTAGTACCGTCCCCTAGAATCAGATTTGACTGGCTTCTGAGCGAGTGAAACCGCTACCTTTACCTTTAACTATGTTTAGTATGGTACTCACAGATAAACCTTTCCTTTTACAAAGAAAAAAGTGAAACTTGAAGGTGAGTGTCATTCAATATGTCATTTTGGTGCCATCAATTTGAGATAGCTTTTATTTATAGTGGTTTGATCATTGTCTGATCACCTGAAAGTTCTAAGTGTGTAACTGCGGTCCAATTTTATTCACTGTAACAATCAAAAATATACACAAAGTTCTGCACACTACTGCTACATTTTCTATGGATGAAGATTTCTGGATCAGTTTTAGGCAGAACAGACTTTGCCTTGACCACAGGATGAAGTACCATACAGACTGATACCAGTCCTGCTTCATGGGTTTGCAACATCCCTGTCAGTGACAATATTTTAGACTCCTGGACTTTGGAATTTAATTATATTATTCATTGGCCATCTTAAATTAATGTCATCTTGCAAACACAATAGGAATAGTAATCCTGATACAATTCTATAATCCCACTTTCATTCAGCTAATGAAAAATGTGGATGTACAACAGAATTTTTTTTTTAAAAAACAACAAACCAATGGCTCAGACATTTTCTCTCTCATTTCTTTAATTTCTATCGTTTAAGTTGAAAAGTGCAACAATTTGTTTTTAAAATGTAATAAACCCCAAATTGAGGAAATACTACATAATAAATGAATGCTATTGCATTCCACAGCCATTAGTTCTAAACCAAAAATGAATTTAGGAAAGGATTATCTCTCAGACTGGTGGTGCAAATCTTTTAGAATGTAGAGATCAAATAATAAAGCTAAAGTGCCATTCCTGAAATAAATTCAGAACCCTTATCCAAACACTAGCACTCTCGCAACATTTCTAGAAGTGGGAGTAAGTGTTAAATTGTGAACAAATTCACTGAATTTCTTTTCCTGACAAAAGCATATCAGTGCTGTTCTATGTAGATATAATTTCAGTTTTTATTTATAACAGATGATGATCCAGATAGTTCAGACACCTCCCTGTATATATAGATGAGGTGGTAACTGTATCCCAGAGTTGCTGTGCATGCTTTCCTATTTCTACCACTCTCTATGGAATATCACATTCCACAAGAGGAGCTGAGAAACACCTGATACCTTAAGGGTATAAGGATAACAGATTTCTGTTCCATTATTTATATGCTTCAATTAAAAATATCCAAACCATCTGGTTTCACATATACAGAAAACTGAAAAAGCATAACAAGATGCATAGGGGTATGTGTGGCTGTGTGTTTTCAGTTTAAAAGCCATAAAATGCAACAGTGAAGAACAGAAAGACAAAGGATTCTACTAAATGCTTTATCAGCCACCTGCTGTTTGCTGAATAGCATTTTGATATTGAATTCTTTTGAACACAGTGAGAAAAAAAAACCTTTAAAAAACTACTGTCTGGCAAGACTGCCTCTGGCAGGTGCAGCTATCTATTTATGGAGCAAGAAGAAAGTCAGATAACATCTTGAGTTTACAAAGGTAAGCATCAATTATTGGTTAATATTATTCAGCATTCTTTCTCTTTCGTTTGAACCACATCAGGCAACACAAATATTTTGCTTCTTCCAACTGCACTGACAATACCATTTGCTATGGCAAAAGTATATTGCTACGTAGCCTTGAAATTCATGCACACACACACACAAAATCCCCACTGGTTTATTTCCTACAACTCCATTTTGCTTACTGTGGAGCTTTCTGCTGGTGGAAGCTTTTCAAGAAGCAGGAAAGATTTTTGGATATAACTTTTATTAATTACTGTGATGTATTTTTTATTATACAGTCCATATTTCAGCTTCTGTAAAATCTGGCAGCCTATCTCTGTGCATCAAGGATTTGGTGTAGTGGTTAAGTGCGTGGACTCTAATATGGGAGAACCAGGCACCTGCTGGATGACCTTGGGCAAGCCATAGTTCTAGCACAGCTGTTATTGAAAAAGAGCAGTTTCTGTCAGAGCTCTTTCAGCCCCCACCTACCTCACAGGGTGTCTGCTGTGGGGAAGGGAAGGGAAAGGAGTTTGTAAGCTGCTCTGAGACTCCCTTGGGTAGTGAAGGGCGGGGTATAAATCCAATCTCTTCTTCTTCTATTATACAAATTCCAGCCTGCCAATTCATTTCTGGGATCAACTGGATGTGCCTGTGGTTTCCCATAAAGTCCTTAATGCCTTGGGTCAAATGTAGATCAAGGCACAACTTTGTCTGTCTGATTCTTTCCAACTGTTAAAACAGCCTTGCCTCTACCATGTTCCAGACTTTCATGAAGTCGCATTCATCTCTGCTGGAGGATGCTGGGCTCAGGCCCTGTGGCACGTCCCCTCCTGCCTCCTCCAACAGGCCTGCTGAAAGTCCCTGCTGGCTGCAGGGCCCAGGCAGTGTGCCCCCTCCCCCCACTTACCCCAGCTCCAGATGGCCAATGCTTCCAGTTAACGTGGGCATCACAGGCCCAGTGGCAGCAGTCAGCTGTTAAGACACTTTGGAGAGCCAGATATAACCTATAACCAGATATAGAGCGGGTGGCACTACACTTATGGAATTCTTTGCCATAGGAACTCACCTACTGACATGTTTGTCAGTTTCACTGCCAAGTTTTTTTATTACACTTCCTAGCTTTTTAAGTGATGCATTTACTTTATTTCTTGATTGAAATTTGGGGATTTAAATTTGCTTACAATGTCTGTGTAAGTGTTCCAACTGTTCCTATTTGCCATGGTACTATTTTCTGGTACTAGCCTGTAGGAAATCACCATTTTGTTTTCTGAGACAAAGCCAGTGCAGCGAATTCAACAGGACAATCAAATTCATGATTACCTATTCTAGGATAGCTAGAGTGCACTAGCAACTTAGAAATCAAGATTCTGGCTTACAATCTTTCAAGAGTCAGATACCAAAGGGAGCTTCGGATAGTCAAAGGGAGCTTTGACTTTTGCAAGCTTATACCCCCTGAGTCTGCCTTGGCAGGGAGGGCGGGATAAAAATCGAACTAACTGACTAAATATATAAATAAAGATTCCAATGTGATACTGGATTCAAATGTAGCTGTTCTATCACAGACCAACATGGCTTCCCTCTGAAATTATTCTAGGATAAAAGAGACATACCTTATGTTTCATCAAAGGCTGCAATCCTATGAATAGTTAAGAAATATGCGTGGGATTGTGCTTCCCTTCAACATGCTTCCCTTCAAATACACAAAGACTTCCCACTTCCTGGGGTGGCTAAGAGGAGGCGCTGGAGCCCGCTTGCCTGTGCTTTCTGACCGGGGGGGGGGGGGCATGCTGAGCCGACTCTTGCTTGCTACTCCCATGCTGCATCCTCCCACGGCTCTCCAAAGTCTAACAGCTGACTGCTCCTGAAGAGCATGCCACTGGGCCTGTGATGCCCACGTTAACTGGAAGCATTGGCCATCTGGAGCTGGGGTAAGTGGGGGGAGGGGGCACACTGCCTGGGCCCTGCAGCCAGCAGGGACTTTCAGCAGGCCTGTTGGAGGAGGCAGGAGGGGACGTGCCACAGGGCCTGAGCCCAGCATCTAAGGGCCCTCCAGCAGAGATGCCAGCCTCTAGATGGGAGCTTGGGAGGGAATCCCTCTGACTTACAGCTCAACTCCAGGCCAGAGGGATCAGTTCCCTTGGATAAAATGGATGCTTTGGAAGGTGGGCTCTGGCATTTTACCCAGCTGAGATCTCTGTCCTCCCCAGGCTCCATCCCCAAACCTCCTGGAGTTTCCCAACCTGAATCCGGCAACCCTATTCCTCCATCCTCCACTGGTGGCCGGGGGGTGGGGGTGGACCTCTCCAGCCAATTTCTTTGCTTCTCCAGAGACTTGGGAAATAGATATGACAAAGAGGCAAAATAGTAGGGGACCCAGAGTTAGGATATAAGGGCAGCTAGAAAGGGGGGGGGGGGTTAACATTTCACACACATACATAGAACTCTCCACTGCCCTTTCCCAAATTTCCTACCAAATGTGGTCTTACTGAAGTGTGAGAACCCAGCAGAACAGCCTGCTAGACAGAGATCCCGATTTGAAATATGTACTTAATACAGTATGGAACCTGTGCTTTGCATTAGGAAGTCTGTGGTCTAGAGCTCGCCTCTGTCCTGGCCTTAGGCAAGCCTCTGCCTCAGCCACAGCCCCCTATGGAATACAGAGACAATAAGGCTGACCTTACAGGTCATTGTAAAGGATTATAACCAGATAATGGATGCCAATTTGCTTGCACATTTAAAGTGCTAAGGATGTACAGTAACCTGCCCAGAAGCCCACAGTTTGCAGGGAAAGATATCCTAGGAGTATTTTTTAATCTATTATTCTAAGCCACCTTGAACCATGAAGAAATGCCTGTTATAAATGTTTTAATAAATAAGTAAATAAAATAGTATTTTGATAAAAATAAATCAATGATTATTTGGAGACAATGATGAGCCCCAGAATCTGTTTTGGGTGCTAGGGAAAATGTAATTATGGAAAAGGAGAATGATCCTTTGCCTTTTTAGTGAGGAACCACTATGCATGAAAATGGGGTGGTGGGGAGGGGCTGGGTGACAGGGGATGAAATTTTCATGCAGAGGTGAACCCCACACCTCTTTCTTCAAAAGTAGGCCCTGTTCAGGTGTAAGTTCATCTGCAATGGTCTCCCTTCTTGGCCACAGTGTTCTCCATTCTTAGTGTATAATGGTGAAGGAGGGGGCAAAGGATTCAGCCCACATGAGGGGAATGGAGAAAGGGGGTTTGGCTTTTTCTGTGGCTCCTCCAAATGATAAATATATTTTTCATGGACCCAGGGATCCAGCAGCTTGGACTGCTACCCCTGCTTCCCCCCCCCCTTACACCCCCAGTCTCCTCTCCAAAGATGCCAGGTCTATGGAGAGATATGCCTCTATGGAGGCATACAGAAATTCAGATGGAGGCGTGCAGAAACTCAGACAGATCAGGCTGGCTCATGCTTTTATTTTCACACCTTTTGGTTTTCATTTGGTCCTGCTCTGGATATTTGTCTGCCTACTCTTCCCTGGGTGTGGATAGCAACTGGCAGTGGCTTTGTGATGGGGGCATCCCTGGAATCACCCAGCCCGGCTTAATTGCCATCTGTTGCCCTCCACACCAAGCAACCTGCAGCTTTGCCATCCTTGGGCACAATGAGTTTCCTTCTCTGTCCAATTTTGGTTCTCATCTTCAGTTACAATGGTTTTCATAAACATGTGCTGCATTTAGGGAAATCCCACCACGCTCTCTTCTCTCTGTCTCTTTTTAAAGTCTGCAAGACTGCACAGCTGGATTCCGAGCTTTTTACAAGGTTATGATAGTAATTTAAAGAAGAAGAAGAAGAGATTAGATTTATACCCCGCCCTTCACTCACTTGGAGTCTCAGAGCGGCTTACAAACTCCTTTCCCTTCCCCTCCCCACAACAGACACCCTGTGAGGTAGGTGGGGCTCAGAGAGCTTTTTCCCAAGCTGTCCTTGAGAGAACAGCTGGTACAGAGCTATGGTTTGCCCAAGGTCATCCAGCCAGGTGCAAGTGGAGGAGTGGGGAATCAAACTCTAATCTGGTTCTCCCAGATTAGAGTCCGTGCACTTAACCACTACACCAAACTGGCTCCCAGTTTGTATGTAGTTATGTATGAGTCAAATGAAATATTGAAAGCAAATATAAGTAAGCTGTGCATATATGGTTTGTAATATTGGTAGTTTATATTTCATGTTTATATGTTTGGTATGTTTGAGAACTGAAATTATATGTATGTATGTTTGTATGTATGTATGTATTGTAGGCCCACTCAGAACTTTAAGGCTGGTAGATAGTTTCGCTCATGAGGTACAATTTCTGCTCATAACACTTGACAGCTTAGGGGGAACACAGCGTGGGATAGGCCGCAAAATTCCATTGCATTAAATATGTTTTAATTTTTTTTAAAAAAAAAGCTGGTAAAGGCAGTTTAATGCTTCTGCTTCATCCAAGAGGATATCAAAGAGTAAATAAAAAACTAAGTGTAAATGTGGGCTCCCTCAGAAACTACAAATGTTGCACTAGTTTCCCTCAAAATTTGGGCTTTGAGACAGCTACAGTCCCTTTCTCAAGCATGCATGCTACCTTGCTTTATCATAAAAGACAGACTCTGAGACTTGGTATCCTGTGACAGGTTCCCTTCCAACTATGATGCTGGAGATGCAAACCCTATCTGAACTGAACTGACAGGGTAAAGGCTTTCTCCCTCTCATGGCCCCCTACCATATGGACCGTGATTTATCATTAGCTGCTCTGTATACACACCAAACGGGCATACAGAGGATTGGTGACTGACAGAAAGGGACAGGATCTCTGGCCATCAGTCACAGAGTGCTTCATAGGAAATAAACTGCATGTCTCCTGGGAGATATGCAAGTGGCATCAAAGAATCTGGTAGTTTGGATGAGAAATTGGATTGTGCTGATAAATGGAAAAAGTAAAAGGATATGGTTGTCATGGAAGATGAAATGGAGAAAATTAGAAAGAGAACAAGATACATTTCTCATCCTGGTGTTCTACATCTACAAAAAGAGTTAAAATTACCAATTCATGTGTCTCATACTCAAGGCTTCAGTCTACAGTGTAATTTTTTTTTAATGAAGCCAACATTCACTTTGAAACTCAAGAGGATACACGGTAAATTCTTTCCCCAGGCCTTTTCCTGTTTGAAAGACTTATTTCCAAACTGAAATAAATATATATTTCATTAGCCATACCTGCTGGAGGGAAAATCATATCACTGAAGAACTCATGGCCAAGCATACATGATATGAATTGCTTAAAAAATCAAAACGTTATTTCAGTTATTTAAAGTCCCTCTAAAAGAAAGGCCTCAGATACAACTAGGGCAGATCTGATTGCATTTAAGTAGAACCTTAGATATTAGAGGCCCATATTTACTAATGAGTAATGATGGGCAAATTCCCCACCCGTTTGATCCAGGACTGGTTTGGCATTTATTGCGAGCTTTCCCTGGTGGACATTCAGACAAAGATCATCTCTTTTTAAAGAGTTCCCTCCTTTCTTGCAGTGTTGATGCATATGCCTTTATGATACTTCATGCATGCACCCTCATCACTGAATTGCTCATGGGAACTAAAGATTGTTTTTTCCTGCGATTATCCCAAGCAGAAAATGCTTAGGCACCAAACAAACCCAGGGATCACAAGTGAGTTTTAGATGGATGGGGAACAACACCAATATTATTTAACAATGCACATGGAAAGACACAATAAAGGGAACTGGCCCCAATATAAAAGACAGTCAAAGAAAATGCTGATTTGATGGGTAGTCAATGAGAGTTCCTGAGCATGTGTCTATAAAGCAGCTGGCTTTGGGATGTCTGGAGTGCTGAATGCTGGCTGAGCATTAAAAGAATCACATTTCGAGCCAAAAAAGAATATCTCAGGGAAATAGTGTTTGATTCTTAACAAAGCATTTCTGTAGAGTGTGATCTAGGAAGCACCCTGACATGGATGACCCAGGCTTTCCTGATGTCATCAGATCTTGGAAGCTAAGCAGGGTTGATCCTGGTTAGTATTTGCATAGGAGACCACCAAGGCAGTCCAGGGTTGCTACCCAGAGGCAGGCAATGGCAAACCCTTTCTGTTCATCTCTTGCCTTGAAAATCCTATGGTGTGGCCATAAATTGGCTAGAACTTAATAGAATTTTGCCCCACCATCTAGGAAACATGGTATAGACTCTTGCTCAACAAAACAAAGCCTGTCTGAATTTTTTTTTTTTAAAAAAAAGAGAGAATAAAACCAAACATTTTCTTGACTTGTGCCTCTTTATGAGGTGAAATATTAAAATGCTTTTCTCTTGTTTTCTTAAGATTCATGTACAATAATAGATCAATATTCTACAAGACTGAAGAATATCAGCATCTTATCTCTCAAATAAAAAAGAAAAGCACGTTACCAATAACAAAGAGAATGAAATATCACCTCTGATAAACCAATAAAAAGACAGCGACACACTTCACAGTTTTGTATATGTAAACAGTGATATTTACACAAGCAAAAACAATACTCTGTACAATATTAAGGTCAAGAAAGATTACAGCAAACAATAGAACTGAACTCTCAGGAAAAGACCTTTTCAAGCATAGTGCTGAAAATGGAAATTGGACGTAAAAGGCTCAACAGAAATAATTTAAGCTATTCTTGCAAACAGAAGAGAGACGTGTAGACATTGGTATCCTCTCATGTCAGTATAAAAAACAGTGCAAGGGAGGTAGTGAATCTCAAACCTCATATATAAATCTTAAAATCAAGCACAGCAGTAACTCGGAAAACTAATGCATCTGTTCCAAACTTTTTGTTTACAACCTAAATGTATATAACTTAAATGTCCACATCCATTAGGAAATATACTATAACCCGGGGGGGGGGGGGGGGGGGACAGGAAGTCCAGTTAGAAGTATGAAAGCTTATTATAATCTAGTCTAAATAATATACCTAGCACATCTGGTATCTTTATTTATTTATTACACCATTCAAGGGTTTAGTTCATGGTTTCTCATATGTGGTCATGATGCAGTTACATACAGAAGAGTAGATGGAAAGAAATGAAACAAACAAGTAGGAAGTAGCAGGCGATGAATATAGCTAAGTGAGTTCTGACTCCTGAAAGCTTATGCTGTAGCAGATTTGTTAATCCTAGACAGGGACTGTGCCATGAATACTCAGGTCACATACTAATGTCATGGCTGCAAATTCTTCTATATGAGTGTTTTCTGTGGGATGCTTACCACCCATGTGATTTTGAGCTGAAAATCTATAGGTGTGGTGACACTATACTACCAACACTGCTTTGGATCAATATATTGTCACATGGTTTGCCTCTTGTTAGCTAGTGTGGATTCTGAACTATGCCTTGTGTGCATGTTTGTGTCCCAGGTGAATGTCATTTCATTCAAGACTGTCCATCAGTCACCCAATATTAAACTTCTTCATACATCTATCAGAAACTGCAGCACACTATAGTGTAAAGCAATATGAAATGAGAAGTAAATAGATCACACCCAATTATTTCCACCCTTTCCAAAATGAACTGAAGGAAAAGAAATTAAGAAATGTGTACGGTGTTTGCACAAATACAGCTTTAAGGAAAAGAAGTTTTCAACAGTGAAGGAGAAAAATGATAACCAGAAAGAAGGACATGACAAGACCTATATCCCAATGGCTCAAAAATGTCAAGTACACACCTTTTTAAAAAATGGTTCATAGTTTTGTGTTTGAAAGAAGGAACTAGACTTGTGACAGGGATATTAGATTGTTGCTGCATGTTCCTGAACAGAAGGCTACCATGGATAGCTAGGGCTGCCAACTCTTGGAAGACACAAATCTGTTGAGGAAGGAGGCTTACCAAGGGAGGGAGCTTGTCCCAGGAAGACACCCCTGCAAGCAGGGGCAGGCCCAGTCAAGGGGTGGAGACCACATGCCCAGGAGTACAGCTGAGTAACAAAAAGAAAGCCAACAGAAAACAGTCTATTCATCCAAGGTGCATAGCTATACCATGTGTTTATGAGTCAAACCAAGCAATACATCCACATATAAGAGGCCAGCACAGATAACCTACCACAAGCCAGATTCCTACTCTGCCATGAACACAAAGTAACAACTAAAATAGCATATAACTCCAACCTGTGCGAGCAGTATAGTTTACACATTTACATATTCATACTATATATTGCAAATGAATGATGCATATTACTAATAAAGTATTTAGCATAATGCATTTAAAACATGTTCTGGAAATCAGTTCTATCATTTTGAGATCAGAAATGCTGAGGCTTTTACAATCTTTAGTTCAAAAGAGAATCAGGAAACCCATAGCACAGAATGCAAAGTTCATGCAGAGCAGATCCTTCATGCTCTTCATGAAAAACCACAGGAAGCAGAAAGCAGGGATTTAGATGGCTCTTAAGCCATTTAAATGGCTCACAGACTGATATAAACAAAAATGTGGTTTATGTCCATCCCTATTCATGACTCAGTAGAATCGCCCCGGCATGCTGGGGACACCAAACTCAAAGGTGATTTCTGGCTGACTCTCCTCTACCTAACCACCAAGTTTCATGAGGACTGGATTTATAAGGATTGAGTTACAGCTCCCCAAAGAAGGTGCCCACAGGAAAGTGCTTTCTAGGGAAATGACTGGTGGTCATTTTGACATGTGCAGGTTCAGGAGGTTCAGGGGTGTATAGAATAGGTTTTGTTTAAGCTAAAGACCTCAAAGTCACAGAGGACCTTCCCTGGATGCACCTTTACATTCCTTACAGTTCTGTCCCCCATTGCTTTGAAGTTTGGTAAACATTTAGATTGAGTGGAGACTGTCTGGAAATGGATCCATTCGTAAACTGGCATGATTTCAGTTTTTCTATAGGTAAGGTCAAGACAGGGTTCTTCTATATAGTGGTGCTGTGATATCTCTTTCTCCCTCCCCCCTCCCCCTGTCATCACCACTCCTCCTGTCTTTCAATTGAGGAGATGGGGGAGAGAGACGCAGAAAAGGCAGCTGTAGAGAAGCTGCCTCAGGAAGCACAGAAAAGTGTTGACTGAAATGAAACTAGAAGTAGGCAGCAAATGAACCCCTCAAAGGCACAGTGCCTCAGATTCCCATGTCTTACAAACATACTGAACAGTCAAAACTGACCTGCATCCTATTCCCTCTATTACATGAAAAAAACCATTTCTGACAACCCTCAAGAAAAAGAAAATATCAGCCTTGCAGGTGGAAAATTGACCAACTGGAAACCCTACTGACATCAGAAGGGCCACTTCCATAACAATGTTCAATCTACCCTGTAGAATTAGAATTCTTTAGAATACTTTCATCAGTCTTCACATCACTTGGTTGCCATTGTATGGCCAGAGACACACATCACAATTGTGTCAAGGTACAGAGCCACAAATCAGACCTGTGAGGGTGGAGAGGGTACAAACAGGGCTGTAATTTTCAGCAACAGCCACGATTGCCAGGCCCAGATTTTCAACTAGTGGGAGAGTGGAGGTGAGGAAGATTGGGGGGGGGGGGGCATTGGGCAATAGTGTGATGTCACTTCTGGGAAAACCTGGAAGTGATGTCAAGCCTTCCTAGAAATTGGCTGAAACTCTGTGGTAAAACCACAAAGTTTCAGCAATTCTTAGAGAGGACTTATGTTACTTCCAAAAAAAACCCTGAAATCCAACTTCAGTTACAGATTGAGATACAGATTAAACCAGTTGCATGTGCTATTGTTGTGACAGAATACACAGAAATAAATTGGAAGAGTTGTAGCTTCCAAACCATATATAATTACAGTTTTATTTATGGTATTAATGAGAGGAAAGAACTGAAATGGCTTAGTCAAGTACAATTACTTGCTCAGGCAAGTCCCTACCCCCAGCACTTACAGTTTCTTTTCACCATTAACATGAATAAACCATATTATGTTCTGTGAGCTCAGGTAATCCTGTCAAGCACTCTCCTATTAGTGTTAACACTGGGAAATGTCATTTCTGGCAGGCAGTGATATTCTCTTTTCAATCCACTTGGTTTATTTTATATTTGTAGTTTTTAACGTAGATTTCATATTAAATTGATTTTTTGCTGAGGCCTGAGATCCCAAAAAAAACTTTACTCAAGACTTCCATTGTAACAGTATGTTTAGTTCATTATAGGAACAGGCAAATATTTAAATTGTTATTCTGCTTTCAATCATGTTTTATTTCCTACAACCTGTAGTAATCACTCAGCAATATTACCACTGTGTTCAGTTTTTATTTATTTAGAACAGCAACTTTATTCAAAAACAATTTTTGCTGTAGTAGATCAATTTATAAACTGTATACAGAAACAGATTTTTTCTTTTCTTAATAGAAATAAAGAACCAGGAACAAATTCAGGATCAACGCATAGCAATAACCTTGGCTAAACATTGATTGTATGTCATCAAAATATTCAAAATTATGCTTTTATTATAAAAAGAAGCAGACAGGAAAAATCAATATTGTAATTTCTTTTCTTGTAGTAAGTATTTCTTGGTTATAATTAATATTGCCTGCACTTGGCTAAGGCTGCAGAGGTCCTGAATACAGTTTTTTATCACTAAGTCAATACAAATTATTTAATCAGGTGATATTTTAGGCTATTGAATGAAGATGCATGCATGCACACATATGTATAAAAGAGACACACACAAAAACTGAATGTGTGAACTGAACATTCAAAGACATTCCTTAAGTGCTATGATGAAATACAAAATTTCTGGTGGCTCCTTTTGCACATGCAGGTTACAAAACTTAATTTTGTTGCTGTTTTTGTTGTAATCTTCCTCAGGGACCTTAGGGGCGGGGCTGTGGCTCAGTGGCAGAGCATCTGCTTGGCTTGCAAAAGGTCCCAGGTTCAGTCCCCAGCACCTCCAGTTAAAAGATCTGGATAGGAGGTGATGTGAAAAACCTTCACTTGAGAACCTGAAGAGTCACTGTCACTCTGAATTGATGACCTTCATCTTGATGGACGAATGGTCTGATTCAGTATAAGGCAGGTGTGTATGTTCATGTGACAAAGAAATGGTACATATCTGCTGTCCACATGCACACTGATCAGCTGAAGACAGCAACCGATATTATGCAGAAGTGAGGAACATGCATTATGAACCAGCATCAGTGTTGTAAAGGTCAGCCTTCTATCAGTATGTATTCTTGGCATATGATTTTTCACAACTCTTCAACTTAAAACACAACACTAAATTAAGAATAAAACAATCACTCAAATAAAATATTATAAGCACAGATATATTTGAATGGTCAACCATTAAAGACAACAAAATAATTAAAATATCAATACATTTACATCTACAGTCCCAAAATGTTCCTGAACACAGAGAAGCTATCAACATCCGTGCTGCCCAGGCACTGCAACTCTGCAACTGGAACCTCCTTGCATGGCAATGCAGAAGAGAAGCAATATTCCCGATCTGGATATGTGCCTTGGCTGAATGTTAACCAGCCACAGTAGTACTTAGGCTGAGAGATGCATTCTGTGTAACTCTAAGCATGGTCCTTTGATGTACATTGAAGAGTGTTTACTTACTGTGCAGATAAGTATTTATTAAATATAGATCATTTCTACTAATACCGTGGAGATCTTTTTCAGACTTCTTAATTGTCACTAATTTCTATCCTTTTACAAAAGTCATCCCAATGGGTTTGCCAATAAATGATCATATGTACTTTAAAACCATAAAGGGATTCTGTGCAAGAAGCTGGAAAAATTAAATGCTACATGAGCTCAGTGGCACCTCAAGGGGTAGGGGCACCTGCTACACAGTGTTCCACACATCACCAGCTGCTGCGAGCCTTTTATTTATTCTTTCTTACACACACACACACAGAGCACGCTAAACAGTGATGTCCCTTTAACAGTGATGTCCCTTTAACAAGGCAGCTAAGAAGGAATTCTATGCTGCTGAGATTGCGTCCGCAAGCTCACGCCCAGCCCAATTGTTTAGAACAATTTGGTCTTTTTATTATTTATTTATTTAATTCGGTTTCTAGGCCGCTCTCCCCGCATAGCAGGCTCAGAGCGGCTTATATAATTAGGTGAACATTGTTCACAATAAAACAGTTAAAACCAGTTAAAACATTACAACATTTGCATTTACATAAAATGCATACATAAGACTTTAACAGTCTTGCCACAGGGCAGACCAAATGCTAGGGAATTGGAAATTGGCTGCGAGGCATTTGCGAGCTATTTCGCAGATAAAGTCTTGTCACTCCGCCGTGATCTCCCCGCCACAGTTGATACAGTAAGTGAACTCGAGGCCCCTTGCACGTCTTCGTCTCCGGGCTTAGATGGGTTTGGCCCGCTTGGTCTTGAGGAAGTGGACAGACTACTCATGACTGTGCGTCCAACCACGTGCATCCTTGATCCGTGCCTGTCCTGGCTGATTAAAGCTGGCCACGAGGGGTTACGAGGTGCCACTCAGGAAATTATCAACACCTCCCTCTCTGAAGACAGAGTCCCAGTCCGACAGAGTCCCAGTCGGACTCTGACCCAGAAGATCTCAACCGGGCATTGCACGCCATAGCTGGCTGGCTCAGACTGAGCAGGTTGAAATTGAACCCGGCGAAGACGGAGGTCCTGTGTCTGGGTCGGGGCTGTCTGGGGAGGGGGCTCCCACTCCCGAACTTTGACGGGGCACCGTTGGTGCCTGCGTTGCAGGTAAGGAGTTTGGGAGTGCTCCTGGATCCCTCCTTGTCAATGGAGGCCCAGGTAGCAGCCACTGCTAAGTCGGCCTTCTACCATCTTCGGCTGGCTTAGCAGTTGGTTCCCTATCTCGACCGCGATGACCTAGCTACAGTGATCCATGTGACGGTTACCTCGAGACTAGACTACTGTAACGCCCTCTACATGGGGCTGCCCTTGATGCAAACCCGGAAGCTGCAGCTAGTGCAGAATGCCGCGGCCAGGCTAATGATGGGTCTCTCAAGGCGAGACCACATCCGGCCTGTGCTCGCGGCGCTGCACTGGCTGCCTATAGCATACCGAGTTCGCTTCAAGGTGCTGGTTCTTACCTTTAAAGCCCTATATGGCCAGGGTCCAACATACCTGAGGGACCGCCTTTCCCCGCATATACCCCAGCGAGCACTTTGGTCAGGGTCGCGTTATCAACTCCATGTCCCAGGCCCTAGGGAGGCCAAGCTTACTGGGACCAGGGCCAGGGCCTTTTCGGTGGCGGCTCCAACCTGGTGGAACGAGCTCCCGGAGGAGATCAGGGCCCTGCGGGACTTGTTGCAGTTCCACAGGGCCTGCAAGACGGAGCTCTTCTGCCAGGCCTTTAACTAGGAGCCGCCACCAATAACAACATCAATAACAACAGCAGCAATA
Organism: Lepidodactylus listeri; assembly: GCA_029233225.1. Classification (NCBI taxonomy): domain Eukaryota; kingdom Metazoa; phylum Chordata; class Lepidosauria; order Squamata; family Gekkonidae; genus Lepidodactylus; species Lepidodactylus listeri. Next base: position 105,744,978 of record JARCFY010000002.1, read on the forward strand.
CCTATTGTGTGAACCGGCCCTGGACGCAGTCCAGACCTGATGGGCATGGTTGGGGGGTCCCTAACCTGATAGGACGCCATCGGATCAATAAGACTGGAAGCATTTTATTGAAATTAGCAGGCACTTTACTAATTATTTACTGTAATATATTGGTAATCTGGAATTTTATTGTTATTTATTGCTATTGTTGATTTTAAACTGTTTATGATGTTTTAACCAGCATTATGCCCTTGTAAGCCGCCCTAAGCCCGCTTGCGGGGAGGGCAGGGTATAAAAACAAATATAAATAAATAAATAAATAATAAACTTCCATTTGCAGTCTTTTCTCAAGGTTTGGAGCCTGGCTGCTGGCCCTGCCTCACCCAGGGAGCACTTCTACTGGTCTTTACTCTCAGCTTCCTGGCTCTTTTGGTCTTCAGGACCTATCTGCTCTTTGAGAGCCATCTCTGTGTCTCCTTGACATAAGCTGCCTGCACATAAGCCCTTCCCTGGCAGCCTCCTTTCCTTGCAATCCTTCCTCTCCTCTCATGTCTGGGCCTGCCTTTTGATCTGGTTCCAGCCTGGGGACGAGGAAGCTGCCCTGCCCACAGCAGTCCTTCCTCATCCCAACCCTTGATATATTAAAACTTAGCCAGGCTGGCAGCAGCACAGGACTCGAGCATGACTCTTGTGGCCCTCCTCCTTCACATTAAACTATCATTTCCAATTGGGAGCTGAATTCTTCTCAGGGCTCAGAATTTAATTCAAATACTGCTGCTTTCAAACTCTCAGCTAGCAGCTAGAGTTAACAATGGTGGATTCAGAGATATCTGGAGATATGAGAGTGGCGCCTGGGAGTGTGGGGTTTAGGGAGGGATGGGAATGTGGTAAAGTATAATGCCATACTGTCCACCTTCCCAAGCAGCCATTTACAAAAGAAGTGGAAACATGTTTTAGATAAATAATAAACAAACAAACTATTTATTTAGTCTGGAGATCAGTTATAGTCTGGGAAATCTCCAGCCTCCACCTGGAGGTTGGCAGCCCTACTAGCTGCATACTTGGCTATTCATATTTCCCTAATGCAGGGGCTTTGAAAAACCAGGAGGCAACTGGGCTGCACAGCCACCAGAAGTGGTATTAGTTTTGCTTATCTACAGTAACTACATATGGGAGGGACAGCAGCTCGTCACATCTCAGAATCTAAACAGGGTCAGTACTTGGAGAGCCTACAGATTTTGTAGTTTTACCCATTTATTAAAATTAAAACCTGAAAAATTAAAATATATAAAATTAATGAGATTATGAAAATAAAGTGCCAAAACCCTACAACAGTGAAATTGGAACTTCCTCCAACTTACTGCTTATAACAAGACATTAATACTGTTCAACCAGTGGATACAGAGCTTTTATGAATAGCAAAATGTGATACGTTTCAGCATCATCTCTAGCAAATGGAGGAAACAGAGGCCGAGGACAGACTGGCAATCTGCCCCGGGAGAGCTCCGCTTGGGAAGCGGGGGAAGGGAGCCCATTCAGACATCTGCAGCTCTCTCTCGGCTCCCTGCTGCACTTACGCACTTTGAAGCCGGTTTCCTCTCACTGTAGAAGGACACCGGGAGAAACCGGTGTCCAGGGGCCACCTTCCGCATGCCTCCCGCTTCCAGGCAGTGTGAACTGGAAGAAGCGGGAGGCATCTGGAGGTGGCAGTGTGAACGCACTGGCATGGATATTTGCGCAAGAGCGCATTTGTGTATATATCGACAGCTGTTCCTGCCTCCTATCCTATGGCGTACCATACATGTGCACATGTGCACGTACGCCGCCAGCGAAATGCTGCCGCACGAGCTGCTGAGCAGGCTTGCAGCAGTCTGAATGCTCCGTAATGGCATCCTTGTGCAATACACTGGCCAGTGTGAACGGCCAGCCCCGGGGAATTTTTCCCCTGCAGCTTTTGCCTCCAGATTCCTCCCGCTCCAGATTGCCAGTCTGTCTTCAGCCAGAGTTTGTTTTAGCACAAAGCAAATGAGCAGGCTTGGATTACACTCACAATAAAAACTTGAGAAAATAGTCCTAAGAGTGAAATGTAAAGGTAAGTACTGTAATCCAGTTTCTCGGGTAAGATAAAGAAATCAGTGAAGAAGCATATGAATCATTTCCTAGCATGAGCTGGACTATGAAAAGCCATCCACAGTAAATGAGAGAAGTGACTCAGGAGATTCAGTGAAAGATTAAATACAGTGACAATGGTCAAGAGGCCACTATGAAATTGTTGACAATCCTAGTGTCAGATACCACCAAAATGGAAGATGAATCAAAAGCTGACAACCCCAGCAAAACATGAGTGACCTTGACATGACCAGTCTCTTTGGCGACTGTATTACAGTCATTGCAATTACAAATTCTGACAATTCTCTCCTTGAGATGGAATGACACCAGATTTGTCCTCAACTTCACTGGAGTCAGTTTTGTTTCCACGCCTCCTTATTGCTGTCCCAAGCCCATTCTCTGGGCCTGTTCCTCATTCTGACATCTCACTTTTAGCCTAAATCCCAAAAGAAAATATTTGCAAAACTCAATCACAACAAATTTAACCCACAAAAGTTGCCTGCCAGTGAGGTGTCTCCCTAATGTATTAGAAGCAGTTTAACTAACCAGAATGGAAATATGAATGATAGACTCAATACAAGACAAAACAAAATGTGATGTTGCAAATCACTTTAAGAACCTGGACAACGTGCCAAGTTTTATTAGTTTCTATAATTTTACTCAGAATAATCAGTAGATTATTTTCCTGGCAAGGCAAAGGGAGTGAGGGGAGAAGGGGCAGACTAGGGTTGCCAGCCTCTAGGTGGGGCCTGGGGATCTCCCGCTTTTACAGCTGATCCCCAGGTAACACAGATTAGCTCCCCTGGAGAAAATGGCTGCTTTGAAGGGGGGACTCTATGGCATTGTACCATGCTGAGGTCCCTCCCCTCCCCAAACCTCGCCCTCTCCTGGATCCACCCCAAAGACTCCAGGTATTTTCCAACCCAGACCTGGCAACCCTAGGGCAGACCAAGATCTCACCCTCTTCCCTCCCTCACATGTAGGGCACGAACTGGAAAAATAGATGTTTGGGGTTTTCATGAACCCCCGAACCCCAAACTTCCATGAAATTCTCCATTGTATGAACCAGTTCATGCTTCAGGGAAGTTCGTGGGGCCAGCTCCACCTAGAAGAAAGCTCCAAAGGCATTTAAATGTCTTCAGAGCCCACCTCCAGGTTGGGTTGGTGTGGGTGAGCTCTGAGAGTGAGCTCCAAAGGCCTTTATAGGCCTTCAGAGCCCACTTGGAGTGGGGCCTCCCCATATAAGGGCATATAAGGCCTATAAAATATTCAGAGTTCACTCTGGGAGCTCAGTAGAGTCAGGCTGCTTGACTCAACTGAGCTCCAGGAGTGAGCTCAGTCAGGCCAGCCCAATGCAGAGATGGGCTCCAAAGGCATTTAAATGCCTCTGGAGCTGGTTGAGTGCCTCGACTTGGAAGTAAGCTCCATTTAAATGCCTTCAGAGCTCACCTCCAGGTTGGGCCACGGGCTGGGTGGTGGGCTTCAATGGCATTTAAATGCCCTCAGAGCTCAATTCCAGTCAGGCTGGGAAGTAAGCTTTGAGGGTATATAAATGCTCTCCAAACCCATCCACAAACCTCATCAACCTCCATGGCGGTTCGTGGTCAGATTGTAGGAGGCAGTTCTCCTGAGCTTCAGTTCACAAACCATGAACCAGCATGGTTCATGCTCAAACTGGGGTCCGTCCGTCTGTCCATCCATCTATCCATCTATCTGCCTAGACCAGGGAACTGAGGGAAGAGACAAAATCACCTTCTTATACACAGACCAGGGTTCACTGCTCTTCACTCAAAGCTATTTCCCTTCTTAACTGGGGAGGGATCACTTCTCTTTACCAGAAGCTATTACCCTTTTTGGCTTGAATAGGGATCCTACTTGATCCACTCACTCCCTTAGCCTCCTTCCCAATCGACTGTCAGTGCTTAACTATCTCTTCTTCAACTTTCAGTTGCCAACTGTCATTCCTTAAATGACTCTTTCAACAGTCACTCAACAGCCTGTCACTCAAAGGTTCTCACAGAATCATAGAATCACAGAGTTGCAAGATTAGCCAAGAGCATCCCTGACAAGAGTTTGTCCAGCCGCTCCTCAAAGATTGCTAGTGAGGGGGAGCTCACCACCTCCCTAAGCAGCTGATTCCACTGCTGAACTATTTTTCCTAATATCCAGACAGTACCTTCCCGCCCTTAATTTAAACCCATTATTGTGAGTCCTATCCTCTGCTACCAACAGGAACAGCTCCCTGCCCTCTTCTAATGCCAACCCTTCAAATACTTAAAGAGAGTAATCATGTCCCCTCTCAACCTCCTCTTCTCTAGACTGAACATTCCCAAGTCCTTCAGCATTTCCTCATAGGGCTTGGTCTCCAGGTCCGGCCTGACCAATGCAGTGTACAGCAGAACTACGGCATCTTGCAATTTGGATGTTATGTCACTGTTGATATAACCCAAGATCACATTAGCCTTTTTTGTCACCACATCACACTGGCTGCTCATATTTAACTTAGCCACCAGTATGCTAATGACACCCAGCTCTATCTGATATTGGGCGGCCAGTCAGACTCCAGACCAGAGCCAGCTCAGTCTTAACCAACCAGATAAGCCATGGCTGGTTGGTTAAGACTGAGCTGGCTGAAACTGAATCCAGTGAAGACAGAGGTCCTGTGCTTGAGCCGGGGTGGTCCAGGGATAGGAATCCTACTCCCAGCCTTCAATGGGGCTCCATTGGTGCCAGCGCAGGACGTTAGGAGTTTGGGAGTGCTCCTGGACTCCTCTTTAACAATGGAGGCCCAGGTAGCAGCCACTGCCAGATCAGCTTTTTACCATCTGCAGCTGGTCAGGCAGCTGGCTCCTTTCCTGGACCACAACGACTTGGCCACAGTGATCCATACAATGGTCACCTCGAGACTAGACTACTGTAATGCTCTCTACTTGGGGCTGCCCTTGTCACAAATCCGGAAGCTGCAGCTAGTGCAGAATGCTGCAGACAGGCTGCTGATGGGCCTCCCGAGATGAGAGCACATCTGGCCTGTGCTGAGGACACTGCACTGGCTGCCAATAGCATACCAAATTCACTTCAAGGTGCTGGTACTTACCTTTAAAGCCCTATATGGCCAAGGTCCAACATACCTGAGGGAATGCCTTTCTCCATATATACCCCAGAGAGCACTATGGTTGGCGTCTCAAAACTGGTTGACCCTCCCTGGTCCTAAGGATGCCAGGCTCGCTATCACCAGGGCCACATAGGGCCCTGCAGGACCTATTTTTTGAAGATCACTGAAGCTGCAGAGGAAATCACGCAAAGCCCCGGGTCAAAATGCGCCCCATGGCAAATAGTGTGAAATTGAGGCTGCAATCGGGGCAAATGGAGGACCTGATGCCAGGGCAGTGCCGGGGCAGCGCTTGTGGGAAATCGGTCAAATTGTTTTTAGGATGATTTTACTGGATTTTAACTGATGTCGATATATTATGCTATATGTTTTAATGATTGTAAGCTGCCCTGAGTAATAAAAAAGAAATAAAAACGTACAGTCTACCCATACCCCACAGCCCATACTATCGCCAAACAATCTCTTTCAATAACACACACAAAAATCTTACTGTTTTATCTGGTTTTTGAACTAAAATAATCAGAGAGGCTCAAGGACTTTCTGAGGGTGCAATAAATCCAAGGCTCATCATTTCTTTAACCTCCTTTTTGATACTGATGGCATTAGGGCCAGCTACTCTGTAAATTGGGAAAGCGACAGGCCTGGTATTTCCAGTGTCAGTTTTGTGCTCAGGTAACTTAATTCTCCCTGGGACATTTGAAAAGATGGACTGACCACTTTAAGGTGCCATCGTTGGTCTTTGGTTAGGGTTGGTGCTAGGTTAACTTCATTTACTGTGCTACCCTTGGCTATCTTCCCTCAACCCATTAATTCAATTTCCCCTTTTTCTTCTCTAGCAATAAGGAACAGATTACATCTGTCACAGTAAGGCATTAACATGTTTACATTAAACAATTTACATCCCCCCCCCCTTTTCAGGATTTACATTTACCAAATAGTTCACTCTTGAAACTTGGTTTACAGTTTTGAAAAGTCCTTCCCAAGCTACTTCCAGCTTGTGCTTTCTCCAAGGTTTCAACACAAGGACTTGGTCTCCTGGCTTGAAGACTCTCTCTCTGGCTTTGGCATTGTACCAGGTCTCTTGTCTCTGCTGGGCTTGATGCATGTTGCCTGCAGCAGCAGCTCTCAAGTCTTGAAGTTTTTAGTTCCTGTAGATAGGTGGCTATGTCTTTGCTTTCGATGTTTTCTAGTCCTACCCATGCTTCTTTTAGGATATCCATCGGTCCTTTCACAGGGCATCCAGTTCAAAGGGACTAAAACCAGGACTTTCTTGTGAAGATGTCTCCGGTTCTTCCAACAATTCATGTAAAGACTCATCTTGCTTTTGCTGTGTCAGAAATTGCACTGCAGATATGTTCTGCAACAAATTTTCTGGTTCTCTCACATTGGGCTCTGCCAGGGAGTGTTCTGTAGAGTGGCTACATTCGGGTTCTATAGCAACTCCTCAAGCTTTGGGCCCAGTAGGCAGCTCTGAAAACTGAGTTTGAGGCCTATTCCTGTTCATTATATTAACTGACTTGGCTTGTGAGGCCAAGTCATTTCCTATTATTACTGGAACTTCTAATTCTCCCCACACTCCTACTATCCACTTGCCTTGGAATCCTTTGTATTTACTGAGGATTTCTGCCTAGTTTACTTCAAATTCAGGGCCACTGATTCCCTAGATTCTGAATGTTCTTCCCAGTAAATACTGTACTTTCCTTACAATTTTTAGCTTTATTAAGGTAACTTCTGCCCCTGTATTTCTCCAGCCTAATACTTCTTCGCTGCTAACTTCCACTGACCATATATTCCCTGTTTAAATCTTCCTGTATTTTTCATTCTTGTAAGACTCTAGCAGGTCTTTCTGTTTGGGCTTCTTCAGGTACAGGGTTTTGTTGGAGTTCTGTAACTGTTTCAGTCCTTTTAGCTAAATTAACTGTCTTGGATGAGGTTTGTTGTTTTCCTTTTTCTAATTTTGAACAATGGAATTTTATATGTCCCGCTTCTTGACAGTTAAAAACACACCATCCCTCTCTTTCTATTGGCTTGGGAGTATTCAGCCTAGCAGGGTTGGTTTTTGTCAGCTCAGTTTTCTCTGAGGTGCCCAAAACTTTTTTTTCTTGATGCAGGGTTCATCTACATATTTAATTTTTTAACTCTCAGGTACCATTTCAGCTGTGTGGAAACTTGTCTATAAAATTGTACCAAATCAATTAATTGCTTCATTTCTTCAAATGTCTTTATTTTGCTCCCCTCAAGCTATCTGATTAAGGCTCTGTCTAAACAACAACCTAACTGTACATACATTTTGCCCTGTTTTCTTCTAATTTGCCTAAAGTTTTGTTCAGCTGTGAGTCCATAACTCTTTCTTTGAAGAGAAAATATTTAGAGGTTTCCTCATCCCACATATCTGAGTAAACTTCATTCAGTCCTATACAAATCTGTGGGCAGAAATAAATAATTCTGTCCTCATCTGGGACCCCAAAGTCTCTACAAGTGTGTTCAAAGCTAAAGAAAAATGCCTCCACATCACCCCCTTTTTGATAACAAGGAAATTTCTTTTGTTCTACTATGGGACTGTCTCCATTTCTGTATGGAGGTGGCAATTCTGCCTTTCATCTTTACAGTATACATTTCATTTTCATGTTCTCTCCCAGTTTCCCTCAACTCCTGTGCCGTTCCAGCTAACTGTATTTGTTGTTTTCTTTCTGCCTCAGTCCTTGCTTTTTCTTTTTCACTCCCAGCTTCTATTTTAGACAATTCAATTTTCATTCTCATAATTTCCACCTCCTGCCTAGGATTCTCCGAGCTGTAATTTCTTCCTCTCCCTAACTATCCCGATGTGCATTTCTGGTAGTGCCATTTCTGACAGGAATTCTGGGGTAATTCCCCCCAAATTTATAAAACATTTTCACCAGTTTGTATTTGTGATGGGACAAACTAGTTGTGGTTTTTATTTTTGTATTATGATACTGCCACCAAATATGGTGATCTTGCCCACTTCAATCCCTCTCATGCAGGCTGTCCCCTTCAGTCTTCTCCCTTGCTGAGCAGCCCTTTTTTCCTATTTTCTTCTTATTTGTTTTTTCTAAGGCTGTCCCACCCAGTTGCTTTATGATAGATGTTGTTGCTGTTGTTATTATTAATCAACCAACCTCCCAAACAGGCTCTAGGCAATTTACAACCTCATAACAGATAAAACACAGTCAGCATAATAAAATTGTCACAATACATTAGTAAAATAACCAATTCAGATGGCGATCAACTCCTTTTGCTGGCTGCAGTGCCCTTTGCGCAGCAGGGCAGGGGATGTGGGGGCCATAGGAAGGAAAGGAGGGTGCCAGTCCTAACTGTTGCTACTCTCAACTAAAAGCCTGGCAGAACATCTCTGCCTTGTAGGCTCTGTGGAATTGTATAAGATCCCGCAGGGCTCTGATGTTGTTCAGCAGAGTTCCACCAGCTTGGGGTCAGGATCAAAAAGGCCTTGGCCCTAGTTAAGGATAGCAGGACCTCCCTAGGGCTGGAGATCACCAGTAAGTTGTTATCTGCTGATCTCAGCATTATTCTGGGGACATATTGGAGGAGGCGGTCTTGAAGGTACATGGGTCCCTGACTGCTCAAGGCCTTAAAAGTCAACACTAATACCTTGAACCTGACTTGGTATTCCGCTGGTAACCAGTGTAGATGGCTCAACACAGGTTGTATTTGTGCTGTCTGTGGTATTCCCACCAGGATTCATGCCACCACATTCTGGAGCAGTTGAAGCTTCCAGGACAGTCTCAAGGGCAGGCCAGCACAGAGCAAGTTACAGTAGTCCAATCTGGAGGTGACCATTGTATGGATTACTGTGGCCAGGTCGGGGGGCAACAGGAAAGGGGCCAGCAGCTGTGCCTGATGTAGGTGGTAAAACACCAGTCTGGCAGTCTTGGTGACCTGTGCCTCCATAGACAAGGAAGAATCCAAGGTCACACCCAAGTTCCTGACAAAGTACACTGGTGTTAATGGCACCCTGTTAAGGGCTGGAAGGTGAAACCGCAATCCTGAAACCCTCCCCCCTAGTCACAGAACATCTGTCTTCCCTGGATTCAGTCTCAGCCTGCTCTTTCTTAACCATCCCACCACAGCCTCCAAACCCTCAGTCAGATGTTGTGGGGTGATAGCTGGTTGGCCGTCCAAGAGTAGATATAGCTGGGTATCATCTGCAGATTGATGACACCCAAGCTTGAAACTCCAAGCCAGCTGGGTAAGGGGGCGTATATAGATGTTAAACAATATCAGGGAGAGGACTGCCCCCTGAGGAACTCCACATAACAGTGGGAACATAGAGGATGTCTCTCCCCCTAGCACAACACTCTGTCCCCAACAATGGAGAAATGAGGAAATTAATAGTCATTAGCATACAACTCCCCAATCAAAATCCTCCCACCCAAACATCTCTACTTACTATCCCCTTCCTCCCAGTAGTAAGACTAAATACATTTAAATTATGGATGGAAGAAAAACTTCCCAACCCCATCATCTAATTAATCTAATTAAGCTATGTCCTCTAAATTAATTAAACTCAATACTCCATGAAGCAACTTGGAGAGTCTGAGCACCATCAGATGTAGCTGGGAACTAATAAATGTTGTATGTTCTACATACAACAGGAGCAATCAATGATGAAAAAAATGAAGGCCATACAATAGAAGGCATCTGAGTTCCCTCCTTTCACTCTTGGCATCACTGGTCCATTTCGGGTTCCTGAGGGGATAGTACAGACCCAACCATCTGTGATCACGCATGTCCACACAAATGTGGATGCCCAAGGGACTCCCGAGTATGCCCAAATCCCTCCAACAGAACCGGAGTTAGTCCCAGGGGCCAAGGTGTACTTAAGCAGTCTATTCATCAACTCCTCTAGCCCAGCTGGAAGCGCCACTTACACAGCATATCTTCAAAGTCTCAGCACGATATTCCCAACATTGGGACCATCCAATCCAAAGGAATTTACTGGCCCTCAAGCTGCTGATCAGGTCAAGACGTGATTGCCAGTTCCCCAGAACAAAAGCAGCCGGGGGCGGCCAAAACTCTGCCACAAGAAGTAATGCCCGAAATAATAGGGTGCCGCTAGATCTTACTTCTCCTGAAAAGGAAGGAAAGTAGATTTATGTTTAAATAGTGATAGGGCAGTGTTGCTCCATCTCAGCTGAAGAATGCTAGATACAAGACAATTAGGGTGGGGGACAAATAGAGGCTACTTGTTGGTGCAACCAGTGAGCTGGCCATGAAAGGGAGGTTATTTAAAGCTCAGACTCCAACTCACCTCATGTGCTCTTTCTGAAGAGCTCACCACCCTTCTTTCCCTGGAGCAACAATGTAAGATGTAGGATTAGTTGGTTGCTTCATGGCTAAGCAGGATTTTTTTTTTCTGTCCCTGTCTGAAAGGCCAGAATAACACACTTTTTCACCAGCCTTACATTTGTTGCTGCAAAGATGGGTTATATATAAATAGATCTAATCTGTAGGGGTTGTTGAGGTCCTAAATAGGGTTGGCAAAATTCATGCAGCTTATGTATGTACTGTCAAGTCACAATCAATTTATGGCGACACCAACAAAGGTCTTTCAAAGCAAGTGAGAAATAGAGTTGGTTTGCCATTACCTTCCTTTGCAGAGTGTTCCCTGGTGGTCCACCATCCCAGTACTGACCTTGATTAGATTCTGAAATCTGATGAGATCGGGCTATACCATGCCACCTTCCCTACCCTGTGCTGCTTAGGTGTTTGTTATTTAAGTTATTGAGAGCCAGTTTGGTGTAGTGGTTAAGTGCGCGGACTCTAATCTGGGAGAACCGGGTTTGATTCCCCACTCCTCCACTTGCACCTGGCTGGATGACCTTGGGCAAGCCATAGCTCTGTACCAGCTGTTCCCTCAAGGACAGCTTGGGAAAGAGCTCTCTCAGCCCCACCTACCTCACAGGGTGTCTGTTGTGGGGAGGGGAAGGGAAAAGGAGTTTGTAAGCCGCTCTGAGACTCCCTTGGGGAGTGGAGGGCGGGGTATAAATCCAATCTCTTCTCTTCTAAGTAAACAGGTGAACATCAAACGATAGAGAGGCACCCAAACCACCCACTGATATCTCAAAGATCTCAGATGACTTGGGTGGAAGTTAAAGCCTCACTGCTGCTTATCAGTGCATGAACCTTTGTACTGCACTATGCAGGAGAGGGTAATGGGGTAGCCTCTTAGGAAACCCACACAATCAGGTGTTAACTACTTGCACAGTTCAGACTGTAATTCCTAAACCCATGCGTTTTGTCTAGTGTCATCATTTTGGGGTATGGGGTAAAGTGGCATTATCTCAGTTGGTATTACTGCAGTGAAACAGCCCTGAAAACTCCCTATGCAAAGGTAAGAAGAAGTAGTAGTAGTAGTAGTAGTAGTGGTGGTGGTGGTGGTGGTGGTGGTGGTGGTGGTGGCGGCGGCAGCGGTGGCAGTTGTTTTTAAGTCCACAAATTCCCTTGAGTTCAGAGGAGTCTAGAAGAATTTACTTTGTGAAACCTTTACTTCTCAGACTTTATTTTCCGTCTTCTTTTCCATCATAGTTGTCTTCAACTTACCCTTGCTTGCTAATGAAGAACATACAGCTGCTTTGCCTGAGTAGCAGCCCAATTTAATATGAGAAGCTATGCAACTGCGAAGTCACACAGGCAAATTCTTCTGCTTTACCCACATCATGTTTGAATCGGCCAAAAGTGTGGCCAATGGGAGATACTTGTGTGCTTCTCCTGCCCCGGAAGGAATACAGGAGAATCTCCTTCAGCCACACTAAGCCTGGTGTGATATTTTCTGACAGAAAGCTGACTCCTTTGTTCACAAGAAGCTTCCTTCAGGCTGAACAGCCTTCTTGAGGCTCTTCTGAGGCAGCAGAGGCACAAGAGAATTCCCCTAATCTTGGAAACACAATTCTACAGGAAAACTTCCTATGAAGCTTGAAAGAGTGAGCAGTAAGATCCTTATACATCTTTCAGTGCTATAAGGAAAATTGCTATGAGGCTGAATTTCCCAGCTTCAGAGGGCTGAGGGCTGAGCTAGGTGAATGTCAAGGAACTCATCTAGTCAAGTGAATACCTTTAAACTGTACCATGAGGGCCAACCTGAAACAGTTTTTCTGACCCAAAATATCATGGGGGAGATGTTATTAGCCTGCAGCACTCCAGCAGCAGCAGTTTGGTGTAGTGGTTAGGAGTGTGGACTCTAATCTGAGAGAATCAGGTTTGATTCCCCACTCCTCCACATGCAGCTGCTGGTGTGACTTTGGGCCAGTCATAAGTTCTTTCAGAGTTGTTCTCTCAAGGACAGTTCTCAGGAGAGCTCTCTCAGCCCCATCTACTTCACAGGGTGTCTGTTGTGGGGAGGGGAAGAGAAAGGGATTGTAAAATGCTCTGAGACTCCTTTGGGTAGTAAAGGGCGGGGTATAAATCCAATCTCTCCTCCGCCTTCTCCTCCGAAAAATGGCACAGAAGGGAAGGCAGGAACCCTCCCCCTTGCACTGCAGTGATTCTGACTAGATTCAGGCCTCCATGACACAGTTTAAATTAGTTCCTAGCTGGAAAGCACTCTTTAAAATGGTGGTGCATCCCCAGGGTGAACCTAGGGATTGGATCTTGTCTAGCCTGGCCCTAAGAAAATGCATCAAAAGAGAAATCACATTCTGAAACCATCCTGTGGTTAAAGAGTGTCAATTAACTGATATTAAGTAATACTGAAATATACAATAAATCTCTCCCTCAAGAAGAAAGGGAAGATGAAACACAAATCACCCCATCTGTCACAGGTAAAATCAGGAACATTTCTATGCATTGGTAGTAGGAAATTGGCAGACATTCCAGACAAAAATATATTTTCTATTTGTGGAAAGAATGAAAATGCCACAGATGACAATACAGATAACAATATTAGGGATGGAAGTTAGATTTGCAATACACATTTATACCATTTTATACTGATGTCATGTTACAGCAAAGAACACTGAGAAACAGCAGTAAGTGACTAAACCAAGATAAATCACTGTATCTGTAGCACTGTTCAGCAGAATGAACAGCTCAGTAATAAAGTACCTGTGAGTATGTAGTCAGTTAGAGATGGGCACAAACTGGCTTACGAACTAAAGTTCATGACAAATTTTTGCCAGTTCATGCTTTACAAAGTTAAGCTCATGGCAGGGGGAACGGCACGAACTATCCATGAACTCAGATGTTGTTCATAGAGGTTCGAGCTGGTTTGGGAGCGGATACATTCCCAGACAATCTGTATTCACTCAATCAAAATGTTTACAAAAAACTTCAATGCAACAACTTGGAGTGCATGTAGAGGAGCATCTAGGGGAGGTCCTCTGTGACTTTGATATCTCTAGCTTGCACAGGATTTGTTCTATGTACTCCTGAACCTCGGTCATTTTGACAGGCACAGGTTCAGGAGTGTATAGAATGGATCCTGTGCAAGCTAGAGACACCAAACTCACAGCAGACCTCCCTTGGATGCTCCCCTACATGCCTTTCAGATTTGGTGTCTCTAGCTTGCACAGGATCCATTCTATACACTCCTTAATCTGCACCTGTCAAAATGACCACCTGTCAGCTATCATTTTGACAGGTGCAGATTCAGAAAATTCAGGAGTATATGGAACAGATCCTGTGCAAGCTGGAGACACCAAACTCACAAAGGAGCTCAGGCTGGCTCTCCTGTACCTGCTCTCTAAGTTTGAATTTACAGTGTTTGAGTTATGGCCTCCCAGGAAAGTGCCAAATGACTGCTTGTAATAATTATTATGATTCAGGGAAGAGATCAAAGGTGCAGACATAGGTGTCAACTACGCGGGGGCGCGGGCCACCCCTGAAATTTTCCAGGGGGGGCTGAGCCCCCCTGAGTGAAATGGAGTGCCGCTGCACCTCTCTGCCTTCCAGGTGCCTGCCGCCATGCCTCCCTGCCTTCCAGGGGTTTCTTCCCTAAGAAAGCCACCACCACCAGAGCCTCTCCCCCTAAGAAGCTGTTGCTGCCACCGCAAGAGCCTCCCCCCGCCTGGCTCCCCCACACCCACTCCTTCCTCCCTCTCTTTCCCTCCCTCTGGGCCAGCATGATAACGTCACCATAGAGTCTGAGGGTGATTGCCAGAGCATTGCCCTGGCAACGTTCCCAGCATGATGACATCAGTTCTAGGTGACATCATCACACTGGGCAGTTGCCAAGAGGGAAAGAGAGGGTGGAGGGAGGAGTGGGTGTGGAGAGGGGTGCGGGGGAGCCAGGCGGGGGGGAGAGGCTCTGGCAGCGGCGGCGAGGACATCATCCTGGTGCGTGCGCGCGAGCAAGCACAGAGATTTCAAGTTTAAAAGGTAAACTTTTGCCAAAAATTCTCTGTGTGTGTGTGTGTTTCCCTCCCCCCTTCCTCCCACCCCTCTGGGCCAGCCCCCCCCCCCCCCCCCCAGAAATTGGAAAGTCTACACCCTTGGTTGCAGATGAGAACAGGAAGGGATTTGAGTCCCAGCTGAAAAGTTATTTTTAAGATAATAATTCAATCTCTTAAATATTATTACATATTAGCAGTAGACACCATAAAAATCAAAGAAGCAAAGTTCTCATTAGAGGAAGAGAGAAGAAAATCTCCGTACCCTGATACACACACACACACACCCCATGCTGAGAAAGGGGTCCCATGAGGAGAACTGGGTTTCTATGAATCTTGGTGCCTTAAAGCTGTACCAGAGTGACAAATCTGGAGACCAAGTCCTATGAGGAAAGGCTGAGGGACATGAGAATGTTCACTCTGGAGAAGCAGAGGTTGAGGGGGGACATGATTGCTCTTTTTAAGTATTTGAAGGGCTGTCATAAGAGGAGGTCAGGGAGCTGTTCAAGCTGGCAGCAAAAGTTAGGATTTGCAATAATGGGTTTAAATTACAGGCAGAATGGTACTGGCTGGATATTAGGGATTTTTCTTTTTACAGTAAAAGTAGTTCAGCATTGGAATTGGCTGGCTGGGGAGATGTGAGCTCCCCTTAATGGCAGTCTTCAAGCAGTGGCTGGACAAACATTTGTCAGTGATGATTTAGGCTGATCCTGCATTGAGCAGGGGGTTGGACGAGATGGCCTGTATGGCCCCTTCCAACTCTATGATTCTATTACTATAGTCAAGTTAGATTAATACTCTTGAGAAGGTAGGTAGGTAGACGGCTCTGTCAGCGCATTTATATTCAATTGTCAAAGGATCTAATTCTGAGTCA
The DNA here is from genome assembly GCA_029233225.1 of Lepidodactylus listeri. Lineage (NCBI taxonomy): Eukaryota > Metazoa > Chordata > Lepidosauria > Squamata > Gekkonidae > Lepidodactylus > Lepidodactylus listeri. The sequence goes on from JARCFY010000002.1 coordinate 105,760,411, forward strand.
CAGATATTACTGGCAAAAAGATATTGATTCTGAAATACAAACAAACAGAGGCTGAGGACAGACTGGCAATGTGGTCCAGGTTAGGTCTGTTTTAGAAGCGGGGGAAGGGAGGCAGTTCAGACAGCCTCAGCTGTCCTCCGTCTCTTTTCCATACCTACCTGTTTCTGAAGCGCTTTCATGGCTCCTCAGTTGGACACCGGCAGAAAGTGGTGTCCAGGGGACTTCCTCCACTTGAATCCCACTTCCTGGCTGTGTGGTTGGGAAGAAGTGGGGTTCAAATGGAGGCAGTGGTGTGAACGTGCCACTGCGGGGAGATGTGCATATGCGCATATGCACTCTGTGTGCCCCTGGATTGTGACTGAATTGTTGCTGCATCCATGTGCCTATGCACATAGGTGCCCATGCGCCAGTTGCCAAAACGGCCCCGCCACAAGCTGCAGAGCCCAGCCTGCCAGGGGCTGCCCTCAGCAGTGTGTATGTGTCATTGTGCCTCCTCCCTGGAACACTCCCACAGGAGTCTGGCCAGTGTGAACGGCCAGCCCAGGGCTACTTTGCCCTGGGGCTTTTTGCCCCGCTGCCATTCTGCATCAGATTCCCAGGCTGTCCTCAGCCAGAGATTGTCTCCTGAAAAGTGTTATAATCAGTGGTGCCATGACACTGTAACCCTGAGATTCCAGGATCCAGGAAAAAGTGAAGCCAGGAATTGCAACGTAAAATCTTATAAACATTGGAACCCTTTAAAAGTCCTGCAAATTTTGATTGATTGTTGTTGTTACTGTTACTGTGTTGTAAAAGAGTTACGAATGGCAACCTCCAGGTGGGACCTGGGGGTCCCCTGGAATTACAGCTCATCTCCAGACTATGGAGGCAAGTTCCTCTGGAGAAAATGGATGCTTTGTAGGGTGGACTCTGGCATTGTACCCCACTGAAGTCCCTGTCCTCCCAAGGCTCCATCCCCAAATCTGTAGCTTGCAACCCTAAGAGAGTGCAAATTACCAAAATCACAATAAAGGAAGAATATTGAGTTCCTTTGAACAAGATGTCAGTGGGCACTTTGGAGCTGATTCAGGAGCAGGCACATGATGGCATTTTTGCTTGCCTTTCCCACTCTTCAGGTTCCCACATACAGAGCAACTGACCTTGCATGAAGAGTGTGTGACATAAATTCTGGACATAAACAGCAGCTCTTGACACAATCTGGTGCCCCTGAGAGGCTAGAGAGCACAGGAAATTATAGGATATAGAATAATTTTACAAACCAAAACTAGCAAATTATACAAATCATACTTGCAAAGTAAGGAGAATGCAATCAAAATAAAAGGGTTTTATAAGGGACATGTCAATTACTGAACAGCCTAGTGTCTAGTGGCATTGTGTGATATGCAAAAACTGATGCACGACTCACAATAGGACCAATATACTAGCTCTTTAAGAACTGTAGTACATACAGAAATGTAGTACATGCAGAATTAAGAATTAAAAACTATAGTACATACAGAAATGTACTATTAAAACACATGAGAAAGACACTTTTAACTTTTAAGGCAGTCAAGCGTTTTTCTTTAAAAAGAGAGAGAGAGAGAGAGAGAGGAAGATTTATTCTGAAGTGTCCTAAAGGCTTTTCAGGGGGCAGGGGCGGGAATCTGATTAGCATACCAACTAGCTAAATCCATTAATTTACATACACATTTCCATTTCTTATAGAATAACTGTACACTAAAGGAGAACATCTCCAATTCCAACTCCTTGTTCTGAGGTTATATAAAACTAAAATTCACAATGTATTGTAGGTCCAGATATCAAATAATTGGTTTATCGTATTTCAGATTACAAGTCTTGGTTCAAAACTGAGAGCCAATTTTAAAGAACAAATTACTAACTGAAAATATGTATATTGATTGTTTCGTTGCCTTGTTTAGTTTTTCATTGTTGGCTTGTAAGGGTTTCTAATTTTTAACCCTACCTCTGTTCCATTTTTAAATTAGAGATGTGTGCTATCTGAATTATTTGTATCAATTTAAAGAGATAAATAATTTCTAATTAATTTATTTTTTTAAAAAAAACCTGTATATATTAAACGAAATTTTTAAAAGACTGGGTTGCCTCTATTCTGAGAATGAGGCATGTTTCCTGGAACAAGAAGAGACTCTTTTTCACAGTGGAAGGTTACTTGGGCTGAGGAACATGCTGCCAGTAGTGAAACAGATTCACAGAACCCATCTCCAGGGGATTGCATTTTTGTCCCTGTTGTTTCTTACACAAAGTGTTGGGAGGAGGGAAAAAAGAAAGTGCTCTATCACATAATATACAACCCAGACGGAAATAATTAAAACTGACGTTAAGAGTCTAATTCTAACCATATTTCCTAAGAAGTAACATGATCATCAATGAGATTAATTTTTAATGCATTTAGGTCTGTAGATTGTATTTTGTGATTATGAATTTTTAATTTAGTGGTAGAATTCAGGTGGTGAAAACTTTTTGCAGAAGTATATTTTGGAATGCTAAATGGGGGGGTTGCCATCTCATGACAGTAATTCAGTAGAAATCACTGGGTTTCGAAGGGTATAACTCTGTTTAGGATAGTTCTGTATTTGAGTGAATTTATATACTTATTCTATGAAAACCAGATAGCATGGCTGTGTTGTTATCCACTCAAATGCTTTCTGGATTGCTCAAGGATTGCTTTCTGACATTTTATATACAATAGCTTTTGTCGATACACTTTCTGCAACTATGTCAGAGTAGATATTTCCCTTAATATCAGTCCTTTTTGGTGTATCTTCAAAAGAGCTCAAAATGTACACTCCTAAACAATTTTTAATGAGTCAAACCAAGAAAATGTAGTCAGCGCTGGCATTTTATATCCAGTAAATTATAATTAAATAGATTGTGACTTTTGCTAATGATAGCCTACTCAAGGCATTTTAAGGATAAATACCAAATGAACCAGTTGAGTTCAACCAGCAAAAGATCAGCTATAAATCAATGGAAAGAAAACAAAAGTGATAGTGATTGGAAAGGCAATGAGGAATGAAAGGTGGTCAGGCACCAGAGGAAAGCCAATCTTTTTCATACTATACTAGGTTATTGCTGGCCACTGGGGAGTAAATAGAGAGAGTAAAGCATCTTTGTCTGGAAGAATTTTATAGCACACTTCCCCTGCAAACACTGTTCCATATCATAGTTAAAAGCAGAGATGTGTTCAACCACTCAAATTCAATTTCAGCAGGCAGTGATCCAGACAACGAGAATGTGAAAGTGTCAGTGTCCACTTATCCAAAATCCTTTCTTTGCATGTACGGTTCACTGCTATGAAGAGAATTCCAGAGATTTAGCTAGACTATATTGGCTTAATATGCCCATGGTTCTTACACAGTTCTTCTGTGTGGCAAGTGTGAAATGAGGGCATTGGTGGAAGAAGAAAAAAATCCACAAAACTCAATATTATAGTGGAGGCTATTTTGAAGGAAAACATGACAATTATTTATATCAAGGGTAGTATTTTTTTTTCCTGTTGAGAAGAATGTAAAATACTGTGTATTGTTTTACAATGCTGAACAAGCTAATTATATGTTATTTATGAAACACAATAGCTAGAACTTTCTTGTTACAAGAAACAAAGAATGTAATGCTAAGGAGTTGCCCTATACAACTGCTCCATTTCTCCCAGTGTTGTCTATTCTCCAAAAAATCAAGCAGAGGTCTTGCTATCTGAGATTCTTCAAGTCTGGAGAGACTAAGGATTAAATCTGGGATATTCTACATGCATAATATCCATGATGCCGTGATACAGACACCCTTCCCCTTTCCCTCACTTGACTGTTCAAATTTAGTGTCTTGACTAAACATCAAAACAAGAAGAACAACCAATAAAAAATCTGGGTAACATCATAATCAAGATTACATCAGAACAATTACCCTATCCTCAGACTAGTGTAATAAAATCAGTGTACAGGAAGAGCTTCCAGTGTGAAGGACAGTCATACAGACTGTATAAAAGCCAGCTGTGTGAGAACGGGAAGCTTCCTGCATCTCCAATTGCTGAATACAAACAAACCCAACTGCCCTTTTCCTACATCAATTAGCAATGTTTGGGAGGAGAAAGCAGAAGAAACCTAGTCCACAGTCTTATCCTGACCTCAACTTGTAACAAGAAAGAGGTATTCTAGAGGAGACAGGATTTATCAAATAATTCAAAAAGAACTGGATAAGAGGCTGGCCTGGCTTCTCGACAAACCTCTATTTGTCCATTATGGGCACAAACACAGCTTATTATCATGGTTATACACTCTGCCCCCGCTCGCCAGTCCTGGTTTGGGCAGCCTTCAAAATTTAATTTACCATAATGCCTAAATGGTAGAATCTGAGCAAACTATAGTTCATTTGCTCCACCCAGACCTTTCTAAAATAGGACAAAATTGTAGTTTAGAATTCAGTTTGTGGGGCAAAAACAAACTTAGGGTTGCCAGGTCTGGGTAGGAAAATACTTGGAGACTTTGGAGGTGGATCCAGAAGAAGGACCTCAGCATGGTACAATGCCATAGAATCCACCCTTCAAAGTAGCCATTTTCTCCAGGGGAGCTGATCTCTAGCAGCTGGGGATCAGTTGTAAAAGCAGGAGATCTCCAGGCCCCAACTGGAGGCTGGCAACCCTAGATAACCTAATCTTGCCCAGGTGCCTACATTCAGACATCATGGCACTCTGGCATTTGACTGAAGCCTTCCCAAACTTGGAAGCTTTTAATCACCTTCTGCACATGAAGAGAAGAGTGAGAAGGTCAGCATGAGAATAAGCTGTGTTCATGCCATTCACTGACATCTGAATGTGACCAAACATATTATTTATTTTTATCAACAAAACTTGTAACCCACTTTTCTGCCCAATCAGGGCCACCAAGGTGGCTAACAATTAAAACAAAGCATTATAATATTAATAAAAGAATTAAAACTAAAACTAAAATACATATATAAAAGCAAAGAAAAACAGAAATTAAAACACAGGACAGGAAGGAGGGATCATGGAGGGACCACCAGAAGAAACAAAAAGGTCTTCATCCACTGATGGGAGAAAGTGACCAAAGGGGACAGGTTAATATTCTGAGAACAGAGTTCCATAAATTTTGGTTCTATGGCCAAGAAAGCTCTCTTTTTGGTTGCCAGCAGCCAAAAGGCAGGGGCACCCCAAGCAGGGCCTCAGAAGATGACTGGAGTGTCAGGTAGGTTTGTATGGGAATAGGCATTCCTTCAGGTATTTTGGTTCCAAGCCCTAGAGGGCTGTAAATCACCACTGAAATCAGTGGAATAATAAGGATGTAGCTCTGTTTAAGATTCCTAATATAGCTAATGTAGCCTGTAATGTAGAGGTAGCCACTAGCTATAATTTATTGAGAACATCAGCAAAATGTGAGGTTATGGACATACTTCAGTATCTAAGGCAAGAAGCACTGATTGATTAAAATATTGAATGTGGAGCCCTGCTATAGACCAGCTGCAACAGAAGAGGCAAGCTCCTTCCAACCCAATTAATGAATTGATAGGGCAATACAAACTTTGCCAGAAACATGAACATCTAAAATTGCCTTATACAGACCCAAGTCACAGGTTCTCCTGTCAGTTTTGATGACAGACTAGTACAACCTACCCATCCATGCTATCGGACAGATGAGTTTGCAATTTCTGCTACAATAAGTGCTTTACATGGATATGCTAGGGATCAAAGCCAAGTCCCTTTTCATGTAAAACACACCTATGAGCTCTTCCTGGACAAGGTGGTCTCTGTAGCATGTGGTCCGGATATGGACAATTTAACACAAGGCCAAATTACATGTTTGTGGAGTATTCCACGCACACAAAACATCAAAAACAGGAAATACCCCCCCCCCCGTGCTGTTTCTGCATGAGAAACAGCTCTGAGGGGGAGGCAGGAGCCCTTCCTATTCATGTCATGACATTCTGAGCCTCTTTGGGTTCTCTTTTATTTTTAAAAGCCATTTGCTGCAGCTGCTGTGTGGTTGCAAGGAACCCAGACCCAACTCTTTAAAAATCTGAATGGATAGTTTGCCTCGCACAAAAGCATTGATCTGAGAATACGAGAAAACAAGATAAACAAAAAAGACATAAAGGCCAAAAGGATGACAACTTGAAAACAATTGCTCTATTGGCAGAGTTTACCTTGATGAAGACAGAAGATGGCATATATCCACCAGTGGAAACACCAAACAATAGTGATGCTTTTTGGAGTGTGATGTGGGTCACATATCAGCACACAGCACATAGACATGGCTTGGCTGGCAGTAGCTGAAAAAAATGTTGGATTTGGTAGACCTTAGTTTAATCCAGGAAGGAAATTCTTATTGGTGGTTACTAATTAGGAAAGAAATCTTGGGTTCATTGGAGAGAAATGAATGAAAACACAGACTCCGCAGTTTACATGCTAGAGATTATTAAGAAAGGCACTGGGAATAAAACAGCCAGTAGCATAAAGTGTCTGTGTTTGGATGCTCTGGTCACTGCACCTTAACATTGATATTGCAAAAATGAAAAGACCAAGATGATCAAGGGGTTTGAGTAGCTCTCCTATGTGAAAAGGTGAAAGCATTTGGGGCTATGCAATCTAGCGTATATACAATTTAGCTCTTCATCTTCCATATAATACAAAACTAATTCACACATAGCTTGTGAGACAGCTGAGTACATACTATGTACAATCACTGGTCTTAGACTGCATACTCTATAAATCAGTTTTAGGTAGGGCTGCAGCAGTCCCATTATATTATAACTCATAATTACTATTCAAAACTAAAGTATCTAGATGACTGCAAAGGCTGAACTTGGAGCTGTGGTTATTTTTAATATAAACTAGCCTAATGAAACTAAAATGTAGTGCTTCAGAATGATAAACTTTCTCCTTGAGAATCTTGTCTTATAAAACTGTTTCCTCTTATTCACTGCTGGCAACACTGCTGATCAGTAAAATAAGTAAAAGCAAAAAGTCTCAATTTCAGGAAAGAATAACCGTTTGCTAGCCAATATATCACTTAAGAAACCTGATGTGTGGACAGAGCTTCACCTAGACTTAAAAACCAAACTGTTTCTTTAAAGCATTATTGCAATGATTATTTGTTTATTTTTATTTATATATTACTTTTCTCCTTGATCGTGGACTCAGAGCAGCTTTCTGCATTGTTCCTCCTCATCCACTCAGTCCTTAAAACAACAACAACAACAACGACACTGTGATGGCAGGTTAGGCTGAAAGATTATGATGGGATCAAGATAATCTAGCAGGCTTCCATGGTCAAGTGAGAGATTCAAATATGGTCATCCCAAGTCCTAGTCCTATGCTCTAACCACTATACCACACCAGCCTTAAGTAGAGACACCATGAGGTGAATTAGTCATAAAACACCTGTGGTATTTGCTACATTTCATATGAACTAGGACATTAGAGCCAGCAAAAGTACAAGATTTTGAAGTATTGAAATCTTCTTGAACTAGCAGCAGGAGACTGGGGAGGGGGGAACATACGGGCATTGTCAACAACAGTGTCCATTCACTATAGACTTTCTGGGGATTCCTGGAGAGGAATAACATCACTTCTGAGTTTTTCCCAAAAGTGGTATCACTGATGGTGATTTTTAACTTAAAAAAAAAATCCCTCATCAACCACAGCAGCAGGGGCAGGCAATGGAAATCGGGAGAGGGAGGCATCCCCCACTCCTGACTAGAGAATAGCAAGCCTAACGCATAAGAAAAGAAACAGATTTTAATTTATTTCAAACTTTTGGAATAACTTCCCTTCTTGGAACAGATTAAGTCTGGAACAGATTATTCTTTTTGTCCATTGTGCTTTCTGAAATGAATTTTTTTTAAAAAAACACATAAAACAAAGGTCAATTGTATTACTGAAGGTCCTAATTTTAAATTCTCACAGCAATCCTTAACTTTTTCTAAAATCAGAAGTGGGCCTTGAAAGTCAAAGGTTTTAGAAGTTAACACCACAATACTCGACACACTTATTCTCTCCATGAATAAACTCACCCTAAACCATGCTTGAGTCCAGCTGAAGAGCATAACTTAATGAGACTAAGGATTAGGGGAATGCAAAAAACCCCAAACCCGGGTATATTTAATCCAAAAAATACTGGCATTTCCCAATATTTCTAAATCCCAATACTAGTATGGTATTCAAATTTGGTAAATATTCGGGCAACCCAATTTTTTGTGGCTCTGTTATACCCTATGGGGACCATTATAGTCAATGGTCCCCATAGGCTATAATAGATAATTGATCTGGGGGTATTCTGGGGCTCTGGGGGACTGTTTGTCAATGTAGAGGCACCCAATCTGCAACATAGTTGCTGGTGCCTCTCCTAACCCCCCCCCCCCAAAGTTTCAAAAAGATTGGACCAGAGGGTTCAATTCTAAGGGCCCCAGAAGAAGGTGCCCCTATCCTCCATTGTTTCCAACAGAGGGGGAAAGGCATTTAAAGGCCTTCATAGTTCACTTGCCGTGAAGTTGCACAGCTTGGAGAAGGCATTTAAAGGGACCACAATCTCTTTAAATGCTCTTTAAGTTTGTCCATCCAGCAGTCCCAAAAATCTCAGATATTTTCGGGATCTTCAGGACTTGGCCATTTTGGATAGCTGAAATGCAGCCCCAATTTAAAACCAGCTTTAAAAATACCTCCAAAACGCCAGTAAGGAATTTTTCTAGTATTTTTTGGTTCAGTTTATGTCAAATGCTCACCCCTACTAAGGATCATTTCACATGCACTGCAGTGACATAGGAAGCCATTTCCATACTGTGTATGTGAATAAAGCAGCCATATGCACATAAAGTAGTGCCAATTGCACAGATTGTCCCGCTAAATTGGTGTCTTCCCAATAGATTCTGATTGCTGACAAGAAATCACCCAAACTTCCCTACCCACGTGGTTGCTTGGGTTCACACTTAACTTTTGTGTGATCGCACAAAAAAAAGCTGTTTCCCTACCACTTTGTGTAATGTGAAGGAGACAGGTCAGCTTCCCTCCAACAACTTCAGTTTAGCAAGGTTGCCAGCAGCACCATCAGGACTAACTTTACCTGGATGTTCACACCACTGTTTGGGAATAAAGTGTCAGAAGACTACAGACCCAGACACTGCTGTTTACTCTTGCTTGCCAACGGAAATAATCAAATGTATGCAGCTAAAGAACTTTATTTTATTCATAGCAGCACTTGTATATAGAAACATGTCTGCCAAAACATACTCTTATCATCAGTGCATTTTAAAATAAGAGTCAAGGTTGTCAACTGGCTGCTGCTGTAAAAAAAGAAATGGCTTATATTTGCAGGCACAGGGGCAAGGAAGAGAGCAAGGGTGAGAGAGGAAGGAAAGCAACACAAACCAGTCTGGGGAAAATCTGGCTACAGCTTTAGTGAATACAACCACAGGAGCATTGGTGCAGCATAGAGACGGATCCTATATTGGGCAACCCCCCTGCCACCCAATACACCCTATCCCACCAGCCCACCTAATGGGGGGGAAACCATGGAGTGGCAATCCCCAGGTTCTACATAGGTGTTAGCTACTGTTTGATTCCCTTGCCACCTGGTGGTAAGAGCCACCTGGCATCCCCAAACTAGGCATGCCGGTGAATGGTTTCACCTCCAAGACCCCTCAAGGGAGTCTCCAAAGCAGGGGAGATGGGTGTGCAGGCACAGCACACCAAAAGGATCCATCCCAATGCCCAAACTGCCCAACTAAGTTGTGACAAAACTATAGTGACATAAAGAACCAAGTAAATAAAAATGTAACCTGTGACAACTAAAAATGAGGGAGAGTGGGAGGGAGAGCTTGAGTCAATGGAGGGTGAGGTTCAGCAGCAGCCTGAACAAAAAAGGAAGGGGCAAACCAGAATGGAAACTCTGGGCTCAAGATATGCCCGGAGCTCCATCCCCAGGCCAGCCTGGCCCCACTGCAATTGGCCAGCCTTGTGCTGCTGGGGCCCCACCCCCATCCTCAATCTCCATGTGGCCACCTTGAAGCCAGCAAAGAAAGGCCTCCCTCACTTGTTCCCATCCCCAGACCACAAGCATTCCCCCTTGGTGAGATAATAGTATCTTATTGCCACAAAATAATATATGCAATAGTATCTTAAATTCACTGTATGTTTCTTTTTGGACTCTGTCCTTTTAACAGTGCTGGGTCCTCCCCTGAGCCCCATAAGCCACACCCAGACACCCCAATTTTGTCTTCCAGGGATGGATGATTGATTTATATCATTGTGTTGTTGTACAATTTAAACAACAAATGTTTGTTACAAGACAATGTTACTTTTATTTGTATTATTAAGACAGACAAAAAAGAACCTTGAAGATTCAGCTTTAAATAAATCAAATTGTATTAGAAACAGTATAAATAGTCTTTTTGAGGCAATAAGACTTGGTCTATTTGTGTGCATATAATGTTAAACAACTGTGTAAGTCTTCATAAAATGGAGTTTCATTTTCAATAATTCAAAAACAATATACTACAGTGGCTTCTTCTTATGAGGTTCTAAAGATATAAAAGCAATACCTGGTGGTGGGAGTGAACTGCACAGTCATGACTGGACCACTTGGCATGATTATATAGGGTTGCCAGCCTCCAGGTGGGACCTGGGGATCTCCCGCTTTTAAAACTGGTCTCCAGCTGACAGAGATCAGCTCCCCTGGAGAAAATGGCTGCTTTGAAGGGTGGATTCTATGGCATTGTACCATGCTGAAACCCCCTCCCCAAACCCCGCCTTCCCCTGGCTCCATCCCCAAAGTCCCCAGGCATTTTCCAACCTGGACTTGGCAACCCTATGATTATACCATCTCTAGCACCTTCAAGTTTGATGTTTAACTTATGTAGGTCCAAATCCCACAGCTGTAAATCCACAAAAAGTCTATGAAAAAGACTTTATGTCTCAGGTCTATATATGTTTGCCCAGGTTGGCAGACTTGGAGTGGAAGAATCATGCACAGTCGGTGTAGACTTTATGTACATAGGCTCATCTAACCTAACTCTGAATTAACAGAGAAGTACTTCAGATTAACAAATATTCAAAACGTTTGCCTTTGAGAGTATTTATAGTATTGGACCTGCCCTATCCAGAAGCAAGCATCATTTAAACCAATCAAACAGAAGCTTAAAAGCAATAATTGGCAATCACATCATCTAGGCAGACTGTTGTCATCACACTGGAGGGTCTGGAATAACAAGTTTATCTAAAAGCATTATAATATTAAATATTAAAAACAACTTTAAATATTAAATTCAGAAATATGAAGGCTTCAGAAATATGAAGGCTACCAAAGCCACAATGTACTCTGTTATCTCATTCAATTTAATTTCTTTAAAAACTCTTGGTAAAAGATGTGGAAATAGGAAGGAAGGAAGGAAGGAAGGAAGGAAGGAAGGAAGGAAGGAAGGAATCTTTGCCAAAGGAATTATCTGAGCTGTGGCCTAGAAATCAGAAAAACTAGAACTTTTAATTTGTTGCATTCTAACACCACATATTATTTAATCTGAATAAATTTGAGACTCAAATATCCAGTAGCAAGTGCATTTGTAAAATGTGTTTCTTGCAAAGAAAAGAAAAAGAAGGTGGGCTAACAATATAAACTGCCCTTCATGATCTACACTGCTCTCTTTCCCCTCCCCCACCATTCTGCTCTTTCTCCACTTTCCTCTCCCAGTTTCTCTCCACTCTCACAGCATTCTAGAAACAGAGTCAAAACTGACAGTACGGAAATTCCCTAAGGACAAACTTCAAAACTCGGGGTGGGGGGGAATGAAAAATGAAAAGGAGCCAGCCTGCAATTGCTGGGATAAAACTGATTTGCAATTTTTGTGATCTCTTCCACTACTGAACTTTTAAAGAATTGCCCAGTCACTACAACAGGAACACACAGACATCAAAATCCCATTGATTTTGTCAAACCTGTTTCAGACATCTGTCTTGATGTCTAACCATACCCAACAAGCTACGGGCTTCAATTGCATTGCAAGGCACCCTACTCCACTCCACTCCACTCCACTACCCCACCCCACCCTGATAGTCTCAGGACCATATCTCATTCTGTTTTCAAAGAAAAGCAGACAAAGACAGCTGTTTCAGATGTCACTAAAGAGACAAACATTTCAATGGGGAGGGAGCAGGATTCTCAGCAATGATTCAATGGCCAGCTTTAGTGTAGTGGTTAAGTGCGCGGACTCTAATCTGGGAGAACCAGGTTTGATTCCCCACTCCTCCACTTGCAGCTGCTGGATTACCTTGGGCAAACCATAGCTCTGTACCAGCTGTTCTCTCAAGGACAGTTGTCTCAGAACTCTCTCAGCCCCACCTACCTCACAAGGTGTCTGTTGTGGGGAGGGGAAGGGAAAGGAGTTTGTAAGCTGCTCTGAGACTCCAAGTGAAGGGCGGGGTATAAATCCAATCTCTTCTTCTTCGAATATATTGAAGGTAAAATTGCAATACAAAGTGTTCTGTATTGACTGTAGGTGTAACAATCTTACTACCACAGAACAAATAGTTATCCTTAAAACAAGTATGCCTGCAGCATCCCAATTTCTGGATTTTGTTCCACCTCTGGGTATGAAGGACAAATCGATACCAGCTCCAATCTTTACACCTAAATCTACCTCTGTAAAAGAGAATTAAAAGGATGAGGTTCATGTTGCCTTTACTCTAGATAATTTAAAGAACTTTACCCAAAAGCTACGAGCTTTAGTAGGACCTCTTAATCAATGTTCCATAGAAAGACTGGCAGACAGAAAGAAATCCATACCCCAAGATTATAACAATACTGAAGAGGTGGAGGACTCAATCTCTCTCTCTCTATCACATCCTTGCATCACGAGGTTCAGAGGACAGCAGAACTGTGCATTTACACGATGGAACTGCAATCAAAACCTCCATGCAAGATGAATCAGTAGTCGAAGAGGTAGATGATTTTTCACCTCCTGAACATAGGAATGGAAAAATCAAGCCTGGGCTTTCCGACTGGGCTTGACATTGACATGATTTAGGAATGTTCTGAGGCAAAGCTGGAAGTGAATGTTATTCAACCCTTCCTTGAACCATTTAATGACTGACTTCATGGCAGTCCAGTTTTTTTCAGTTGTTTTTTTCTTTTTCCTCACACTTCCTCTGGATGCCTCCCGCTTCTTCCAGTTCACACTGTTTGGAAGCGGGAGGCATGCGGAGGAAGGCCCCTGAACACCGGGTAAAACCGGTGTCCTGTTAAAGCGGAAGGAAAGCGACTGGGAGACGGGTAAGTACGAAACGGAGCCGACGGACAGATGCGCATGTCTGAACGTGCTCCTTCCGTTTGCGAAACGTGCCTGCCCCGCTTTAGATTGCCAGTCTATCCTCGGCCCTAGAGTGTTGTGTGACACACTTATGTCACTTCCAGTTTTTTGGCCAGAAATAGTGTTGTGGCATCACACAAGATCATTTCCTCCACACAACCCTTTTCCTTTCACCACTCCATTGAGCACTGGTGAGGGACAGCTGCTGGAATCAGGAAATCTGGTATCCCTAAAATGATCAAGACTTATTATGTTTTTTGTATCGTTTTACTTCAAAATGTTAACATTTTAAAAACTTGACTGTTAACTGGCCTGAATATCTGACATTCAAGACTGCACTTAATATTTGTAATACTCAGTGCTTTTTTGGGGCAGGAACACACAGGAACAGAGTTCCAGCTGGCTCCTGAGCTGGCCACGCCTACATCTAAAACCTCTGGCATGTGTGGCTACAGAGCACGCTGCCCTCCCCACGTTACACACAAGAACTAAAGGCAGCATGCTAAAATACCCTCTTTCCCTCTGGGGAGCCCCTGGGGATTTCCTTGTCAATTTCACTCCCAGCCAGTCAACTGAGAGTGAAATTGACAAGGAAAAACCTCTCTTTGCCTTCCCTTCTCTAGCTGACATCTCCCAGCTGGAAAAGGGCAGGCACGGAACCCAGGCACGTTGAAAATGCCTTTCTTTCCCAGCCCCCCATATGCTAATGAACTGTGCAGCCAGGGGGTGTGGTCTAATATGCTAATGAGTTTCTGCTGTTGGGTGTGGCCTATTATGCTAATAAGTTCCTGCTGGGCTTTTTCTACAAAAAAAGCCCTGTAATACTTATCGCTGTTTTTTGTGAGCTTGATACCTGAAAATCCTATGGGTGTATAAAATTTCTCACTCTGACACAGCACCATTTCCAATTCAGAAACAAACCAATTCATTCAGGTTTCCAAAATCTGTGAAACAATTCACACGAGTAGAATTTTGATAGTTCCACTATTAACGCTTTATAAAATTTAATAACTAAAACCAATGATCCTTCCATGTAGTGTTTACCAAGAACTGAGGTCATAATGCAAGATCTTTACCTCAACATCGTTTAATGAAGATACTAGGGCAGTGACACTCAAATGGTTTTTTGGCATGCTGCTGCTGGTTTTTCTGAGCAGTGTTCCCCAATTTGGCACATGTTCCATGCTTCAGGAAAGTGGATCAGACCCTTGCCGAGTGTGGCTTATGGTTGGCAGGTGGCTCTCTCCTTGAACTTGATGCCACCAGAGGTAAGCTGCAAATCTCCCTGGGGTGAAGTCTCCTGCCAGGGATAGATATAAATGTGGCTCTTTTGGTTGACTGTAATTGCAAATTTGGCTCTCTGCAAGCCACAGAAAGTGTATCACTGTACTAGGGATTAAGCATAGGAATTAATGTGTGCAGCACTGTGACATTTCGTCTGTTATCTGGTTGTTTTGTTTTGTTTTTTGTGCACGACAGAGCCCAGGCACACCACACAATACAAAATATCCAGTTCTTCCACTCTTCTGCATTTAGCTAATCTTTCCATGTTGCTAAAGACTTGACCTGTATTTTTTCCCCTTCTTGAACACTTTCTACTGGATGAGCTGCTTGCCAGCTTGGTTAGTCTGCCTTTCTCAAATATAAATTTCAGCAACAAGGAATAACAATCTTAAGCCACATGAAGCTCATAAAGCAGCTGAGTTCATTCAGTGGAGGAAACACTTCTCATAAGTCAGCGGATCTGAATAACTACAAGAAAATTTCACTATGACAGTATAATATTCACTTCTCTAGTGTGGTACAGGAGGATTTGTGCAGACAATACCACATTTAAAATAAAAATTTGTCAACACCACACAACATCATGCAATGAACAGAAAATTGGTTTCAAGTATTTCATATGCCACTTTTCAAGCAGCCATGATGCCAAAAGTGATTGTTTTAACAGTATGCCTTCAAAAAGTGACAAAATCTTTTGAATAAATTTTAGACTCACTGAAGTAAAATCAAAGGAAAAAGAAAAAAGAATAGGAAAATAAAGAAGTAAACAAGTGCTACCAATATCACTGAACCTTTCATTTACCACAGTAACCATGGTAAATAACTACGGTATACTTGAAAAAGCAGTTTTCTGCCATTATTTATTCTTATACCTTTTCATACACAACTGGTTTGAACAATTAAACTACAGCTATACAAGAAAGTGTGTTTGTTTTATAAAGCTCTGGAAGATGGACTCCCACCCACCCCCTTACTGAAGTTTTCTCTTCATATCAGACGACATAGAATCCATAGAATCATAGAGTTGGAAGGAACCTCTAGGGTCATCTAGTCCAACCCCATGCACAATGCAGGAAATTCACAACTACCTTCCCCACATACCCCCAGTGGCCCCTGCTCCATGCCCAGAAGATGGCAAAGAGAACCCCTGCTACCAAATATTAAGTTTTGTTAAAACTTATAGCCAAGAAGTGAAAAACAAAGACGAAATAGGTTCACTTGTTACTATTCTCTTCTCATCTGAGATGCAGCCTCTCTCATAAAATATGAACATGTTCATATGTTCTTGACAGAATATCATTCTGTATCAATTTATGTTCTTAAATGTGATAGAATCCAATTTTCAATGCCACAATAAAAGATATGCTTCTCTAAGCACTAGCTTACAGGAGGTGGGCCTAACCATGGCTTCCACAGATATTTGTGGCTTTGCTGTTAAGCTTATCTCTGTTTTTGAATGTCCAATACTGATGATGCAAGAGCCTACTGAAGTCTGGCACTTACAACAGAGATGACCGGAGAATGGACATGGCCGGATAACAAGCATTATTTTGCACTGGGATAAACTGCCAACTGAGAAGTCTGTTTCCCCTTCATTTCCTTCTGCCATTTAGACAACACTCTCCATTCCCTTCTTCCATTTCAGAAGGTTCAGCACATACCAAGAAACATTTCTGACCGCAGTGGTTTTCTAACTGTCCAGATCCAGAACCAACCTCTGCACTCCACCTGCATTTTAGCATCATTTTTATATTATTTTACAAAGATATTCACTTAGCTATGTTCTTTCTGTTGCTCTATTTCTGTTCGTAAAAATGGTCATTGTGCCCATTGGCATAACACTGCAGTCCAGTTTTGATTTGCATCTCCCTGACAAAAAACCAATGCTGTCCAGGATTTTAAAAATCCCGTGTATCCAATAGCCTCTCCAGCCCCGATTTTAACTCAGACTATGTTTATAGTCTTTGAATTAATTAACCAGGTGACTGGAAGCCACAATGCTCCAGCACTGACTGCAAGCTACATGGTAGTTATTTTAAAACTTACACTTGTAAATGCATCAAATGGTCATCCATAACCTTTGAAGCTGCTGAGTTCAGCATTATGATGACCCTTGTGTGTGTAATGTTCCATCAAGTCACAGCAAACTCAAGGGGCCCCCATCAAGGGGCTTTCAAGGCAAAGAAGCAGAGGTGGTTTGCCATTGCTTGCCTCTGCAGACTCTTCCTTGGTGTTCTCCCATCCAAGTCCCAATCCTGTTTAGCTTCTGAAATCTGACATGATGGGCTATACAATGCCGCCTTTCCTCTTACTGCCCTTAACCTCTCTATATTTTTAAACAGGATTGCTACCGCTGGGATACAGCACATCTTCAGGAGCTAGAGATAAATTCTCCAAATTATTACAATCACTATGTTTTTTATCAGCTACAGTGGGCCTACTGTATTGTTTTAATCCTCCTGGGATGTATTTGAACTTCTCAGAAGCGAGCTAGTAGATAGTTTCTTCTCTTTGCCAGGGATGATGATCAAATTCTGCAAACCTAGCAAAACTAGCCAACTGCAAAACCTTCACCAGCCATTTAGAGTGCAGACTGGACCACAGTGTGTTAGGAAAGGAACTTTTCTCAGAAGCCAATGATAATAAAAATGCTGTGCACACATAAAGTTGCCTTATACTAAATCAGGCCATTGTTTATCAATGGCACTATTGTCTACTCTGACTGGAAGAGGTTCTTCAGGGTCTCAGGAAGAAGTCTTTGACATCACCTAACCTAATCCTTTTAAAGGAGACGCTGGGAAATGAACCTGAGCTCTCTTGCATGCAAAGCAGATGCTCTACCATTGCTCCTCCTGGTGTTTGGCAGAGCAGTCCTCAGCCACACCTGTGCTATGACAGCTGGCCACAGCATAACTGTGGTGCTGTTAGTCCATTCCTTATGGAAATAGGTTACACAGAGGCCAGCTGAAAAAACAGGGTTCATTTTGTTTTCCTTAGATGCTACTGTAGTAGCATCTGTGGCAACCATGCTGTATTCTTTGGTGGCATTGTGACTTCTCAGTAGTGGCGTGATAGAAAGGGTGGCCAGGACCAATCAGGAGCCATGTGTCAAGGGGGCCAAGCCAAGAGCCCATCACAGGCAGGGGACCGAGTGGGGTGGGCCAGAGGAGTCTCCCTCATTGTTAGAAGAACACCCCACCCCATTAAAAGGACCAACTTCCATCAGAAGTCCAAAACACCTGAAAGTGAGGAGGGGCTGTGAGCCATCTACCCAAGGGGCACCCAAACTGCCTCACTGCCTACACAGAGCAAAGGGCACCTGAGAGCCAGAAGGGTAGGGAGTCATCATTGTAACACCATGGATTTGCAGGTGCCCTTGGGGTACCAATGGCTATGCTGTCCGGTAGGTTTCCCACACTACCTAGAGCATCCCTGCACCAACCTGTGCAATCCCTGCTGGAGGCAGAGCAGTAGTGGGGGCTAGCAGGCTGGGGGGGCCCACAGCACCTCTGGCAGGTCCCTCAGCAGCCTTCTGATGTTCTCTTCTCCCTCACCCATGTCCCTCATGATGGCAAGCAGCCCCTCCAGGTCCCTGGAGGCCACTGTGACAGACTCTATCAGCCTGTCCATCCAGGCCTGGCCCCTGGAGCATGTTTCTCGCCACTCATGGTGGCTTTCTAGCCATTCCCACTCATTTGCTACCAACATGAATGACAGGATGGGAAGATGGGCTGTGCTGAACATGGGCCCCCATGGGGCCCCAGCAAGGAGCCAGCCACTGCCACCTGAAGATATCAAGTTTTTTTTTTTACTTTTGGCCCCATGTCCCTTTCCCCGCTCTGCTGCACAGAGAGCATGGCAGCTGACAAAAAAGCGATTGATCAGTTTTGACAAATGCTGTAAGGACACTTTCCAGCATTATATTGCTCCAGAAAAAAAATGAATACATAGAATGTAATATTACACACACAAAATCCTTGCCTGTCCAGAAATGTCTGTAGCATGAACCAACACAAGACTCCAATCGAAAGGGGGGAGGATGGGACCAAAGTACAAATAATGCCTGGGGACTCTCCCCCCCCCCCCCCCAGAACTATGGCTTGCCCAAGGCTTGCCTATGGCTATGGCTTGCATTCCTTTGGCTCACTCACAGTATCAGCTACAAATACTAGACACCAACAATCTATATGTTCTTTCACCCTTCCCAACACAATGCTTGCAAGACCTTCTCCTCTTGTATCTGTGACATGCAGAAATTTCAAGAAATTCTCTTTGATGTTCACTGATAAGCTGTTAACAAAGAGAGGGGGAGTGTGTGTTATTAGAATGGGCAATTTGTCCCTTGGCACCTTGGTGAAAGCTTAGAGTTTATCATCATAAAGTAATAAAGTTGCCATTTTCTAATTTACCGTGGTGTAAGGGGGGGACCACCATTATTTCACAGCAGCTCTCGTTGGTCAGCAAATGACCAACTAAGCCCAGTTTTGATGCTGGTCCTGACTCCTTTGTACAACTTATGGAGCTGGAAACATGGAGCTGGAGTTTAACAACTCCCATGTATATCTAAAGAATCCTGAGAACAGTGAAGGTATTAAAGAGTTATGTCACAGGATCAGACTACAGATAAAGAAAACTATGCATATGCTAAACAAACATGCCACAGCCATACTGTTTTTACATGTGAGAGCAGAGACTCAGGCTGAGTGGCCATTCATGTGCTTGCACCTCTGCACCACCAGCTCCCTTCAGAGCCACCTCACCTCTCCCAGCCCCCACCTCAGGAGCCTAGGCTCCATGGTCCTCCTCCCCGATGCTTAGCTTCATCTCCTCCTGGCTCAACACATGGGCACAGGACCCCTGGTGCAAGTTTCCTAGGATGTCAAAGGAGCACCCTGGCTGCAGAGAT
The DNA here is from genome assembly GCA_029233225.1 of Lepidodactylus listeri. Taxonomy (NCBI): domain Eukaryota; kingdom Metazoa; phylum Chordata; class Lepidosauria; order Squamata; family Gekkonidae; genus Lepidodactylus; species Lepidodactylus listeri. Next base: position 105,779,927 of record JARCFY010000002.1, read on the forward strand.
GGGGGCATGATGATGCAGAGCTACCCTCCTTCTTGGGGGCTGAGATTGGGGACTGCTGCTCGGGCCTTTGAGGATGGTCCATGATGGCATCCACACACTGAAAGACACCTGGGGGGGGGGGGGCAGAAGGAGTAACAATATTCAATGGGGGTGGGGAGGCTGTGGGTGACAAGAGCTGGGCTCTGTTCTAGGGGCCAGGTGGCCACAAGGCCCATGACACTCATCACACAGCAACTTGATGCCACAGCCGCTCACTACCACAAGGGGTATCCCTGTTCATATGATGGTCTTCACTCCTGGCAGACCCTCCTCCACCTACCGCTCATAAGGAATAAGGATGGGAATGAACCAGCTCACAAACTAAATTTTATGATGAATTGGCTGGTTCATGGCAGGTTAATTGGCATAAACTTTCCACAAACTTTCAAGTGGTCCGTGGCAGTTCATGAATGGATACGTTTCCAAACAGTCTCCATTCAATAAAAATGTTTACCAAAATTCAAATCAACCAGGGAGGTAAGTTTTCTAGCCTTGGAAACACCCAATAGGGGCTCTCCAAAGTTTTACAGGCACTGCTGGCTGAAAGTAACTAGTTCCCATTCTGCCCTATGGGATCAGAATGCTATATATACCCTCAGCTCAGCTCTGCACCCTCTCCTCTCTTGGGTGTTGGCAATGACATAGAGAGGCATGGAACTTATTAAAAGCAGAGCACATTCATTAATTCCTGATTGATAACACCTCTCCCCAGTGGGATCTGGGTTTTAGGTGGACTCAGGGCCCTGGATTGTTTCTGCCTGGACAGGGAGGCAATTCAGGCAGGCCCTGTGCAAGGAGGTAGGGCCAGCCCTCCAGGGCCAAGCTCCCATTCTCTGTGTGCTGTTGTCTGGGGGAAGGGGGGGCACATCATTGCTTGCCCCCCCTTCATTGGTATGTCCTCGGGTGCCTTCCTCCAACCACACCCTGACACAAATGCACACAGCTCCTGGTGTGGACACAGACTGAAATTTATTGTAGGGTTCCAGGGGCAACGGAGCAGTTAAGCAGAACTTCCACCTCCATAGTGGTGTGTAAGGGTCAGTTGGCTCCCTGAGCCAATTACCCCCCCTAGTATTGTGTTGTTAACTAGTCAGCAGATGCTGCAATATAGTATATAACAATAAAGAATCTTTTATGTGTCAAAAATAAACCCTTTAAACAATTCAGACGAGAATATTTTACTGTGTATACATGAAATATTGTTTTCAGTCAGAATTCAAAGTTTATGAGTGTTTGAAGAGCCAACAATAATTACATGAGCATTAATATGAGGAAAACAAAATGCACTCCTTTAAAAATAAGAAATGATGAAACAAGCTGATATATATTGGACAAATTATTCTAACTTTGGTTACCACCAATTATCCTGTCATTATATCAATCTCCTGATTATTCCAAACTCACTGTATATTGTTCCTCAACCAGGCTCATGAAAGCTGCAGTTGGCTAGTGTATAAAAGCATCTTCACAGAGAATTCAACTTTTTCTTTAGCTCTTTCAGTTGCTTAGATTTACCATATAAATCAATAACATCCACTCACTTGAGTTACAATGCAATATTATGGGCACAATATAATATTTGTCCAAAATAGGATATATTTAAAATTTGCTCAGTTCTTTTTTATTTTTATGTTTAATGTAATTTGTTTTATTAACTGGTTCATATAATTATCTGTGTTACAGTAAAGTTCAAAAATGAGAAGCAACATTTGTCTTTTTCAGAGCCAGATATCCAGATTTCATTTAACATGAAAACAAAGCAATTAATAATACAACTGATGAAAACAGTTTAGGTAATTCATTGGTTTTGGTAATATTTACTGTTGCCTTATATTTCAAACACATTTTTTCCAGTCATCAACCTGTTCATCTGCATGGTGTGGAAGGCAAACAAATACTAGCTCCAGAACAGTTCTGCTGTAACTCTTGAGATGAATCACTAACTGGTAATATTTTAAATTCATTTATTGGTGCCAACATCAAACAAAGAGACTACTGTATTTTCCCCTCCCTCACAACTGTGTGGCTAGAGGCCTAGTGCTCTAGCCCACCAAATTCCCATCATTTATCAGTTGAAACTTCTCCACATTCTCCTTTACATTTTCTCTTTTTGTCTTTGATATATTTATCAATGATTTACTGAAAGCCAAGCTGCAAATCCATAATAACCATGTACCTTCACTAGTGACAGTAACTTCAAAAATAAATCCTAGAAGCATCAGTAAAACAAAATGGTGACACACACTACCAAAAGACAATGAAAGAAAAACACTGAAAAATGAACTCCTAGTCTGGAATTCACAGACACACTACCTACACATGCAAATTAATACTCAGAAGGCATAAGTGCACATGCATCATTGATTTGATTTATACCTCTGGCCGTTCTGAAGGCCTGATAACAGTGGGTAACAAAATATGTAGCAAAGAATACATTTACACCTAATTTATTGAAATCTTCCAACCTTTCCCCAATTTAACTCCAAGTCTCTCAGAACAGCATAAAACAAGTAGGCCTTACAATACATTCAAAATGTATTCAGGCTTGGATTTTAGTGAGTAGCATATACACCCTCTTCAATATCTATATGAGATCACTGAATGAAGTCATCACCTCAAGCTTTGTTGCGCAGATGAAACCCAACTCTATCTTTTATTATCCCAGCTTTCATACATACCCATCCTGAACCAGTGCTTTGAGGTTGTGATCAAGAGACTAAGGCAGAACAAGCTAATGCTGAATACATATGAGAGAGGTAACATTTAAGGAAAGATGATGCTGTGGAGGGATTGGATCCAAGGCCGAGGACATACTGGAGTTCTGCCGCTCCTCCACGGTGTGGCAGAACAAGGTGGGGGGAATTGCCCCCACCGCGTGGCGTTTACAGACCGCCACAAGGAAGCCGCCCACAGCGTCCAGACTGCAGGCGGCTTCTGGCGGCGGCATCCAAACGTTGCGCGGCTCCCCTGCCCAGCGCGCGTTCACACCTGCCGGAAGTGGGTGGAACGCGCGCTGCAGCAGCCGGGATGCCACTTTGAAGTGGTGCCCTGCTGCTGCGGGAGGAGAGCGGCGCCGGACACGTTGTGTCCAGGCCACCTCCTCCGGGCAGATGCGGCAGTCTGAACGGCCGCTTTGCCTCCACTTTTAAAGCGGAGGCAGAGAGGGCCAGACTGCTAGTCTGTCCTCAGCCCATATTTGTGGTAGATGAAGCAGAGCTGGCATTGAAGAGCAGGTCAAATGCTTCACCGTGTTCATGGACCCAACCTTGCTGTTTGAAAAGCAGCCTGGCATGGTGGCTAAGACTGCCTTCTATTTGCTGCATTGGATTGGCAACCCTCCCATTTCTGAGGTGCAGCAGACTTGGCTATGGATGCTTTTGTAACCTTGCAGCTGGATTACAGTGGAAGCCCTACACTGGGCTTCCACTGAAAACAACCCAGACATTATAACCAGTTCAAAATGTGGCAACCCAATTATTGACAAGAGCTCGCTGATTATTAACACAAGCTAGTCTAGCTTAAAACAAGTACCATGGTTTATTTACAAGTTCAGTTCAAGGTGCAGGTTATGATTTTTAAAGACCTTCACAGCTAGGACCAATCTCACACCATATGACCCCATCTATCAACTAAGGTCCTCAGGCTGCCACCTACCAGCTGTTTCCTCAAGATAACTGAGCCAGCACTTTCCCCCCAGTAGTTTCCACACTATAGAACTGGCTTCCTGAGGAGGTGAGGTGGTGGCAGTCTCTAGAGATAGTTTGGAAACCTTACATGGCAATTTTATTTACTAGAGCTTTAATGGGGTATTTGGAAAGGAGATTATTAGGGGGAGATATTAAACTTTGTACATTTTAAATCTGGATTTGTGCCAAAGGAAGGAAAGATAGGGTATAAATATTTTTGGGGGGGAAATATGATACATGCCATCTAATTTAAATGATCATCCATTGGTACTCAGTTTTGTGTTCACAATGTTCTAATGGTGCTGTCAAATCTCCGAGCTCAATGGGATGTGATAACTTTTTTAATTAGGGTGTAGTCTTGTTCTTTGTTGTTAAAGAGGAATTCTTGCTTAATGAGTGACTTCTTCTCCTTATGTTGGGTGGGAGGTTGTAGTGGCTCTCCTCCAATGGTATTTGTATTTGGTATAGAAGTCTTGATGGGGTGCAAGTAATCTTTCACAGCCTAACCCAAACTCCTGTTTGTGTCCCTCACTGTTAAGACAGGGTTGTGATCTTTTTTCTTGTTTTGAACAGCTGCAGAAGAAACAGAAAAAGTCAGACTTTTCCCAATCATATCACACTGCATTCCTCGGGAAAATTTTACCTATTGAATAGTGTTAAGATAAATGATTTTCTCTATATCCAGTTTTTTCTCTGTACCCGGTTTCTACCTAAAATCCAACAATGAGTTTCTTTTCATCTTTGTAGGAATTTGGAGTCAGTTTCTGATCAATTCCATTTTGATCAAAGAGAAATTCAAAGAGGAGGGACAACAAAGGAGGTTCTGCAAAATGTCAGAATTTTACTCTGTCGATATTCCGAGGTGAACAATGTTATCCAAAACCTTCCTGTCCTCCTGCCAGTGTACTACCCTGTAGTGTGTAAAGCAAAACAGCTACAAGGCCTGAAGTTTCAGAAGAGTGAATCATAGAATAAAACAAGAGGCAGGACCCGCAGTACTCACAGGGGGGGAGAGAAGGAGCTCCATGTGGAGCAGCCACAGGTAAGCCTTCCTCCCCTCCCCCGGGCAACGACGGCAAGCCCTGGGCCCACCGATCTCCCCCGATTGCAAAGGCAAGGCCCACCTGGCTCTGAACTGCGGGGCCCACCAATCTCCCCCCGCCCCCTGCAAAGGCGAGACCGTGTGGCTCTGAGCCACCAGGCCACTGCAGTTCCCAGAGCATTCCCTGCGCATGCTCAGGGAACACTCTTCAACTTTTGGGGGGATTTAAATAAATTTAGAACAGTTTCCTGGGAGTAAGCCCCACTGAATAGGGCTGAGTAGGATTCTGAGTAGACCAGGTTAGGGTTGCTGTCTATGAGATCCGAAGACACACTACCATAATAAATTATTGGTTCATCATTCTCAAGAAGCTTTAATCTCCCCCAAAGGGTAGAACAAAAAAAATATTTCTGTTTCATTGAAATAAAATAAGCCTTGGGATAAGCAGTCTTCGTTGGTAATATGTAAACAACTTTACGAGAAAATAGATAAAAATTTGAAAAAGTAACAAATCCAGAGAGCAAAAATAATAGTAACATTTTGCTGATACTTCAAAATAAATAAATAAATTTGGAGGAGGGAATAAATAAAGTCTATAACAATGTAATATTGATAGCATATGAAATGTACTGTAAGTTTATAAGAATGTTTTATGTCTTGCTTCATCAAAATCTATTTGACATTTTGTCAACATTTCAAAATAAATAAATAAAGTTTAAAAACAATTGGTCAATTCTTCAGCTTAGAAGCCAGGGCCTGGACTTACCCCAGGGTCCTGTTTGTGGTGCTGAGTGGGGGAGGGGGGAGGGAAAAGGCTGCCATGGCAATCCCTGCTGCATGGAGGGGGCAGGGCAACAATGGCCGGGCCTATCAACAAGGCTGAGATGGCTGGGTGGGCAGGGGTGCCCTGGCTGCTCAGAAATGAAGTTGTCAGGCACAAGCCCCATGATTCTGCTTCTTTATGGGAAGCAAACCCAATATAGGGACTATTCTCTTCAGTATGTAAACAACAAGAATTAGGGCAGTTAATTAAAGAAATTCTTACTGTTAGCTTCTAATCAATCCAGCTCAAGTTCATATCTGGAAATAACTTGTGTGTGTGGGTTATCTCTTGGACTACCTCATTTTCTACAACAAGTTTAAGAAAAATTACCTAAATCAGATTGATCACAACAGGATAGGGCTGCCAGTCCCCAAGTGAGAGTGGGAGATCCCCCAATTTTGTGGGCTTGTGCTTCCCACCGGCTGGCAAGCCCCACCCCAACAGCCATGACCCCATGTGATGTCCCCTACATGATGATATCACACGGAAGTGGCATTATCACAACAGGGACATCACGCGGCGGCACTCTGATCTTTGGGCAAAATTCTATGGTTTGAGGCCAATTTTACCATAGAGTTTGCCCAAAAACCAGAGCGTCATCGAGTGTGACACCCCAGCATGATGATGTCACTGTGCCCCCACTCACAGAAAGCTCCCTGCCACCGCTTGCCAGCACAAGGTAAGAACCCAGCAACCCTATGACAGGAACATGGATTTTGAATAGTCGACTGCCAAATGACATAATTAGGAAATTTGAAGCCGCCTCTATTAGCAAGCATAAATCTTTTTGAACCTGTGTGAATGGCATAATTCAAGCCATCTCTAGAAGCAAATTTAAATAATGTCATAGCTATATGAATGATTTAATTGTTCATCCTCATTTTTAAGTATTAGATGCTGCCATTTATGCTTCTTGTTTTATTTTGTAACTGGATTTTCAACACACTAAATTGTTTATATATGGCAATAACTGATAAACCAAGGCATGCTCAATAATAATGAGAGAAAAAGGAAATGTTAACCCCTTCAACAAAATATTTTCACATTTACCTAAGGCTGCTTTTTTTTATAGGAAGCATTCATATAGCAAGTCTGATTGTTCCCATTAACATATCAAAAAGCCATCAAAATCTCAGGGAAATTTTTCCAAATATATTTCAACTGGCAAATATGACCAGTTGATATTTTTAACTGAGTTTTAAAAACACAGATTTCAAACAAGAGGTAACAGCTACTGAATGTAGAGAACTAAGGGGAGAAATCCCCTATTTACCACAGGCTGTGATTTGGCTGAACCCATGAAAGGAGGTTTTCTTGCTTTAAAAGAAAAGCCCTTGATTTATCGCCTAATATTGTTCTTTAAAAGCTTGTATTTTTCATTACTCCAATATAAATCTTTTGGATTACATTTCCTCTTGCAACTTGTCCCAAGGTAGAAGGATTAATATTTGTTTTAGCTCTTAGGTATAGTAATTACTGTGCATAATGAAGGTTGCTTTAAAAATAAAACTCCAAGTTTACCTTAATGCTACACTGTGAGAGAATTATTAGAGGAATCAGAGCAATATTCATTTATGCAATACCCAACAGTTAGACACAAAAACAAACAGAATGGTTGAAATTACTGTGTGTTTTCAAAAGGGTTACATCTTGCCACTGTTGAATGTTTCTTTCTAGAACTTATAATGAAAAGGCACAAACCAAAATTTATTTGCTACCAATATATGAAAGTAGTGCAGACAGGAAAGAAGACAACAAGCAATTTGGGTCTATTTGCTCACATTTGCACATTCTGAAAAAAAGCAAAACAGCCTTCCAAATGTCTCAAAAGAAATTCAGTAATAAAAGACTGTATGAATTCTAGCCTTTACCTGTGCTAATAACCACTGCTATGGTATATTTCACATCTTATCAAGCATTACAGCTGAAGTTACCCTGGAGCAGGTGGACTGCTTCAGTTATGCTGTGGCCCTTTGATGAATGAAAAATGGATGACTTATAAAAGATTCATTAGGTGATGGGCAATGATGACTTAATCAAGTATGAAAATTGTTGGTAATAAAAATATGACACGGTCAGATCATTTTAAGATCCTACAGGACAAATGCAATGCTAGACATTAAAATTAGAACACAACCCAGTTAGGTAGCAAAACAGTTGCAGAGAAATTTTTAAGATGCAAGACTTGGTAGTTTCTTATCTAATGCTAAAGGGAAATACAGGAACTTCTAATGATTATACTGAGAACTGAGGTTGTTATGTTCAAAAAAGAAAATTACTGGATATTCCATGATATTTCTTAATGATCAAACTATGAAATTTTATTTAGCAGAGTGGATATATTAATGTTGGTGTGCACATGAGCACATCTCCAAAAAGGTTCCACATTTTTTTAAGTCTAAGGCCCAAGAATCTGAACAAAAACTTGCTTTGGAAATTCTGACCACCTGCAATTTTATAACTATTCAGAAATAATATCTGTGTGATAGATACTATGGCTGGGATTCCCAGCATGGTGCCTGTGGTCATGGTGCCCGCCAACACCTTTCTTGGCACCTGCCAAGTGTTTTTAAAAAGTAGGTGGGGCCAGATGGGGCTCCTGCCCTGCAGGGCTTCTGATTGGCTACTGGAGATCTGATGGGATGTACAGATTAAAGTAATGTCTCAACAGCCGCTACCATCACACTGTTGGTTTTATTCTATCTCACATTCCTTTTTCAAAGTATATTTTACTCCAAGTACATTACTCTTGTACATGAGCTTCCTCTGTGTGTACGTGTGTGGTTCCACCTCCTGTGGTGTCTATTTTGTAGTAATGTCCACCACCCTATGTTAGAATTCCAAAGGTGCCCACAGGCTCAAAAAGGTTGGGAACCTCTGAACTATGGTATGTGTATTCCAGGTAGTACGCCTTTACAGTAAATATTGGAGGGGATCAGACAGCTTCTTTCATGAGGGGAAGGGCACTTATGCTCATATGAGGAAGATGGAAGTGACTTTTGCCACTTTCCTGCTCCCCTGTCCCCCAGAAGCAGTATTTCCTGGATCGTAGCTGGCTGCAGCAGCAAGCATCAAAGATCTGTTTCATGGGTTGAGAGCTGTGCTTATGGTCCTTTGGATCCTACCCATTATTATTTATAGGAAACCTATGTCACCTTTCTCATCTATGAATGCACTCACAGACTCATAGTGTGAAGCTACTTCAAACATTCACAGGCTGTGTTTAAACTGCACAATCCCCCACAAGCAAGATTCATGGAATGATAATTGTCCTATGAATCCTATTACCTCAAAAAGTTATTTGACTAACAGTGCTATCCTAAGCAGAGTTATACTGTACTAAGCCCACTGAATTCTGTAAACTTATAAGGGTGTAACTTTGCTTAGAATTGCACTGCTAAGGACACATCAGATGATATAAACTGATCTATCCAAGTACTGTAGGATTATTTTCTGTTGAATATAAGATATTATACATTTTCCCTTTATCACTGCCCTCCATAAATGCCCCCAGACTACAACTGAAATGAGTTTGGAAAAGATATTCTCGTGTAGTGTCTTAATTCCAAATGCAACTGTGCAAAACAGCTAAAAATTAAACACAAGTATTATGGTAAAATCAAGCAACAGTGAAAAAATAAAAATTGACAGAAATTATCAGCACATGCAGAATCTGCATCAGACAGATCACATCAGGTCAAATGTAAATACAGACAACATACAGCATATCAACTAAAAGAACACACAGAGACACGTGTTCACTGGATACTGGTAAAATCTCACATGGGAAGTGATCCTTAAGTGTACCCTATCATTGGCACTTAAATTGATGAGGGGAACTCAGAGGAGCTTCTGATGAACTCAATGAATGGGCAGATTCAAATGGAAGCAGGCAAACCATTTATCTTATCTATATATCTAATTCTCAACAGTCCCCTCTGCCTGCAGATCCTTATTTCCGCAAGAGGGCACACTTTCCCCCAACAGGTTTTTCTGTAGACTCAGGAGACTCCTTGGGTCTGCAGGAAAATCCAATAAGTTTTTTAAAAAACCTCAGGGAGGGTTGAATTTCCCCCAATACCTTTTGATATGGCTGCTGCAAGGATCTACTCCAGGCCCCGCCACATTGACAGTGAGAGATAGAATGGCTGGTAGCCAGAGACAGAGAGAGATAATGAGTGAGGGGGAAAGGGAGGGAAGCAAAAGCAGAACTGGAGCTGGGATTGGGGAGGATTCCTCCTGCAGTATGAATGGCTAAACAGCAGAAGGATGTTTCAAAAGGACATCTGAGCTTCTCATCTTTATCTCTTTTGCCACAGGTTCTACTACCCTCTTAAAACTTTCTTGGGGAGGAGGCTTCTAACTCTTTTCCCTCTCCAACAGCTCAAGAAAGACTGAGAGTGAGACAGATAGACAGACACACACACACACACACACAAAGAGAGAGAGAGAGAGAGAGAGAGAGAATGGATGGGGGAAGAGGGGAGGAAGCAACAGTAGAACTGGAGCTGGGATTGGGGAGGACTCCTCACTGACACTTGCCCATCTCCAATACTGTTTTTCATGCAGCATGAATGGCTAAATAGCAGGGGAAAGTTTTCAAAGGACATCTGAGACTGCAATTGCAAAGCCTTCCAAGCAGGAGAGAAGGATCATTCTCACTCATCTCTGTAGCTGCGGCTTCTGCTATGCTTTAAAAACATTCTCTCTAGCTCCTAACTGCTCTCCCCCCCCCCCAAGCTTGGGCACTGTTTCTTCCCTCTGCTTCTCTCTTCTGATTGACTAGAAGCCAGAGGAAAGTTATAAATGGACAGCTGAGGTGTCATTAATGGATGGGTGGGCACAGTGACTGAGAGATAGGGGACAGGTGAAGAGGAGGCGGGATTTCCTCCAACCAGTGTCAGTTAGTACACCCCACCTTTTAAGATGTTCCTCAGAAACCCCGACAGACAAAAAAACTGCCAAAGACAGCTGTGGTGCTGTGAGTGAATGTGGATTTACCTCAGGCTGAAGAAAACAGGAGCCCTGCAACCACACAATTCTCCATGGCAAGGTGAGAGACTGAACAAGCAAAGGTGCCTGAGGCTGATCCACTGATAAGCCAATGGCCATTTAAACAGCTGCTTTTGGCAAGGGCACTCAGAAGTAGAGTGGTACAGGACACCTGCAGTACCTCAAGACCTGCAGTACTCAGTAAGGCAGGGGTGGCCAACCTTGCTTAACGTAAGAGCCACATAGAATAAACGTAAGAGCCACATAGAGATGTCTGAGAGCCGCAAGACAGGAACAAATATCACACACACGTTTTTATTTTTAAAAATATGCAAATTTGCTTTTTATTAACGTTAAATGGGACTGCCAAAAATAAAAACAAACGAGGAAAACCAGTTATAAGAAAGAGAGAGAGAGAAACTAGGAAAGCAAATAGATGGGAGGGAGGAGGGAAGGAAGGAAGGAAGGAAGGGAGAAAGAGAGAAAAAGCATGCCTCCCCTTTGCTTCCCCAGCCGCCCTGCCAGGAGTCGCACAATATGTGTGAAAGAGCCGCATGTGGCTCCCGAGCCACAGGTTGGCCACCTCTGCAGTAAGGCAATCTTTAAAATCTCACCTCACATAAACAAAATGATTGTAATTCCCAGACAAATTCCTCTTTGTAGCCAACTTCAGTCAGATGGCTGACTATTCACAAGGGAACTGAGCAAGGCTAGACATTTCTCTTTCCAGTGTTCAATAAAGAAAAAGGAAAAGGAGGAAACAAAGGGGAAAAGGGGAAAGTAGGCTCCAACTGTCACTCCCTTCCCTTCAATGAAGGCTTTCACAGAGCTGCCTCCTCCCTTAAGAGGGCACTTCTTCTGGATCCTAAAAGACACCAGCATCTACAGGAAACAGAAGCTGGTTTTTCCTTCCTTCCTTCCTTCCTTCCTTCCTTCCTTCCTTCCTTCCTTCCTTCCTTCCTTCCTCTCTCCCCCTTTTCAGAGAAGCACTTTTGCCCCTGTCTCTCCCCCCACCACCCGGCGATCTGAGTCATCACCATCTTGCAGGATCCAAAACACACTGGATGGCAAGGGCTCTTTATTTACATTTTATAATTTACTCAAAATCTATCCTTTAAAAAAACCACATCTGGCATAATGGAGCACATCTATAGGAAACAGGAGCCAGTCTTTACCTTCCCCCTCCCTCTCCCTTTTCAGAGAAGCACTTTTTTCTCTGTCATTTTTTCCCAGTGATCTGAGTCCAGTGATAATCTAATTTCGCTAGACTCATGCCACTTGTAAAAAAAAATTAAATATGGGGAAAGTGGATTTTGCACACCAATGAATGGCAGAAGAGGCAGAGTGGGTGGAACAACCTCTATGTGGTAGGGAGAGTGACCTTTGAGGTGCAGCAAGGGAGGGAATCTGTATGCTTTTGAATTACCTTTGGCTCAGAAAGCAAAACAAGGGGAAAATCAGCACAAAACCACTTTCAGAAAACCCAGGGAAACAGCCACCAGAAAGCATGCTGAGTGCTGAAGGTGGGGGGGAATCAATGCAGAATGAAAAATAAAACCCAATAGACATGCATGGTGAAAGCGAGGGAAAACACTCGTGCATAATAGACCAGAGAGAGTTAGAAAAGGCGGAGTCATCTAGTCCAACTTCGTGTTCAGAACAAAAATATGCATCTATCCACTACAGACAGCCATCCAATTGAGCTTAAGATGATGGTCGGTAGAATTGCATAATCATTTTGCTTTTACAGTGAATGGAAGGACATCTTTGAAGTAGTATGTCTGTATCTGACAAGCAGTTATTCCAGGCCACGCACCCCATAATTGGTTTACATGGGGATATTCCTTGAACAGTGAGACAGAATTAAGGCAAGCTGGCATGTTTTATAGTTGCAACAATAGCACAGCTAATGTTCTCAGGGGTTTTTTCCTCCTCGATTGCTATAAATTTAACTAGTATTGTCCGCAGGCTAACAGAGAATTGTTGTACTTGCAATTCCTACTGCTTTGTATACTAAAATGAACACATGAGTCACTTGTATCTTTCAACACTTTAAAAATGTTTCCTGAAAAAAAAAGTTACCTGGCATGCACAGCTAGAGTTGTTCCAACTTTATTTTATTTTATTTCATGAGATTTATATCCCGCCCTCCCCGCCGTATGGTGGGCTCAGGGCAGCTAACAACACATCAAAGGATAATAAATATATATTTAAAACATTAAAACATATAAAACAACAACAACTTTGAGAGACATTACCTGTACCATCATCATATCTGAACTAGGAATAAGGCCAGTTGTGGAAATAAATACAACAGGCTTTAGAAAGAGGCTTTGGGAGAGTGCCCCGGCCTTGGGCACTCAGCGTCAATTTGCTGTGGCAATCTCAGCAGGGTATAATGACACAGAGTCCACCATTTTCTCCAGGGGAGCTGACCTCTGCTACCTGAAGAGAAGTTGTAATTTTGAGTGATCTCCAGCCCTCACCTGGAGATTGGCAACAATGGTTCCCCAGGAGGAAATGGCTGGTTTGAAGGGTGGAGTCTATGGCATTGTACCACGCCTCCTCAAACCTCACCCTCTCCTGGCTCCATCCCTCAAATCTCCAGGAATGCCCCACCTGGAGTTGGCAACCCTATCAGGACTGGCCCCAATTAGTTTTCTCCCAAAGGCCAAAATAGGTGTAGAAACGGCCTTTTACTGACAGAACCCAGCTTGGTTGCCTAGCAACAGGCAGTGAGGGGAAAGTAGGGTTGCCAGCTCTGAGTAGGGAAATACCTGGAGATTTGGGGGGGTGGATCCTGTGGAGGACAGCATTGGGGGGGGGCAGAAGGACTCAGCAGGATATAATGCCATAGGGTCTACCCTTTTCTCCAGGGGAACTGATCTCTGTCATCTGGAGATCAACTGTAACATCGGGAGATCTCCAGGTCCCACCTGGAGATTGGCAACACTAGCTGTTTGTTTTCTGTATGTCTGGCCCCGACCTCTATCTCTGCTTGTGTGTGTATTCACTGGCTTTTTTTTTTTTTTTTTGGATAACTTGGACTGGTCCATCCCCCCCCCCCCCCCCGGCTGCGCTGACAGCTGTTTACTTGGCGAGGTTTTTTTTCTCTCCTGGAAAGTGATGCCTCAACAAACTTGGCTTGGAGGCTAAAGACAGTGGGTTTTGTCCCCTGAGGGAATCAATCATTGTCTGGTGAGGAGAATGAAGACAGTAGCTGTGTTCACTGGAGCAAAGCAACCGTCTTCTGAGGAAAATTTTGATGGGGGCCACTTCTGTGGGCAGGACTCAGGCAACGCAGCCAGTGGATAGGGAGAACTTCTGACTGACACATCATGGAGCCAATTGATTTAGGAGTGTGTGGAATGTTCAGAAAGTGCCACCCCACCACTCAATTATTTATAAGGGGAGATAGTTACAAGCAAGATGAATTTGCATTGCAGGAGGACAGCATTTCCTATACTACCTTGATACTTTATCCAAAAGGTATTAATCTTCAGTATTTCACATGATATGTTTATGTAAAGTAAAATGTATAAACTTCTATTTAATCCCACAATTTCAGATGTGTGTTAATACATCACAGAAATTTAAACCCAGAATGATCAGAATCAATTAAACCTTTTTTAAAAGAGTCTTTGTGGAATATGATTGCTTGATCTCTAAATAGTTTTCAAAGGCCCAATTTACATCTCCCCTCTGAAGTAGTTTGACTGCTGTCTTTTCCCAAGCTCATTTCACACTGGTTTCAAATTTCACTCCAGGGGGTCTGAAGAGCACTAAACAACAGCATTTGTTTAAAGCAGTATAATGCTAGCTTGATCACAGGAGGGCAATTAATGAATGTAAACAATAATTTATAAACTAGAACAAGTATGGTTTGAAACTAGAAACAGGTATAGACAGGTTTTTTAAAAAATAGAATGATTCTAGCGGGAAAGTCAGATGTAAAGTTGACTGAAGTAAAAGTCAATAGAAATAGACAGGGGGACACCCAACCCATCATACCATAGTTTAGAATGAAGGACCCTAAGTAAGTAATGTCTACAAAGAATCACTCAGGCATGACCTTAGCTACTTAGTGCTTTTTAAACAATAACATACAGAACTTTGAATTATGTATTAAACATCTAGGATACCAGTACAAGCTGAATCCAATCTCATCTGAACCTGCAGCAATGTTCAGCACAAGTTTCAGCTTCTGAATGCTTTTCAAGGGCAGCTCCTCAAAAAGCATATTGCATTAAACTGTTCCTAGGGTTATGAAAGCATGAATGATAGTAGCTAGAAGGTGTTCTAGCATTAAACCTGTGAATGTACTTAGCTTAAAGTACTCTTGAATATAGCTGCTTTCCAAGACTCCAGCATCATTCAGGGATGCAGGAGAAAGCCCAAACAATAACATCAATCACAAGATAGGCTTGTATCCTCCAGATCATAGATTCTCCAAACCATCCTTGTCTGTATTCATTCTAAATTAGGTGTATGCTCGGGGGTGGGGGTGGGAGTTATAATTTCAGTATTGGTTCAGGATTCATATCCTTGGGTTTTTCCCTTGGGTTCCAGAATTTCAGTACCACTATTTTCAATGGGGGGACCAATTCAAGTGTCTGGTGCAGCTCGTTTTGTTTTGTTTTAAGATAATGGCAGATCAGTTTTAGAGACCCCCCAAATAGAGGGCCCTTGGCACACTTCTCTGCACTGTTTCCTATTGGAGGTGAGTGTTTGCAGCCTGGCAGGAGAGCACCAGCTGCTAGCATTTTTTTTTAAATCCAGTTTCTTCAAATATTCTTTCATTGACTGACTTTTTAAAAAACCTTTCTGCTGAAAATTCTGCATTTGCCATCCTTCCTTGTATGGTCTGTTGCCTTTTTGCAAAAAGTAAGGAAGGCTTCCTTTGCAGTAATCTGTTATCCTGCTCTATCACTAAAATCTTTGAAAATAATTTAAATAAACAGTGTGTGTGTGTGTGCATGCGTGCGAGAGAGACAGACTGCATGTGATGAATCAATCATCAAGATTCTATGAGACATACGTCTTCATGCTGGGCATCCACTGCAGAGGTACCTTAATTCCTATTTCTGTTTAAGGAGTTCCTGGTGGATGGGGTCTGTCATTCTTCTGAAAATGTCATTCAGCTCAGTGATGCAGCTGTGGAATTCCTTCATTGAGGCTTAATGATGATTAGCTGGGAGCATTCCTGATCCCTTGCAAGGATCTAAATGAAAGAGAAATGCCATTGCCCAGGAAATCAGAACGATTAAAGAAAAACAAGATGCCTGCTGTTGACATTAAGCCCCTAAACATGAAAAACTATGAGGATTTTTTCAGGGGTTGTTTTTGGTAACACTTAAGAATCTCTGACATGTTTAGGATTCTAAAATCCTAAATCATAGCAGTGATCTGAAATAACAATTTTGTTGTATATTTTCAGTTTGGGAATTTTGGGGTGCACACTCCTATTCTAAATTGTTAATTTTTATCCAGTTGATTGTGCGTTAAATCTAAATAATGATGGGTCTAATGAACTCTAGTTGAAGAATGGATACTTTTGGTCCCTTCAAGGAGTTTCAGTTAGCTAAAATAGGCACAGGTACAGCAGAAGCAAAAATAGCCCCAAGCAACGTGCTGGCAGTGAAGGTAACCAGCTAAAACCAACCCAAGCAAATGCAATAAAAATCGTCATTATCAAATCAGTTTCCCAAAATATGAAATTAAGATATAGTGTCAATAACATTTTTAAAAAGGATTCCTGATCCTTTAAATGCACAGATTTTGAGACTTTTGGAAATAGGCTCCAGAATTATACTGTGCATGAAAAAAGCTCCTAAATATAGATATTTAATTTTATTAGCAAGAGGTAATTTGCTTCCAACAGCTGAATACACTAGAAGGCTTAAACGCATTCCTTGGATGGAAAGGAAGTGTTCTTGTGCTTTTGGAGCAATAGAAGCTGTCTCACACATGTTGTTACATTTTCCCTTGTTTGTTAAAACTAGGTGTAATATATTGGGAGTTTTTGTTAATTCTGACATTCAATGCTCTAGTAACTACATTATCTTGAAATTGATGTTTTCTAATAATACAGACTGGCTGGAAGCTGTTGCCAAATTTCTATGATTCATGAATCATTCATGAAGCTGTTGCCAAATTTCAATGATTCATGGATCTCCCCCCCACCCAAATCTTCAACCTATGGTTGAAGGGGCAGGAAATAATAAAAGTTTATCTACTTCAAATAAATCATTTTAAGTTACTTACAAAACTTGTATCCCACTTTCCTGTCTTTACAAAGACTACCAAAGAAGCTATTAATTTAAAACAAAGATGATAAATTTTAAAAACATTAAAATCAACCCACCTGTGTTTCCATAAGAAAATAATGATTTGTTTCATTCAAAAATAATAAATCGTAAAATTAACCAGCTCTAGGATTTGGATACAGATTGAACTGAACATGTTTTCTTCATCTATTTCCAAAAAAACATTAAGCCCTGGCTTTCAGCAAGCTGTTTGTCATTTATAATACAACACCCTTGCAATGCTGGAAAATAAGAACCCCCAGTGTGGATGAACAAACAGAAGCCTTCACCTACTCTTAACAATGCCTTAAGACTCCATTTGTAAAGAAATGTCCTTTGCATATGGAAAAATTTTACACACAGACACATACTTTGAACATTTGGTAAAAGTCACTGAGGATTTTGTTCTCAGTCAGAGTAAGCAATTTTGGATTTTTTTCAGAGGAAATACATTTTTGTAATGCCTGGTTAATAAAAGGCATATGAATTAAAATTTCTCAACACCTGTTTTTTTAATTAGCTCCTCTATATGACTTTAGTAGAACCACTGCAGAATTTTTAAAAGATCCATATATAAGGATGGATTTTTTTTCTTGCCATTCGCAGTTCATTCTCACCCAGATGGCAATAGATGCATTTAAGTTATATTTTAGAGTAGCATTTCTATATTTTAGAATTGCATTTTAATTCATAAAGATGTTTATTTATATAGCTACAACAGAATGGATGTGTTCAAAGAAGTATTCATAATGTTGTATAACATGTCAATCTAAGTACAATCAGTGGGTATAAACTAATTAATTTAAAACATCTGAGTTGTGGCAAACTCAAGAAGACTCAGACTTTTTAAGCCAGACTTTGGAACTTCAGCACTCACAGACACAATTCAAAAGGGGCTTCAGCCCACCAGACTAATCTGAAATAAACTCATGAAGGAAGGCCTGGGCAGGAATGGCACTTGCAACATTCCTTGAATCCCCAGAACATGGCAGTGTTGGGCATACGTATACAACAGACCAAGCTGCAGTCAGTTGTGGCTGGTGGGGTGAAGAGCAGAGCAGACTGGTGGAGCCAAAGAAAACTAGTTTTGGTTTTGTCCCCATCCTCTTCACTTGCAATGATACTAAAAAGCATTTAAGCACTGCCATACAGTTCCTTAGCTAGGGTAGCCAGGTGTCCCACTCTGGCTGGCTCTCCCCCCTTTATCAGCAAGAGAACAGGGGGTTGATATAATGGACACAGTGACATCAGTTCCGGTGGCAACATCTGCAATGCGCTAGGAAATCCTCCAGTCTCTATGGTAAACACTAGGAGTATTCCCAATTTCTATAGTAAATAACATCAAGATTGGGGAAATTCCTATGTTGCAAGATGTGGTAATGTCACTTCTGGGTCTTCACCCAGAAGTAACCTCAACGCAGAAGGGAAATCATGATATATGCCCCATTTCCTAAAGCACACTACTAACAAATAAATCAGAAGAGTATGCTTTATGAGACAAAGGAAAATATACGAATTGCAGTACAACTACTTCAGCTGTTTATGTTTCCTGTGTTCCCCAAAACCACACAGCAATTGATGAGAATGTATCATGCAGTTTGAAACATGCTGTCGTGCATTCAACTTCTAAAGAAACCTGCCCTGGACCCAGGAAATCGCAATAAATATTGACCAGTTTCAAAACTTCCATTCTTGAGCAATGTGATTGAATGGATGGTGGGTGGGTAGCTTCATGCCTTCCTGAATAGGGTAGCCATCACCCTGATGGGGGCAGGATTTCCCCCAATTTTGGGGGCCTCAATCCACCACTGGTCAGCTGGAGGGGGAGCCCTGCCCTCAAAGAGCCCTGCCCGACATGCCCAGCAGCATTTGGTGACCATAGAGTTTTTGGCCAAATACTAGACAACGTGCTTGGTGCAATGATGTCACTTCTGGGTGATGTCATTGTGGTCTGCGTGCTTTGCACACTTGCAAGAAGATCCCAGGCAATGGCATGGAGCCCCCCACTGGCAGTAGGAAGGCACTTGGCAACCCTATTTATTTATTTATTTATTTATTATTTAAATTTACATCCCACCTAACCAGCAGAGCTGGCTCTATGGCAAATTATTTAGATCCTTTCCTATCTGGTTTCAGGCCTAGTTATAGGACTGAAATAGCCTTAGTTACTCTGGCTGATGACCTGTAACAGGAGATGGAGAGCAGGAGTGTGACTCTGTTGATTCTCTTGGACCTCTCAGTGGTTTTTGATACCACTGATTATGATATCCTTCTTTTCTGGGCTGGGGTTGGGAGACACTGTTCTTTGGTGGTTCCAATCCTACGTGGAGGGTAGGTTTCTGAAGGTGCCACTAGGGACTGCTGCTCACCCCTTGGTCTCTGGCCTGTGGGTGTCTATAAGGTTGCATCTTGTCCCCTATGCTTTTTAACATCTACATCAGGGGTGTCAAAGTCATTTGTTACAAGGGCCAGATTTGACATAAATGGGACTTTGTCAGGCCGGGTCATGAGTGTCATAAAATGCAATGCCAGGTAGCGGAGATATAACCTTCATAAAGGATACAAACACAATTAAAGATATTATTATTTTTACTTAAAATACAAACATGTTTAAAATTCTTGTGATATTTCATTCATTTAACAATCTTTGATAACTGACACCTACTAAACCTCTCCCCTCCTTAAAAGATGCCCATCTAAAATGGAAAGATGGGGGAATAATGGGATTTGGCAATGCAATTCTTAAAATAAAGCATCAAAAAAAGCATAAGGATCACAGCATAAACTAAAAATATAAACTAAACATATAAAATGCTTTGAGCCTAGGAAAATATGAAATATCTGGGCATTGCAAGCTTCTCTCCCATCCCCACCCCCAGGTCTACTTGGAGTGGCAGTTGCTCTCCAGTGTAATGTACTCACTTAGGCACCCATTCTCAGGTCCATTCAACAGTGACAAGCTGGTTCAAAATGTCAACCATTTATTTGCAAGGGGACAACTCCAGCAAGCAACAGCTTCAGCTAGCATACAAACACTGGAAAGTGCAACTACTTGAGCTCCACTCCACTGAAATACATTGCAGCACAGACAAAGTTACAAAGAAAACACAGAATGGATTTTCCATTAAGGTCTCTGGGACCAGATAGACTACTCTGGGACTGGAATGACAGCAACCAGAGTGAAATGACAGTCCCTGGAAGTAGCAGAAGCATTCTGTGATTGGAATGAGGGCCCCCAGACTGGAATTCCATTCTCAGAATGCTGCTGCTACTTTCAGGGGCTGTCATTCCACTCTGTGCCCTGTCATTCCAGTCCCAGAACACAGATTCTATTGCTAGGGATCGTCATTCTACTCTGGGAGCTGTTTCTATTGCTAGAAAAAGTCCCAAGTAGTCAGAGACCTTAACAAAAAATTTATTTTATTTTATTGGCTTTGTATCCCACCCTCCCCGCATAGCGGGCTCAGGGCGGGTTCCATCAAATATAATATACAATAATTAAAAACAGTTAAAATACATCAGATAAACTACAGTGCAATTTCTATATATCCAATCAAAGCCTCAACAGATGTAACCTGTCAGAACTGGGTTTCAGATATTGCTCAGATCTAATCCACCGAAGGGTAGGCTGGATAGATAGATAAAAGGAGGATGCTTGCTGCCTCAACTAAAAGCCTGGCAGAAGAGCTCTGTCTTGCAAGCCCTGTGGAGCTGTAAAAGGTCCCACAGGGCCCTGATCTCATACGGGAGCTCATTCCACCTGGTAGGAGTCAGGGCCGAAAAAGCCCTGGCCCTAGTTGAGGCAAGACAGATGTCCCTGGCGCCAGGGACTACCTGTAGATATTGGTTAGCAGATCATAATGCTCTTTGTGGCTCATAAGGGGAGAGGCGGTCTCACAGGTATGCAGGTCCCTGGCTATATTGGGTTTTGAAAGTAAGCACCAGCACCTTGAAACGGATCCAGTATTCAATAGGCAGCCAGTGTAGTTTGTGCAGCAGAGGATGGATATGTGTCCAAGACTTAAGCTGCTGCATTCTGCACTAGCTGCAGCTTCTGGAGGAAAGTCAAGGGCAGCACCACGTAGAAAGAATTACAATAATCCATTGTATGGGTCACTGTAGCCAGATCCGGTGTGTGTGGGGGTAAGGTATGAGGTCAACTGTCTGATCTGCCTCAGATGTAAAAAGGCAAACCTGGCAGTGGTGGCAACCTGGGCCTCCATGGTCTGAGAGACATCCAGGAACACCCCAAGGCCCTTCACTGACACTAGTAGCAATGGAGCCCCATCAAAGTTTGGGAGCCCGATTCCCAATCCAAATCCCCCATGACCCAGGTACAGGATCTCTGTCTTCGATGGATTCAGTTTCAGTCTGCTGTGTTGTAACCATCCAGCCATGGCTTGTAATGCCCTGTCCAGATTTTCTTGGGCAGAGCCCAGGTGGCCATCCATCAGTAGATAGAGCTGGGTGTTATCAGCATATTGGTGACAACCCAGCCCATACCTCTGGATAATCTGGATGAGGGAATGCATATAGATATTAAACAGCATTGGGGAGAGACTTGCTCCCTGTGGCACATGGCATTCCTGCGGGTGTCCCTTAGATAATTTCCCCCCAAGCGCCACCCTCTGTTCCTGACCTTGGAGAAAGGAGGTCAGCCATTGCAAGGCAAGCCCACTTATCTCCACATCAGCAAGGTGGTGGGTAAACAGATCATAATCAACCATATTGAATGCTACTAACAGGCCGAGAAGTATCATCAGTGCCAATCCACCTTGATCCAGGTATCTCTAGAGGTTATCCACCAAAACAACCAACACCATCTCTGTCCCGTGGGTGGGGTGAAAACCGGACTGAAACCCTGGAGTTGCACCACTTCGCTCTCCACTATCTTACCCAGGAATGGTAGATTAGACACTGGCCGGTAGTTAGTAAGGACTGTAGGGTCCAAAGATGTTTTTTAAGTAGAGGGTCCCCACTGATAGAGACAGATTAATAATCTCTGTTGCTGGGGGCATACCTTGTCACCACTGGCTTTAACCAGCCATGACAGGCAGGGATCTAGGGGACATGTAGTGGGCTCTACAGCAACCAGGATCCTGTTAACTTCATCCTGGGTGAACAGACTGAAATGGTCTAATGCTGGAGCTGAAGATGGCCAAGGGGCTTCCTCATTTTCTTTGCAATTTTGCAAGCCCAGAAGAACTTCCTGCCAAAGCAGGCAAAGACAAGGATGAGGGACCTGGGAATTTTGACAGCCTCAAGCTTCAAAGGGTGAAGACAGGCAGGGGATGAAGAGGAGGAAGGGATAAAAGAGCTGTGGGCCAGATTAAAGCCATGGGTGGGCCAATTTCAACCCACAGGTCGTAAGTTTGACACCCCGATCTACATGAAACCACTGGGTGAGGTCATCCATAGATGTGGGCTGGGTTGTCACCAATATGCTGATGACACTAAACTATGTCTCACAGGTTCAAGGGCAGCCCTGCGTAGTGTGAGTTACAGTAATCTAACCTGGAAGTTACCACTGTGTGGATCACTGTAGCCAAGTCCCAGGAGCTGAGATAGGGAGCCAGTTTCCTGACCAGCCACAGATGATAAAAGGCTGATCTGGCAACAGCGGTAACCTGGGCCTCCATGGAAAGCAAGGCATCCAGGATCACCTCTAGGCTCTTCACCCTTGGCACCAGTGTTAGTGGCGCCCCACCAAGAGTTGGGAAATGGATTCCAAAATATCCAGGGTGGAGCCCGGGTGGCTGTCTATCAGCAGATAGAGCTGGATGTCATCAGCATACTGATACAGCATACTTTAAAAGTATAGGTGGCATTTTGATTTAAGAAAAGTTGAAAGTTCTTGGGATGAAGCAGCATGTCCTATTTTTAGCTGAAAGAATTAAGCTGAATGGATTTTAACTTTGACTTAAACGTTTTAATAACAACATTTCAGGCCTCTAAATATGTGTATCTATTTCAACCCATGAGAAGGTAACATTTGCAGCAAAGCCCTCTTGTTATATATAGCTGGCCACCATGCTGCATAACTTGGTGGAGCTCACATGTTTTCCATACAATCCCTTGCAGGAAGTGTAAAAAATTTGCATCTGACCTTATTTCCAAAAATATAAATGCAGCAAATTATGCACAGCTCAAAGACAAATGTCACTTGGAAGGGCAAGACACCCTAGTAACAGGCTGATATAGCATGGGCTTCACTATGAAATTCTTTTCTGACTCTCAAAACAGCTCACGGGGTTATACAATGGTGGCAGGCTACAACTATCAGCAGAATACCAATGGTGCATAATGAGAAAAAGCAGATTGCCCACATTACCACTGCTTTGATGCAGTATTTAAAATTGTGTGAACTGTAACAAAACTTGCAGCATGTTACATTATGCAAACATGAAAAGAATTTTCCTTTTACTTAAATCACTTTTTAAAACTTTAGGCACATATATAATCAGAATACTGGGTTTTCTTGTACCATATGGAGTTAGTGCTGCTAATGGGGATAGCTCCATAATGAGAAAAATTGGGACTCATAGGAAATAATCTTAAACAAGTCTACTAAAAAATAAGTCCCATCTTATTCAATGGGGCTTACTCCCAGGAATATGTCCTTAGGATTGCTGTCATAGTCAGGTAGAGTTTAGAATACACAGGCTCTGTTCATGCAACACTCTACACCAGGGCTTGGGGGACTAGAAATCTGTTTGGGGCACACAGGTTCCAAGTTGCTCTAACTATAGGTTGCATGATACCTGAACTATAGTTATCATATCACACTACTGGACATTAGCACCAAACACAGTTTGCCTGGCTCAGGCGTGATGATTGGAGCAATCTCAAAAAGGACAAAGGGATTGGCCTGCAACAGGCAGGAGACAGAATGAAAAAGCATCATAGCCATCAGCACATCCCTGATCCTGAAAAAAACATGGTTTGGAACATTGTCTTAAGCAAGGTTCAAGTCATTTCTGAGGAAAGGGCAAGGATCTATAAATTAACTTGCCATGGTGGAAATCCCTTCTGCCTTTGACAAAAATGCTTCCCTTGTCTCTAGTTGCCCAGTGTTTAGGGTTGCCAGGTCCCCCTGGGGGGTGGGGAAACCCTGCTGGATGGGTCCATTCCCTGCCGACCTGGATTGGGCTGCTGGGGGGAACCTCACCCCCCAAATGCCGGGCACGTTGCAGGGGGATGCTCTATCATTCAAGGGAAAACTCTATGGTTTTCCCTTGAATGGTAGTGGTCCTGCCCCCAACATGCCCGATGTGATGATGTCACTTCCAGGTGATGTCATTGCAGCACGTGCACTTCACGCATGCACCAAGGAACTCCAGGACAGAACCCGGAACTCCCCCGCTAAAAAGAAGGTAAGACTTGGCAACTCTACCAGTGTTTCAGAAGCACTCCATCATGGAAACACAAAGTCAAAGAGAAGACCTGATCCCTCTTTTGAGCCTAGAAATCTATGAAGAGGAAAAGCTGATCCCTGACTTTGTACAGTGCTTTGGAGATATGCTGAAATTCAGTGCAAAGTCATGGAGAAGACCCTGTTCCACCCCCAAGTCTTCTGTGCATGCAAAGTGATTGGTGAATAAAAACTAAGGCCAACCAAATTTGAGAACCTCTAAAACCAATTCCCCTTTATAAAATATATTACAAAGAAACAGATAGTTGAGAGAAATAGAGGCATGATATTTAAAATAATAATGAAAGTTCGTGATGAATTTTGGCTGGTTTGTGATTTACAAACTGAAATTTGTGGCAGGTCAACCAATAAAAACTTTCCACAAACTTTAAAGCTGCTCGTGGTGGTTTGTTGCAGTTTGTGAATGGATACATTTCCAGACAGACTGTCTCTGCTCAAACAAATGTTTACCAAACCTCAAAGCAACAGGTTCCCAAAACAATTTCAAAGCAACAGGTTCCCTAAGTGTTTGGTGTATGTAACTTGAATTTTTTAACCTGTCCCTGACATTTCCCCCCAAAGTGCTTTCCTGGGGGCATTTTTTTTGGGGGGGGGGGCATAACTCAGACCCCCTGAAGTCCAATCTGCACATAACTTGGAGGGCATGTAAAGGAGCATCAGGGGAGGTCTGCTGCAAGTTTGGTGTCTCTAGCTTGCACAGGGTCTGTTCTGTACACCCCTGAACCTCCCGAGCCTGCACCTGTCATTTCCTCAGAAAGCACTTTCCTGGGGGCACCTGATATGGGGGGGCATAACTTAGACCCCAACTATCCAATCCTCACCAAACTTGGAGTGCAGGTAGAAGAGAGTCAGCTGGAGATACCCTGTGAGTTTGGTGTCTCTAGCATGCCAGGGGTGAGATTAGACCACATTACAAACCTCACAGACCAAACCAGTTTGTTTAACACCTAAAAGTTCGTGATGGTCTGTGGTTTGCGAACTGGGCACACCATAAACTATGAACCAAATCACATTTTCCCAGTTCATGTCCATCCCTACCAGTAAAAGAAAGACCATGTTTGGACAGATTCCATGTGATATCTCTCATCTATCCAAAGCGATCTGGGAAGCAAGCAGATGCACCTGGACTCAGTTTTGGCACTCAGCTTTGGGTTGTATAATTATTAAAGATTCTATTTCCCTCTGCACTAATTTGTTTCCTCACTTTTTTTTTTTGCCTTGGTGCGGCCCCCTTTTTTTTCACTCTTCTTATCACCCAAATTATCAGCATAATGCTGCAGCCTTGAAATAGTCTTAACAACAATATACACAGCTCATTTGATGGGAAGTCCAAAACACACTCCTTCATTCTCAAAAAGTAGTTAAAGACATTCTTATAGCCAACCATTATGCTAAAGCAGTAGCATAACCAACATCAGAGATCAATTTCTATATTTATGTAGACTTCATGTGTAACCCCTAAATCATGAATCGGTAGAAAATACAGTGCAAATAAAAGCAAGCCATATAATGACAGGTCTAATGATATGACTCACTATTTGCTTTATCTTTAAAACTTATTTGTCTTGACCTCAAAATTATCTGGATTAGAATCTGAGCTTCCTTTGATGTTCAAACTAATTTAGCAATGCATTAAATATTTCTCATCTGCCATAGAATGTAGATACTTAAAAGCTCAAGTAAAGAAAAGAGATAAGCAGCTATGATTACACAATATAATCACACTGGATCATGGTGATGTGTTACATTAAAGGGTTTCTGGAATCTTTAAATGCATTCAAAACTAAGACATTGTCAAAAAGAAAAAAAAAGGAAATGCAAAATAACTGGTGGAACAGTCAGACACTCTAGACAGAAAGTAGTCAAGTACAGCAATAAATCATGCAACCTATACGACTGACACAGTGACTTGATCAGGGAAAATGAATTGCCATGTCCTGAGTGCAAAATATAATAAACCGAAGTGCCAAGAAATAGTCATATCTGCCCATAATAATTTGGACATGAAATATAATCAGAAGCAATATACATCACCAACAACATGAAGTTAAATAACCCATCATATAGATGAGTAATACAGCTACGCAGAAGCGAACACTTGCTGAGATGAGTTTGGACAACTACAGCAGATACCCTGCTTTTACAATTCGATGCTCATCATTGCAGAAAAGTAAATCCATTTGAGGGGAAATGGGAAAAGTGGCTTGTACTGTAGCTCACAAGATGTGCTTCTTAACCCTGACCTGGATAGCCCAGGCAAGCCCGATCTTGACAGATCTTGGATGCTGAACAGGGTCAACTCTGGCAAGTACCAGGATGGGAAACCTCCTTGAAATACCAGAGGCGGGAGGTGGGGGCAGGGTTTATTCAGCCACATCTCTGAATATCCTCCATGGCCCCAGTAAGGGTCAGTCACCAGAGGTCACCATGACTTCCAGTGCACACACACTCATATGCAAGCACACATGCACATATAAAAATATTAAAAATTATCTGTCTGTCTCTTTGTCTGTCTGTCTATGATGTGCTTCTTAAAATTCCTAAGTAGTATCAGGAAAATGCAGTTGACACGTGATAATGCCCAAGACCCATTATTAGCCACTGGCACAGCTGCCTTTCAGTTTTTATGAGCCACTGCTGTTTCTGCCAACAATGTTGTCTGTGGTGTTAGTTAAGTAGCAATGCTGAGATCAAGCAAATACAGGGTGAATGGTTCTCTAGAGGCCAACTTAAACCTGTCTGAGCCAGGCACAAGGTAATCGTCAGTAAAACACTACATACTTTGCATAGCCAGAAAATGTTTTGATTCAAGGCTGCAAAGGATCCTAAACTGGCAATCTGGAAAATGCTGGCAGGGATTCTTTCTGTGTACCACCAACCACTCTGGCAAAAGGAAGAAACTTCACAGTGACCAGCCATGAAGGTACAGAAGCCTCTTTATATCAGTATGTCAGAGCATGTCATGTCATACTCCCTGACCCCCATAAGGGCTTTTAGGTCAAGCATGTTTAGTGATCTGGGTAGCTAACTATGGGCTGCCTTTCCTTTTTCCCTTCTTTCTTTTCCTTTCCATGCTGAACTTAATGCTATGCCCCAAATTTTTTGTGGCCAGTGCAACAAGCAACCTCATTTTTTGTGGCCAGTGCAACAAACAACAAACATCCTACACATTTGGTGTTGCAGACAGACATCCTAAAGGCAGCATGCTTCAGATCATCACTGGATTTGAAAAAGAAAAAAGGCAGATCCATCTGCAAGAAGATATGCAATTAAGCAAATTATGCATGTGAATGCAACAATGACTCAGATCTGCATTACGCTGCTTAGAAAAAATGTCAGTGCATTTGAGTGGGAAAGCATTATTTACAATTCATACCGCTGAAGATAAATAATATACAGGCAGTGCACAATAATAATTTGGATTTGAATTGTGAAAAAGCATATTCTCCTTACAAATAATTGCTCAGTTATGCACAATAGAGGATATGATCTTTCCACAATTCATATGCTGTCCCAAACACGTGCTACAAACTGATGGCTAAGTGAAGATATTAGTAAGAAACCAAAGCTTCTGAATTATTTTCTGGATTTGTAGAGCTTCTAATTAGCAGATTTTGCTTCTGAGGTGGTATTGATATTTCTTCATTGCTTCTTATTTCCAAATACCATATACACTACTATGAATATAGTTTGTCAGAGCTCTCAGTTTCCATAGTAGATCATTTGTTTCCCTCCTCTGTGTTACTGATGCACACATCTGTATTCGTAATACATTGCAAATAAGCAGTCTGATGTGAATGTGTACAGGGTTGCATCAAGATTATTTTTACATAGTATTTTACCTAGAACTCCAGCACTACCTCTAAATGTAAGCATATGCAAACTACACAACGGGCATCTACAACATACGTTCATGTGATTTGCATGTTTACCTCCTGGATGGTCACCATCTTTCTCATTGAGATACATTCCAGTCTCTAGGAATATCTAGGTTATGCAATACATTATCAAACTTTTATCCACATTCACAAGAGCTAAAAGCTGTCTAGCTAAAAATTAACCCAAAAATCTTGCAGATGACTGCATTTTAATGGACCTTCCATTTGTATAATGTTTGTTCAACTCATACACGATTTTGTTGTAATCTTCAAAGCAACCCTGCAAGCTGATGTTATTATCTCCATACTGGAGATGGAGGTAGATGCTGAGAAAGATCGCCACTTAGTGAGTTCATGGCAGAGATGAGATTTGCACTGGGATTTCCCAAGTTCCTAATACTACAGAATTATTAGACATTATCCTTGTTCTGTGGCAAAAGGCACAGTCACAGGCATTCACATTTCAAGATGTGCAATTGTATCCAAGCTGCATTACCAACACATTCAGAGGAAAATGACACGAGAGTTTATCTCCATGTTACAAAAGACACAAATCAAGTCTGGGGTCCCCTGACACACCACACCACACATGCATAGCGGAACCCCCCTTCACAAAGGGCTCCACCACTTGGTGCCACTCCAAGTCCTGTGCAGTGGGAGGAGAAGATTCCCTTTCTCATCTTGCTTACAAATGGAAAGAGCCAGAGGATGATCAGGTGATCAAGAACACAAGGAGCTTGAGAAAGGGCAAACAGCCCAACCCACATAAAATGCAGTAAAGAAAGGAACCATGAAGCCCCTCCTGTCTCCTCACAGCACTCAGAGCCGTACTGAGCAGCAGAGCACTTTTTCCGTCTCTATTCCTCTGCTGGTTGGTCATAAGAAATAAAGTAGTTGTGGGGTCACTTTCTTTGATAGGCACACAAGTGGATTTGGGAAAAGCTTAACTCTGCGCCATATTTACTGACAGTCTGAAAAATAGCTTTTTGTTTTGGGCTTTATTTTTCTAAATATTACAGTAATAATGACACACTACATCTAAAATTAGTGACCCTATCCACAGGCCTTAAGCCAAATTACATAGTATTTTTCTCCAGCACTGTAATTCAGTTTCTAGCACAGTCAGTGAGAAATGAAGAATCATAAGCAAGGTTACTTTTTAAGTTCCTGGTTCTTCAGAGTTGCTATTAATATGATTATGTGGGTTGGGCTTCAGAGTTGCTATTAATATGATTAGCTTTAAACACAGGTCTCCCACCAGCCAAACAGCAGGCAAGAAAAAACATCAATTGTGCTGTGCTTGTTCTCAGAAATATGTGCAGTTTCCTGCCTGCAAAATATAAAACCTCAAGATAAACTATCAACTTTGAGTTTACTTGATTTCCAACAGAAGATGCATTAAAATCTCATTTTGGATGAAGTAAAATTAAATCATTATTGTCCAGCATTCACGAGTTCAATAAATAACACATTGTCTTTTCACATGAAGATTTTCCTGCAGTTTGGGTGCTGACCTACAAGCAATTTTTTTCTCCAAGTTTCTCACATCCATCCTTTCTACTTGTTGTCCTTAAGTAATTTCTTCATCATTTCCCTGTGCTTTCTCAAATCTGACCAAAGGCAGTTTGAACAAGCACAGAGAAATGACCAAGAAAGCATGGAAGGAAAACAATTTGAAATCAATTATATGAGGAAGTCTGGAGAAAAATCACTAGTGGTTAGCACCCGAACCAGGGGAAAACCTCAATGTGAAAAGTACACCATGTTCTAACATACTTGCAAGAATTGCTTAACATTTCTTCAGACACGAGAAGGCCACCACATTTTAGAATATCCTCACTAAATACCTGGGAACATATGGCTCTGTATTTCTCTCTGGCATGCTTTCTCTTTCTTTAAAAATGTGCAATTCATTTCTTATTGAATAATGCCACATATTGATTTTATTCTCAGAACAATCTACCAAAAGCACTACTATCAATATGTAAAAATAATAGTGTAGTAGAAGAGATCAGCCAGCCCATGAGACCTGTGTGAAATGAAACACCCCTCTATAAGCTCATGGTGCCAAAAATAATGCTAACTATATGCATCATGGGACATAGAAATATACCTTTGTCCAGGCTAAAGAACCCTAAAGACCTCTATTTGCAAGTACATAATTAACATAGTTGTATCTCTCTTTTTTTCCAAGAAGCTCAGAGTTGTGCTCATGAAATCCACACAATTTTAGCAGGGACCAGGCATAGACCTGCTTAGCTCTAGAGATCACGGAGCTATAATCAAGGACAGTCAGACCATACTTTTGAGTTTGTAAAAAACTACAGAAGCATTGTTCCTTGTAGTGCTGTCATTCACAATGTAAAGACCATTTCACATTCAGAGTATCACAATATAGAGTGCTTTTCCACATCCATATAATCTAATGCTTTCCAGCTGTTTCCTTTTTCTCCAGAAGAATCAGATGTCACTAACAATAAAGCTACAGAAATATTGGCTTCTAATGGCCAAACCAGACATGCACAGATTGTTCAGCAACCAAAGCTTCAAACAATTTTTTAAAAACTTTAAAGGGCAAATAGAGGTTTCTGAAGGCAGTGAGAGGTCAGGAAAACAGCATAAAAAGGAAAGGCTCAAGCCTCCTGTCTCTGTGCACTTGGTCTAAATCTAAATTGGAACCCCACACACCTGAAATTTAAAAAAAAATAGCTGGAAGCTCGAAGCATGGAGCAACCAGTGTTGGCTTCATTTTCCCCTAGTAACTTCAGTACTATAGACAAGATAAAATTGGCTGGAATTTCGCACAAACAGGTATCAAAGGCTGTGCAAAACAGGATCAATCCAACAAGCAACTCAAGCGGTTACTTGTGACAGTAACATTTGGGACTGCCACCTGAGGTGCTTAAAAATACAGAACACATTGTAAAACTTTACAATGACATCAGTGTGATAACTGTTCCATTTGTTAAAGGAAATTCTACATTTACAAATCAACAAAGTGGTAAGCTGAAAATGGGGAAAGAGCACTATAAGGATGGACTTGGTCTAAATATTTGGCAAATGTAGAAGTTCAGATACTAAAGACAGTTTCACTAAGTTTCAGTTATCCCTAACACACTGAGGCTGAGGACAGACTGGCAATCTGAAGCGGAGGCAAAGCGGAGGGAACTGGAGCGGGGGAAAAAACCCACGGAGCTGGCCGTTCACACTGGCCAGAGCAATGCGGATCAGCGGCGATATGGAGCATTCAGACTGCCACGGAGCGTTCAGACTGCCGCATAGCCAGCGCGCGCGGCTTGCGTGCGCTGCTGCACTTTTTTTTTGTTTTCCTTTGATGTTTTTCGCATGTGCGCACATGCGCACATGCGCATATGCGCAAAACTTTTTGCCGGTGCGTTCACACTTCCTTCGGATGCCTCCCGCTTCTTCCAGTTCACACTGTTTGGAAGCGGGAGGCATGCGGAGGAAGGCCCCTGAACACCGGGAAAAACCGGTGTCTGGGTAAAGCGGAAGGAAAGCGACTGGGAGACGGGTAAGTACGCAACGGAGCCGACGGACAGATGCGCATGTCTGAACATGCTCCTTTCCTCCGTTTGCGAAGCGTGCCTGCCCCGCTTTAGATTGCCAGTCTGTCCTCAGCCTGAGTGTGCTGGCCTAGTGTGGGAAGCCGAAGAGAATGTGGTGATTTGGCTGGTGTACCAACCGCCCAACAGGTTACCATCCCTAGTAGAGGCCGTATCAGGCTGAGCCCTGGAACACCCTAGGCTGGTAGTCTTGGGTGATTTCAGTGTCCATGACCTCTACACAGGCAGTGGACCTAGTGTTGTCCATGGTAGCCCTGGGACTCTCTCAACTTGTAATGGCCCCCACTTACCGGGCTGGGCGCACGCTCGATTTGATCTTCATGGCAGGGGTTACAGTGGACCGGTTCACTGCTTCAGGAGTGCCATGGTCGGGCCACTTTGCCTTGAAGGCAATTTTCCTTAAATATTCCACCCCAACCCTGTTTGGGCAGTGCACTGTTTTGGCCTTGCCCATGGAGCCTAATGGACCCTGTGAGGCTTCAGATGGCTCTTCAGGATCCGAAGCACCCTGGCGCCTCATTAGATGAGCTTGTAGAGGCCTGGCACGACTGACTCTCAGCAGCCATCAATGAGATTGCTCCCCGGCAACCTCTCCACCCCCAGTCTAGGCTCGCTCCATGGTTTACCCAGGAGCTGCGACTAATGGAACGGAGGTTGGTGAACTGAAACATATGCTCATAGTGTTAGAAGTTTAACTAGACACATGTGTGTTTAAACCGGATTCTATATAGACAAAATTAGATAGTTATCTGAAGTACAGACTCTGTATTGTTGTGTGTTGTCTTTGTATGTTTGTGTTGCTTTATTTCTTTTGCTTTTAAAAATAATAAAATATTCCCAAAAAAATGAAACGGGGGTTGAGACGGTTAGAGAGGCAGTGGCAGCATGCTCGCAATGAAGCTACTAGAGCATCTTATAGGACGTTTATGAGATTCTATGAAATGGCAGTCAAGGTCACAAAAAGACAGTATTATGCGGCCACGATTGTGTCCGCAAGCTCACGCCCAGCCCAATTGTTTAGAACAATTCAGTCTCTTACTGCTCTGTCACAAGACAGGCTAAATTGTAGGGAATTGGATATTGGCTGTGAGGCTTTTGCAAGCTATTTTGTGGATAAAGTCTTGTTGCTCCGCCGTGACCTCCCCACTACAGTTGATACAGTGAATGAACTCGAGGCTCCAAGAACGTCTTCTAGTCACATTTTGGATTATTTCAACCCGTTCAGCCTTGAGGAAATTGACAGACTGCTCCTAACTGTACACCCTACCACATGCTCCCTAGACCTGTGTCTGTCGTGGCTAATTAAAGCTGGCTGTGAGGGGCTTCAGGGTGCATTATGGGAGACTATCAACAAGTCCCTCTTAGAGGGACAGTTCCCGGAGACACTTAAGGAGGCAGTGGTGCACCCCCTTCTGAAAAAGCCATCTCTGGATCTATTGGCAGGTTTCCAATTTGCCCTATTTGGGCAAAAAATAGAGAGGACAGTGGCAATTCAGTTAAAGGGCTTTCTGGATGACACTTCCATTTTAGACCCCTTCCAGTCTGGTTTTCGTCCGGGTCACGGGACAGAGATGGCACTGGTCGCCCTCACAGACTACTTCCAGAGGCATCTGGATCAGTGCGGAATGGCAATGCTGTTGCTATTAGACCTCTTGGCTGCATTCAACATGGTCAGCCATCAGCTACTGGTCCACCACCTTGCTGACATTGGAGTTCAGGGACTAGCCTTGCAGTGGCTTGCTTCATTTCACCGAGATTGGGGACAAAGAGGACACTGGGGGCTCAGCTGTCCCAAAGGCACACATTGGAATGTGGGGTGCCCCAAGGGGCGGTGCTATCCCCAATGCTCTTCAACATCTATATGCGCCCTCTTGCCTAGATTGCCTGGAGGCATGGACTGGGTTGTCACCAGTATGCAGATGACACCCAGCTCTATTTGTTGTTGGATGGTTGGTCTGACTCCAAACCGAAAGACCTAGATCAGGCATTACAAGCTGTGGCTGAATGGCTTAGGCTGAGCCAGATGAAATTGAATCCGATTAAGACAGTGCCGAGGTGGTCTGAGGATAGGGATCCCGCTTCTGACCTTTGATGGGGCACCATTGGTGTCAGCGCCAGAGGTTAGGAGTTTGGGAGTGTTCCTGGATGCCTCTCTAACAGTGGAGGCCCAGGAAGCAGCCACTGCCAAGTCATCCTTTTATCATCTTCAGCAGATTAGGCAGTTGGCTCATTTCCTCAAATGCAGCAACTTAGCAACAGTGATCCATGCGATGGTCACCTTGAGGCTGGATTACTGTAACGCTCTCTACATGGGGCTGCACTTGTTGCAAATCCAGAAGCTGCAGCTGGTGCAAAATGCCACGGTCAGGCTATTGATGGGGCTCCCTATTCAGGAGTACATCTAGCCTGTGCTAAAGGCACTGCACTGGCTTCCCATAGCACACCAGAATTGCTTCAAGGTGCTGGTTCTTAACTTTAAAGCCCTTTATGGCCAGGGACTTACATACCTTTTCCCATATGTATCTCAGAGAGCACTGCGATCAGGGACTCAGAACCAGCTGGTCCTCCCAAGTATTAAGGAGACCAGACTGGCAACAACTAGGGCCAGGGCTTTTTCGGTGGCAGCTCCACTCTGATGGAATGAGCTCCTAGAGGAGACCAGTTCCGCAGGGCCTGTAAAATGGAGCTCTTCTGACAGGCCTTTGGAGCCGCCGCCACCACCACCACCACTACCACCATGACCATCATTGCTAGCAATGATAGCTGTTGACTTCTTATGATGGAAGAGCTGGGAGACAGCCCTAGTGTGGCCTAGGCATAGGAAGGACCTATGTGGGAGTAGAAAGCTGATAGCCTAAAATCCCCATAAGGCTTAGCAATAGTGGTAACCAATGGGAGTTCAGGGATTGTGTGAGGAGACGGAACAGAAGTTTTTGTGAACTGAAAAAAACAGTGTTCTTTTCTCTTCTGCGGCCTTTCCTCACACAGAGTCAAGCTGAGGGGACAGTCCGGTCTGGGAGAAAGATCCCTCACTTGGGACAGAGTGGGTGCAGGCACATGCCTGGTATAAGGGCAGTGGCCTTGAAGTAGTAAACAGTCAAGTAAAATAGTTAGTTGCGTTAGATTCATTTATTTTGCCTTTAAACACTGTTATTGATTTTAAAGCACCTTGTCTCATTTTTCCTGCCCCAGTTAATAAAATTAATAAAACCTTTTTGTTTAATTGTTCTCTGCCTGGTCATCACACCTTTGTTTTCTCAGTTTAAAAGGGGCATTTGGTTGGGCTTGGGAGGGTACCCTGGGCCTTCTCAAGAGATCCTAAGTCCAGGGTGGTGGCGGCGGCAGAAAGTGGCAACCCGCAAGGGGTCATGACAACATCTGAAGCACTTTCCTTAGTATATCTGAAGCCAAATGGACTTGACATCTGAAGCACCTTCCTATGTCACTTGAAGCTGAATAGTGCCGACAGTGATTAGCACTACAGTTGAAGGGAACTGACATTATGATAATTAGCACTTTATTATTTTACTTGTGGTTTTAATATCAAATTTTAATATTGTTTATATGCATTGTTGCTGTGTTATATGTGTTGCTGAATTTTATTAGCTGTAAGCCGCCCTGAGCCACCCTTGGCCAGGAGAAGAGCTTAGGTGGGTCTATGGAAGTTCTGAACAAATGCTTGGAGAAGGCAATACACTGGATTGAGGGCTAATACATGAAAACCAGGCTAGACAAGACTGGTTTGCAACTGATCAATAATAAAGCTGCTCGAGGAATAAGAAATCAGCCTGTTCTTCAGGAGCTTGCACTCATCCTGAAGAAGCAGGTTCACCATTTGGGGACACCACTAGCTGGAAGTTCTGGTCTTCACTGTGATGCCTTTTATTGGCTTCAGTTGATATGCCAACTATATTCTTTAAATGGCATGATTTGACCATGGCCATCCACATTATTTCCTTCCTCTTCCCCCTGCTGCCTGTCTCCATGCCCTGTTCCTTCCCATTGATGCTCAAAGCTGCCTCTTAGCCTCTCTCATTCTGGCCTTGCCCACGTATGAGCTCAGCCTTGTCTTTTGACCTTACCCCTCCCTGCCACTGCCTGGCTTCCTGCCTTGTTCTCAGCTGTGTCAAAGCAGTCTGCCTGGTCCCAGTCACCTCCCTATCCTGGCCTTCGTACACAGATGAGCCTGGGTCCTGGCTGTCCTCAGCTGGGGGGGTGGGGGGGGGGGTTGAATTCGGACAGGGCTTCAGCTCCCAACATGGTCCTAAATTATTTGAAACAGGGAACCTGAAGGACAGTTTTCTGCAATTATGGTTTTGCTTGCAAATTAAGATCTTAATCTCAAGCCCTCCTGTCTGTGAATGGAAGTGATGTTAGAGGAAAGGGAACTGGACACTCAGCTGCTCCCAAAGTAGCACTTCACGTATGAAAATACCCTCCCCTGGAGGTCAACCCACTCTTGTAGAGTTTAGGCGACAGTTCAAAATATCTTTGGTTTGCCTAGGCTTTTGTGGTTTTCCCACTTTTTAATATTTTAATATGACTTTATGGATGCATTATTTTACCTTTTCTGCCTTGCCTGGACATGATCATCCTCCCTGTACTTTTATGTTCTGAGCCTTTGCAGTCACATCCCTTTGCTATATTTCTGTTTGCTTCATTATATTGCTGCTAGGCTGGATTGTTCTACTGGTAATGGGATCAGTTCTATTACTGGTTATTTCTTTTAATGTAACTATTTTATTTGATGTGATATTGCTATGAGCTGTGTCAGGCAGTTCTTCTGGAGAAGTGGCATTAAGGAGTTCTTCTGAAGAAGTGGCAAACAGACATTATGAACAGCTTGTTGTTGTTTTTTTGTAAAAAAAATTTTATTTTTCAAAACATTAAAATTATCTTATACAAATCCTTTTTTCTATATTATATAACATTTTGTTCTATTTGTATAATCTTGTTTTTATCTTGTATTGGCGGTTTCCCACCACATCTGAAGCATAACACATTTTCCACTTTATCCAAAATAGTAATACTTATATCTATGTTTACATTTCTGGTAACGGTCATATACCTTAAAAATACTTATATAATAATTCTTACTTTCTATATTCTTATATAATTCTAAAATAAAAAACAACTTCATTATCTAATTATCCTTAATACATTCACATACTCTAATTCTATTGCTTTATGTTATTATAACCATGTATAAATATAATTTTTCATGTCCCAGTATTTTTCAACATATTCTTTCAAATCTTTCCAATCTTCTAAAAAGGTCTCTGAGTACAGGTCATTTAACTTTCTAGTCCATTTATCCATTTCAGCCATATATAACAATTTTTTCAACCATTCCCACACATCTGGTATTTTTTCATTTTTCCAATTTTGTGCATACACCATTCTTGCTGTTGTTATCATATACCATATTATTGTCCTTTTCTTTACATTTATCGCTTCTAATTTAAGTCCAAGCAATAACATTTCAGGCAACTTCTTAAATGTACATTTCAAAAAATTTTCCATTTCTGCATGTATTATAGACCAATAAGTCTTTGCTTTATCACAAGTCCACCACATATGATAAAAAGAACCTTCTTTCTTTTTACATTTCCAACACTTGTTAGACATATTCTGATTAATATTTGCAATTTTTTAGGTGTCATATACCATCTCTACATCATTTTAAAACAATTTTCTTTTAAGTTATAACATGTAGATATACCCATAGCATTTTTCCATAAAAATTCCCAAGATTCCATTTCAATGTCTTTGTTAAAGTTTATTGCCCATTTTACCATTTGTTCTTTTACCATTTCATCAGCGTTAAACCATTTTAACAAAATTTTATACATTTTAGAGATCATTTTTTTCCCACCTTCCTCCCAAACTTGTTCTATTTCATTATTTTTTTCTCTAAAACCGGATTTTTTATCACTTCTATACATGTCATATATTTGTCTATATCTTAGCCAACCGTAATCAAGTCCATCTGATGCTGCTCCTTGAATATAAAGTCTTTACCATGTCTTGTTAATAAGTCTCTATACTTCAACCAATCTTGTCCTTTGTGACGTGATACTGGATTTAAAGCTTCTGCGGGTACAATCCACATAGGTATCTCTTCTGGAAAAAAGTTTTTATATCTTGTCCACGTATCGATTAATGTTCTTCTCAAATAATGATGCTTAAACATATTGTCCATTTTTGTTTTACCATAATACAAATATGCGTGCCACCCAAACCTACAGTCATGACCTTCCAGGGACAATAACTTTCTATCTTGTAACATAGTCCATGTCCCTACCCAAGTCAAACATACTGCATCATGATATAGCCTTAAGTTTGGTAACTGGAACCCACCTCTCTCTTTAGCATCACACATTATTTTCATCTTAATTCTTGGTTTTTTCCCTCCCCACACAAACTTAGTCAATTCCTTCTGCCAGCATTTGAATGTTTTTACATCTTTCACAATCGGAATAGTTTGAAACAGAAACATTATTCTTGGTAGCACATTCATTTTAACCACTGCAATTCTACCCAACAGTGACAAATTTAATACATTCCACCTTTTAATATCTTGCATAATTTGCTGCCAAAGTTTCTCATAATTATTCTTATACAAATCAATATTTTTCATTGTTAGGTTTACACCTAGATATTTTGTCTTTTTCACCACTTCACATTCTATACGATTTTGTAATTCAATTTGCTTCTTATTTGACATATTTTTACACATCACTTTCGATTTGTTCTTATTTACATAAAACCCAGCCAAATCACCAAACTCTCTTACTCTCTGCAACAAATATGGTAGTGTAGTCATAGGGTCTTCGGCTATAAACATCACGTCGTCTGCAAAGGCTCTATATTTAAAAGAAAAACCTTTTATTGTTAAGCCTTTAATTTCTTTATCTTCTTTCAAATTTAGTAGCAAAACTTCCAAAATCCAAATAAATAGCAACGGCGAAAGTGGGCATCCTTGTCGTGTTCCTTTTTCAACTTTAAAGTAATACGTTTTTTCAGTATTAATTATTAAAGAGGATTTCTGTTCACTATATATTGACTTAATAAGATTAAGCATATAGTCTCCAATTTCAAGATGTTCCAGCACTTCAAACATAAAATCCCAATTTAAATTGTCAAACGCTTTCTCTGCGTCTAAAAAAAGAAAGCCCACTTCCTTCTCCGGATGTTTATCATAATACTCTATAGCATCCACTACTACTCTTAAATTGTCTCTTATTTGGCGATTAGGTAAAAAACCTGCTTGTTCAGTCTGTATAGTCTCTTTAAGGTGTTCCTTAAGCCTATCAGCTATAATCTTGGCAAAAATCTTATAGTCATTGTTTAACAAAGAAATTGGTCTATAATTTTTAACATCGGTTAAATCTTGACTTTCTTTCGGAATGAGTGAGATGGTTTCTTCTTTCCAAGTCTCCGGGACCTCACCTGTCACTTTTATGTCATTCATTAATAGCAATAACACTGGTGAGATCGATTCCTGTAGCGATTTATAAAACTTAGCTGTAAATCTGTCTGATCCAGGTGCTTTCCCTAGTTTTCAGTCATTTATTGCATTTTTAATCTCTTGTAGTGATATTGGGCTGTTAAGTAGTTCTTTGATTTTCTCTGTTGGTTTTGGTAATTTTAATGACTGTAGGTATTCTTTAACCCTTTTTCTGTCTTTATTTTCCTTCTTAAAAAGCTTTGCGTAGTATTTATAAAATTCTCTTTTTATTCCCATATTGTCTATTATCTCAATATTGTCCTGTATCACTTTAGTAATAAATTTATTTTCACGTTTTTTCTTTAATTGCCATGCTAAATACTTTCCAGGTTTGTTTGCACCTTCAAATGCTTTTTGTTGCAATTTCTTCAGGTTCCAGTAAGTCTCTTGATTCAAAATAGCTTTTGCTTGGTCTTGTAACATCCAAATTTCCTTTTGCAGTCTCTTTTTTCCTGGTCTGTTCTTCAGTTCCTTTTCTTTTACTTTAATGGCTTGCACAATATTTTCATATTGTTCTCTTTTCTTTTTATTGTCTTTAGCATTCAGTGATATCAATAATCCTCTCATCACTGCTTTGTACGCATCCCACACAGTTTGAATTTTTACTTCTTTTTGTATGTTCGCTTGGAAATATAAATCTGTCTCTTCCTGTAATTTTTAACTGTTTCTTGGTTGTCTAATAAGTCTTCATTATTCTCCATCTCCCTTGTC
Source organism: Lepidodactylus listeri (assembly GCA_029233225.1). Taxonomy (NCBI): domain Eukaryota; kingdom Metazoa; phylum Chordata; class Lepidosauria; order Squamata; family Gekkonidae; genus Lepidodactylus; species Lepidodactylus listeri. The sequence goes on from JARCFY010000002.1 coordinate 105,819,929, forward strand.
TTTTTGTCTGCCCAGAGGTCCATAGACAAGGATTATGGTCTGAAATTATTCTAGGTAGAATTTCAACTTTTTTTGTCTTAAATGTTAAATTAGTAGACATCCAGATCATGTCAATTCTTGAATGTGAATCATGCCTGTTGGAGTAAAAAGTATAGTCTTTCCCTTGTGGGTTAACCTTCCTCCAAATATCCTCCAGCTTTTCCTGTTTTATCAATTCACAAAATTTTTTGGGAAGTTTCCCTAGTGTGTCGTCTTTTCTTTTTGAGCGCCTATCTATTTTATTATTCACAGTCCCATTAAAGTCTCCCAACATCATGATTTGATCATAGTATACACTGTCCAGTTCCGTTTGTAGTTCTTTAAAAAAAATTTCTTTAGCTCCGTTGGGGGCATAGATATTCACAATCAAAGTCTTCTGTCCATGTAAAAAAATTTCAATAGCTAAGTATCTTCCTTCTTTATCTTTAAATATTAGTTTGGGTTCCAAGTCTTTTTAAACATATGTTACAACTCCATTCTTTTTATTACTTGCCAATGAAAAAAATTCTTCTCCCAACTTTTTTCTTATTAAGTATTTATAGTCTTGTTTCTTAAGATGGGCCTCTTGTATACAAATTATACTGCATTTTTGTTTTTCCAGCCAGTGACCTACCATTCTACGTTTTTGGGGTGAATTAAGTCCATTTACATTCCATGAAAGTACTTTATAATCCATCTTGTTGTAGTCTTAAATATCACCTAATTCTTCCTTGTTCTCACCAACAAAAGCGTACATTTCTGCTGAATTTTTAATCACTATTCTGTTGTTACCATAATAAAAACTCAGTCCTTGTGGTATTTCCCAATGAAACCTTATTTTTTTCTCTTTCAGTTTGTCTGTCAGATGCTTGAATTTTTTCCTGTCTTGCAAAATTGCTCTGGGCAGTTCTTTCATTACGATAACTTTCTTTCCACCTATTTCAAAGGAGTCTGTAAAGCATTTCTTGTAGATTTGTTCTTTTGCCCTCTTCATTGTAAAATGAACAACCACGTCCCTTGGTATATTTTTGTCTCTTGCGTACGTAGAATTGACTCTGTAAACAAGATCCATATGTTCTTTAACAGCTTCCTCCTCCTCTTGTAAAAAATCTGCTAATGCTTCTTGCATTCTTGTAAAAATATCTTCACCTAATTTTTCCTCTATACCTCTAAATCTCAGATGGTTTTGCATGTCTCTATAGTGCATCATCTTTTCCATTCTGTCAGTATCCTTTATTTTTTTTGAGTATTTTCTTCCAGTTCTTTTACTTTGGTTTCTATGTCTTGTGTTCTAGTGGTTAACTTTTGTAATTCAGATTTTAAATCTATAAAGTTTTTATCTGCTTGTGCAGCTATGGCATTTATTTTAATATTTACTTCTCCAATTGCGCTTGCCATTTTTGCATTTACCTCCCCTATTGCATCCAGCATTTTTTTCCCATTGCTTCCATAACAGCCAACAGTTCTTTCTCTTTTTTTGCTGCCATTGTAGGGGAGGACCATGTAGCTGCTCTCGATCTTAGTCCGCGGTCCGTCTTGTCACTTTAAAAAAGATCGATTTTTTCTTATTTTCCAAATCAGTCACCAATTAGTGTATTCAGACAAGCATGTCTTGCCAGTTCAAATTCCACTGGTTTTAGCCTTCTAAGTTATGTAGTTTTTGAGATATTAATGTTTAAAAATTTTATAAATCCAAAATGGCGGGCGCAACTCCTCTATGGTTCGTGTCAAAGGTTACAGTTTATTTACCTTGCTTCTGGCTTGCCGTAGTTTCCTTTCTGTCCCTTCCTCTTGCTTACTTGTCTGCTCTCCGCACGTCACTTCCTGTTGTAGTCCTTTTGGTCCGGCAGTTTTTACAGTCCCCTTTGCTCTCTTCCGGTTCTTCTCCTTTTCCCTTCTTGTCTGCTCCTCAAGCCGTCACTTCCTGTCTCAATCCTCACAGCTTGGTCTCGCGATGCTTGCTTCCCTCCTCCCCTCTTTGTCTCGCGATGCTTGGCTCCCCCTCCCAACTCTTCTTAACCGCAGGAATGTTAAACAACTTGTTTTTTTGGCTTTTTAAGTTCAAATTCAGCTTTTTAACGTTTCAAAACTGCACTCATCCAATCTGCAACAGTCTATTGCTTCACCCGATCTGCTTTTCGTCTTTCAAAACGCGGTAATGGTAAGGCAAAAACTTTTTTTCTGTTACCTTATGTTGTTACTTCGCTTCAGATGTGGTCCCAACGTTTAAACTTTGTCTTCTTTGTTAAGGAATCAGGGGAATTGGAGGTTTTATGCTGATTTAATCAGCTCAGCTCGGCTCCTTAGAGATACTTGCAGGAATCTTCTTCGGCTGCAGTGCTCAAGGTGTTGTAAAAGTCTCCTCCAAGACTTTTCCTTCACCGAGCTTGCTCAAACCTAGATTATATTGCTTGCTAGTCCTCACACTACCTGTGTGAGGTTGCGTCAGGTGGATTTGTCCACCCAAGCTGTCAAGAAGAGCCGCTGTCCGCCTTGCGCACTTGCAAAGCGTGTCAGACCTCCATTCCTCCGACCGGAAACTCCACATTATGAACAGCTTGGATGCATCTTTACAATCAAAGAAAACAAGTTGCACAGGACAGCAACATTTCATTTGCATATTCCACTGAGCAAAAAAATAAAACAAACATATTTACTTCTGCCACTGACAGGTTTTTACAAGAGAGCAGCCATTTACAGGACCTTTGTAAAAAAAAGAACACCAGATACTTAGGGAGATAATTTATTTAGAACATGTCTATATCTCCTCTCCAGATAATCTCTCCAAGCAGGCTTACAAAGTAAAATGTGAGAAAAAGCAGAAAGTCATTAAACATTAACTAAGCTATTAGAATTAAAAACCCAGCATTTAATAAAAACTAGTACTGAAATGAGTTTTTAAAGTATGTACTTATGTACACACAAACTAAGGATAATACCAGAGCACTGGCACTCATTGTTATAAAAGTATAATCCTGTAATCAGTTTTCCAAAAACATATAAAATCCCCCAAATCAGTTCCTCATTTTCTATACTTTATCTTGCCAGACAGATACTAAGGGGGGGAAATTAGCTCCTCTTTTAATGGCCACAGACTTTCCAACACCAAAATCTTAACATCAGCCAAACTTAAACAGATTTATCTAGGGACTACCTCTAACACTGTAGAGGCAGCCCAGCTATCAAAGACATTAAGCAAATATCTTCCTCTAGAAACCATACAAATGAATCAGCGTTTCAAGTCAATAATGGCCTGGATGAGATCCAACACACTAAAGTGCAATCCAGAATAGACAGTTGCTCAATAATATTGCCAGCCAGGGATTTGGACATCAGACTCTTTTGGATTGAACTACAGTCCCATGGGGGGGGGGGGGGGGAGATTTTGGGGAGGATACTATCAGATCCTTCTCTACAGATGGATGCTCAAACCTCAGTGGCAGAAGTCTTTGCCCAGCTTCAATCGATATGCCAACTATGGCATTCCCACTCTTTAGTAGGCAATATTTGCCTGTAGTTACTTGTATACTGATCATGTACCAGGAGCTGTCTGGAAGTTTCCATTGTTCCATAACACTGTGACAAGAGTATTATCTCACCATTCTTAAAAGAACTGCACTGCCTGCCTATTTACTTATAGGCTTAATTAAAAGTGCTGATTATCACCTTTAAATAGAATGTTAAAGATGATAAGCAGCATTTTGAATAGTGCAGTTCTGGTTCTATGGCATTTTTAAAAAAATGCTTACTCCCAGGTAAGTCTCCTCTACAACATTCAACTAAAACCCTACTCTGTGGTTATGTGGGGTTCTTGGGTGTCCACACTAGGGTTGCCAACCTCGGGGGGGGGGGGAGCTGGAGATTTCCCACAATTATAACTGATCTCCAGATGTCAGAGATCAGTTCCCTTTGAGAAAATGGCTGCTTTGAAGGGTGAACTCTGTGGTATTGTACCCTACTAAGGTCCAATGCTCCCTCTAAACTGTGCGTCTTGTGAGAAAAAATTCTACTTTGTGAGCTTCTGGCATTAAAACTGTGAGCGAGCAATTTGGCTGCTGCATAAATCAGTTTGCTCTGGAGCCCTCCTTCCCTTCCTGAGCTAAGACAAAAATGTGTGAGTTGGAGGCTAAAAAAATGCGAGCAAGCTCACACTAAATCAGCTTAGAGGGAACACTGCTGAGGTCCCTACCATCCCCAAACCCAGCCCTTCTCTGGGTCCACCCCTCAAACCTCCAGGTATTTCCCCACCCAGAACTGCCAACCCAGGCAAGTCCTTGGTTTTTGGGCCACTTCTTGGCCCTTCCAGGGACTTGCTGAACTTCAGATCCCGAAAGGTGAGACAGTTAATAGCACCACCATCTTTCTCTTCTCCACTACATCTGTCCTGCAAAGCCAAGAGAGAGTGAGCTCTAGCCATGCATGCCCAGTCAGATCTCTAAACATCTTGCAGAGGTGAAAGGCTCATGAAAGGGTGTGAGAGAAGGAGCAAGCTCTTGGGGAGGGGGCTATTTTCTGCGCTGCTCCCTCCCTAGCTGCACCAAACCATTAGGAGCCAATTGCAATTCTCTCATTACCACCCTAATCTAGTTTAGGGTTGCCAGCCTCCAGGTGGGGCCTGGGGATCTCCTGCTTTTGCAACCGATCTCCAGCTGACAGAGACCAGTCCCCCTGGAGAAAATGGCTGCTTTGAAGGGTGGACTCCATGGCATTGTACCCTGCTGAGGCCCCTCCCCTACCCAAACCCCACCCTCTCCTGGCTCCACCCCCAAAGTCTCCAGGTATTTTCCAACCCAGACTTGGCAACCCTAATCTAGCTATACCCAAAGCTATTGGGTTAGTCCAGGTGAAGTTCTGGCTTCATTGGGGCACGTCTCATCCTGGACAGTGGGCTGCCAGAAACTTGTTAGTGGTGGCACTTTACATATGGAATTCTTACAGCCATCTTCCTGGTTACAATTTCATTCATTTTTAGGGTCCTTGTTTTGCTTTACATTTGGATATTTTGCCATATATTCTACCATTCTGTTCAGCAAAGTCTGACACCTTCCTCTAGTTTATGGCATTCCAACTGAAGTGGCTCTGCCTTTGCTGGAAAAACCACTTTTTTTAAAAAAAATAGTTTTTTATTAGTTTTCAGAAAAAAGGAAAATAGGATACAAACAACATAAAGAAAAACAACAACAACCATACAACACATATGGAGACTGTACTATAAGTATCTAAGTAATTTTTCCTAACTAGGATAGGGTTGCCAGCCTCCAGATGGGGCCTGGGGATCCCCCGCTTTTACAACTGATCTTTACTGGATAAAATGGCTGCTTTGAGGGGTGGACTCTATGGCATTGTACCATGCTGAGGCCCGTCCCCTCATTAGATGATAAGTTCTACATACAGCATAATAGATGTTTAATTACCACTTATTTAGAATAATTTTCCAGCCATTTGTAAAGTCTTGACCAGTTGTTTTGGAAAATTTCTTCTTTTTTATTTGAAAGCGGCAAAGTTAATTTGTCCATTTCTGCTGTTTCCCGTAATTTATAGATTATTTCTTCTTTAGATGAGACCTCTTCTCCTTTCCAATATTTTGCATATAAAATTCTAGCCATAGTAATTACATGTATAATCATATATCTATCTGGCTTTTTAAATGTCTCTGGGATCATATTCAATAAAAATAGTTCTGGAATAAATGGTACAGTCAAGCCTATAATTTTTTGCAAAATATCATGGATCCAACTCCAGTACTTTTTTGTTACTCTACAAGTCAACCACATATGAAAAAACGAACCAGTATCCTGTTTCTACTTCCAACATACATTTGACATGTTTGGATACCATTTAGCTAGGTCAGGGGTGGCCAACCTGTGGCTCGGGAGCCACATGTGGCTCTTTCACACATACTGTGTGGCTCCTGGCAGGGCAGCTGGGGAGCCTAAATAACATTAGCAAACAAATATCATTGGACAAATAAATATCATTATCAATATCTGCTTTTACCCCTTCTGTTATTATTTTTGGCAGTTTCATTTAATGTTATTAAAAAGCAAATCTGCATATTTTCCAATTAAAAAATGTAATATTTGTTCATATCTTGTGGCTCTCAAACATCTGATGTTTATTCTGTGTGGCTCTTACATTAAGCGAGTTTGGCCACCCCTGAGCTAGGTTATCTGGTGTCATATACCATCTATAAAACATCTTATAAATATTTTCTTTGAAAGCCATACCTTTAGTAATTTTTTTGTTTGTTTTCCATACTTTCAACCATTGATCTAGCTGGATATTGTGGCCTGTGTTTTGAGCCCATTTTATCATCACATTTTTTACTATTTCATCCTTCATTTTGACCTCTAGTAATAAAGTATGAAATGCTTTTATATGCTTTACATCATTCGTCAATAGTATTTTATCCAAATCTAAAGGTTTGTCACAAAAAACAGTTTGTTTGTCTTTAGAATATCTAGAGTTAAGCTGCGCTCTTTCCCACCAATTTAAATTTATACCTTGATTTTGGAGAGTATCTTGGATCTTCAAAAGATTGTGCTTTTCTAGAATATCTTCATAATTCCAAAACTTGTCTTTTGTGAATACTGTGGAATAAATAAAAGCCTCCAAAGGGGAGACCCATTTAGGTATTTTTGTATAAAAGTCTTTCTTAGTTTCTTCCCAGATTTTTAATAAAGACGCTCTTAAAACATGTTGTTTAAAGTAGTTATGGATGTTACTTTTCTCGTACCAAACAATAGTGTGCCAACCCAATTTCAAATCATGTCTCTCCAGCTTTGTCAGTCTTGGATTTTCCCAAGTAATCCATTCTTTCATCCACGTCAGGGCTGCTGCTTTATAGTAGAGATGCCAGTTTGATACTGCAAATTCTCCTCTTTGTTTTGAATCTTGTAAAGCTTTCATGTTGATTCTAGATCTTTTGCCCTACCAAATAAATTGGCTTGTAAACTTTTCCATTTTTTTGAGGAGTTGTTGGTTCTTTAATATTGGTATTGTTTGAAATAAAAAAGGAGTCTTGGTAACAAATTCATCTTAACTATTGCTATTCTTCCCATAAAAGACACTTGCAGATGTTTCCAATTGTCCAGGTCTTTTTTTTATGACAGCGAGAAGTTTTGAGTAATTATCTTTTATTAGCAAACTGCATCTGTTTGTTAGGGTTATTCCTAAGTATTTAATTTTCTTATGCACTTCAGTGCCGGAAATATCTTGAAGTTGATGGATCTGATCTTTTGTACAGTTTTTGTCAATATTTTTGTCTTTTTAAAATTAATTTTCAGACCTGCCACCTAGCCGTATTTCTTTAATGTATTTAAAAGCTGAGCAATAGCAGCTTGTGAGAACCACTTCAGTTTAAGGTAAGTTCTTTAGGCTGAAGGAAGCCTTCAATCTTTATCAAGAAGAGCAGAAGGATACATGACTTTGTTTTGTGACTGGCTGGTCCATATGTCGTATTTTTTTTAATTATCTACTGTATTGTTCTATTTTTCTTGTTTTAATGTAGCAATTAAATCACTCTAAGAGTAATTGATAATACCTCCATTAGTGACCTCAGAACCTATATGGCTCAGAGGCTGGATATATATTTTCTAAACATATTTCTTCAGAATGTGGAAGAAATAGAGAACTGGCAAGGTGTATTCCTCCCCACCCGGGTTCCCTGCCTCTATTGTCTCACACTATGAAGCCATATGGCTGGGCAAAACAGTTAGTGAAGAAAGACAGTAAAGGTGGCTGTAAGGGAATCCTTATAGGAATTTTGCTTTGACTGTCCCTGACAAAATTGTGGCTTGGATTGTCCTTCTCAGTTGCATCCAGTTGACAATGCCACCCTGAAAATACTGATGCTGTTTATCAATAATGCTCAACAAATTGGCAAGGGGAAGATCCTCCCATTTAATTCAGTGCTATCAACACCAGCAATTGTCTATAAGCATTACCTAGAGCATTCTGGTAAGCTAAGATGGTTCTGCTAGGCAATGCCTTTGCTTCCTGTGTCAGCTGACAGCAGGAATTGCAGTTAAGGAACAGCGGATGGAAATAATTGGAAGAAGCATGAACACAGGAGTATTGGGAAGTAATGGAGAGATAGGAGATGGGGGGAGCGGGAACTCTCCCCCTCCCAAACAAATCCACTCATAACCCATCAAATTGGCATGCTATTAGCTAGTGAAGAAATATTACCCAGCCACAAAGGCCATGGAAGTGTTTGCAGCCCATAGCAATCAAAGAGGACAAAACAAAACGGTCATACAATAGAGATGAACAATGTATGTCTACAGCAATCATTTTAAACTTACATAGGCAAACTAATGAGCAGCTGTTTCAGCCCAGAGACTTAAATCAAGGCCTAGACAGAAGCTGCCAAAAATATTGAACTCAGACTCACAGTGCTGACTGAAAACTTATTATCTAAATCTATCAACAACAGATGTGGGAAAGAAACTAATAAAGGAGAAAAAATAATCTGTAGAATAAGACTGTACTCAAACAGTAACATCAACAGTGGCCATGAGAACAACAGTGCTCACAAGCAGTTTCTCCAATTACTGTCAATGGGTACTGGAAGCCAAACAAATACTGAACCTGTAGACAGCAACTAGAAGGTTATTTGGTTTTCCTTCCTTCCTTCCCTTCCTTCCTTCCTTTCTTTCTTCCTTCCTTTATATCCCACCCTCCTCGCAAAGTAGGCTCAGGGTGGGTTCCAACCAATAATAATCTGCTGAGTGCAGATTTACAGCATAAAAAACAAACTAACAAAATACCTCTCTATTAGACCTCTCTATTAGATGCTAGCTTTCTTTGTTTTTATGAGAGGAGCATTCAAAAAAGAAATTAGCTATCTGCATTCTAAAATGGTCTGGAAAGGATTTACTATTTATTACTGGCTCTGTGGAGTTGACTAAGCAAAACACAGATGACAATTAGAAGGTGTGAGTGCTATGTTACTGTATGTTAATTAAGTGTGTTGTATCTGATGTACTACAAGAAGAGTCAAGGTCATAAAATGAGATCTTGGTTTTCTTGCTGCTGCCCACAGAAATTCTGTTCTGGTGGATGAGTGAAGGGACCCATATGATCAGCATGGGGGCAATGTGGAGGGAGAACTGGGAAAAACAGAAGTGCTCTTCCATTAACATCTGGATCCACCTGGGGATCCAACCCTGACATTTCAAGTGGTTATATCAATGGTTATATCTTGTATTATTTTTACTACTATTTTCATCTGAAGAAATGTACTGCATTATGTAAATATGCATATGCTATAAGTGAGACTGACAGGAAATGTGGCATTATAGCATCCAGGCATTTCTATGGAGGCAGGAAAGGAGGAGGGCAGCAGATTAACTGGGATTTACAAACCAACTTGATGTGCATGTCTGGTAGACTAACTAGGGTTTGGGCAACCATCAACAGGTTATTGTAATGACTAAATGCAGCCATTGTAACAGAGTACCAGTTCTCCTTCAACAGCAAAAAATGCATCAATTTTATAATGAGACAGCTGTGAGCAATGCCAAGGGAAATGGAGACTCCTAGTGATTAATGTTGTGAAGGTCATAAAAAAACTCCAATTGAACCAAAGTGACTCTGTATCCTTCTACTAGCAGTGGAAACTTAGAAACCTAGTGCTAGATTCTATATCTCTGTTCTGCTGATGCTAGAAGCTTTTAGCCAGTGGTAGAAGCTCTATCAGCACAAAAAGCAAGAGGGCAATTTCAACCTCTTCAACACTGAAGTCAATAATTTTGCATGTCATTTGCCATATCCCCCTCCCCTGGTGCTCTTTCAAGTTGGAAAAATGGCATGGAGAGGAAACAGAAGCCCCTCCTTCCCCCAAGGTGTAGTGGTCCCGACCAGAATTGGGCCTCCATGATGCAGTTTAAAGGAGTTCCTGGCTGGGAACTCACTGGTCCAAATGGTAGGCATCCCCAAGGACACCCATATCATCTAGTTTGGCCTTAACATAACTGTAGAATCAGAACCTATGATGAATACTAGCCTTTAAATCAGAGTGTTTTGTCTATAACATGTGTGTTTTGTCTATAACATTAAGCCACTTCTGCAATTAAGCCACTTTTTCACACCGACACCACTACTATTCCAGAACTATTTGTTTAGGTACAAGGGAGGAGAATCACAAGTTTTCTCCTGTAACATAAACATGTAAAGGTCTCACCTGGAGCTAGTAAACCTAGTATTAACAAACTAAAAATCCTGCCCTTTCAAAAACTGCACTATCTCCTTCATGTCTAAGTGTTCAAAATGTGCAATGGCACATTGCAACAATGTAATTTGTAGATGTTACTAGGCATGGCAGCCAACAGAGAATGTTCATAGTTGGGATTAACTCAAGGAGATGGACAATTAAAACATCCTTGTGCTTTAATCTCTATCATTCTCCCCTTCATTTGTTGCTTTTCCCTTTTAGAATATAAACAGCAGGACTCGTGTTGCTTATATATCTAATATTAATGGGATCTCAAAAGAGAGTCATTTCGAGCAGGAGCTCGGGGGAGCTCAGCTCCAGGAGTTGGTGCCAGCCCTCCCCCCCCCCCTGGGCAGGGGGATGCCTGCTTGTGTCATGGCTGCAGCAAAATGACCCCGTCCCCTGAAGAGGCCCTTGTTCCTCCAACCAGCCTTCTGAAGGCTTCACCCACCACTGAAGCTATCCTCCCAGAATAGTGGTATTTCTGAGGCTTGGCATAGTAACTGTCACCTCTTTGCCAGCTCTTTCTTTCTTTCTTTCTTTCTCTCTCTCTCTCTCTCTCTCTCTCTCTCTCTCTTTCTTGCTTTCTGACATACTTCCGGCAATGTCAGGTGGTTTAGCATATGCAAGTAAGTTATGCTAATGAGTTATGCTAATGAGCTCCTGCACCTCTTTTTCTACGAAATGACCCCTGGATATAATCATTTTAATTTGTAATCACAATGGATCATTATCATCAGAAGCTTTTGGATAACATTTTGGACAATTAATATCTTGTTCTCCTGCCACAAACTTATATTTCATCCTTCTTCCTACAAATCAGCCATGTACACATTCTGGAAGCATCCAAACCAAGAATATTAGTTACCCCACCTGCTATAATTTCAATATCAGAGCCTAGAGATATGAGACTTTTATATCACTACTCTAGTGTGTATATTACATTTTATTATGTCTGGAGAATGATCTCCATTGCTTTGCACTATCCAGGGTAATAAATAGCTGCCAAGTTTGATTAATGGATGAAGTCAAGCTAAGGCGCTTAGTCAATCTCAAAGCTTTTTATTACTACTCTTTTGCAGAAGAGATTATTCCTATTACTCCACAAACCAAAACATTGCAAAGGAAAGCTAATGGGGAGCTATTGTTTATCTCACTATGGAGAGAATGAAAATCATGAATGAGTCATTTCTTTTTGGCTTCCAGCTAATATTTCATCAGGGTGTGGCAAGAGCAGGAAGAGACACATGAAGATAGGGATTTCAAGAAGAATCTGAGTGAATGGTTTGTGTGATATTTTTTTTTAAGGATTAAAGACACCTAGGGTCTAAGTACGTATTTTTAAAAAGTACATACAATTGCAAGCCATCAAGTAATCTCCAGATTTGCATGTGTAACCAAAAACCTGTCCCAGTCAGCACAGCATTAGACAGCAAATCCTGCAAAGACGTTTACCCATCAACAACATCATTCTGTGCACACAGGATTGCTGACACTGCACTCATTCATCAGGAGATATGCTTTCCCTTTAAATGCAGTAATAAAATTTGCACTCAAACAACTCGTCCTTTGATCAATATGAAGCAGGTTTGTCAATAAACTTATTTTACCTGTTAAACAATAGCAGTAGAGCACAGGTAATGAGAGCAGAGATAATAGAGTTCTGTGGATTTTGGTTAATGAAAACTGCTGCTTACATGATGAATAAGCTACTTAAAAGTCCAATGTTATAGAATTTTAAACAAACAAGTTGTTTTCTAGGTGTTCTCACCGATATATTGCCTGATTTAGGAAAAACAATTGGGCAAAAACTGCAACAGTTTTACGATGTAGTGTTTTTAGTTCCATTATTTAACAGCATTAAAGTACCATAAATTGATATTAAATGAAAATCAGAAACTGATTGTAGAAAGAAGCTTCCTTTTCCCTTATAACATGAAGGTAATATTTGGCAATTTATGGTAAAAGGATATTAAAATGAGTAGTTGCTTGTAAAATGGAAACATGACCTGCAACCAGAGATTCAAAGAACCATCCTCATAAATAAGTATATGCTACATTCATTCTATTAGAAACTATTAGCATATCAAAGAAGGACAAACCTCTTAAGCTTAAAAGCGAATACTGAAGGCAATTAAATACAAGCCTCTCTTCTAGACAATGAGTCCCTCAGGTAATCTGAATGTCCCATTTTAATGCAGATGCTAGAGGTACAAGGCACATCTGTATGTATAAACACATGTTGTCTCACCCTTCAAATGAGACAGTGCCAGATGATTTGGGGAGATTGGGAAATGGGGTATGTTTGCCAGAGGGAACAGCTTTTCAAAACTCTATTGAATGAAAGGCTAAGAGGGGCTATCCAGAGGCCATGATAAGATTCTGATTAAGGAAAATTGTGAATCTGCTCCCACTTAGGGGGCATGGGAGGAACAGGGGTTCCTACTCCAAGAATACGCTTTGGATGTAAGTGATTGGTTTTAAGAAGTACTTCTTCACCTAGACTTCCAGAAAGCTTTTGATAAAGTTCCTCATCAAAGGCTCCTAAGTAAATTCAGCAGTCATGGGATAAGAAGACAAATCCTCTTGTGGATTAAAAACTGGTTAATTAACTGGAGAGTGGGTATAAATGGGCAGTTTTTCAGTGGAAGGTGGTAACCAGTGGGGTACCACTGGGTTTGGTACTATGTTCAGCACTTTTAAACTTGTCCATTAATGAACTGGATTTGGGAGCACTGCTCCCTCTAAGCAGTGGAATCTTGTGAGCAAAAATTCTACTTTGTGAGCTACTGGCATTAAAGTTGTGAGCAAGCGATTTGGCTACTGCATAAGTTAGTTTGTTCTGGAGCCATCCTTCCTGAGCTAAGACAAAAATGTGTGAGCCAGAGGCTAAAAAACTGTGAGCTAGCTCACACTAACTCAGCTTAGAGGGAACATCGAAGTAAGCAGTGAAGAGGCTAAGTTTGTGGATGACACTAAGTTATTCAAGATTGTGAGAACCTGGGAGGATTGTGAGGTGCTCCAGAAGAATCTCTCAAGTCTGGGTGAGTGGGCATCAACATGGCAAATGAGGCTCAACATGGGCAAGTGTAAAGTAATGCATATTGGAGCAAAAAATCCTAACTATAAACACACATTGATGGGGTCTGAATTGGCAGAGATTATCAGGACAGAGATCTTGGAGTCATGGTACATAACTCACTGAAAATATCAACTCAGTGTGTGATGGCAATAAAAAAGGCAAATGCTATGCTGGGGATTATTAGGAAGGGGACTGAAAACAAATCAGCCAGTATCATAATGCCCCTGTATAAATCAATGGCAAGGTGTCATTTGGAATACTGTGTACAGTTCTGGTTACCACACCGCAATATATTATATATATATATATATATATATATATATATATATATATATATATATATAATAGCATTAGAAAAAATATAGAAAAGGGCAACTAAAATGATTAAGGGGATGGAGCACTTACCCTATGATGAAGGGGATGGAACACTTACCCTTCCCCCTCTCTGAACTGCTGTTATGAGTTCCCTCTCCCCCTGCCCAGAAACTGGGGTAGAAATTTCCAGGACAATGTCATCATGGGCCCAATTTGGGTCTTTAGTTTTATTAAATTGTTCTGTAGAATTTTAACATTTTACATGTTTTTATGGCATTATGCCTTCATGTACATCACCCAGAGCCCAGCACAAGCTGGGATAGGGCGATTAACTGATGATGATGATGATGATGTTAGGGCTGTTTACTTTGGAGAAATGATAACTGAGGGGTGACATGACAGAGGTTTACAAAATTATACATGGGATAGATAAGGTAGAGAAAAAAGTACTTTTCTCCCTTTCTTACAATACAAGAACTCGTGGGCACTCAATGAAATTAATTAATAGTAGGTTTATGATAGATAAAAGGAAGTACTTCTTCACCCAAAGAGTGATTAACATGTGGAATTCACTGCCACAGGAAGTGGGGGTGGCTACAAGCATAGACAGCTTCAAGAGGGGACTGGATAAATATATGCAGCAGAGGTCCATCAGTGGCTATTATGTGTAGATGAAACACTATGTCTGGCATAGTGATGCTCTGTATTCTTGGTGTTTGGAGAGCAACAGTGGGAAGGCTTCTAGAATTCTGGCCCCATTGGTGGACCTCCTGATGGCACCTGGGTTTTGGCCACTGTGTGCTACAGAGTGTTGGACTGGATGGGCCATTGGCCTGATCCAATATATCAAATCAAATCAAAACAAATTGACTGTTACAGTCAATGACTAGTGAACTCAGTTATTTTACATAAAAAACATTTGAATAAGAAATATGGGATAAAACCAACAGTGGCATGCTTAAATTTGAAGATCTGTGACTATAACATAGAGATAAAATAAGACAGCCATAAAACTTGAGTATAATTTAGATAAAAGATTAGAAAATCTAATTGCTATGCATTTGATGTTCCTTGTAAACCTGGGCACAAAATCTAGTCACCTGTCTTGTTGTCTGATGGTTCCTGTCAAACAGGAGGTAATCAAGTTTAGTTTTATTTGATCTACCAGGAAACCTTTCTAACAGCGGACTAATAGTCTCCATATGGATCACCCTATGGTATACACAGTTGAAAAATATATGTTCTAGCGAGTCTATTTCATGGAAGGGGCAGAAGCAGAACCTCCGTGAGTAGGGGGTCCCTTTAAACCTCTCTTCTAATACTGCAGAATACTTCTGGCTAAAGTGAATGCCCTTCTAGAGTTATTGGGTTTGAGAAAATGTAAATAGGCTGCAGAAGCATCTATATATCTGGTATCTACTGAAGAGAAATAGCCAGGAGAACTGAGCAAATCCCATTGGCTTTCAGTGTCAGTCACTCTCTGCTTAATGAGTGATTTTCCCTGGTCTATACCAAGATCCAGAAGGGCTTGGGAAGAAAAACCTAATTTCTGGATGGAATTCAAGACTGCTCTATGCCAATAATTGCTCCTGAAGGATTAAAGGGAACAGACCCCTGGGGTTTATATTTCCTGTTACCCATTTATAAATTGAGAGGCTACGAATAGCCTCTACCTGAAGCATTCCTGTTTCCATTCTGACCTGAGTGTTTGACACTCACTTAGGTACCTGTAATAATGCTCTAAGAAATTTAGACTGAACTCTCTCTAGTGAGGTAAAGGAGGAAGATGGTGGCCCCAGGAATGTTCCATAAGTCAGCTGGGCCAATGACTTAGCTTTAAATAATCTAAGAGCAGCTGGAACATAGTGCCCCCTATGAGACCAATGAAATTTCAAAATACTATTTGCTGTTTTCTCTCCTGCATCAGTGGCACAACCACTATGAATTATACTGGTATACTGGTATATACAGAAATTTGCAATACTATGCCCAAATATTTGGAGACTTGTTCCCACTTATGCCTCTGAAGTTCCCATAGTCTGATCTCAGAGTTTTTCCCGAAAGCCAGAAACTTAGTTTTCTGATAATTAATTATAAAATTTTCAATGTCACAGTAAAGGGAGAATTTTTTCAGAGCCCATTTCAGCCCTGTGGGAGTTCTGGGGAGTATTATGACATCATCCACGTATAATAACACTTGAATGTGCCAATTTGCTAGTTTAGGGGGATGAAATCCAGGATCTGACATAAAATTTGCCAGATTATTGAGGTAAAAAATAAACAAAGAAGCGGCTAGAAGACAACCCTGCCCGACTCCCTTAGAGGTTTGGATGGGGTCAGTCAGATGCCCTAGACAACGGTACCTAACTCTAAGGACAGTTTGCTCGTGAATGGCTTGTATGAGAACTAGCAGTTCTGATTGATTGAGGAAGCCTGTAACTTTTCCGAAAGCCTAGATCTGGAAACTGTGTCAAAAGCTGCTTTTAGATCTATAAATACAGTGTAGAGTGATGTTTGTCCTCCAGAGCCGTATTTTTCAATAAGATGTTGTAACGTCAAACAAACAAACAAAAGATCTAGTGTAGACCTACCAGCTCTAAAACCTGCTTGCTCTTCCACTATAATATCCTTCAGCTCTAACCAATCCAAAAAAAATTCAAGCAGATATTTAGCATAGAGCTTACTTATATAGTACTTAAAAGACTGATTGGTCTATAATTTGACGGATCCTCTTTTTTTCCCTTCTTATAAAAGGAGAGAACAATGGCCATACCCCAGTCTTTGGAGATAAGGCCAGTTTCATAAAAAAAAGGTGATCAGGCAGGCTAGCAAGGTGGCCCATCAGTCCTTATCTGCTTTAAGTAATTTGGCAGCACATATATTAAAATTGGAACGATACAGAGATTAGCATGGCCCCTGCGCTAGGGTTGCCAAGTCTTACATTTAAAAAGCAGGGGAGTCCTGGCCCCTCTACTGGAGTCCGGCGCACACGCTGCGATGACGTACCCAGATGTGATGTCATCACACTGGGCATGTTGCGGGGTGACACTCTGGTAATCGCCCTAAAACTCTATGGTACTATGTCTGATCTTATGTTCTGAAGATACGTTGTTAGAACACCCAGCTGCAATCTTGGTACACTTTACGAGTCAACAACTGCATTGGCCAGTGGGGAACTCTATGTCAGAGAAGAAAGAATTATGGGGGGGGGGGGCTGTTGGAAGGGGGAAGATCAATTGACTTGCACTTCTGGACTACTTGACTTGTGCCAAGTCTCAAGCAAATCCTGAGGTCACACTAGGCCTTGAGTTTTCCCAAAAACATATGAAACCAGACATCTAATTTACTTTGTTGACAATATTTATATAGTAACATTTAACCATCTGGCCCATACGCTGCTGATTTAGCAAATGAGATCTTCTGGGGCTTTCAAACCCCAAAGGCCAAAAAAGGTTGTGTTTGTTCTGGGTTTCCTTTTTGTATGCTCTTTCTAATAGATTGTAATCCAGGGCTCTTTTTCTAGCAGGAACTCCTTTGCATTTTAGGCAACACACCCCTAATGTAGCCAATCCTTCAAGAGCTTACAGTAGCCCCTGTTAGAAAAGCTCTGTAAGCTCTTGGAGGATTGGCTACATTAGGGGTGTGTCACCTAATATGCAAAGGAGTTCCTGCTAGAAAAAGAGCCCTGATTACAATTTATTTTTGGATAAGGGTCAGATATTATATTTCCTCATTCCATAACACACTGGTATCTTTCCATGAATGGAAGTTAATCCTAAAAATACTAATTAACACAAATATATACACACAAAATGAAAGAATTACCTGAACATTTGTCAATCTTGCAACAAAAATCAGAAGAGTACATCTGTAGTCAGACTAATTTAAGAAAAAGTGGGTAACACAGACTTATCTGGACAACCGAACACTTGAGGAAGATATTGATTTTTACGGCTCATTAATACTATTCTAAATATTTATTGCACTCAAGAGGTTTATTGATGTGGGTATGCAAGTTATCCAACAGCAGAGGAATCTGCTAAAGCTTCACAACTATCATTCATCATAGTAGAGCTGCACAGGAGCCCCGCTTGATAGTTATTGAAATGAATGAAGATTGCACAGCTGTGGTGCTTGGTGGACTGACCCTGTAATCCAGGTTCCTCATTGTGGTGCCCAGCAAATATTTTTAGAAAGCGATGGGTGTTTACCCAGCAGTGCTTATGACTGGTCACTGAAAATCTGCTTGGATGTGCAGATTTTAAAAAAAAATTGCTTCAGCAGCAGCTGCCACCACAACACAAGGATCTTGACTATATGACAACATGACTGAGTATATGAAAAAAAAATTTAAACAGTATTTTCATTTTTAAAGGACATGTTAAGCAAAGCTTCTGCTTGAAATACTGAAGAGTTACTATTTGAGTTATGCATAACCTCACTCCCTGACATTTTGTGATTGGCTTTGCCTCCTGCAGCAGCCATTTTGTGGTTGTGCCCACCACCCCGTCAGAATTCCAAAGGTACTTGCAGGCTTAATAAGGTCAGGGATTTCTGCTGTAACCATATATTTACAGACAGTATTGGTAAAAAACCTGTCTATTGCCAAGCAGAAAATAATAAACAAATTCTGACCATGCACATAGCCCTCCCCTCAGTAAAATCCAATAAATGCACACAAATTCTTCACTAAATTCCCCAAGTGCTATTCTTGCATGGAAGCTATTTGTGTGTCCAGATGGTATCTAAAATATTTGGATCTGCATTCTAAGAACCTGTCAACTGTATCTTGTTGTGCTCTTCACATATCACTGCTCTGAATCCTTCAATAATTTGCCTGGAAGCTATTCATATTTTATAGGCATTAGAGGTCCAAAGCCGAGTGTCTTAGGCTGAGAAGATTTTGCAGATTTTCTCTGCCACTCATGTATTGTCCTTTAATATTAATTTGAATCACCAGCAATCCTGACACCTGTCATGAAGAACAAGCCTCTCAACCTGGAAAGATACCGTGCATTTGTAACTGACACATGCTGACTTAAGAAGAAAAGGCAATTTATCATTTTTTAAAAGAATGTATAATACTAATAGTATAAAAAAAGAACTCTGAGCTTCTTCCCTATTAAGGGTGTGAGGTTTAAGCATTTGCGACAGAAAATCTTTGCACTAACTATAGTTAAAAATAGCTATGAAGAAAAAGAATCGGATTAGAAGGGCAAAGTTTGCTGAGAACACACTGGAAGAAAATTCTAGTTCTCATTTGACTTGGATGCCTGATCTCTGCAGACTGTAAAGGCAAAATCCATCAGTAAATTCTGTGAATAAGAGCTGCATGAGAACATTTACCAAGCCTTGTGCAGGACTGTGTCTTGGTGGATTGTGTCCAGAAATCTCAGAGCTCCTATTCTGTTCTTTTCAAAAGATGACAACGTAATGAGTCACAAAGCAGGCATTCCTTTGTTAAATTTGAGAGAAAAAAGAAATGGTGGAATTTTGTTACTGCGACATAATTTCAATGCATATGCTGTCAACAGGATGTTTCTAAAATGGAACTGTGTGCATGTCAAGTCAGGAGGCTGCTGTGTACTTGAGGCTGGCATGAAGATAATACTGTAGTTGTTGTGACCAGCTAGTGCTCTGCAATCCATTCCCAAGCAGCACTAAGATTTTTGGAGTATGACTAACCATGTTTACAGCACTCATATGAAGAGAAGATTCATGTTCTCACAAAATCATTTAAATTGACTATTCATAATACATTTTTAAAAGCAAGTTGACCCTTTTTTTACAGCTTTTGTAATTATTATTCAGTTGATATATCATTTTCCACACTGTAATTTTCCCTTTTAAGTTTAGGTTGCATTGGTCTTCCCTTTCAGCAAACATTAGCTCAGTGGTGTTCAAACTGTCAACAACAAAACCCTTCTCTTTCTTTTGAGACAGTAAGGCTAATTGCAATTTTTTTAAAAATCAAAGATTAATGAGCTACAAAGTTCACTTATGTCCCAGACACAATCTCAAGAGGCTCACTGAAAGAAGGAAGAAGAACTACTTAGGTCTACAATATGCTTTAAAGTCCCCAGAGAGGTACACTGGGAAAAAAGGTAACCAGCAAGAAGGCTAGAAATACCCCAGTGGCTTCTGTTCCAGGACACTTTAATCTGTTAGAGGCTCTATCTCCATCACAGTTGAAAGAGTCCTCAGAAGGGTCGATTAATTAGGATCTGAGGAACTGCATTTTCTACAATTCTGATAAATTGCTTGCTGACTCCTGTAGCTTAGATGTGTTCTCTTTAAAATCTTGTAGAATCCTGGAGTGGGATGCAACATGCAAGATGATTCTCTGACTAGATTAAGCTGTTAAGAAAAACAAGGGGAAACACATCTGCCATTTAACTGCTTTCAAAATTTCATGCATCTTGGTGGGTATGCATCATGCTTAGACCAATTTTAGTTGTTCTTTCCTTTTATTGTAACCATCAACTAGACTTTCTTTCTACGTTCCCGGCATATGCAACCCCCTCCCAAAAAAAACACTCTTTTTCTGTGGACGGCTCTATTACCCTACTGAGAGATAAGGGATCATCAATCAAGTTTTGGTTTTAGAAAGATTGCTTTGGTTTTGATATGATATGATTCCTGAGCTGCAGATTGGAGCTGTTCGCACCATTTCTAAAAATAAACAAATGCAAACTAGCCATTGAGGTCTTGTGCCTTTGCATCTTATTTCACTACTTTATTTCTCCAAAGCTGTTTCCTTTGCAAGAATTCCATTTTAAACCCCCTGTCCTACCTTCCCAACAAAAAAGACCCAGATTAATACAAATGCAAGAAATTTTTTTACAAGTTTATTTATTTATTTATTTATTTATTTATTTGTTCAATTTATACCCCGCCTAGCCAGCGAACCTAGCCAGAACATTCTACTGAAGGATTTCCATGAACCCTTTATTTTAACTGAAGAATGCAGCCAAGAACAAAAAGCCTCATTAATGTAGATAACTTTAAGCGTCTGTAAATTAGCCAGATATTTATTCTGGTAAGAGTACAGATTACTCCAACACTGCTGTGTAGGGTTGCCAATTCTGGATTGGGAAATTCCTGGAGATTTGTGGGTGAAGCCTGGGAAAGCTGTGTTTGGGGAGGAAAAGGACCTCTCATTTTCTCCAGGGGAACTAATCAGTTGTGATTCTGGGAGCTCTCCTGGCACTTAGGGTTGCCAAGCTCCAGGTAGTAGCTGGAGTCCCTCCTGAGATTACAACTGATCTCCAGGAGACAGAAATCAGTTCACCTGGAGAAAATGGCCACTTTGGAAGGTGAAGTCTATGGCATTATACCCCATTGAAGTCCCTTCCCTCCCCAAACCCCACTTTCCTCAGGCTCCACCCACAAAATATCCAGGTATTTCTCAAACGAGAGCTGGCAACCCTATGTAGAACTCCAGGTAGTTCCCGACCTATTATCTGGCAACTCTACTAACAACCATACCAGTGTTGAGATTGCCTCACAGGCACTAAATAGAATAAGTCAACAAATGTCATTCTTAACTGATAGATTCAACTGCTAAAATCACAACTGAAAATAAAAACAATGTCATATTCTGCTATATTATCTATTTTGAGTTCTCAGAAGTATTCGATTATGTATGTATCTCCTGTTCGGAGTAGGATTATGAGAATGCTTGGTATGAACTCATGAAGGTCTTACCCATGACTCCTCTCCCTCTTCTGGGCATAGAGCAGGGGCCACTGGGGGTGTGTGGGGGGGAGGTATTTGTAAATTTCCTGCATTGTGCAGGGAGTTGGACTAGATGAACCTGGAGGTCCCTTCCAATTCTATGATCCAATTCCAGCTGAGTTTTAAATATTTTTCCATGCCTTACCACACTCTCTTGATAGTACACACACACACACTTGAAGTCAATAGACGTAGAAGGTGTAATTTTGCTTAGGTTGGTAGTGTCTGACTCACAGTTGTCTTTTCTATGTCTGACAAGGGTTTTTTGTGACTAAAAAAATTCATGGCCAAAGGAAATTACAACATAAAATATTCACTTCCAGCCCTGAGCCTACAGCAACCTTTGTGGCCAAAAATGCCGAACAGTGTTCCTTCCCCATCAGACAATTGTTCTTTTAACACTTTTAGAACAAAAATTAAAGGCATGAGACCCCCCTTAGATTTTATTTCATTTTGTGCTTTGTCTAGGAGTCACAAGATTATAGTTTCCATCAAAACAAAATGTCTGAGCTCCAAAGCCAGTTGCAATACATACCTTTGCTGATTGTAGCATAAATCTACGGTTAAATTAAGCAAGAGGGGAAGAGATTTTATGTTCTACATCTATTTAGGAACTAAGCTGCAAAAGGTTCGCCTTTTCATTTCTTTCTTTAAGGAGAGTAGTATTCAGTGATCTAAACATATTTGTGCTTGCATAAAAAAGACTCTTAGAGGAGGGGGAGGAAAAAACCACTGAAATGTTGTAGAAGGAAAAATGAAGTTAAAAACTGTTCAAAGTGGACTTTAATTGCTCTTTGATAGTACTAAACAGAGCTTATTGGGTGAGATGCAAGGGCATAATGATTTTTGAACTGCACTGTTGCTTAGGGATTTGTGTGTATAATTCATCTTATGCACGGATTAACATTCAGTGCTATATGCTTCCCCTCTGTACTTGATTCATGCAGGTCAGCACTCTCCTAAATTATCTTACCACATCTGGACAAAAGGCCAGATCCTTACCAGATGCAACACAACTTACTTCATATGAAATGGTTACAGTTACACCACCATATGTTAACAATGGTATACTGGCTTGGAGCAATTGGTCCATCTCTTTTAGAATATAGTTCCCTTTAGGTATTTTAAGAGAAATTATACCCCTGACCATTTTCAGAGGGGAGTCTTGAGACATACACTGCAGTCCTCAAAGAACTGTGAGACTCAAGACATGCACAACCTTTAGGCATACCCTAAATGTTCCGTGGATGAGAAAAGACCTGCAATTAACTCCCTCCCATTCTGGTGTTATGCCCTGAAGACAATGGGTGGAGAGCAACCTGGATGACAGTCACATAGGTCAAGCATTCTCATGTTAAGCAGATTTTAAAAATGGGACAAATCTACACTTTGATAATCTCTCCTTTTTGCATTGGGCTTAGATCTACGCCTTTTGTTGAGTTCATCCTCCCCCTACTGCACACCATCAATGTCTCTTCCCAGAGTTTTCTTTGTCCTGTATATCTCCAAGCCTCTCTAGTTGCATCATCTTTTCCCCTGAGTACTGCTCCAAGCCTGAGTGGACACATCAGGCAGGGACTGCCTAGTGCCCTAGCTTGTTGGCATCTTGGATAGGATTCTGGGTGCCACAAAGTCAGCAGGCACCTATGTAGAGACATGGTTACAAGCCCTTTTGTAGGCTAATAACTGATATCCCCACCTCCATGAACTGGTGTGGCCCCATTTATGTGTTTTAACTGAATTATTTTATCATTTTAAATATATTTTAATTGCTTTATTTTTTATTTTTTAATGTTTGCTGCCTTGTGGAAAGGCAACAAAAATTGCTTATATAAATAAATTAATTTCTATTTTATTTTACAGCACTTGCAGTCTACCTTTTCTCAAAAAGTTAATGCAGTGATTAAGTGCAAGCTGCATGACGAATCCTCCATTTCCCCTTAATTGCTGATAGAAGAATTTATACTTTAGTGTTTGTTCCACTGACAGAAGAACATATGAACATGAAAGTCTCTCTTGTTCTATGCACAGAATACTGGAAACAATTAACATTTATTATAGAGATAATCAAGATAGCCCAAAGTTTAAATGATTATGGTTGTTGTGGAATAGTATCATATGGATAATCATTCAGTCTGCCAGAAACATTTCCTGCACTTAGAAATACTGATTGACTTTGGCACAGTAGTGCAAGGATTTATGAGGCCTGAACTGAATTGTTAATGCATTTGAATACAAATGCATTTGAATACAGTTTAAATCAGATTCTCTGTTTGCTCAATTCTAACATGACAACAAACCCTCATAGGTGCTTGAGGCTTGACTTCCTGATCCTATACTTTGAGGTATGTTGAGGAGGAAAAAATCCACCACAAGAACAGGCACTGATCCAGCTATGGTTGCCAGTATGCTGTAGGTGACACTGCAGTGGATTAGTGGTGTGACTACAGTAGGTGACTGTATAGGTTGTGTGTATTAGAAAGTTTTTACCTCAGCAGTCTCAAAACCTTGAATACCCCTATTATAGATATGTCCCCTGCCTGTGTAATAAATTTTTTTTTTGAAAGTTAATTGTCCTCAAATGTCATTTCACAAGCGGTTTATAAAACAGGACAGCTCCTATTTTTCCCTCAAGTTCCTGTACTGGATCTAAAGCCTAAACCAATATCGAAACAAAGAGTGGGATTGTTTCAAGTTTATATAAAAGAGAAAGAGAAGATATATATGCTACTGTAGGGCAACTCAGTCACTGAGGGTAACTGAAGATTTGGTGGGGAAAATCTCCCAGACAGTCGGGGTGATACAAGGGTCCATCATACCATCCCAGCTGCCTTGGAGGTACTTTCGGGAGCCCCTGCTGAAAACTCAGGGGATGCCTGGTCTACCTTTCTTACCCTCCTAACTTGTCTTTTTTAGACTTAAGGGGCAACCCAGCCAGCTTCACATATGTTTCCACTTATCCACGGATTAGGAGTATTTGCCATGGTGGATGGGCACGCTGCAGACCCAGGTGTAGAGTTGAATAAAACATCCCAATTGGTGGGTGTGCTCTGGAGCTGTCTGTTTCCACTCTAGTTAGTAGGTACTTCAGCTGAGTACACACATCCATTACGCCCTCCCTTCTGCCACGGGGGCAGTTTGAGAAGCCCGCACCAAAAGTCTGAGGGTGCTTGCCTTTCTATTTGTCTTTCGTAAACTGGCTGTATGTTTCAGCCTTTCAAACAACTATGTCTGCTTTCTTATCAGAGCTTTGACCCACCATGTCCACTTTCTTATCAGGGCTTTGACCCACCACATCTACTTCCTTGGCAGGGCTTTGACCCACCTTGTCTACTTCTGTCCCAGGTCTTTGGCCCTACCATGTCTACTTCCTTTTCAGGGTTTTGAGCCATTATGTCTACTTCCTTCTCAGGGCTTTCAAGCCACCCACCACATCCGTCTCTTTCTCAGGGCTTACAGCCACCACTTCAACTATGTCACTGCACTCTGGTTTGAGGTTGGGTGTTGGGGCTGGACCCAGGGCCTGGAGCCACCACATCTACATACATCATTGCATGCTTTGGAGGTTGGGTTTCAGGGGTGGACTCACAGCTTTCAGGCTACCACATCAACTTCTGTCTCAGGGCTTTGACCCATCATGTCTACTTCCGTCTCAGGGCTTTGACTCATCATGTCTACTTACTTCCCAGGGCTTTGAACCATTACTTCTGCTCCCTTCTCAGGGCTTTGAGCCACCACACCTACTTCCTTCTTGGGGCTTGGAGTCACCATGTCTACATACATCTCAGGGCTTGGAGCTACCATGTCTACATATGTCATTGCATGGTGCTTTGGGTTTTGGTCTCGGGTGGTCCTAAGGCACATTTTCCTGCTTCTGCTGAGTTGAAAAAATGCCCCCACCTTCAGTTTCTACTAGAAAGATTCCTGGGGACTTTAATTCTGTTTCTTTTCTGATGGACTTCTGCCCTTGCTTTTTTTGATGTTGCTGTTTTATCCCCTCCATTGGAAAAAATAGAGTATGGGGGCACATTTTGGGGGGTGTAACTCAAACCCCATAAATCCAATCCCCACCCAATTTGGAAGTTTGGAAGGAGCCGCGCACTCAAACAAAAGACCTTCCTGCCAAGCGCTGCCAGCCAACTCGCCCCCAGCAGCCGGGTGGCGAATCTCAGCCAGTGGCAGGCACGGCAGTGGGCCTTGCGCTACCTGGAGCGTGCTCTTTGGCACACACGCCCACCCTCACCTAGGACGCGCTGCCTTCCCATGGCCGCAGAGCTCAGAGCCAATCACCAGCGGTGACGCACCCCTTCCCCATGCCAGGAGAGTGGGCCGAGCCAGGGCTGCTGCCTGCTCTTGCCCGGGCTGCGCTGTGTCGCAGAGAGACGTCAACAAGAGAAGCACTGTGAGTTTGGTGTTTCTAGCACACTGGGGTCTATTCAATACACTCCTGAACCTAAACCTCATTTCCCCAGAAAGCACTTTCCTGGGGGCACCTTCTTGGGGGGGGGGTGTAACTTGAACCTGGTAAATTCAATCCTTTTCAAACTTGGAGGGCTGGTAGCAGAGCATTAGCTAGAGACACACTAGGAGTTTGGTGTCTCAAAAACACCAATACACTCCTGAACATGCACCTATACACTCCTGAACAAGCACACAATACACTCCTGAACATGCACCTCATTTCCTCAGAAAGCACTTTCCTGGGGGCACCTTCTTTGGGGGCACATAACTTTAGCCCTGTAAATCCAATCTTTATCAAACTTGGCGGGCAAGTAGAAGAGAGTTAGCCAGAGATGCACTGTACATTTGGTGTCTCTAGCATGCCAGGGGGGCATCCTGCCACATCACAAACTTCCTGAACTGGTTCAGGTTATATAAACAAGTTTTTTTGTTTGTGATGGTCCATGTTTGGTCCCTGGGCATGCCACGAACCATAACTGAACCATACTCTCCCAGTTTGTGCCCATCCTTATTCTTAATTTCTCTAACAGCTACCTAAATTTAATCTGGATATATATTGGCCTATGTGGGAGAGGGGCTGGTGCATAATAGTTACACAGATACAATGACAAGAGAACTGGTAACATGTAAAGGTGATCACTTACAAATGGAAGAAATGGCAGGATCCACAGCAAGCAACAACATGGTGCTACTACATCTGCTCCATTTCATGTGTATCTTTAGACACATGTGAGCTCTCTAATTTGGGATTGGAGCACTCAGTTAGAAACACAACCAATTTGCCATAAATTAAGCTCAATATCAGGGGAAAACCTCTTCCAGGTTCCATAGCCTAGCTAGCCTGGAAAACTAGCGCACTAGCCAATTAGTGGGAGAAGAATATGTGACTTAGGAATCTTAGACTGTGGTCACATGGTCATTTTGATTGGATTTCACCACTGTTCCCTCTTGCCTTTAAAATGTCTGATCAGACGCCCATATCCGTCTCCTGCGCTAAAGTGGACTCTTCCCAGGTGGGCAACTAAAAGAGATTGCATCCAGGCAGGGGAATATCCTTGGTGAACAAAAGGGCCTGCAAGGGTAGAGGCGGCACTCATTCCTGACGTAGTCTCTCAGACAAGGTCAATAAAAAGTTATTGGCGGCTTGATAGTAATTAGATTGTGCACTCAAAAGGACTTCCATTTGCTGATGAAATTACTTTAATTGACTGAGGTGGGTGCCCAGTTTTGCAAGCCCTTATGGCGACAGGTAGAAGAGTTGGTTTTTATACCCTGCTTTTTTCTACCTTGAGGAGTTTCAAAGCAGCTTACAATCACCTTCCTCTCCCCACAACAGGCACCTTGCGAGGTAGGTGGG
This sequence comes from Lepidodactylus listeri, assembly GCA_029233225.1. NCBI lineage: Eukaryota > Metazoa > Chordata > Lepidosauria > Squamata > Gekkonidae > Lepidodactylus > Lepidodactylus listeri. The sequence continues at coordinate 105,847,115 of JARCFY010000002.1, forward strand.
ACTGAGAGAGTTCTGAAAGAACTGTGACTGGCCCAAGGTCACTCAGCTGGCTTCATGTGGAAGTGTGGGAAATGAAACATGGTTCTCCAGATTAGAGAACACCACTCTTAACCTCCATACCACTCTGGCCCTCATGTAGGCATGCAGATGTCTACATGAATGATGGGACATGCAGATGGGTCAGTCTCCTGCCTAAGGTGCTGGCTACTTGTTAACATAGCCTAAGGAGAGCCATGACCTCACCTCACCTTCTCCAAAGTTAGGCATTGCTAGCTCCTAGAATGGTTGCCAAGTTATGAGTTTAGCTGAGATAGAGTCAGGGCCAACAGCACATGTCTAGGAAGCAGTCCTTGATAACAAAGGTTGATTTGATTGCTTTTGTTTGCATAGTATTGTGGTGGTTTTTGATATTGTATGCATTGAAATGATAATGGTATGAATTGGATTTTGCTTTTTATGGATCTATCAGACTATAAGTTTCCATGGGATAGCCACATAGAGCTAGACAGGGCTATAAATCAGGATATGAATTTGAAAAATAAATGTGACATTCAAAATACGGAATCTTATGATCTGATTACTGCATGATTTAGGAGCCTACAGGAATGGATTCTCATCAGGGACTAGAGCAAGTTCCTTCTGACTCTATTTCCTGTGATAATACAGGAAGCTGCATCTATGAAAGCCACATCATCAGGCTGTGATAGTCTGTATTACTACAGCCTGCAGTGGATAGGCTTGCAGGTGCAAATATAGTTCACACATGATCCCTTGAGCACCCCTTTTGATCTCATCAGTAAGCAGAGCTCAGGCAGATGTGTCATTGTGATCAGCTTCACATTAGGAGAGGGGAAGTTATGCAAGGATTTGTGCCTTTACAGTAGTTTTTTCTCCACCCAACAGCTATGATTCCACAAATGGTAGCTATTGAGTACACAACCCCCACATGTGAAAATGCTGTTTCTCACAAATAGTGCCTCCATGCAAGGGAAGCCTGGATGTATATTAAACTGTCTCACTCACTCCCAAGATGCTTGCCAGCCCATAAGACAAAATGAATGTGCAGAAAGGCATCTAGAACATGTTGTTTCCTTCTTCAGATAGGTACAGTTTACAGCAGCTGTTTGAACTGAATGCTCAATAGAGAAGCCTATGAAACTATCAAAGGTTTCATTCCTTTTCCCAACCCAAACAGCTGCTACCATCATTGATGAAGCAGGTGCTGGTGCATGAACACTATTATTGCTAAAAAGAACAGACTACTCAGTGATAACTTGGCTTGCTATAATATTATATCAAAGTAGTTTTAAATTCCCCAAAGTGTTCAGGTGAGGAAAGAGATTAAACTTTTTAAAGTGTTTTCCAGAATAAGAAATACTAAAGGAAATGGGGATTTTGGCTTTTATTATTCACCACAAATTCCACTTTTTTCCTTAAAAAAAGAGCAAGATCATAATTGATTTGGGACACCCCAAACAATAAAACACTTATTTAATAAATAGTTTGTGCAGAAACTGCATGGTATTTTCCTGATCCACAGGCTAAAAGCTTGTTCCTAACTCAGTGAACCAAAACCAAAAAAAGCCATAGCCTCCTAATGACAGCCTGAACCTTCAGAGCATCATTATGCGCAACAGCTACCTGTCACAGCTCTCTGATTGCAGCTAGACAACCAGCAGTAATGTCAATGACTGAGCTCAGGGATCGGTACCAGTACTCAAAGGAGGACTTTTCTGGCTGTGTGTTGTGGCTGCTGTTTGCAATAAATCTCATAGCGCTGTCCTGTATTGAAAGTTATGCCGAATGTATACCCCACCATCGTCTTGCACTAATAGAACATTGTAGGAGTTAACCATTTTCATTTTGAAAGCCAGAAGGGAACAAGTGCAAAAAATGCCTAACACACTTTATTTGTATTTGACTCAATAATAGACCAGGGCAAGTTTTTACAGATAAGGTAGTGCAGGGCATTGGCAATGGACTAGGGAGAAACAAAATGAGAGTTGTTCAGCTACGAGACCAATGTAGGCATAAACAGCTATGACAATGGTTCCTCCAGTGAACACAGTTTCAGGTAAGGTACAAAGAGCTGAATGAAATCATGTTGAGTCTAAAATATGAACTTCCAAATTCTTCTCCCTGTGTCTGGTAGTATATCTGCAGTTCATGATCTGCAAGAAGTGTTCTAGCATCTGGACAGAGCAGCAATACTTGTGCCTTCACTGTTCTTAAATCTGAGTCTTTGGACATCTCAAGACAATTCAATGTGTGGGTCCTGCTTTCCCACAACTGAATTCCATGCTGTTCCAGTCATGTTTTGATAAACTTTGCATGAGATAGGTGGATAACATCATGCAATCATACCAGCACTCTGGACCCCTGGCTGCAAAGCAGACAGTTTCCTGGAATGTGGCTGTACCAAGAACATTGGTAAGCTTCTTCAGAATTGCCTGGAAACTTTTGCACAGCTTAGACAAACTGACAAGGGGCTCCATCACCTGTGTGTTTGTCTCTAAAGACTGAGCATTTCCCACCTGGTGTATCTGAATATACACCATCTAGCCATTTTTCCTTAAGGGGGGGGGGAGGTAGATTAGCAGTACAGCTGTTTCCCTTTCCCAACAAGACTGTCTACCCATCCCACTTTGCCTTCTTCTTAAAGGACTTGCAGGACTCATTCACAAAGGCCCAAATGCAGCAAATTCAAATTTTGAATTTGAACTGATTACCCAGACAAAATGCTAGGTGCACAGACCATTCAAGTTTTACCACCCAGTGGCTTCATTTAGACCAGGGGTGGGCAAATTGCGGCCCGCCACAGAGTTTTTTGCGGCCCGCCAAGACAGTTGGCCACGTCTATTTGTGAGCAAAGTTTTTCTTGCGTGAAGATCAACAAGAGTAAATATAGATGCTCTTTGACAGACATTAACTTGCAGGCTGTGATGAGAATCTCAACAAGCAATCTCACTCCTGATTTCAAAAAAATTGTAGAAAAGTGTGATAGGGTACATTTGTCTCATTAAACTGATTCTGAAATTAAATGTGCTTGCAGCTACAGATGATATGAAATTAGCACAATAAATAAATTGAATAAAACTACCACTATTTTATTTCATTTATATTTATTTATTTTTATGATACAATTTATACCTTTTCTGAAATGCAAAGTTAACTAATGAATGCAATCATTTTAAAAGGTGTGGCCCTCCGCTAACCTCCGCTCCCACAAAGTGGCCCCCGAGGCAAAACAATTGCCCACCCCTGATTTAGACGAATATTTGAAAACTTACAGAAAGCTTAAATAAAACTTCTGAAAACTTAAAGAAATTCAGTAACTTCTATTCCTGAGAACTTCTTGTTTATTTTGTTCCTAAGTGGAGACCGTTTATTTCATGATAGTTTTCACATTTAAAAAGATAGCTTTGGAACTACTACAGTTTCCGCGGTGTATCTCTAATGATTTAACATAAGCAAAGGACCCAGTGCAGTATTACAATAATATAACAAAATGATAGTGTTAAAAGGAAGAATATCAGTGTATGAAATGTGGGATATACCACTAGAGAAAGCATCATCTCCCATTTATCCTTCCATGTAAGAAAACATAATAATTGGTGATACTTCATTTAAAAAGCAGCTTCCTCCAGCCTACAGAGATGCAAAAACCACTGGGTCATCTCAGATAAAAAGGGTTAAGAGCAATCAATTATTTGGGCACATTTTGCAAAGGAACATATCACCAAATGCCCTCAGGCAGGTTTCATTGAATAAGGATGGCTAGGTCAGTGTCACAATCAGATTAATACTTCAGGATCTTTGATATCATTAATTTTTACTGCAAAGCCAAATATCAACACATTTCATTTGTGCCTCCATTCAGATATAAAAGCAAAGCAAAGCTATCACAGTCACAGGAGACACACAGACACTGGAATTCATTTCTTCTCAGCAAGATTTTTAACAGGTAATCACCATCAGGGATATAAATTTCACATGCTTATTAGTTTGTTTGGAATAGCCCCCCCCCCCCGATTTTGCTTCTCCCTTGTGAGAACTGAACCATAAAGCTGTAATTTTGCATCATTTTCTTCACTCAAAATGCATACATTTTGGTGTCATTTGTGAGTTTAATAAATCAACTTTAACATAATATACAAAAATACTGCATACGGTGCGTGAAAGAAACAAACAAACCACCAGTACCAGCAAAGAAAATGTGACCAAACTATTCCCAGTGAAAAGGAAACAAACAAACAAACAAAAAAGGAATGAAAAGTTAATTTTTATACATGGATGGCCAAGCCTAACCACCTTAAATATTCTGTATAACATTTTGCATCAACAAACAAATCCACAAATCCAGAGTTCAACAGGGTTATCAAAAGCCATTTCAAAATACATTTCCATCCTTCCATATTTTCTTCTCAGGTTAAAACAAAATTGCTCTACAATAAGATCCGTTGATTGGTCTGGGAGTTTTTGATGTTAAAATGATGCTGGAGTTAAGCTGGAGTGAGCCTGATCAGTCTCTTGAGTAAGAGACCAGCAGCAACTCTGATGGAGGAGAAAATTTATGTATTATACATACATATAATTTCATAATGTGAAGTATATTGTACAAGTGCTTCCCATGCAACATAGACACAATGTCAGAAACTGAGTATTTTCTGAAGCTGATTTTGGCAACAATTGTTCATAAGGATGAGAGATTTTCCCCTGTTCTCTTACTGTTTCATAGGTTTGCTCTGCCCTGCAGTCCACTTCTCCTGAGTTCCTCTTTAACTAAAGTTAGTTCCAGTATTAGAGCATGCCTACATGCTGCAGCTTGGAGCTCTCACTATTCTAAAGTAATTTGTATCTTTTCCTCTGTCCACTGGTTTTACTAATGCACACCATCTGAGGCAAAACAAGTGGTGACACAAGAAAGGACATTCTCAGTTGTGGTTCAGCACCAAAACTATACAATCCATTCCCCCCAGGGGAGGGGGATTTGTCTTTCCCTTTTATCACTGTCTTCTGCTGGTAAGTGAGGACTTTGCTGTTTTATGTGGCTCTCACTCACTGACCCTCCTTCCTGTTTATGCATTTAATCATTTTCATTTTTATATATGTATGTATTTAAAGCTGATTTTAATGTTCGGGGCCTATGTCATGTGAAAAGGCAGCATAAGGAGATTTTAAATAAATCAATAATAAATATAATAATGTACACTGATGAAATGCTGTTTTAATGTACACGTATTGCTGTGTTTTGTTTGGCACTCACTCAATCACCCTCCTTCCTGTTTTATGTATATAACTGTTGTTTTATGTATGGATTTAAAAGCTGATTTTAATGTTTAAGGTTAGGTGTGTCCTGCACTCAAAATCTCATGATAGCTCACTGTTTTTATGGTCTATGTTTCTATGCTGGCTGAGTTTTTAATGCTAATTAATGTTTTTAAATTTTATTTTATAAGCTACCTTGGGCAGGTTCCGGGAATGTTCTAATTAAAATTTTCTAAATAAATATTGAAATAAATGCTGTTAGTCTTTAAGGTGCCATTTGACTTTTTGTTGTGTTTTGCTTTGACAGACTAATGTGGCTACCTGTTTGCAATAGTCATGAAAAACACCATGACAAAACAATCTTTATATAAACTGAACATAAAATCATGCCAGCCTTTTGTAGTGTTTTATCCATGCATGTGTGTATCACCAATATGGGAAAGGGAAATGCACAAATGAAGAGAAGGAATTGAAAACTGTGAATGGTGTAGGCACCACAAATTAAATAAAATTTGGAAATAAGAAAGCATAACAGTGCAGCAACTCCACTAAGGAAACAAGACTGCGTAGTTTGAAAACTTTAGATTTCACATGTAAACCTAGGTTCTAACTACATAATGCATCAGACCTGGATCCACTGAAAGCTTGGTCAGGCAGATGTGCTGGGAATTCTCATCTGAAACTTCAGTTCCCAGGCACATGGGAGCTGATCTGGATCTAGGGTTGCCAGGTCCTGTCTCCTCCATGGCGGGGGACTTTGGGGGCATTCCTGGAGGGGGTGGGGATGTCCCCAATGTGATGACATCACACAGAAGTGACATCATCATGTTGGGAACACAGCCCCATGGAAGGTGCCCTTGGAGCTGGCTTGCAAGAGCCATTTAAAGGGAACCTTCCCTTTAAATGTTTTTTGCAATCAGGGGCACTGGCACCCCACACTCCTGAATTTCAAACATAAATTCACCGCCTGAAGTTCAGGTGTTTGAGGCCCCAGCTTGCAAAAAGTATTTAAAGACTGCCTTTAAATACTTTTTTTGCGAGTGGGACCCACATGCACCTGAGCTCCAAGCACTGAATTTGGGCACACAAGGCCCCCACTCCTCAAAAAGCATTTAAAGGGATCCTTTATCAATGCATGTGTGCATCACCAATATGGGTGGGGCACACCTGAACTCCAAGCGGGTAATTTCACTACTTGGAGTTCAGGCATTCAGCCAGCAGCTGCCCCTCTTCCCGCCCCTCCTGCAAGATTTAAAGGGCCTTCCAGCTGATCAGCTGGCCATGTGCTCCTGCCAATCAGCTGGAGGGCCCTTTATATCTCACATGAGAGGTGGCAGAGGGGTAGCTGCGGGTGGCTCATGAGTTTGTGAAATTGGGGGATACCCTGCCCCCACCTGGGGACTGGCATCCCTATCTGGAGCTGAACATGAGGAAAGGGGGCTTAAACTTTTCTCCATATTAATGTTTTGAAAAGAGCCCAGGGGAGCCAGTATTTGCCCTGTTGAAGAGACACAAATGTACTGATGAGCAATGTGTAAGTTTCTTCAAGGGCGCAAATAACAACTTACCAGAACCATTTTAGGCCAGGAAAACAGTGTATGGAGAAGGCTTCAGAATCTGAATGGGCCCCATGTGCCTGAGAAATCTTAAGTTTCAGACAGTGACTCCCAGCATACATCTTCTTGAGAGAGCCCAGGGATGGATTTGAGGAGAGTGTACTGCATAAACTTAATAATAAACTTAATAAATTTGGCCCAATTCAGTAAATTGTGGAAGAACCCTTAATTGCTGATGTAATTCTCCTGAGGCAGGAAGTCCACCCACAGAGTGTAATGTTATCATCTTCCCCCTGAGTTGAGTGTCTCACATGATAATATAGATGATTTGTTCACAGTTCAAAATAAGTAGACTTCTGAGTAGTTTTGCATCTGCCATATGGAGGCATTGAGCATGATGGCTGGGCAGGTACCTGCTGCTGGCAGTCTCCTTGCTTGTTTGGTTTACATATGCCCCAAGATGATCAAGATAAAGTCATGCATCATTTAAAATCAGCTGCATTTTGAGCATTTGCACTGCTTTTGCGCCTACTGTCAGCAACATTTGTCATCCTGACACATGCTCTGAACTTATAGACTGAAGTGCAGTTCCCAGGTGGCATTGCAAGTATTTGGTCCCATTTAGAAACCTAGATTAACACAACACATCCTCTGCTTTGGGAGTTAGGCAGGGAAACTAATCTACATAGAACAGTAGACACACAAGCTATGCAGGAGCAAGCAAAACCCCTTCTTTGTGAGATGATTTTTCCCCTAATCGAATTAACTGAACTCACACCAGATGGGATAGGAGATGGGGGTATCTGCAGGAAAGCAGGAACATGCATCAAACATTTCAAATACAATTTAGAACACTTCAGACTAGCTTAAAGGTGCTGCCTGCAATTCACAGTTAAACTGCAATTCAAGCATAGTGTATTTGCTCCCTTGCTAGGTATAAGTTGCATTTCCACTTACTTCTCTCTGAATTTTGATGAAGCTTCTCTGATCTAGTTCATAAGTTTTACAGAAATGAGAAATAAGCCTCAATTTCTTATTCTCCATTGTATTCTAATAACATCACTGGTCTGCCTAACACAGTTGATTGTTAAGACAGGTGTAGACACTTAGCAAAAAAAAAGTGCAGTGTAAGTATTATAGTCAAACAGAAGGAAGTAACAGGAACATTTTAAAGAAGAAAACAATTTTATCTACAGATACAGGAATCAGTCGGTTTTCATGTATTTTATGTTTGAGAAGCCCTGCTTTGTCTCTCCTGGGTATCCCAGGCTACTGCTTGGCACCCCAAGGAGCAGGGCAAGAGGAGGACGTATTGTTTCCAGAGCACTGGCTGATGCACCAACATCATTTCCCTGACATCAACACATTGCATAATAAAGTATCTGTATCTGAAAAAGTAAGCAGTAACTCACGAAAGCATACCCTTCCAAATATTTGTTAGTCTTTAGGCTGCGATCACATGTGCCAGTAGATCCGACATAGGCACGAATGCCTGACAGATCTAAAGGTTGCAATCAGACAGCAACATCTGGGAAGTGTCCCGCAGTCATCGGCTACCTGTGCTGCTCTGCTGCAGAAGCGGAGTAAAAAGACGCCAGAGAAAATCCAGTAGTAAACGGTTTGCAACGGGCCATGGATGGGCTTACCCCTGTCTGATCATGCAAGCATACACTCATGCCGTCAGGATGGTCTGATTAGGCCATCCCGGTTCAGTGCTGTCCCCCCCCCTGCAGTATGCACATCATTGCATAATCCATAGGGGGCCCTGAGTGTGGAGGTGCGATCCCTCATTTATGCGCATGGGAAACAAACAGCAAAAAAAACCCTACTCACCCACGGTTGAGTCTGATCACACAGTGATGGCCTGCATCCGATGCTACAAAGAGCATGTGATCTTGCAACTGTGGGTCAGATTCCTTCGGAGGAAATAGCCTCACTCCCCCTCCACTTCAACTGGCACATGTGACTGCAGTCTTTTAGGTGTTACTGGACTCTTACTCTTTTCTGCTGCTACAGACTAACATGGCTACCCATCTTGATCTATCACATTGCATGATGTCATCTCCATCCCCTACTCTCCTGCCAGTCTAAACACAAGGGCAGGTGAGAGAGCCAAACTATGCAAATGTGATGTCTGATTCCCTCCTTTTGCCCCCCAAATCTGCTTCTGGCTGGCTATTCCACTAAATTCTACATGCCTGTCATTTTCAGTGTTTAGTGTTTTTATAATCAACTGCAATGGCTCCTGGCATGTAAATAGTGGCAACTGTTGCATAATTAGTAATTAAATCCTTTTTTAAAAAGGAAACTGAGAAAATGTAAAGGTGATACCAAAGTGCTTTCCTTTACATCCAGCTTTTCAAAATGTGGAATGTGGCCAGGCATTCCTATCCATCTGCTAATTTACAGTCATTGACTGAACATTGTTATGCTGAGAATGATTGACTAAAGGAATGATCATGAGCCAGCAGGGGTGCCATCAGCCAGCAGGGATGCAGGTTGGGGGGGGGGGACACCCTGAGCAAGAAGCATCAATATTGTTGTCTGTTTTTTGTTCATCAAGGTTTTTCTGTAATCTGAACACATTTGGCAGCCACAGTTTTGCCCATCAGTTTAAACCAATTCACTCAAACCACAGAAGTTTGAATCAAATAAATGAAATAAATTATTTTCCATCTTTAATTTTCAGTTGAGGTCTTAAAGAAGCAGTAATTATGAGCATGTTCTGGTTGGAAATTTCATGAAGCAAGATGGAGTGGCCAGGGCACATAGGCTGTGTGGCTTCAGATGTCCACAAAAAGTAATTTGCATCTCGAGCTGGACATTTATGTAACTTCAATGTGAAACTCATTCAAGGACCATCTCTGCAACTGAAGCTCATACATGTTCACCAGATACATTTCCCTCTGGATAGTATAATAAAGCACCACCAGTACAAGACACACATTAATCTGGCTGGTGGTACTTCCTTTGCCTTGAAGCAGTTTTGAGGATCGAAATGAGAAGCAAGAGACACCAGGATAAATTGCATACAGAAACAGAAAAAAACAGAGTCTCTGGCAGAGACACAGTGACAGATAAGATTTTTGGATGGTGTGAAACAATGCCAAGACTGGCAGGGTTACGACATTAATTCTGTTTTGATGAGAGAAGAAAATGAATACAAGGAACAGAAGAAATGCTTGACACCATCGGGGTTCTTTCTTATTCTCTTACATACACTCACTATGTTTCTTACACCAAAATGTACTGACACTTCCTTGACTTCATTGTCCAATACAAATTCAGGACTCTCCAGCTCACAACAGGAGGCTTTATTACCTACTTGCTCCCTAGAGCAAGTTTTCGGCACCCAATATATCACACCAGCTCTTTGTTTCTCCAAGCCTCTAATTAGCTCCTCTCTCTATGGTACCTTCTCACAGCAGTTCCCTTGTGTGCTTATTCTCTCACCCAATATTTCTTGGCAGCTTACAATGAACAGGGAGGCTATACCAGGACATGAGTAACTCTGGCTGTTAAGGTCTCTTGCCGACTTTCCCCACGACATTGCATTCAACAACTGTACTCTCAGTCTCATTCTCTCGCTTGTGACAAGAGGCAACTTCCCTCATACTAAAATGCTTTCCATTTGTTTCATCTGCTGGCTCCATCCTGCTTTTGAGCTGGCATCTTTCCTTTCCTCTTCTCTCAATCTTCCCTGGTTGGCACAGTACTCATCTCCCCTCTCTGTTACCGTATAGGCAGCATGCAATATTTCCCAGCCCACATCCTTCGAAAAGAGTGTTAACAGGCTTGACCCTGTCTCACCGAAACAAACAAGCACAGGCTACTTCGTAAACATCAAACTGACTCTAAATCTTCTGACAAAATGATGATACCAATGTCACCCTCACAGGGTTTTCTCACCAGACAGGTTTCATGACAACAATGAAGATTTTGGCAGGTCTAATATGAGGGAAAGTGGCTCCAGTACAACAACCTGAACCTTTTGGGGCCTTGTAACAATTAGAGGAAGTACATAAAGGGGTAGTGAGGTGGAAGAGTGTATTTGAAATCACTCTGAAGAACTGAATGATGATGGTTAAAATACACAAGCCAAGGCCTTAGGAGCAGTGAAACAACTTGGTGAGGGTTGCAGGGAAATCTATGAAGCTACAGCTGAAAACAGATGCTCGCAGGGTGGACTGATCCACTGGGGCAAAAGTGGCAGTGGCCCACCAAGCTCAGCTCCTTGTTGCTTCCATTCATTACAGTAAAAGTAAAGTAACATTTTACTGAATTTACTACCAGTCCGGGTTTATAGGCTGTCAGCTCTCTGCTTAACCAGTCTTAATCTTCTTACTATCTTGTCTTTCTGGACCTCACCCAAGTTCCTCCCAATATTCATAGTTAGAGGGCTTTTTTTCTCCATTCTTCCTAAAGGTACATGTTGTCCTCTGGGACAAAGCCTATGGCTGCCCCATGTAAAAATATAGAAAGGAGGTGAGGAAAAACTGACAGGCCTGGTTAAAGATTCTTATGAAATGTATTGACTAGAGACCCAAAACAGAACCAGATGCCTTGCTTCCAACTGTAGCCATGGATAGCTGGTGACTGAGGCTACAGTCAGACGTGCATTTTAATCCACTGTTGCCCCGCCTCTAATTGATCTAGAGTATTTTATTACAGAGAATTTTATTACAGAGTATTTTATTACAGAGAATACTGATCAGACTCACTCTTTTAGCACTCTTCAAAGCGCTTTTGTACCATTCTTGAGCGATCAAACGCATATCAGACCCTGCAGCCAAGGAGTGTTGCTGCCAGCCATTTTTAAAAATAATTTTTCCATCGAGCATGCCACAAGCACTGCTATGCCTTCTGGGATATGTAGTTCATGGGGCCAGTGGCCATTTTTAAAAAGTTTACTCTCTAGGTACCCCTTCCCCAAAGCACAGGAAAAAGCTGAAGTACAGGGGTGTTTTTATTTGAAGTTTCTATGCAGAAAACAATGTTTAAAGCAGCCCCTGTGGGAGAGGGGGAGAGAGAGAGGTGCGAATAAACAGTCATGTGCACTTTGCTAATTACTAAAAAAAATGGCGGCTAAAAAAAAAAGAGCCCTGTCAGAGCTGCCTGATTGAGTGGGTGATCAGACAACAGGAAATCTGGTTTGAAACCAACTCAGCCCAAAAAGTCTGGACTTTAACAGATATCAAATAAACATGCAGTAAAGGGGGGGGGCACAGACAACTAGGGCATGACAGACAGATGTTGCTGTCTGATCGAGCACTTTAAATCCATAAGGGAACAGCAATGGCAACAGATCAAACTGGACATCTGATCACAGCCTGAGTCACTGGGTGTGGTTTACTCAGGCAAGGCCACGCCAGCATCTCTGCTGAGTTGTGCTGCTTATTGCCTAATTATAGCCTGGTATGGCATGGAAGTAAAAAATTGGTGTTTTTTTGTTGTCATTGATCTGTCTCAGGTTCCCTGTCATGTTTGCTTCCTTTTCTCAGTCCCTTTTTTCAGGTCCCAGTGGGAGAGCGGCATCGGCTACCTTCCTCACAGCCTCCCCCGCTTCCCCCACCCCTCCTTCTCCGGAGTGAACTCATCTGTTTTGCTAGACTTCAGTTATCTCTGTTGCTGCACTTGTAACCTTGGGCAACTGGGGCTCCGCTCTTCCAGGTGTCTTTTGCGTGGGAATGCATGTAGATTACACACAGGGTCGGGGATGGGAATTTAGCTCAGCTTACGTGCCTTTTTTCTCTGAGAAAGTAACAGTAGCACATTTTGGCACTTGATAGTTTTATTCTGATTGGCACCTGACCTTTTACTCCTGTTTGAATACAGTATATCAGTTCCTCACATTCTGTATGTGGTATCACTAACAACGCAAGTGTTTCCTGAAAGACCATTAAGAAATAAAGACTTTGTTTTGCAATACAAGGCCTGGCTTATTGGATCTCATCAGAAGCCTCACATCTGTGGAGTTGATTTTTTTCCTGGCTCATAGATTTGGTCTGATGAGCAAGAGGAAGAGGGTGTGGCATGATTGTTAATGGTATACTTGAAGACAAAGGACACCTTTGTTGACCTATGATCTGATGGAGGCTTTGGGGGAGAGAGAGGTATATGTGAAAATACAAAGGATTTATGTAGATCCGAGTTTTACTTTGTACCTTTGAAAACAATAATTTTTATCTAGAAATATGGTGAAGAAGGGGTTTTGCTTTGTTCTGCTGTAATTGAGGATGTGTGTGAACCCTACTATATAATTAGTTTCCCTACAGAAGTAGTACACTTAGGCTGCGGTCACACACACTAAATAATCCACTTTCAATGCACTTTCCAACTGGATTTTGCCAGTTCACACAGTAAAATCCAGTTGGAAAGTGCACTGAAAATAGATTGTGTTGTGTTTGTATTATTAAATAGCCACAGCTTGCAAAGACTCTGGTATGCAAAAGGTTCATTCTTATTGGCTAACGAATAAAGACTCTCATTGGTCCTTAAGAAAATCTTGGTAGCCAATTGCTGAGCCTCGTTTAGGTCCAATAGGATTGTTTGTATATAGTTACAGTATTTGAAGTTATGAGTTGGAACAGTATAAATTAAGGTGCTGCTCTCAGAGAGCTGTCTTTTGAGCTGAAGCAATGTGTTTGAATAAAAGCCTGTTTGATTGATTCATTGCTTCCTGCTCAATATTTTAAACTGGTGACAAGGATGGGATCCCAGTTCTAGCTGAACAGCTGAATCACTGCCTGCCCAGCTGAAATCACGAAGGGCGCTCAGAGTTAAATCACTATGGGCATGGCATCCAAGGGCCATATTGAACCGTTCGATCCGAAAGCTGGGAACTGGGACTCATACCTCAAGCATTTTGAGTGCTACCGCGTAGCAAATCATATTGACGGAGACGATGTCTGCCGCACCACTTTTTTGAGTACCTGCGGCCAGGCTGTATTCGACATTGCTCGAGATCTAGTTGCCCCTTCTACATTACTCGAGACCCCTCTAGGCATCATCAAGGCCCGGCTGACCAAGTACTTCACCCCGAAGACGTCGGCTGCCGCACACCGATGTGCATTCCATCAGTGGAACCAGAGAGAGGGTGAGTCTGTCATGGAGTATCTCACAGCATTGAGGTGGGCTGCTAGAGACTGTCACTTCACCAATTTGAAGTCCATCCTCTTGGATCGACTACTCTACGGCCTTTGAGATGAGAGCATCAGGCGAGCCCTACTCTTACTAAAGACTCTTACATATGAATCGGCCTTGGAAGAGGCCCTGAGAGTAGAGGCCACCAACCTATCCCTGCGTGAACTGCGATTGGGTCCCAAAAGCCACATGCCAGGCCGTGCTGACATCATACACCAGAGCAATACCACTGAGTCTGATGATGCCCGGGACGACCAATCTGATGTGTCCAATGATGGGGTCTTCAACGCAATGGCCAATCAGAAGCTGCGCCGCTGTCGAAAAAGCCTGCACCGCTCTCAAAAAAGCCTGCGAAGAAACGGCTGTGCCAATTGTGGAGCCGCGCATGCGCGTAAAGACTGTCAGTTCTGTGATGCCATCTGCCATGCATGTGGGAAAGTGGGCCACATTGCCAAAGTATGCTGCTCTTCTCAGGGTCGTGATGCCACAGACGAGTTCCAGCGTACCCAAGGGTCTGCAAATGCCTCCAGTCAATTGTATTGTTCCAAGACATCTCGACCACCTGGGCATAGACAAAGATACAGCCATCAAGCGTGTCTGAAGACTACACCAACCGCCTATATATACACCAATGACTGCACCCGTGCCCCAAGATCAAAGCCACCGTCTTCATCGAAGGTCGAGCGTGCCAGATGGAGGTAGACTCTGGGTCAGCATTGCCTATTGTCTCGTGGAGTACTTTCCAGCAAGTCTGCCTGCGTTTCGCTGCAAATTGCTTACAAAGATGCACCTTACAGCTGTTTGACTTCCAGAGGAACCGAGTTCCGGTTTTGGGCATCGCAATGGTCCAAGTCAGATATAAGAAATTCTCTGGCCGTCTGAACCTGCTCGTGGTAGAAGGTCACCGCACAAGCTTAATAGGGCTGGACTGGTTTGCTGCCTTGGGCATAGGCGTTGTTGGCATGAACCAGGTCGAACCGCAGCTTTTAGTGGATTTTGAGAAAGTGTTTCCGGAGGTTTTCAAAAACGAGTTAGGCTGCTACAAGGGTCCACCCATATCCTGCTGTGTCACCAATCCGCCACAAGCCCAGACGCTGTCTTGTCGCTTTCAGGCCCAAGATTGATGAACAGATCGATAAGCTATTGGCCCAAGGGATCCTCGAGCCTGTTCCCAATGCCAGGTGGGAGACACCTATTGTTACTCCCCTCAAGCCAGATGGCTCCGTTCGTTTGTGCGCCAACTATAAGTGCACCATCAACCGGGCCCTACAGCCGCATGCATACCCAGTTCCTGTGGTGAGCCACTTCCTGGCCTCAGTCTCTGATGGTCGGGTGTTCACCAAAATCGATCTCGCCCAGGCATATCAGCAGTTGCCGGTAGATGCAGCCACCGCTGAAGCACAAACCATTGTGATGCACCAAGGTGCCTTCAAAGTTAACCGGTTGCAGTTTGGCGTGAACGTCACCCCCAGCATTTTTCAAGAGCTCATGGAGCACCTCCTCCGAGGTTTGCCTGGCGTCATACCTTATTTTGATGACGTCTTAATCGCCGGAGCCTCTGATCTGGAACTGGCTGCTCAAGTGCGAGAAGTCCTTCATTGGCTGCAAGATGTTGGCCTTCGACTGAAGAGGGAGAAAATGCGAGTTCTTCATCCCTTACCTAAAGTGAATTATTTAATGTGTGTGACCGCAGCGAGAGTTGTTCCTGGGTGGACTCTTCCATGCACTGTGAGACCCCCAGCTACTTGCTTTACCAGGGAGCTGCCTGACATGAAGCTAACTGGAAGACAACTAGAGCCATATAAGTGGAAAACTCAGGGTAAATCAGACAGAGCATGTCATAAAACCTATTGGAAGGCTATGAGGTGGCAATAACGGCAGTGAAGAAAACTTTCCTCTTTTCCACTATTGCCTAAGCAGAATCTCATTTAGCTCAACTATTTAAAGTGGTCTGTGTCTTAATAAGGGGAAAGGATTGCCCCTTCTGGTTCTTCTTTCAGCCAAGGTGATGCTGGTGTGGTGACCATATAAACATCCTGCTGGATTTTAATATCTTGCTATTGAATGCCAGGTCATTTACAGGTAAAGTGGCAGTCTTCCATGATTTAATTCCATATAAAAGGGCTAATCTGGCATGTATCACTGAGACTTGTTTGGGGGAGGGAGGTGTTAACCTTTTTCAGCTATGCCCCCCAGGGTTCTCAGTGGTGCATCAGCAAAGGCCTGACAGGTGAGGAGGTGATTTCGCTGTAGTCTGTTGGGATTCTATTCTCTTGGCTTGATACCCTCTCTGAGTTTGAGAGTGTGTACCGAATGGTGGGAGTGTGAGACAGGGCTGGGATTTTGTTGGCATACTGCCTACCCTGCTGCCTGTCTCCCTGCCTGAGCTTGTGGAGGTGGTCTTGGATGTGGTGTTGAGGACACCTAGGCTGGTTGTCTTGGGGAACTTCAACATCTGTGCCGAAGCTACCTTGTTGGGAGTGGCTCAGGATTTCATGGTCTCCGTGACAACCAAGGGCCTCTCAGGAAATAACCACACACTGTGCAGGTCACACTCTTGATCTGGTGTTTTGTTCTGGACATGAAGTTGACTGAAGGGGGGACCGTCATAGACAGTTTCATGCTTACGGGGGTTTAGACTTACAGGAGTACCAAGAGTCCACAGGGGTGGGGGATCAATTTAGATGATCTGCCTCTGTGACCTGATCCAATAGGTTTTTAGACAGCATTGGGGGATTTTCCTCCTGATATTGTTGGCACTCCTGCTTGACTTCTGGAATGGGGAAATGACCTTGGCAATTGACACAATTTCACCTAAGTACTCTCTCTCAGGTCAAAGAGTCCAGGCAGCCCCTTGGATTACTGAGTGCTGTGGACAATGAAAAGACAGGGGAGATGGCTAGAATGACAGTGGAGAAAGATATGCAACAAATCTGACAAGGCATGGGCTACAGCTCATTTGAAAGCCTATTTTATAGCAATGATGGTGGCAAAGAAGCAATATTTGTTCTGCCACCATTGCATCTGTGCAGTATAGATCAGAACTCTTCCAGGAGGTCAGGGACATATTGGATTCTGGTCAACAGGAGATGGTGGACTGCTCTGCAGCCCAATGTGATCATTTTGCTAAGAACTGTGTGGATAATTTTTTTTTTTGCATCAGTTCCAACTTGGACTATACATTAGCAGAAACAGGACTGGATTGTCCCAGGGTGCTGATTTGTCCCATCATGTGGAATACCTTCAGCTTCTGCAGTCTGAGGATGTGGACTGGGCTCTTGGAATTTTAAGACCTCTCGCTTGTTGGTATAACCCTTGTCCCTCCTGGCTGCTTAAAATTGATTTTTTTTGGGGGGGGGCTGGCAAACTGGGTCTGGGAGACAGTAAATGACTCCCTAAGGGACAGGGTGTTCACTCCTGCCTTGAAGTGGGCAGTGGTGCACCCACTCCTAAAGAAATCAACACTGGACCCAGAAGAGTTTAATAACTACCATCCACTATCAAATTTATTTATTTATTTAATAAGACTACTAGCCTTCCCTCCCCTGCACAGCAAGGCTCAGGGCAGGTAACAACAAGTTAAAAACAGTATCATCAATTGTTTGTTCAAAACGAATTAGCATAGTAACAAATCAAAATTAAAAACAGATGGTGACTTAAGCACTAAGAAATTATCCAAGTGAGGTTGTGCAACCTGTGTGTCAGCAGAGACTGGTACAGTGACAGAATGGATGACAGGGAGGGGACTGGGGTAGACCAATGCGGATGGTAACTTTGCTGCCTTGGAAAAACATTTCTGCTTTACAGGACCTGTGGAACTGGACTAGATTCCACAGGGCTCAGGTCTCTTCTGGAAAGGTGTTCTACTGGGCCGTGGCCAGAGCCAACATGCCACTGGGCTCTAATTTGTTCTATTTTATTACTGATTCATCCCTTCATGCACATTCTGGTTGTGCTTGTGTTTGCATTTTCTAATAATCAGGAATGGACAGTGCTGTGTTATTTAATAAAATACCTAATAATAATGTATTCCTTGTAGTTATCTTCTTGATATTACAACCATTCCCCCTATACGGGTGCTATTGACTGTATTTCCTGTCTAACTAATTGAAGTGAAGATTATTGTTGCTCAGCTTATGCATCATTCACTTTATGCATACACAGAACACACTGCACTTTCACCAGGCTGTGTGCCCTTGGTGAGAAGGTACAACACATTACATCTAGGAAGCTGAAAATGCATTTTTTTCTTCTTGCTGATAAGAGCCCTGTGTATCAGCACTTGGATTTCTCAAATACAATCTGTGATAAGGCTTCTTTACAAAGACAACATGGGAAAACATTTCTGAAGTGACAGAAATGCCATAATAAACTGGATCTCTGTGCTTATGAAAAAGCCACATATCTCTAAGAGCTCTTATGATGAAGAGTATTGAATTGAAAAGGAATTTTCTAAAGATAAAAATATTTCCATATCTAACAATCAGTTAGGGTGCCGAGGAAAAAAAATCTACAGAAAGCTTTCAAATAATAAAAGCCAAATCATTTCCAGGAGTCTCTGAAAATGCATTACAGTTAGTGAGGTTTATTTTAATTACCAACACCAATCATTGTTCTTAATAAAAGGACAGCTGCATTATATGCCAAAACTATGAGCTTAGATCATTTTCAATGTAAGCTGCAATAATCATGTTTTCTACTAACAATTTCATATATACAGTCTTTGTCATTAATTCTTAAATGGGAAAAGCTTTAGAAATAAATATTTGTTAGCTGTTACCAACAAACTTAGAAAATTTACTGTGGTACAGACTTTAAGTTTATAATTAGCAACTCACACACAGTGCTCACAATAACATTCAACCAATCCTTGTAAATTAATCCCCCTTTTTTACAAAGATGGAAGAAAGCAACACAATATCACAGATGAGAGATGTGTTTCTAAACAAGAGCTTTAGATGTACTGCACCTGTTACAATGCACACAACATTAATCACAGTTAACGTTTGAATCCTGGCTGTGGACATACTGGTATTCTGCTGCGCCTCCACGGCGCAGCAGAATAAAGGTGGGGGGAATTGCCCCTGCCGTGCGGCGTTTGCATGCCGCCGGAAGGAAGCCGCCTGCAGCATCCAGACTGCGGGTGGCTTCCTGCAGTGGCGTGCGAACGTCGTGTGGCTCCCCCGGCTGGCCCATGTTCACACTTGCCAGAAGCGGGTGGAACGTGTGCCGCAGCAGCTGGGACACCACTTTTAAGTGGTTCCTGGCTGCTGTGGGAGGAGCGCAGTGCCGGACACGATGCATCCGGGCTGCCATTCCTCCGGGCAGATGCGGCAGTTTGAACAGCCGCTCTACCTCCACTTTCAAAGCGGAGGCAGAGTTGGCCAGACTGCCAGTCTGTCCTCGGCCATATGCTCTGCAGCCCTGTTCTACACATGGTCACTAAGAAGTAAGTCCAACTAGTCTCAAGAAATTACATAGGATTGCAACCATATTGTGACAAGATTTCACTGATCTCCACAGGACATTGGCTAAGTAATTTGGTAATCTATTACCAATTGGTGATTTAATTCAATTCCTGTTTTAATTAATATACCTCATTTGATTTTGAAACTCTGGTGAGAATCTGTAAAAAGAAGCAATCTGATTAACTGCATCACAAGGGTTAGGTGTGTCCAATTTAAAACCAATTAGAAGATCCCTTGCTTTGAAAACCTCACAGGATCGCTGCAAGTCATCTGCAACTTGATGGAAAAAAGAGGGAGGCAATCTATATTTTAGAAGCAATTTGAGTAGCTATTGTTAAGAACAGCAAGATAAACAATAAAAATCCTTATAAATATATCAGAAGAAGGAATACGCCAGCCAGAAAGGCAGTCAGACTGTTAGACAGCATAGAGGGGAAGGGGTGGCAAGAGGAGGCTTGGGAGAGTACAGAGATTTGAATGAATTGTTTCACATTGGTCCTCATTGTGGACAATGTTGGACAAATATCTAAAACAGAACTGGTAGTTTCAGGCAGGTACCTGAAGAGCTAAATAAGACAGACACGGTAGGATATGAAGCTCTAGGCCCTAGGGCTAACTGATAAATTAAATAACACTTATGTAACAAGTATTAAGAATGAGTAAAGACTATTCTTGTAGCTGAAAGAAATAAAAAACTTTGATGGATGACTGATGAAACTCTTAAAATTGCTAAAGATAGATGAGAAGAAAAAGTGAAAGGTGACAGAAACCAAATCAAAAGTCTAAATGCAGCATTCACATGATGGGCACTTATAGACAAAGAGAACTATTATAATAACCAGGGTAAAGAAAGGGCGAGAATAACAAAAAAAAGAAAAGAAAAAGGAAGGACAAGAGGTCTGTTTTACAACACCCAAGAAATCAAAGAGAAATTTAAAGTATGGTTAGGCATGCTGAAAGATCAACATGAAGATACATCTGAACAGGACAAAATAAAGAAAAGATGGGAACAAACTATACAAAAGAGATGAAAGGATGAGAGATTCCTTCCAAGAAGATATTTTGAAGAAAAACCTACAGTTTTAGAAAGCGAAGTGAAAGCTGCATTGCGAGCAGTAGGGAGAAACAAATCACCTGGAGTAGATGGGATATCTATCAATAGAGCTATTTCAAGCTACAGAAACAAAGTCCATCAAAACCTTAACAAAAATATGCCAACAAATATAGAAAACAAATCAATGGGCCACAGACTGGAAATGCTCAATTTACATTGCAATTACAGCAAAAGGAGATGTCAAAGATTGCAGCTACCACTTAGATAGGCTGCACATTCTAAAACCAGGGGTCATTTCGAGCAGGAGCTCGGGGGAGCGCAGCTCTGGGAGTTGGTGCCAGCCCCCCCCCGGCAGGGGAATGCCTGCTTGTGTCATGGCTGCAGCAAAATGACCCCATCCCCTGGAAAGGTCCTTGTTCCTCCGATCAGCATTCTGAAGGCTTCAGCCACCACTGAAGCTATCCTCCCATTCTGAGGCTTGGATTAGTAGCTGTCCCCTCTTTCTTTCTTTCTTTCTTTCTTTCTTTCTTTCTTTCTTTCTTTCTTTCTTTCTTTCTTTCTTTCTTTCCTTCCTTCCTTCCTTCCTTCCTTCCTTCCTTCCTTCCTTCCTTCCTTCCTTCTGACATACTTCCGGTGATGTCAGGGGGCATGGCATATGCAAATAAGTTATGCTGATGAGCTCCTGCACCTCTTTTTCTACTAAATGACCCCTGGCAGCTACTATGGGACCATTGTATTAATTTCTCATGTAAATAAAGTAATGCTCAAAATCTTACAACAAAGACTCTTACCATATATGGAACAAGAAATGCCAGAAAAGAACAAGAAATCCAGAAAAGGAAGAAGCACTAGAGGTCATATTGCACATTTATGTTAGTTACTGGTGCATGTGAGAGAATTACAAAGAAAAATAACTTGTGTTTCATAGATTACGGCCAAGTTTTTTTACTGTGTGGATTATGTAGGCTATGATTTGTTTTTTAATAAATGGGTGTGCCACAGCACAGATTGTTTTAATGTGTAACCTGTATTCCAGACAAGAGGCTACTGTTAGGACAAAATATGGAGAAACAGAATGGTTTCCAGTTGGCAAAGAGGTCAGGCAAGGATGTATTTTATCTCTCTATCTTTCTATATGCAGAACCACCAGGGAAATGGAAAAAACTATTAATAGTACAGTTCTTGCAATTTCCCATTTCTTCTTCTTCAGTATATTCCTGTGGCCCTCAAAGCATTTAACTATAAAATCTGTGCCAACCTGTTATATGGTGTTCCAGTCTGGATGCATAGATGGAACGTGTTCAAGCCAAGTTCCTGAGGAAAATCTTAGGGCTCCCAGCGTGCATATCTTATGCGGCCATATGCTTGGAGTTGAACCAGAAATGGCTAGTTACAAAAGGCATGGATTATAACTATTAAATTTCGGCTATGTCTCTATTGTAGATGCGATCCTAACAGTCTTATTATACATATACTTTCTGAATTGCACCTATCTGATTGGTTGACCTATATTGAGGAGAAGATTTTAGTAATTGGACTTAATATTAATGAAATGGTTTTGCTTTTAGAGAGGCAGGCTTTTGCCTTGACTAAGCAAAGACTTATTAATATTGAGATTCAAGATCTGAAAAGCCTGGCTTCTGGATGTTGTTCCTCAGTGCGTTGGGAGCTTTCATCTGGTCTTTTCCTTCCTGAATACCTATCTTGTTTGTATGAGCCTCATCTTCATAGGGCATTTATGTTAGCCCATTTTAATGTTCTCCCATCTATAGTGTTATATGGGAGATTCAAGAAAATTCCATATATAGATGGGTTGTGTCCATGTGGGATGAGTGAGATTGAAGATAACAATCATGTTATTTTGCACTGTAAATTTTACAGTGATCTTCGTGCTGTATTTTTAAAGCTTTTTCTGCTGCCTTTAAAGGGTTGATCTGAGGATCGCAAGACCTTTATACTTCTAGCCCCAAATAAGAGTGACATCATTGAATCTGTAGCAAAATTCCTCTACCAGGCCTTTAGGAGCAGATGTTCTTTCTGACTACAGATTCCAGTGTATTTTATCTGGTTTTGTGCTGTTATGCCAATAAAGGTCTGCGATGATGGTGATGATGATATGCAGAACATATCATAAGAAAAACTAGATTAGGTTTAGATGAAGAAGGTGGAGTGAAAATTGGTGGAAAGAACATTAACAATTTGAGATATGCAGATGGCACCACATTAATGGCAGAAAATAGTGAAGACTTGAAATGACTGCAGCTGAAGGTGCCAAAGCAGGATTACAACTGAACATCAAAAATACAAAAGTAATGACTACTGGGGAACAACACAGCTTTAAAATTGACAATGACAATGAAGAAACTGAAATTGTTCAAGATTTTCTTTTCCTTGGCTCCATCATCAACCAAAAGTGAGACTGCAACCAAGAAATCACTAGGAGATCAAGACTAGGAAGGGCAGCCATGAAGGAGCTAGAAAAGATTCTTAAGAGTAAGAATGTGAATCTGACTAGAGATGGGCACAAACTGACTCATGAACCTTTGTTCAAGATGAATTTTGGCCAGTTTGTGGTTTGCAAATTGTAGCCAGGACACAAACTTCCATGAACTTTTAAAGCAGTTTGTGGAAGTTCACGGGGAGCAAAAAGCAGGGGTTTAAAAATCTGCTTTTTCATCCCCGCAAAAGCCACCAAAACAATTGAACTGGGGGAACAGGCTGCTCCTGGCCACTCAGCTGTTTAGATCGGAAACAGCTGAGCCATGCAGAGCAAACTGCTCAGTTGTTTAAAGGGGTTTTCTTGGGTTCAGCTCTGAGCCATTTAAACCACTTAATCCCACAGGGAACCATGGAGAGCAGAAACCAGTGGTTTAAATGGTTGGGGACCATTTAAAACAGACAGCTGAGAGGTGGGCCACCCCTCAGCTATTAAACCCCTGCTTACTGCTCCCCATGAACAGTGGCAGGGAGCAAAAAGCAGGGGTCACAAACCCATACAAACTGGTTTGGTTTGCAAATTGAACTCCTGGTTCATCTAGGTTTATGGTTCAGTCATAAACCACAAACCAAACCACACTGCAAAATTGCAGTTCATGCCCATCCCTATCTCTGGCAACCAATATCAAGTTAATTCATGCCTAGTACATGAGTGGGAAAGGTGGGCAATGAAGAAAGCTGACAGAAAGAAAGTTGACTCCTTTGAAATGAGGTGTTGGAGAGTTTTAGGGATACTATGGACCACCAAAAAGATAAATAAGTGGTTTCTAGATAAAATCAAGCCTGAACTCTCCCTAGAAACTAACATGATTAAACTGAGGCTATCATACTTTAGCCACATTATGAGAAAGCAAGAGTCACTGGAAAATACAATTATGCTAGGAAAAGTTGAAGGCAGCAGGAAAAGAGGAAGACCCAACATAAAAGATTGACTATAACTGAAGCCACGGCCCTCAGTTTGAAAGACCTGAGCATGGCTGTTAACGATAGGACATTTTGGAGGACATTAATTCATAGGGTCACCACACGTTGGAAGTGACTTGACAGCACTTACCACCTGCTTTAATCCAATCTTAGCTATACTTATCGCTCAGTTACTTATATATCTTGACTCTTAACTAGCCCTTCCTGGAAACTAATTCCCCTCTGACCTCTATATGTAAGGCTTGAGGAAGTCTGTTTCAATGTATCTGAGGAAGTGTGCATGCACACAAAAGCTTGTACCCAGAATTAAATTTTGTTGGTCTTAAAGGTGCCACTGGACTTTGCTATGCTTTTAGATTCAGGTGGGTGGCCATG
Organism: Lepidodactylus listeri; assembly: GCA_029233225.1. Taxonomy (NCBI): domain Eukaryota; kingdom Metazoa; phylum Chordata; class Lepidosauria; order Squamata; family Gekkonidae; genus Lepidodactylus; species Lepidodactylus listeri. The sequence goes on from JARCFY010000002.1 coordinate 105,871,399, forward strand.
TTGGTCTGAAGCAGCAGAACAAAGTATGAGTTCAGTGACACCTTTAAGACCAACAAAGTTTTATTCAAGGTATAAGCCTTTTTGTGTAAGCACACTTCCTCAGATACAATGAAACAGAATTTCCTCAAGCCCTACATGCGGGGGGGGGGGGGGGAGCTGTCAGGACCTCTTCCTGTATGTAGGGCCTGAGGAAATTCTGTTTCACTGTATCTGAGGAAGTGTGTTTGCACACAAAAGCTTATACCTTGAATAAAACTTTGTTGGTCTTAAAGTTGCCACTGGACTCAAACTTAGTTTTGCTATACCTGTATTACTGCTGCAAACAGACCATGTCAGAAGTCCAGGAGGCCTAAGACACTTCCTGCTGCAGAGATCCCTCACCTAATAAAAATAAAACATGAGTACATATGAAAACAAAATACCGCCCCCCAAAAAGCGTGAGACATGATTTTAATATTCTTAATTCAATAATTGTTTTTTTCCTAGCCTTTTTTTGAAGATTTATCTTGTGCTTGAGACCTAGGCAAAATGGACAGTGGGAGTAAGGGGGGGGGGGGGGGCGGCTTAGACTCACCTGAACAGTATCCTGCAGCATTACTTCTGGCTGGGTGAATTCTAGATAGGGTTTTCAGCTCCAGGTTGAAAAAATTCCTGGAGATTTGGGAAAGAAGCCTAGAGAGTCCTGTGATGTGATGATGTCACTTTCAATTACACAGCTTATGTGGGCTGTCATTTCAACCCATTTTTCTTCCCTCTGCTCTATCAAGTGGCTTTTGGAGACTAAGTCAGATGTTGGGAGGGTGCCCATCAAAATGGGCAGTCTGCCCCACCCAAGTCACTTTGGAAATCTCTGATTTCAACAATGCTGTTGCATTTTAATTTACTAGAGAGAGGAGAAACAGGAAGCTAGAACGATCATGCTCCCAACATACAAGGATTACAGTACTTAGCCTTTAACAGCAACTTTGCAACAGAAGCACTGATGTCAGATTCCACAATATGCAATTTTCCAAGCCCAATACAGTACATTAAGCATATACTGTGTCTTGTCAAATGTTTTACGGCTCCCCTACTGTTTGACGTACAGGTTTATCAAGCCCTAGTGGATGGTCTTCACCTTATAGATTCATAATTGGGTCAGGCCAAGATGATATTCTTCTAGTTCCTTGAAGTTCATGGTATCCTGTCAGCTGACACCTAAAGCCGCCATAACACTTCCAAAAAAAGTGGTTCGGGTTGGTCAACAGCAAAGCTTGGGCTTTAAGAGAAAGGAGATTTGTGTTCCATTTTAGGCAGCACATAAGCTGAAACATTTGCTAAAGATAGCACCATCTCTTTCAATTAGTGTTCAAAGCAGATACTACAAGTTCTCTAAAGGGCAAGGTGAACTGTAAGCACGCATTACAAAAGATCAAAGTAAAACAAAGGTATAAAGGCTTTTTTTACCACAAAAAATAACACAACCCAGAAACCCAAGGTATGGTCCACACATTTGTGAACTGTTGTATTGTGCGCAGTGATAAAGTTGTAAACAGAAATGGCACTGCAGGAACTGTGTTTTGGCTATGCTATCTGACCAACATATTAGCATTCACCTGTATCATCTATGGAACATGAAGAAAAGTGTTTTCTTAAACCCAAGTTTCAGTGCAGTTTGTTCTATTCCCAGGGAGAGATCATCCCCTTTTATTGTTCTGTGCTCTATTGCTCCATACACATCATGCACAGCCTGCTGTATTTGAACAAAAGTCTTTGTAAGTGCCAATCCTCTGTAAGGAGTAGAGGTAGAAGAGAAAATGTGTTTGAGGTAGCTTTGAGGTGGAAGAGAAAATGTGCTTTTCTCCTCTTCCTTTAAAAGCTCTTCAATTCTTTTGAATGTCCCTTGCATTCTATATAGTTGAGACAGGATGGTTTCACCTGATGACCACAAGCATGATATAGTGAGCTTGCTTAATTCTGAGTGATGATAATGTGATTGCATTCATTATACTGGAACAGAAAGAATGTCAACTGAGGTCAGCTTTGGGCTACCCTGATATGTAGAATGTCCATATGGTTGCTTTGCTCTCCTGAAGGATTACTCCTTTGCAAGTCTCTAGAGCAGTGGTTCTCAACCTTTCTAATGCCGCGACCCTTTAATACAGTTCCTTGTGTTGTGGTGACCCCCAACCATAAAATTCTGCCAACACACACAACAATGAAGCTACTTTTTCAGATGTTTTCTCTTGCATGGCAGTTAGCACCAAACAACTTTAATACAGACTTTAGACACATGTATATTTGCAAGCTATTCCCAACAAGACACAATGAACACTAAGGCTTCAGACTGACTTTTCTTCAACAGAAGATGCCATGAGAAAATGAAGGCAGGTGGGGGGGAGAGGCTGTTGCAGGTAGTGGGGAGAGAGAGAGAGAGAGAAAGGGGGAAGAGAGAGAAAGGGAGAATAGAGAGAGACAGAGAGAGAGAAAGGGGGGAGGGGGGGAAGGAAGGTAGGTGGGGTGGGGGCGGCTTTTGCCGCTTTTCCTGAGCTTTCCTGCTACCCCCAGTGGCTGTCATTCCACTCTCGTGGTCTCTCATTCTAGTCACAGAACACTCCTGCTACCCCCAGTGGCTGTCATTCCACTCTGGGGCCTGTCATTCCATTCCCAGAATACTCCTGCTGCCCCCAGGGGCTGTCATTCCACTCTCGTGGTCTCTTGTTCTAGTCACAGAACAGTCCTGCTACCCCCAGTGGCTGTCATTCCACTCTCGTGGTCTCTTATTCTAGTCACAGAACACTCCTGCTACCCCCAGTGGCTGTCATTCCACTCTGGGGCCTGTCATTCCATTCCCAGAATACTCCTGCTGCCCCAGGGGCTGTCATTCCACTCTCATGGTCTCTTGTTCTAGTCACAGAACAGTCCTGCTACCCCCAGTGGCTGTCATTCCACTCTCGTGGTCTCTCATTCTAGTCACAGAACTCTCCTGCTACCCCCAGTGGCTGTCATTCCACTCTGGGGCCTGTCATTCCATTCCCAGAATACTCCTGCTGCCCCCAGGGGCTGTCATTCCACTCTCATGGTCTCTTGTTCTAGTCACAGAACAGTCCTGCTACCCCCAGTGGCTGTCATTCCACTCTCGTGGTCTCTCATTCTAGTCACAGAACTCTCCTGCTACCCCCAGGCCCTGTCATTCCACTCTGGGGCCTGTCATTCCAGTCCCAGAAGGCTTCTGCTACCCCCTGGGGTCTATCATTCCAGGCTGGGGCCTGTCATTCCAGTCCCAGAGTAGTCTATATGGGCCCAGAGACCCTAATGGAAAATCCATTCCATATTTTCTTTGCAACTCTACTTGTACTGTACTGTATTTCAGCGGAGCCCATGCAAATCAATTGGCATTCCTAGCTCCCATTATTTCCAATGGGCCTTCAAGTGTTTCCCATTGTTTCCAATGGGCAATCCTGTCCTTTTAGTACATCTCTTTCTGGCATAAGCAGTCAGAAACAGAAAAAAAAATGAGTTCTTTCTTTTAAAAAATAAAAGCTAAGAAGTAACAAAGAACGGAAAAGCTGGAGAAATTCAAAAAGGACTGGGGGTGGGGGAGAGGAGAGCTGGGTTGGAATCAAACTTTGCTCTTGGAGCAGGAGGGCAAAACGGAAGCCACATTTTTGCTTCAACTTTTTGGGCACTGAAAATAGTAAGAAGCCTGATTAAAGATATATATTGTTTTTAATCCACAGTTTTTTCTACTCCTCTCTCTTTCTCTCTCTGTCCATACACACACACACACACACACACACACAAACACACACACACTCTCCTCCTTTCTTTCTACTTTGGTGTTCAAAATAAAAAGGAGGGGGGGGGCAGCCACCGGAGGAGGGATCTCACCCTGTTCCCCAAGGATTTTTACATTTACAACACAAAAGCTTACCAGAAGATGCAGAAGTTGTGCAACCTGGAGAAGCAAAACTTTTAGACAGAGGACTCTGAAACCCCCGAGGACTCTGAAACCCCCCCCCCCAACTCTGTAGGAAAGCTACGGTGTGCTCTGCTCAGACTTCTGGGTGAGTGGAGCAGGGCTTTTAGTGAGGGAGGTGTGGGAAGGGGAGGGGCTCGGATGCCAGCCGGAGACCCCTGTGAAATGCTTGTTCGACCCCAAAAGGGGTCCCGACCCCCAGGTTGAGAACCGCTGCTCTACAGGAAGAATAAAACTGAGGGACAACAAGGCACTAAATATAGCCCTGCATTCCTCTTACAAATCCAACAAGTCCAGGCCTTTGAGAAAGATCATATTATATATGTGTGTGTATATATTGAGCCATGAATGTCCTGACTGACTGCAAGAAAGGCAGGGAGTAATTAAGTTGGAACCAGGAGGGGAAAGGAACAAAAATTAAAGACACAGTAGCCCTGAGAAACCTCAATATACTGTTGGCTATCCACACTGAATAGCTTGGAATAACAATTATATTTTATGTTGCAGCCTGGATATTTGCACACCGGACAGTAATTTGCAAATATGAATTTTAAAAATGACTGGTGTTGCTGAGGTATCCTACCTATCTTCCCTTTATTGTCTTCTGGACATGGTGGCAATAAATGGTGGTTAGAAGTGGACACTGACTCACTGGATTGTTTTCTTAAACCTGGTGCTCACTTTGGCAACTGGTGGCCAGAGAAAGGCAGCTGAGTCAGGTGAGGCTAGTCAAGAGCTTTTGGTGGTAGAATTCAGGGGTAGCATGGCTTGGCACCTGGGCTAATTATGACCACAACCATCCTGCCAGGACACCCAGGCTACCCACCTGCCTGCATATTCACTTTGGTCAGACCTGAGGAAGAGGAAGAGTGTTGGTAGAGGTAGAGGAAGAGTGGTGGCAGTACCAAAGAAAGGAAGCTGGTTCAGATATCTTTTGCATTTGCCTATGAGTGCAAATCTATGTGTGTCTCTGTGTGCTTCCTTAAGTTACACTGAACACAAAACATATTGAGGGACAACAGAACATGCATGGTGGGAGCATGGAGGACAGAGTGCTGGCCCCTCCTGCCACTAAGCAGTTGTATGTGCTAGCACCACTTCTTGCAAAACTGTGAGCCTGTCTGCTTCTGGAACACTTCTGATCATGTGGATGAAGACTTACCCATGTGAGGTTTGCACACATTCAGGTGCAATGCTCATGTTCTGATAAACATTTCGGGCTGGGCTGATGTGCTCATTCCCACTGCCCTTGAACACACTAGCCCTGTACACTTGGCCCCCGTGTGTGTTGACTGAATGTGTAGAGATGGAGAGTGGGCATGAGTGCACTGGCCCTGCCCCCAACCTCATTGCTGGCCTATGCACAGAAGAAGAGTCTTCATGCATGTTCCTTCCCAGTGACTGGCAACATTCAGAGATCAGTATCCCTGATCACAGGGAGGGAGAATACAAATGGACACTGTCTCCAGGTGTAATTACTGTATAGACAATATTGCAATCATACAGGATCAGGGCCAGTGCACTTGTGCCCATGGTTGCTCCCCACCACATTCAGTCAATGTCTGGAGGGGTCATCATGTGTAGAGGGTTATTGTGCTGAGAGGTGTTTATCCTTTAGCAGAGACCCAGAACACTTCTTCGAGTGTTTATCCTTTAGCAGATACCCAGAACAAGACAATTGCTGCCACTGATTATGTGTCCTTGTGTTAGGATCTAAGGATGGGTTAGGAAGCCTTCTGGTAAACCATCTGCCTAGATTACCACTGAATACCCTGTCTGAGCTGGCACAGGTGGTCATCAGTTCGGCATTGGAAAATTGGCACATCTGGATTTATTCTTCTGTGCTAAGAAATGTTCTAGAGAACTAGTAGGGCAGGGGTGTCGAACTCCTGGATCTGACATAAATGGGACTTAGTCCGGCTGGGTTATGTGTGTCATAAAATGTAAAGCCAGGTACCAAGGATGAAAATTTTATAAAAGGGCACAAACACAAATATATTCTTTTAAAAAGATTAAAATATAAATGTTCTTAAAACATTAACACTCTTGTAGTATCTTGTTTATTCATCTGATGCCCTCAAGCTGCCTGGAGTGGGGAGCAAACCCTTTTCCCAGCCTGCTCTCATGGTCAGTGCTCTGAGCCAAGGACCCAAGAGAAAACATGAAATGGCTGGGCATTGAGACCTTTGCAAGCCTGCACAAAATCTATGAAACAGCCCACACGACCTCTCTGAAACAAATACCTGCCTTCCTTTCCAGCTGGGGCTTTGGTAGTCCAGTGCACTGACAGAGATCCAAAGAGATGGGTGGTGTGGTGTTTGGAACTGGCACTAGTGTACTGAGCACCTCCAGCCACACACAGCAAGAGGCAAAAAGAGGCACTTCCGAGAGCACATGGAAGAGGGATCTCGGACTGATGCCACAAGAAAGAAGGAGGGGCGCAAGCCTGAGTCTCCCTCTGAAAAGGCTTCTGCAAAGCAGATTAATAATAAAACACATGATGGAGGCAGCAGCACCGAGATTAAAAGGTACACATGTGACTGGTCTTGAAAGAGACTTTTCTTCTTGTCGCTCACTGCTTCACGCACACACACACACACACACCAGGAAGAGCCACGTAGCTTCACACCTGCTCACCCCCAGTGATCTTTTGTCACCCTGTGCTGTAGGGTTGCCAAGTCTGGGTTGGAAAATACCTGAAGACTTTGGGGGTGGAGCAGGAGAAGGTGGGGTTTGGGGAGGGGAGTTTATTTATTTATTTCATTTTTATCCCGCCGTGCCAGCGAACTGGCTCAAGGCGGCTAACAAGCCTCAGCAGGGTACAATGCCATAGAGTCCACCCTTCAAAGCAGCCATTTTCTCCAGGGGAGCTGATCTCTGTCAGCTGGAGATCAGTTATAAAAGCAGGAGATCCCCAGACCCCACCTGGAGGCTGGCAACCCTACTGTGCTGACTGGAGTAACTGATTTTTATATGATCTGCTTGCTCTTAACAACTAAGCCACATTTGAATTTTAATTCTGTTATTTACTGATTAATAACACAACACACGAGGAAGGCAGCTCGCGGGATGGATTAAACCTCTGGGCAGGCCAGTTCTGGCCCCTGTAGTAGGGCTTGGTGATTCAACCTATGCCATAATCAGATAACTATCTGTAGCAAGGGTGGCAGACTGCATATGTTAATCAGCCCCTGGAAGTTAGTGAATCCCCGAGATCCTAAGAGGCCTTGGAAGCTGGAATAGTAACTCTGTTGAGGGACCTGGAATATCAGCATACCACAGACAGAATTGTTCCCGGTTGGCCTCTTCTCTGGCATCATCCAGATGCCCAGTGCCTTAGTTTAAGGTGGAGCTGGAATAACTGAAAAAGCTGGGGAGACAGAGCAATCCTGGTAAAAATCAAGTCTGAAAGAGCATGCTGTAGAACACACTGGAAAGCCTGTGAGGTAGTGGTGATCATTCAAATAAAGCGTACTTCTCTACTATTGTTGCATCAGTCAAATCATACCCAGCACTATTATTTCACATAAGTCAGCAACTGCTGACTCCTAGGATTTTGTCCTGGTAACAGAGCTTTGGCATTTAACTATGATATTTTTGCATGTTTGTTTTATGATAAAACCTCTCAGATCTGCTCTAGTGTGGATGCTGGTTTGTCAATATTCTGGCAACAGAAGTGTCTGTTCAACTATTAAGCTTCAGTTTCTAGGATCATTTTACCCAACAAAATCCTGGGGAATCTCAGGACCAGCACTTGTAGTTTAGATCAATGTTCCTCCTGGCTTTTGCAATTAAAAAGATGATGAGGTTTCCACTGGTAAAGTCTGTGAATGCTGCACTAACTGAGGGAGTTTTTCTTAAACATCTTAAAGAGGCTGTGACCATTTCTTTAAAAAAGCCTTTTGTTAGAGACTGACACATTGGCTAATTATAGATGTTTCTAATTTACCCCTTTTAGGGGAAAATACTGAATTAGTTTTTCAGGGCTATCTAGATAACACATCTGTCCCTGATCCTTTTCAATATGGTTTCTGACCTGGCTTTGGGGAAGAGGTAGCTTTGGTAGCAGTGGTAAGAAATCTGTTTACAAATGGATAGGGGGAACACATCCCTCTCGTTATTGTATCCTTCTGCCCCCTGTGATGCAGTGGATCCATATCATCTTGTTCAGAGACAGATGCGGGTCTTGGTGGGACAGTGATGAAATGGTTCAAATCCTGTTTATCAGACATAACCCAAAAGGGCGGCAGCAAGTGATATGGAGTCAGAACCACAGGAACTGGCATGGAGAGTTCCACAGGGGTTAGTGATGTCAACTGAGCTATTCAGTATCTATGTCATCTGACAAAGGAAGGTTTGACTCTCAAAAACTTATACCCTGGAAATCTTGTTGGTTCTTTAAGGTGCTGCTGGACCCAAATCTTGCTTTTCTATTGCAAACTAACAAAGCTACCCACCTGAAACTTTCCAAAGCTTTGGAGCTGAGCATCATCTAATGACAACTAGCTATACATCACTGAAAAAAGCCATCAATTGCTACAGTCTCTGTTCTGAGCTAGAGCCTGAATATCATGGTCAAGTTGCTGGGAGAAAATATGCAGAAGCTGAATACAGATAAAACTGAGGTGACACTGGTTGGTTAGGTCACTACATGGAAGGGAAGGAATTTTGCTTCCAGCTATAAATGAAATGCAAGTCTCTTTAGAAGGTGTCTACACAGAGCTTACTGGTCCCCAACCGCTTGTTGGAGAAGCAAGTGAGTTTGGAAGCAAGAAATGCCTTTTCTTATCTGCATATGGCTCAGAAGCTTGCCCCCTTTTTTCAGAAACAAAATCTACTCTATCTGATCCACATAGCAGTATTTTTGAGTTTTGATAATTGCAATGTGCTCTATGTAGGAATAACATTGATTTGGAAACTTCAGCTAATGCAGAATGTAGAAGACCATTTATTATATGTAGCTTGCATTTGAAACTTTATTACATTTACCTTGTGTTCTCTTCACTAGGTGCCTATTTGCTCCTTGATCTAATAAAAAGGCGCTAATGCTTTCCTTTAAAGTCATCATTATAATAGATCCACATTCTTGAAAGGCCTCCCTCCTTGTACAGACCCACATAGCAAATATGCAGCAAGGCCTTTTGACATTCCCTTCGTTGGCCAGGGTTTACTCCATTGCTTCCCAGCCTCAGACTTTTTGGTTACCACCAACTTGTTTTGGAGTGGTCTCCCAGTGGAAGTTAGACTATATTGGTCCTTGGTTGCCTCCATAATGATTATCCAAGAGTAGCATCACTGGCAATTTATTTGTTGTTTCAATAAGGTTTTGTCTCTTACTAATCTGATTATCATATTTCTTGGGTGTTTTTATTAAAAAAAGTTATCTGCCATGTGTTCCGACTCTGCAGGAAGAGAGGTGAGACTAGAATTATTTTTAAAAATAAATAATGTATTTCTACAGGACCAGCATATACACATATACAAGGAAAAGGATCTATTCATATCTCTTCTCAAAACCCTTTCCCCTTTAGTCCTTCTTTTCCATGAAACTAGGCTTAAGTACATTTAATGGAAATGACTATTCATCCTTGTTTACCTCTATCTTCACCCCCATCACTCTATTAGTTGTCTCATTCATGTCAAATATTAAAGTGCGTGCTTATCAGGGCAGGGATTGTTCTTCTTTTAGCACACAACGTGCATTAACACCTATGTTAAGAAGAAGAATATTGCTTAGAAGAGAAGCTCAGCAGATTTTAATATTACAATGTTTAACCTTTACATAAAGACCTTCAACTGATGTAATTGATGTAATAATTTCTGTTAGCTATTACCCAGGAAACAAGGAGAAATACCTGTGTTTGGCCTTCATACATACACCTCCTGACCCAGGTTGCAGGATCTATTAAGTCTGTGTATGCACTCATATTTGAAAAAGATACTGAAAGAAATGAAAAATAGGCAATTGTAATTCAGTCAGTATTTTTATTGGCTACAGAGGGTAGGTAAAGGGACGGGAGCTTGGAGGGCTGTTGGAATTCAGTCAGCCATCAGGAAGGGGGCTTGGGGTTTGTTGCTTGGAAAAGGCATGGGGGGGGGAGAGAAAGAGACAGAACAGGGTCATACATTTCCTGATTTAGGACTTTGCTCCCAACTGCAACAGCTTGGTGGTAAAGGCAGTTGTTGGGGAAAGTAGCTGACTTAGATTGTCAGTCTAAAAGCCTGTCTTTTATCTACTCAAACCAGAGCATCACTGTGCGATGTCCCCCAATATGGTGATGTCACTTCCATGTGATGTTATTGTGTCGGTGATGTCGTCCCGCACCACTCCCAGAAGGCTCCCTTCCACCACCACTCCACCAGAGCGTGGTGAGTACCTGGCAGCCCTAGATATAGTCCTCTTTGTTAACTAACTATGGAAGGCTGCTGAATTGTTCCTGTTTGATGACTTAATATTATTTTGGAAATATACTAGAATGTCTGTTAATGTCTCACAAGCACCAGTTAGCCTGGATCATCCAGTTAGCCTGGATCTGGGTGATCTCATGGAGACATAACTCAGGGCTTTAGGCACAGGCAATGCATAGTTCTTGATTACCTCAACCTAAAACTGCATTTTTAATATTTTATTTTCTCCATGGTAGAGTTACATTTACTTGGTCTTTCCAAGATGGATTTCTCTGCACCAGGGCTTTTTTTGTAGACAAAGCCCAGCAGGAACTCATAAGCATAACAGGCCACACCCAACAGCAGAAACACATTTACATATTAGGCCACACCCCTGACAGCACAGCTTGTGGGGCACATGGGGAACCTGAGGGAAGAAAGGCAGTTTCTGGATCAGCAGGACACCTTGGGAACCTGAGGAGGGGAGGCAGTTTAAACTGCCTTCCCTCCCTGGATTGGATTGGCTTCCCCAGGTGCCCCGTGGCTTGCGAGGTGCCTGGGGAAGCCAAGCTGATCCGGGGAAGGAAGGAAGTTTAAACTGCCTTCCCCGCCGGGGAAGCTTGTAAGGCACTTGGGGAACCCAAGGTGGGGGGGAGGCTGTAGGCATGGCCAACTCAGAAGCCAGCCGGAACTCTGTTCCTGTGCGTTCCTGCCCAAAAATAGCCCTGCTCTGCCCCCTTGGCATCTTACAGTCCTTAGATTACAGGGGCTCAGGTTCAATATAGCCAACACCACCGTGCAATTTGGTTCCACCCTTCCCACTGAGTGCCAGTGTGATAACATAGTGTTGGACTAGGATTGGGAAAATGAGGGTTCAAATCCCCATTAAGCCATCAAGCTCACTGAGGAACTGGTCACTCTTGCTTACCCTAACCTACTTCACATGCTTGTCACTAAGATAAAACAGAGGAGGAGAGGAGAAGGTAGGATAAAAACAGGAAAGATAATCTCCACTAACTATATGAACAGTTGTAACTACCAACAATACATACCAGCCAAATGGAGGATAAGCATTTTTTTTCTGCATAACTACTTCTTATAAAATAGAAATAAAGTAAACAAGTTTGGATTTTTATTACAGCAGACTTTTTTTTCAGTATTTTGCAGCGCTGCCTACCAAGGTACATGTTAAACAGCAGAATACATAATGTCTTGACAGCCACCAAAGATTTATAGGCTTCTTCACACATACATTGCACTGCAAAGCAGACAGAATTTTCCAATGAATTTATGAATGCAAACAATGCCACTCTGTGTATTCACGATTAACCTAGCATTGCTCCCAAACTTGCCTAGCATTTCATTAGTAGCTCCACTTCATCTTGCAGCTTTAATTAGCAGTTCCAGTCTGGGATTTACCTGCAACTGTCATGGGTGGAAAGTGCTCACTAATGAATTATTCCTGTAAATTAAGAGACTGAGGGAGTTCTCTACCTGTCTAAGACTAATCCACACTTCATTAGCAAATACATTTACTTGCAACAGTCACAGGTATATGACTGAGCATATACTGGTGTATATGATCAGTTGAATAGATTTTTCTTTGTGCTCATATTACTAGGAAACCCTAAATGTTATTTCTATTGAGACTACATTAATGCTGCCAGTTTTTAAATTAGACCCTCAATATAACATCATTAGCTTGGGTTGACTTTAGAAATTCAGAAGTATTTACTCTGCACAGTGAATTTTAGTTTGTATCTCCCTTGATGTAACAGAATACTACCTGATGCCAATCTGCAAAACAACTGCTGCATTTTCCTAAATCCATGGTCTGAAGGCAGAACTGAAAAAAAATGAGATGCAACAAAGGTGGCAGATATCTGTTGGGTTCTCCTTATTCCTATGTAACATCTAGTACAACCTGTGTGCCCTGATGTCATGACAGTGTGCTTTGCTATGACAGACAATACTCTGAAGAGGGAAAATATACAGTGTATTGCTAGAAGGACACAGGAGAGATTGCCCTGAATGGGACAGGGGAAGAGGGTGTCTCAGCAAGATTTCAGCACTAGCTCCATATTTACTGTGATGCTGAAATTTTAGTTAATGCCGAAATTTCAGCCAAACCAAGGAATAATTTTAAGAGGTATAGATATTTCCACAAATTCAATAGGCATAAACACAAATTATAACTAAAATAAAAAAGAGGAGTGAGAGCTTCCATGTGGAAACCTGCTTATAAGTCCCTTCTTCCACATACCCGCTCAGGCATTCCAGAAAAAAATATCCTCTTTTCAAACATGGTTCTTTGAATATCCAACAGTTAGTTTGTGTTCAGTTAAATCTCTCACCTATGTTTATTCATACTTAATTGAACACACAAAGGAGAGTCTTCTATATTTCATGTGACAGCCTTCAGCTTTGTATACTTACCATTAAGAGAGCAATTCTATGTAGAACTGTGAGGGACTCTTCAAAAGCATTATGTGCTCTTTGGGCAGAAAGATAAATTATATCTAGCCTCATACCAATTGAATACCAAGCAATGGCAACTACATCCTCCATTACATAATGCATATGGAACCCCAGGGGCTTTTTAAATTCAGATTTCCCCAACAGTCTCAAGAATGAAAATGTGCAAGTATTTCCTCCCTACTTATGGGGGAAAGTCTCCTAAACCATCATGTAAATCAGATTCGACACTTAACTTGTAGATTTGGTGAAGCACAGCTTAAATGGATCAAATTTAAAGGAAGCAATACTTTTTTGGGGGGACAGTTTCTGTTAGTGAAAACAGAACTCTTCATTTTCATTGTACATTGAAGTATGAATCTTCAGCTCAAGGGAAAGTAGTGTGCCTTTGAAGGATTAAGAAGTCTGTGCAGATACATAAAGGGGGATTCTGGAAAAAGTTAATATCCAGGTTAAGAAATACTTTCTTTCAAAGAAGTTTACAAGTAGAACCCTAATTCTACAAGTTTACAAGTAGAACCCTAAAACACACACACATTCCACACCCCACCCATTCCACACCCCACAGACTAACACAGGTACAACTTAGTCACAACAGTATGTTCTTTACTTAGCATCAATATTTTTCTTTAAAAACAGACATGGATAGTCACCTCCATAGTAATTACAATACCAACCAGCAACTGAAGCACATAATTGCTAAACATTTATAGAAAGAGAACATTATAATGCATGACAGAATTTTGAAATCATGTTAGCATCTTATTTGTCAAAAGGCAGGGCTTTGAATAGCACAATACAGGTTGAAATCTCTTTTAAAATTTGGTATATTGCAGAAGCAACTTAGAAGGGCCAGTGAATAAATTACTAACACAAATCACAGATATTTTAATCACCTTGCAATGTGACAGCTTGGTTAAGGTCTGGACTCCCAAAGGACAAGGAGTGTCTGCTGAAAGATATTGATTTGCTCCACTGCACTTTCTTTTGCTAATTATTACCAATGCAGTTCTTCCAATTAATCAGCCCAGCTAAACAGCAGCAGTAGAATACAGCCTTAAGATTCATTATGCAGATAAGTGACAAAATCAAGGCTTCCTGCACAATTACTCTAATTATAAACCTTTCTTTGGTCAAGGATTGCAAACAAGCATGCAGTGAGTGCTTTATGTATTTGCTGTGAACCGTTTTGTTTGCATTGTTGAAAAAGATCCAAGAGCAGAGTTTACACATCTGCAGAGAACTGAGGAAAAAACAACAGCAATGCATCTCAACAAAAATAGGCACAATAACAACATTGTCACATAATGCATGAAGTAGTCCCAAAACTAAACATTTAAGGTATTCAGACCTTCTGAATAAGGTTAATATAGAATGTGAACTAAAACTTGTCTACACCCATTCTTTTGCTCAGGCAGCTTTGTTATGAGAGAAGAACACCTACAAGGGAATGGTGTAGGCAAGCGAGTTGTCCCAAGTGCCTTCTTCCCATGCTCCGTCCCCCCTGGCAGGTCTCACTCCAAAGGATGTGGCTCCAGCCCATCTTGGAACAGCATTAAAGGAGGCTCATGACGCCATCATAGGGTTGCCAAATCTGGGCTGAGAAATGCCTGGGGATTTGGAGGGGCAGAGCCTGGGGATGGTGGGTTCTTCAAACTGAACTTGAAAGTAAAAGATGGAAGAGGAAAAGGAGATTGGATTTATACCCCGCCCTTCACTACCTGAAAGAATCTCAGAGCAGCTTACGATCTCCTTCCCTTCCTATCCCCACAACAGACACCTTTTGAGGTAGGTGAGGCTGAGAGAGCTCTGAGAGAACTGCTCTTGAGACAACAGCTTTCAGCAAACAGTGAGTGACCCAGGGTCAACCAGCAGCTGCATGTGGAGGAGTGGGGAATCAAACCGGGTTCTCCAGATTAGAGTCCACTGTGCTTAATCACTACACCAAACTGGCTAAAGTAATGGTTACTTTAAAGGCTGCAGATTTTTCATGTCAGAACTTTATTTTAATTCTTACTGTTTGATCAAATAATGACAATGAGTAACAGATCGATATACCATACTGCCAGTGCCAGCTGCATACTAGGGCTGCCAAGTCCCCCGGTAGGGCGGGGGAAACACCGATTTTTCATGCTTCCCCCCTGCTTTTTCAAAACTGGCCACCGGGGGGAGGCAATGGCTGCCAACAGGAGGGGAATGTCGGAGCCTGCCGGGCCCTCTCCCTTCCAGGCCTCTTAAAGGGAAATGTCTGAAGAGCCTGCAGTGAAAAGCCTCACCAGACATTTCCCCTTTAAGAGTTAGCAAGAGAGCCCCGCCCAGAGATTAACGAGGGACTAAGCTCTTACTGAAGGGCCTGCTTTTGCATGCGGCTGGTGTAAGATTGAAAGGTTGCTGCTGCTGGGCCTGGGGTAAGTCCATCTGCCAGCTCTTTTCCTTCTCTCTCTCTCTCCCCCTCCCCCTTTCTTTCTTTTCTCTCTCTCTCTCTCTCTCTCTGTCCCCATCCAGCAGAGGTCTATCAGTGGCTATTATTAGCCACAAGGTCTAAATGGAAGTAAGTGCCTGTGCCAGCTCTTTTCCTTCTCTCTCTCTCCTTCTTTCTTTTTTCTGTCTGTCTGTCTGTCTGTCTGTCTGTCTCTCTCTGTCCCCATCCAGCAGAGGTCTGTCAGTGGCTATTATTAGCCACAAGGTCTAAATGGAACACTTTGTCTGGGGCAGTGATGCTCTGCATTCTTGGTGCTTGGGGGGCAACAGTGGGAGGGCTTCTGGAGTGCTGGACCTCCTGAGGGCACCTGGTATTTTTGGCCACTGTTGTGACACAGAGTGTTGTACTGGATGGGCTGTACTGGATGGGCCAATCCACTGTGGCTTCTCTCCTGTTCTTATGATATGAAAATCATATTCTGCCGAGATGAGGAAGGATTCAGTAGGGCCGTTGCTCAGTGATAGAGCATCTGCTTGACATGCAGGAGGTATCAGCCTCTTCAGCTAAAAAAGGATCAGGTAATAGGTGACATTAAAGATCTCAGCCTGAGACCCTGGAGAGCCACTACCAGTCTGAGTAGTCAGTACTGACCTTGATGGACCAATGGCCTGATTCAGTATTAGGAAACTTCATGAGTTCATGTGGAAGCATGTGGAAGCAACATCACAGGATGTGACTTCACAAAATGATGTCACTTCCTTTCTCCTGGCTCCACCCCCAAAGTCTCCTGGCTCCACCCCCAAAGTCCCCAGATATTTCTCAAGTTGGACTTGGCAGCCCTACTGCATACAGAAAGAAACTTTCACGCGTGCAAGTCTCAAGCAAGCACAGAAGGCAGGGAACTGAGAGGACATCTCCAAAGCATCACAGGAAATTAATAGCATCCCGGCTTCTGGCTGCAAAATTGCAAGTGGCTAAACTTTGGGAAAGCAAGCGTGTTCCTACCATAAATACTTGTCATTTTATGATGTGGAAAATTGCAATAGTTGACAGAATAACTGCACAAAATAAAGCCACACAAAATTCCTCTTATATAAATAACTATACAGAAAAATTGATTCCCTTCTTTTTTTGTCTTAAATAAGAAATTTGGCATATAACCACATGACTGAAGTAGGGACAGGTGTATGTGTGTGTATTTAAATGCTATAATTCTATGATAAATAATATATACTACAAGTTGGGACCCGCAAGAAACTTGTGGGAGTGGCTATTCCATTCCCCCCACCTCTGGGTACTGCAAACCCTACCCAGAAGCTCTGACCATTATACTGCACTGACTTCATAGGGTGGCTTCTGTTGAACCCAGGCAAGCACCCAGGCCTAGTTGAATCATGCAAGTCAGGTGGTATAAAGTCACCCAGACCTAGGTTTGCCAGCCTCCAGGTGGGACCTGGAGATCCTCCAGAATGACAACTGAACTCCAGACAACAGAGATCTGTCCCCTTGGAGAAAATGGGTGGATTCTGTGAAACCTCTCCCCTCCCCAAACTCTGCACTCCTCAGACTTCACCACAGAATCTCCAGGAATTTCCCAACCTGGAGTGGGCAATCCTAGTCCCAGGCCTGGCTCCAAACCCCCTGCTATTTAGTCATTCATACTGCAGGAGAAATCCTTCCCAATCCCAGATCCAGTCCTGCTTTTGCTTCCTGCCACCCCGCTCACTATCTCAGTCTCTCACTGTTGATATGGTGGGGCCTGGAGTAGATCCTTGCAGCAGCCATTTCAAAAGGTATTGGGGGGGATTCAACCCTCCCGGTGTTTTTTTGAAAACTTGTGGGATTTTTCTGCAGACCCACAGAATCTCTGAGTCTGTAGAAAAACCTGTTGGGGGAGAGTGTGCCCCCTATTTGCAGAAATAAGTATCTGCATGTAGGGGGGGACTACTGAGAATTAGATATATAGATGTTAGCCAGCCCTTGTTATATTTGACTGACCTACTGAAATTCTTATGTTTTATTGTAACATTCTGTATTGGGACAAAAATTATCCTTAGTCAACCTAATACTGAAGAATGTTGTCAAACATTTAAAATACAAGTTAAAACATAACTGGAAATGTATAATAGATTCAGCACTTTCACAAACTCCTATGAACATACCTAGAATAGGATCGAATTGTTTGGCCCTTGTTCACAGAACAGCAATAGAAAACTGAATTTTGCATGTGAAAAGCCACTCCCATTCCTCTTTCAATATGTTACAATGTAGCTGTGATCATGTCTTGGGGCAAAAGGATTCCTTACTACTTAGTAGCCCTCTCCCTCATGCTATTAACTGGATACACTAAAGATTGAGCCTGGGACCTTGTGTATACTCTTCCCCAGTTAAAACCTTTATATACCTACCTTTCTCAGAAAACTGGAACCCAAGATGGGTAACACCAATAAAACCAATGCATCATAAAAGCCATCAAAATAGCCATTAAAATAGACAACAATAACAATAAAATAGACAACAATAACAAAGACCGAGCAGTTGACCTTCAAAGCAGAGTGTTAAAAATCACTCATCCAGATGAAACAAAAGTCTGTCTGTCTGTCTATCCATCATCTATCTATCTATCTACTTATTGAGAAAGCAAGATTAAACTTAGGGTTGCTAAAAATGACAATACTATTTTGGAAATGTATCTACAAGACACATTTTTGTAATATAAACAATAATTTTGATGCAGAGTTGGGGAAAAAAAGAAATATCCATGTTCACTCAGCATAAAACACCACTCAGGAAGGAAGGTTAGTGACCTCTACATAAGAGAAATCTATCATGCTGTAAGAACACAGATGGATGCTATATTTAGCTAAACATCTAACAATGGCTTTGTTCATTATTCTGCAGAGATCCCATAAATGTTTCTCACCAGGTAGATCAAAATGCATACATTAGTAAAGAGTGAAACGGAATTGTTGTAATACTTAACAAGAATCAGCCTGATACAAAATCATACAGGGCTCTTGAGGACTATCAGGAACCTGAAGTTGAGAGTTTCAAGGGTGGTTTTCATGCACAAATATCAGACAGCACAGGAGTTTAGAACACATATTGTAGTCTCAGCAAGCAAAACAAAGACATTAGCACAGTGTTTGGAATTCAGCAATTATCATACTAAGTTATATAATGAAATCAGAGATAAACTTATATCTCAGGCATTCTGTCTTCCATGGTAATACCCATATAAATGACGCAATGCTGAATCAGCCTAATGAGGGCAAATAAATTATAAAGAACATACATGAACTTACTCAAAATCAGACCATTGTATTGTCAAGTTCAATATACTCTGACTCATAGCAGTTCTTCAAGATCTCATATAGAGGCCTTCCATGTCACCTGGTCATTTTTGCTGAAAATGCAAGGGATTGGAACTTCTGCATGCAAAGCAGAAGCTCTACTATTGAGTCCTCCTTATCTTTTATAATAGGTACAGCTGCTAAAACTGAACATTTATTTATGTAAGTAGACTTTCTTTCCTCCCTTCCTACTGCCATGGCACTAACCCAGCACAGGTAATCTTAAATATACAAATAAAATGGAGGGGGCAGTCTGTGGAAGAGTTTCCTCCAAATTCCCAATATACCACACAAGCTAAAAAAAAAAAAAGTCTACTCAACTCCCACAAACTTAAATATAATTTTAAAAGAGTCTAAAAGTTGAGGAAATAGTGAAGAGGGAAGTAGCCTTGCACTGTCATTCTGCTTCTGTCCTTCTAAACAGGCACAAATAATGTGGCAACCAATGGAACTCAATAATGCAGGCAATATAGAAAACATGCCCTGAGGTAGGTACTTTGGGAGCTCAGTGAAGAGTTCAGATCTGGAGCTGATGGGTGAAGTTCTTTGCAGCAGGTTGACTACATGGGCATAATTTCAGTAGTATATTCAGATAACCAGATACTAAAGGTAGGACAGAAAAATCTGTATGGGGAAAGCAAACTGGACAAAGAAGGCACATTATATCCTAGACTATAAGACAACAAGGACAAGGTTGGGCTATACAAAAAGATTGCATGAGGAAGACAAATAGGTAGGGAAGATAGGTAGGGAATGATGAAAAGATGGAGGCAACACTGGTCGGTGCACATGAGGGGGAATCCTACACCCTACTATTGATGAAGCACAACTTTCTTTGAGACAGTTATAAGGTTAAGAATCCTGATACTGGCATCCTACTGGAGAAGCCAATGAATATGAAGGGGGCAAGTGCATTTCACAGATGCATGTGCCTTAGAAGATTACTTATTTTCTACAGGCACAGGAAGTGGCCTCCAGAATCCACACCACAAAAACATAAAGGCTAGTTTATTGTAGCATGCTTGAAGCCTGTTTCTTGTCTTGAGCTTACCTGTGAGAACATATTACACCTATTTTGAGGTCCCTATACTGGCTGCTGGTTTCCAGATACAGTTCAAAGTGTCAGTTGCCAACTTCTAAACTGGTCTGTCTAGCTGAGCCTTTAATAAGTTTATTCCATAACAAATGTCAGGGGATGTTATTAACCCTCATGCCATGGAAGACTTCAACTGCCCATTTCCACATTTTAAGCCTCTATTAAAAGAACATTTTCTGCAGGCCAGTTGGTAACCGTATCCATGCATAGTTTTGTGGGGAATCTCTGTTCTTCCCAACAGGACACTAGAAGCCTTCCCACTGTTGCCCCCCACCAGCACCAAGTGAAGCCCTTTGTCAGAGAGGAAGATTTGGCCTTGAATTTGGAAGATGCAGGAGATTTCCTTTCCATCTACAGCTTCATGAACCAGGTTGCTCTCACTGTGGCCTGAGGCACAGCCATTCCCTTTCAAATATATCAAGCCAAAGTATATCAAGCCAAAGATATATCAAGCCAAAGTATTAAAGTATGTTGGAGGGTGTTTTAATAGTAAAGGATCACAGATGTTTGATGGAGTATTTTGATAAAGATGCCACTGTGGCCAAATATATGCATAAACAATTTTTTTATGCATCTTTCCCAATGAAAAATACCTAGAACAACTTACAGCACATTTAGTGCCAACAAACTTACATGACTTTGGTAAAATGATTTGGCAGACTAACAAGTAATTAGATAGATGCATGCAAATTCAAATGGTTCTGTTAGAGCCATGAAATATGAATATTAATAATATGGCAATGCATGAGAAAATAATATTTGAGCTCATTGTGCAGCAGCATAGGTTATAGACAATGTTAAATACAACTTGGTGGACTGAGCTAAAATAAGCCACTATTTTCAGCAAAAGCAACATTATAATAATTATCTAAGCCTGTCCTTCTTTGTGACATTCAGTAGCACATACTGACTTACTTAAATATAGGGAAAATGATATTCAAATACCAATATTCCTTTATAATCACTGTAGTGGAGCACTCAAATTATAATAATGGCATTATGACCCATCTCAGAAAGGGAAAACTGCTTCATAATGATAAATGGCGTGACCTTCAGATCCTAGTAGTCAAGGAAGGGTCTGCACACAGGCACTCATACATTTATTCAGCATCCCTAAATGATATTATACAATTGATTTGGCTTTTATGGATGCTGATCTCTGTGTTCCACTTATGCGCATCTTTCAGAAATAGTTACTGCCATGTCCAAAATATTTTCCTTGAGCTTTTAAAAAATATCTGGCTGAGATGTTTATTTTTTTCATCCATTACTATATTGGAATTCAATAGCAAAATTTATTTTCACACTACTGAGATGGGTCCAAAGGTTCTGTCCCACTA
This sequence comes from Lepidodactylus listeri, assembly GCA_029233225.1. NCBI lineage: Eukaryota > Metazoa > Chordata > Lepidosauria > Squamata > Gekkonidae > Lepidodactylus > Lepidodactylus listeri. Next base: position 105,892,430 of record JARCFY010000002.1, read on the forward strand.
ATGGTGAAGGCTTTTACCAGCAAAATATACCTCCTCTACAGAGAAGGGGTCCTTGCAGCTGACAAAGGCTCCACCACTGGTATAATGGAACTTTTGGATCCAGCCCATTTTGTTTCTGACAAAGGTTTAAAGACTCTACTGTTCTGGAGTTATGAGCACTCTGGACTTCATCTGTGTGGCGGTTAGGCTTGCACTGAAGCAGCAACCGTGTACCCACTTGATAGCAAGGCACTTATTTGCACCACCAGAATGCTTTTAGAAGGGTTTGCGACACATTGATGTTATAACAGAGAAACAAAAATATACAAGGGATTGAGCAAATACCAGAGTCTGTAGAAATATCAGCCACCAGAACAGTAAATTTAAATATACACAAAATAAATGAATTTCCACCATCTCCCTCCTCCTTTTATAGGGCAAATTTAGGCCCAAACTATATGTGACAGCAGCCACAAAGGATGGATCCTGCAGGTCTTGCAGAATAGCAGCAACAGACAATCTTGATTCCTGCCTCTCCACCTTTTAAAGTGCTGAAACAGCCCCCCACCCTGGCTGTTTTGGCAGTTTAAAAGGCATTGAGGGGGAGCAAGATCAACTGTTGCCATCATGCTGTGGGCCTGATTAGGAAGAATCAAGCCCTTGTGGCAATTTTAAAATGATTAAATTCTCCTCTAAAATGGCATCAGTGGGCATGTTGGCTCCATGGCTGTTGTCACATCTAGTTTTGTCCAAATATATATATATATAAATCAGAAATTAATTCTGATCTAGTAGTCTATTATTCTTTTCACTACTCCCTTCTCCATAAGTTTGTCCATCTTTTAAAAATCCTCTAAATTCATCTATGTCATTTTAAAAGCAAATTCTTATATATAATCTCATTTAAAATGGTTAAAATCAGGGCTCTTAACAGGAATAGTAATGGATTTATGATCTCACTGTTTCAAGCCAATCCTACCTGTGCATAGTTGGCTTCTTCTGCAGACATGCAGAACAAGTTATCCTAAATGCAACCTGTGGGAGTAGAATACCTTTAAAAAAACACCCTAATGTGGTCCATGTGTTTTCATAGCATCCTCAAAGCTCAAATCATATTCACCTACTTGTGAGCACATGCAGTTTACAGAAAGTATAAGGATGTTCATTGAAGCTGTACTCTAACCTCAGTTTATGAAGATTTTACATGCAGAGTTGCTGAGGATGGGACAGTGTTGTACAGATATGTGTAATTGCTTTAAAATATAAATCTTTTCTATCACAGTTATCTCAGTGTGGAAGTATAAATGTTCTTTTGAAAATTTAAAGTTAAAAAACCCAATTTAAATATCTTCTAAATTTTTCTTAGCATTCTTGTTCCCTTTTTGAACTTCCCAACATTTTCCAACATATTTAATCACTCTGTGCAATACCCTGCCACAGCTACCCTGCTCCAAAATCCTAAGTATTATACTTAACATTGTCTGGCGTTGTGGCTCTAGTTTAATGCAGTTACACAGGATTTTCAGATAGCCATCTGTAGACATTTTTTTTCTGCCATTGCATAGTCATTTAGCAATCATTTGATACGTCAATTTGCCTTCACCATTCAGGGGGGGAAAGTTCCTTTGTTGCATTGGACAACTACAAAAGCCTTTCAGCAGCTTCATACAACTGAAAATCTCATGGAACAATTTTGAAAATAGGTGTCATATCCACACAGCCTATGAAACACTTTCAGAAAAATGTCTAGCACAATTCACAAAGCAAATTGGTTCCAGTAATGGATAGAAACAAGGAAACAGCAGAATGAAAGGGAAGTGGTGGATTTATTCATAAAAAATGTGAATATGACAGCAACTTTTCACCACATATGGTACCAATGTAAAACTGCACAGTAGAAAAACACAACACCAGAAACAGGGGAAAGTGTGTTTTTATTTAAAAGTCTGAGAATTCGTAAAACCAAGAGTGCATTTCTTTTCACTACTTCTATTAATTACATTTTATTTACTTCTTTTATAGTCCACCTTCCTTGCTGAGGTTCAATCAAGAACGATAAGCAAGTGTGCGTTCTATAATATTTTCTATCTTAGCCAGGTCCACATAACAGAGTGTTGGACTCCTATCCATTGCCCCAAACCAGTAATAAACAGGCAAGTATCTTCTTAGTGAGGTATAGCCAATACAGTGCTACATGTGAATTTGGCCTTGGTATTTCCTGTGGGCACAGTTTGCACTGGTGTGTTAATGTGTTTCATGCATGGCAGGGACCCTCTGTACCCTGCCTTTCAAAGGCCAGAATGGATTTATGTCCAAAGGTAAACACTATTCAGGTCTCTTGATTTCACTGCATAACACATAACATGTGTTAAAATGTCTCTTTCAAAAGCAATCAGTCTTGGAAGCAGTGATAGAAATAAATTTTGGAAATGGGGAAGTTAGAATACAAACCACTTGCCTAGTGTACACTCCATTCAGGGCATGGCACAAGCCCTCTATACCAGCAGCAACTTACCCTGAGCTCCCATCAGCAACAAAGGCTCTGAGATGACCAGAAGCTTTCACTGCAGAAATGAATGTAGGATGAACCCTTGTGCCTATCAGTTTATCATGTATTTATTTGGAAAATGTGTATTCTACCTCTCCAGGGAACATAGTTGAACTGGCTCACAAAGTAAAACAAAGTAAACTATTAAAACATGGACATTAAAACTCCAGCCATGGAACAAAAATTTGGTCTCTTACATCATTACCATAAAACTGTCCCTATACAAGAAGCAGACTGTAAAAACAGTTTAACCAAACCTCTTAGTTCAAATCCTGGGGGAAAATAAATGTTCATGCCTGGTTCCTAAAACAGAGTAGGTGGCATGAGAAGGGCATTCCACAACCAAAGTACCAGCACAGCAAAAGCCCTGACTCTGGACACCATGTGCCACACTTCTGAAAGTGGGGGTACAGAAAACAGGGCTTGTGAGAAGGATCGTAACTGGCATGCTAAGCAGTGTGGGAAGAAGTAGTCCTTCAACTACCTTGGACTAAGGATGAGCACAAACAAAACCACAACGCAAAATGTGTCATGAATTTTGCCCTGTTTGTAGTTTGCAAACTGAACTTCCATGAACCTTTAAAGCAGCTTGTGGCAGTTTAAACCCCTGCTTTATGTTCCCCACTAAAGCCGCAAAAACAGCTGAGCAGCAGAGAGGCACTCCACACCGCTCAGCTGTTTCGGGCTGTCTTGTGCAGTCCCTTTAAACTTTAAAAGGACTGCATAAGACAGCCCAAAAAACAACTGAGCAGCTGGGAAGCACTCCCCACTGCTCAGCTGTCTTGGGCTGTCTTCTGCAATCCATTAAACTTTATAAGGACTGCACAAGACACCCTGAAAAACAGCTAAGTGGTAAAGAGGTGCTTCCCATCACTCAGCTGTTTGTGGCTGTCTTGTGCAGTCCATTTAAACTTTTCAGGGACTGCAGAAGACAGCCCACAACAGCTGTGCAACAGGGTGAGCCTCTCCACTGCTCAGCTGTTTTTGCATTTCTGGGGAACAGAAAGCAGGAGTTTAAAAGGATTCAGAGTCCCTTTAAACCCCTGCTTTCAGCTGTATCCACAAGCAGCGGGGAATGCCTTCTCACCACACATCTTTTTTTTTGATTCCTACAAACCCCATTGAAAGGGACTGTAGTCCCTTTCAATAGGGTTTGTGGGGTCACAAACCACGAACTGGCTCAGTACCTGAACAAACCTCCCAGTTTGTTTCATGTTTCAGTTCAGTTCAGCTATGAACTGACATGAAACACGTTTTTCCAGTTTGTGTCCATCCCTACCTTGGACCCAACCCATTTAGGGTTCTTACCTTTGTGCTCTGAATCTGTCTGCTTGCCAATGCAGAACTTTTGACGCCATGGTAAAACAGTCCCTCGCCACAGTTTTAAAAGGCAGACCCAACCCCCCCCCCCCAACTAGGTAAAATAGGGAAAATATAAGAAAAGAGGAATACTCCTTGCTACAAAACACACATACAAATACCTGACTCGGAACTGAGAGTTGTCCAAGAAATCAGAAAGAATGTTTACAATTCAAGATGAGACTATTTCAGCCTCTCTACTTAGAAGTACTTAAATTTGGTTGGTTTATATCACAAACCACCATAAGGTGCCTACCAGACAGGATATCTGCCCCAAGTTCAATGCATTTGGGAAATGCCCCCCCTTCCCCTCAAAATTATGGTGCATTCATATACAACCAGAATTTCCCCCAGCTTTTATCCAGTCTTTCTCAAACCTGCTTTGTTCAAAAGTTTTGGGAAAGATCACTATAAAGCCTGGATGGCTGTTGTGTTGGTGGAAACATTCAGATCTTCTGGCCCACATGGCAACCATTTCCCCTGACTGTTCCTACAGCAGCTATTTCCTCCCCTGCCAATGAGTCCTTTTGATTTTTTAAAAAAATTGGCACTAGAATATTATTGTGTCAAAATACCATTGTTCCAATAGGTATAAGAGTTTCTCTGAATTTACAACTTTCATTTTGGAAAAAAAAAAAAAGTCCCTAGCACCTCCTTTGTGGGAAAAGGGAAAAGGCATGTCAAGGGGACAAAATTAGCCAGATGCTACCCAAGAGTTATGAGTGTGTGTTGGAAATGTAAGAAAAATGTTGGGGTCTTACTTCCACTTGTGGTGGGCATGTCAGTGAACTCAGAAATTTTGGTTAAAAATTCAGAAAGTAATACATGAAATATTAGATATTAATCTGTTGTTAAAACCTGAGAATTATTTATTGAATATGATACCAGATGGATATAACAAATCAGATTTACGTATGATAATATATATCCTTACAATGGCAAGAATTTTGTTTGCTAAGCACTGGAGATCAGAAGTTATTCTGATGGAGGAGTTAATACAAAGGCTGAGGACAGACTGGCAATGTAAAGCGGGACAGCCCCACATTGGAAGTTCAGACATGTGCATGCGTTCAGACATGCGCATCTGTCCGTCGGCTCCGTTTCGCACTTACCCATCTCCCACTCGCTTTCCATCCGCTTTAACAGGACACCGGGAGAAACCGGTGTCCAGGGGCCGTCTTGCGCTTGCCTCCCGCTTCCAGGCAGTGTGAACCGGAAGAAGGCGGGAGGCAAGCAGAGGCGGCAGTGTGAACGCGGTGTTTTGCCAGTTTGTGCATGAGCGCACATGCGCGCATGCACACATGCGCAAATTGCCGAAACAGCCCTATCACGAGCTGTGGAGGCCGGCCCATGTGGGGCCACCCCGCAGCAGTCTGAACGCTCCGTATCGGCACCATTGTGCAATACACCGGCCAGTGTGAACGGCCAGCCACGGGGAGTTTTTCCCCCGCAGCAGTTTCCTCCGCATTCATCTCGCTCCAGGTTGCCAGTCTGTCCTCAGCCAAAGAATATTAGAAATGGCAGAAATTGATAGACTTACAATGTTCATACAAGGGAAAGACAAAGAGACCTATTTGAGACTATGGTCTAGAGTGTATAACTGGATTTATAGAATAATGGAAGGTTAATTGGTAAAAATTTAAATAATTTTTTTTTTAAGTAAAAGGCATGTCTCTGCAAGGAACTATGCTAGAAACTTACTTTTTAAAAAAATGAAACCTGGGAATTCAGAGAAACAGCTACACATATCAATATATTAATATAACAATATTCTAGTGTCATTTTTAAAAAATACAAAAGCCCTGGTTGCCCATGGGAGGGGATTGGGGCAGGGAAACTGGGGAAATCTGCTCTGTGGAAGCCATATTGCTCCTGTGCTTTATCTGCAGCTGGAAAAAACACAAAATCCTGTCCCTGTGTGGAAAATACCTGATTTTCATAGAATTCTTGACTACATCACAATTTTGAGTGTCAAGTCAACACTTATCAAGATATGTTGACTCTAAAAGGAGAAATTAAATCATGGCAAACAATATCAGAAGAAGGAAAGAAAATACAATGGCTGGTATATCTCCAACTAATTTCTTGACTCAAAGAAGCTGCCTATGCTTATAGAGGTCAAATAAGAGACTTAACTGATTTTGAAAAGGTAATCACTCAAAGGAAGGATCATCTATTGGGACAAATTTACAAACTTTTACAGATACAGAACCTGAACAAATGTGTATGGTGAAATGAATTCAAAATTTAGGATGAGAAATTAATGGTATTAATTCTAGGCTTTAATTATAAGTATATATAACATATTTTAAAATTGAATATTATATATCCAGATGGTCAGCCATGTTGGTCTGAAGCAGTAGAACAAATTTAGAGTCCGGAGGTACCTTAAGACCCACAATAATGCATAGAGTGCATTACAATAGTCCAGTCTTGAGGTGACTGTTGCATAAATAACTGTGACAAGGCCCTCCTGAAACAGTTAGGGAACCAGTTGGCAGGCCCAGTGTAGATGGTAAAATGCAGTCTTTGTCACTAAGGACACATTTGTCCATGGAGAGCAAAGAACTGAGCAAACTCCCAAATTTCTGACAGAGTTGACCATAGAAAGTTGAACCCCATCAAGGGTCAGTAGAAGAGGTCTGGGATTCCCCAGCCACATAATCTCTGTTTTAGATGGATTTAGCTTTAAGCAGCTCTCATCTAGCCCTTCTACCACTACATCCCAGCAGGAAGCCAAGACCAGAATTCCAGCTACTGGTCACTCGTTAAATAAGAGGAAGAGCTGACTGTCATTTGCATATTGATGGCACCCCACTTCAAAACTCCTGAACAATCTCTGTCAGAGGGCACATATACACTTTAAATAACATTGGGGAAAGAATTGACCCCTGCAGTACTCCACAGGTTAAGGCCATGAATAATTCAGAGTACTGCTGCTTAGTATACATGGATGACAGAAGGTATCTTAGATCATAGTAACACTTTCTATAACTGTGTATATTAAAAGACTAGTGTAAGCAAAAATGAAGAATATACCACATGGATAGATTTAACTAACGAAATTAATTTCTGACCAGACTGCCCATATACACATTTTGGGCAGAGACACAGTTGCAGTAGAGAATTAATGACCATCTTTTAAAAAATATATCCATTTTCCAACTGCTAACAGGGAATTATACTATCTCTTGTACCCAATCTATTAGAATATATACAATCAATTTCTGATCTGTGAGCCCCAATCAATAAAAACTAATGAATCTCCAAAGGGAAGAAAATGTGGGTTAAATAACTCTTCTCCTCACATTTTGCTTTCTGTTGAGTGCCTGCTCTACATTCTACTCAAGCCATCATGAAAAAAGAATAGGTTTTCAGTGTACTTTGGCTTTGTTCCAAACTGAGGTTATAATGTTTTAGAGTGCATAGGTGCCATTTTTTTTTATTACCACTGTAAAAATGATGGCAAAAGGCTACTAACTGTGGAACTTCAGTCTTCAAAGCTTTTTAAAGTCAAGAATCTGTATCTTCTTTGGCCCATGGTATGCTGTCTCATAATTTCACACACGCACAAACACACATACACACAGTCAATAATGAATTACTATGGGAGATGTGTCAGAATTGCTTCCCATATGTCCCTGATGCATGTGGATCATCACTTGGTGAGCAAAGTAACTGCATCATGAATGCACATGAAGCTGCCTTATGCCACAAAGACACCTATCACGGTCTGTATAGTCTGCAGTGCCTCTCCAGGATCTCAAGTGGACATCATTTGAATCACCTCATAGATGATCCTTGTAACTGGAGATGTCAAGGATTGAACTTGGAACCTTTTGTACACAAAGTATATGTTCTACCACTGAGACAGCTTTATTATGAAAGGGGTGTGGAAAATAGTCATTATGTGTGAGTTAGATTCACCCCCCCATTAAAGCAGAACTGCTACAGGTGTTGTCCATTATTTGCAAAGCTCATAATATTACATTACACTGGAACATTACATGGTGCACCATTTTAAGATTTCAACATGTGTTAGAAACATTTTACAAATCTGAACTAAAAAAATAATGTGCTTCTGAATACAATGAAGTAGCAACAGAGATCTTAAAAGACTGCAGCGCACACTTCAGGAATTTAGTTTACCTTCTTATTCTTTATTGCCCTTTTTGCCCATCCTGTACAATGTATCTCAGCAAGTTCCTTTTCTACCAAAGCCTTATTAACACAGTGGGGTCTCTTTATAGCTGATAACACAAAAGAAAGACCAAAAGAAATACAAATAGCTTGAACTCATCCAAATACAATGTAAAGTCAAAGCGTGAATATTTAGAATTCCTGTATTCTTCCCAGGCATTCAGAGGTCTTGCATTGATGCCAGCTTCAGATTTCTTCACTGTACTTATAGCATTCTGAACAGTTACACATTGCTTAAGGGGCTGAGTTTTGCCAATATTTATTTTACATTTCTAAATAGCATGTCCAGTGGAATCATTACCTAGACCTTTGAAGTTTATCTATGTCACCACCACAATTCAGCTATGTGGGAATATAGTTATTTCTGCCTGTTGTATGATTCTGAACTCCTGTTTTCCAGATTACAAACTTCTCTTAGTTTTTACAATTATATTTTGCCACCCCAGCATGAAATAACGAGACAGACAACAGTTTGGAATCAAACAAGGGCCACTTTATTAACTATTTAAACAGAACATGCAGCAACGGGCAACTAAGCAAGCTCAGGAACAGGCAAGGCAGGCGTCATTCCCAGACACAGCCTCCTTGCCCTTGTAATGGGCGGGTAACCTAGCCCCAGTCTTGAGCCAGTAAGATTCTGGCTCATAACCAGTGGCCCAGCATACTGGCATCCCTTCCCAGGGGCGCCTACCCCCGAGGCTGCACAGACCTTCAGGGAGGAGCCTGGTCTGAGAGGGTCCCAGAGGCGATCACCATTCACCCCCCCAGACCACAAGGCCCTAGGGTGGCTCCTGATGACCTCCTGTTCCCAACAGGGATATGCCGTGAGGCACCCACCGGTTCCATTTTCTTGCTTGCACAAACCTGCCAAGTGACCAGACTAATTAATACCCGACCACCATCTATGCCCTTAACCCCCAGTGACAGTGTAAGGTAGGCGAAAAAACACCTGAACCATAGGCCAAACAGGAGGAGGTGTAAAAAATTCCTACCTGGCCCCCAATGGCGACCAGCATAAGCCTACACTGCAACCAGGGCGGGTGGGTGGGCGAGCACACCAACGGACTGCCTGACAGGAGCGGGGCAAGGCTCAATGGAGCAAGCCCCGCCCCCCACCAGGCCCAATGAGCGCCGACGCGCTCTGTTGCTGCCTCGCGTCATGCGAGGTGGCAAAACAGCTCCCCTGTTCCACGGCAACGCCGGGCGATGGGGAGCTCATTCTCTTACTTTATTCCTGCTTCTGACCGACTGTTATAATGAAATTACTACAAAGGAGGCGAAATTCTGTGCTTTGGCATGTTCAGTCAGGCAGAAGAATAGGCTCTTGTTTTAACAGACTTTATTCTAGCAAATGTATGCATATGTATATTTTTTGTCATGCCCAGCATGACCAGAACAAATTTGATCTTGGCAAATATGTTTTTATAGTCAGTATATTCTGACATCTAGTAATGTCTGTGCCATTTGGTGAGTCTGATTTCTGATCTTGGATTGTAATAAACTATTGTATTGTGTCTTTATTCTTGCGTTCATAGGGCTCTTGGAAGTTGATTACTTCATTTGTAGTGAGGAATATTTTCTCTTTTGCCTTTGATCACTGGTATATGAAACAGGTAATGGCATGAAATAATTTCCATCATCAAGCCTGGCCTCAGAGTTTGGTATGGTTTGGCACTTTAAAAAGCCCCATGGTAGGGGCCACCACTGGGCAACAGTAGTGATCACAACCTGCCCCCCCCTCTCTCTGGGCAGAGGCAGTAGTGGCATAGAGTGATTAGGCTTCCCACTCCTCCTCCCTTGACATGCAATGACTTGTCCTCTTTCCACTCACTTTCGCCTTTAGGCAAGAAGAGGACAGGCAGTGGTAAGTGTTGTCTGCCACTGTCAGCTGTTTGGCCACCTGTTAAAGCAAGCAGTGATAGCTACTGCGAGCAGAAGCCACTTCCCAGAGACAGGAGGAGGAGGAGGAGGAGATTGGATTTAAACCCTGCCCTTCACTATCCAAAGGAGTCTCAGAGCAGTTTACAATCACCTTCCCTTCCCCTCCCCTACCTTTGAGGTAGGTAGGGCTGAGAGAGCTCTTTCCAGAGCTGTCCTTGAGAGAACAGCTCTGAAAGAATTTGGGACTGACCCAGGGTCAGATCAGCAGCTGCATGTGGAGGAGTGGGGAATCAAACCCGGTTCTCTCCGATTAGAGTCCGCGCTCTTAATCACTACACCAAACTGGCTCTCCAGCAGCTCCAGCAGCTGCTTGTTCACCTAGGCAAGAAGGTAAGAAGCAATGGTAAGTAAGAGTAGTGGTTCGCATTCACTTGCCTAGCTCCCCACATCCTGTCTGTTCTGTAGCTGAGGACCCCAAAGCTTGATTTCCCCAAATGTTTATGAATGTGCTTTTTTGTATATACACACAGAGAGAAAAAAATGGCACATACTCTAAGGCAATAGTTTTCAAAAGGTTGTCTCCACTCAGAGAATCCTTTGTATATCATCTGTCATGGAATTTTGCTACATTGTAGAAAATGTTAGGAATGTTTTAGAATGCATGTGTGTAGGTTACAGGTCAGGTCTGTTCACCTCACTGTTGCCTTGCCTGAATTAAGCATGCATCTCCTAGTATACACCAACTAGTCCCCTACAGCTATACATTACCAGGAAAAATCTGTAGAGGTAGGCAAGATATCATTCAAGGAAGTTTTAATTCTAATCAAAGGTCATCCACGCTCTCTACCACTTGTTACCTTCCAGATTTAACTCCTAGGGATTACTGGAAAATAGCAGTTGCAATTCTAATACTGTATTACACAATTGTTTGAGAAATAAATATCAAATTATATACTTTTATATAACAAATGAAGGAAAGGTCTGTCGTAAATGCTATAGAGGTATCAGGTTTCCAGTATCATGATCAGAATAAAACCACTAATTCATGGGCAATTTTCAGAATAGTGTGTTGTTTCCACAGCCTGGCACATATTTCCTGGAGCATTAATAGCTTGGCCATGGTAACAATTAACACTGAACTAAGATATGCAGAGAGATGAACTCTTAACCTATTGAGATAGTAGAACTAAAGGGTTATTCCAATTATCTACAATTTAAAATGTCATTTATCCAGTAATGTTAATTATTTACACTGTTACTAAAATCTTATCAGTATGTGTCAAGGATTTCTTGTTCCCTTGAAATATTTAAATCCCCAGTGTATTCAGTGAGATCCATTACATGCTGTTTATCATTCAAACTGCTGCTTAAACCCCCCCCCCCAAATAAAGATTTATGTTAAGTATATCATTCATGCTTTTAGGAAAGTGAAGAAGAGAAGAGAAACCAATTGTTTACATCAAGAGAACAGACTTCTTGTTTTAACTGTACTGCAGTTTAAAAGACAACAGTTTAAAAGACAATGTCCTGGCTCCCGCCGCCTCCCATACCTGGAAATTTCATCCATGCAGAGAGCTACCAAGGGGGGGGGGGGGGATTTGCATGTGGATCACATTGCATGATAAAAGGTTAGGGACCAAGCCTATTTTTCTCCTGCAACAGAAGTTCTCACATTTGAGTGGTTTGAGAAGGGCTACAGAATGGATTATACATTCCCCTGCAAGCAGGATCTATGAGCAAAAAATACATGAATATAAAAATAGTGGTTCTATGGAAATCAATTCCTCGCCCTTGATTTAAATACAAGAGAAGTCCAAATTTTCCCCTAACTGTAAGAGCCTTGAACATAGGGATACAAAATTAGGACTGCCAGCTGCCATGTGGGGGCTGGAGATCTCCTGGAATTACAGCTGATCGCCAGACTGTATAAATCACTTATTTATTTATTTATTTACACATTTATTCCACTTATTCTGGAGGAAATGGCTGGTTTGAAAGGTGGACTGCATGGCATTATGCTCTACCAAGGTCCCTCCTCTCCCTAAATCCCAGTCTTCCAGGCTCACTTTCAAATCTCCAGGTATTTCTGAACCCGGAGCTGGCAACTCTAGATACAATATTATTAGTTCCAAGATCTACTGCTAAACTATAAGAGTTCATGTAGGGATGAATCATACATACTTTAGAATTACAGGTACAATAATATGTCAAATGGTGTCCAAATGCACAGTGTTGGATCCAATGTTTTCAATCTGCTGGAAGAGATACCGTATTTTTCGCTCCATAAGATGCACCTGACCATAAGACACACCTAGCTCCGCTCCGTGCCGTTGCTTGGGAAAGGTGAGGGGGGTTTAAGACGCACACACTTCCCCCCCCCCACTTTTTTTGGGAGAAAAAGTGAGTCTTATGGAGCAAAAAATACGGTATGTCCTGCTACTGCACAGATATTGGTGGGATGTTTCTTACATTGGAGAAAGGGTTCACTATTACCAGAAAAGAAATGCTGGCTCCAACTTAATGTCTTAGCAGTACAGAGGTTTAAAAATTGCTATTAATATTTAATAACTAATATTAATATTAAAGTTACCCACCAAAATTCAAAGTAACTGCAATATAATTTCATGACATTCTTTTTGTTTTTTTCCTAGTAGTACATCATGTGGAGTCAGCTCTGCTTGGCACAATAATGGCTTCTAGTGGTTTCAGTCTCTGTGTATTTGTGGGGTAGCCACTCTGAAGCTATATATCAGTCTTCCAAATGACATTAAAAGATTCACATCACTACTGCAGTTTCAGAGAAGATACAAGAACAAACTTTTTAGACAGGCTTTTGGCTCATAGGATGAGTAGTTTCTAATACTCTGTCTTTGAAGGGCAGCTGCTTAGAGTTCTTAAAATTTATTGCTGTGGCCTATTTATATTTTTGATGTTTATATGATGTTTCATTGTTGTTGCTCACCTTGGATCCTGGTTTTGGGAGAGGCAATTATAGCTTTATATAAGCATATTTAAATAGTTTTTTGCTGTTTGGTGACTGGATACTAAAAATGAGAAGGGGACAAAAATCAAATCCCTCCCAGTTGCTTCTGCACTATGAGTATCCTTTCCAAAATCTATTTTCCATGGGTTCTTTTACATCCAGGACTAGGTTTTCCAGCTGCAGGGTGGGAAACACCTGGAGATTTGGGGGCCATAGCCTGAGGAAGGCGGGGTTTGGGGAAGGGAGGAACTTCGATAATGTCATAGAGTTGTCAGAATCTAAGGATTCTAACAAAGGTTTGCTTAACAAAGGTTTGCTTGCATGCTTGTATGCTTTGTATAATCCCTTCCTATGTAACCTGTCTTTGCAGTTCCTCTGTAACATCCTGTTATCTCAATCACCATGTATCAGGTTCCAATTGGCTCTATTTTATTGCCCTGGATTTATGGCTCACGATGGGTCTGGTCAATGTAACCATTTGGTCCGGGAGAGTGGCGACTACAGCACATGAGAACAATCGGCCTCTCACCCCCGCGCCTCCACATTCCTTTCCTCCCTGCCAGGGGAGACACGGAACAATTCTTATCGGCGTGTGAAGTCCTTGGCGAGTTATTTGTTATGCACAAGATGGATACATCTGAGGGGTCTGGTTTAAGAAGGGAAATTTACAGCTTCACACTTAACCTTTTTCCTGTGGGAAGCAAACGGTCAAAGGACCTTTAGCCCGTGGTTTTTCCCTTCCTGTGATTGGTTACCTATGGGTAATTCAAATTGTACTGGAGGGTATATTAATCCTGCTTCTATTGTATACTTTATCTCTAACAATGATTCGAGGACCTGTAGTAATGTAGTAATAGGAAATAAAGAACTGTGTTTCATCAACAAAGGTCTGATCCTTGACTACCTAGGGCAGAAGCCTCACAAGAGTCCATATTCCAAATCAGCCATTGTCATCAAGTGAACTGATCCCTGTCAGTTGTAATAATAGGAGATCTCCCATTACCACCTGGCAACCCTAGCCAGGGCTCATTTACATATGCTTATCTATGGTGGAAAGTGCTGTCAAGTCACAGCCAGCTTTTCTTTCAAGGCAAGAAAAAACAGAAATGGTTTGCCATTGCCTGCCTCTGCATAGCAACAAATACGAACCAGGGCCAGCCCTGCTTAGCTTTTGAGATAAGATCAGGTCAGCCTGGCCTACCCAGGTCATGACCTGTGTTTCTCTATAATGCAAAGTTAATTCCTAACAGGGAAGAGTTAAGAATAGAGATCAACAAAAGACAATCTGAGAATCTTCCTGCTTGAAATTCCATTGATATCTCTTCTGCTTCTAAACTCCCCCAATCACATGCAGAATTAGCCGTGTGATAGGCATGACTCCCTGCTGGATTTTAAGGGCGCGATCACAAGAGCACATCTGTGAAGCATCCCACACCCATTGGCAAGCCATTGCTCTCCGCCGAAGAAGTGCAGTAAAAAAAAAACAGTAGGGAAAATCCAGTATCAAACGGGTTGCTATGGGCCACAGATGAACTTTCCCCGTGTGATCGCTCCAGCGTGCACTTGTGGTGTCGGGGATAGTCTGATCAGGCTATCCCAATGCCATGCCGTTGTTTGTTTCTCCTTCTCAGTATGCGCATCATCACATACTGCCATTAAAAGCCCTCAGGGTGGAGGTGCAATTCATCAATCCCCCATTTAAGCGAATCAGAAAGGAATGAAAAAAAACCCCCTAATTTGCCCACAGTTGCATCTGATCATGCAGTGGCGAGTTGCAACTGCAGCTTCGCAGAAATGTGTGATCGCGCAACTACAGGTCAAAGTACTCCAGCGCAAAAAGCCTCACTCCCCCCCCCCGCTTTATCTCGCTCATGTGACCAGGGCCCATACCAAGTATTTCAGTATTTTTGCAAGTAATTGTAATAGCTTGTTATCAAAGAAGAGGGATAGAATCAGTAGCAGCTTTCAGATCCTGCAGTACAAAATACATAGAAATGTACAGAAAATTGTTCATGGCATCTTCTGCTGTTCCACCCACAGTGGTGGATAGCCATAGGAAAACCTTATCTCAGCTATACATGGAATTTATGAATAACTGCATATGTGGATTTGCCACTCGTTGCTTTGATGTACCATAGGCTATGCATCTGGCTGCCAGTTCTGGGAGGCTCAGCACTAACTGTGTTTTAGCTATAGAACTTCAGATAAAACATTTTTTTCCCTACTACCTCTACACACTCTGGAGAAGATTCTTCACTGTAAAGATGAGATTAGCCATAATGGTTCTATTGTGAAGGGGCTTTTCCATTCTCATCTCTATAGCAAAGGGCTTTTCTGGAGTCAAGTTTGTCCATTTCATTGCTGCTCTAATTGGCTTTATGGACTCTAGATAATGTACATCATCTTACTCTGTACACTTTCCCCAGCTTAAGCAGGGCAAAGAGCAACAGAAATCTTACTTCACCTGACATTTGAGGTTTGTTCACATGAAATGTACACTTCTGCCCTAAGCCACATGGCTAGCTAATCTTGTTATTCCAAAATAAACAGGAGGTTTGTCCCTGTAGCACAATAAACTGTTGGAAAAGGCAATGTCTGATGTACGAGCCAGTCTGGTGTAGTGGTTAAGTGCGCGGACTCTAATCTGGGAGAACTGGGTTTGATTCCCCACTCCTCCACTTGCACCTGGCTGGATGACCTTGGGCAAGCCATAGCTCTGGACCAGCTGTTCCCTCAAGGACAGCTTGGGAAAGAGTTCTCTCAGCCCCACCTACCTCACAGGGTGTCTGTTGTGAGGAGGGGAGGGGAAAGGAGTTTGTAAGCCGCTCTGAGACTCTTAGGGCACGATCATACGTACTCATTTACGACGCAAGCGGTGCGATGAAGCGACGGCGCAAACCGACGGGATCAGACGAGCACATCTGCAAAGCGTCGTGCTCCCGGCATAACAACGTCGCGAGCGCCCGTTGATGCACTTCAAAAAGGGACCGCTAAAACAGAAGTCCTTTCTGGAAGAGCCGGAAGCAGGCGTGCGTGGGATCGCAGCAGCGCACCTATGCCGTCGCATACGGCCACCGTCGCGCTTCTGCGTAAATAGTGGATGTTTTTCTTCCGAGCTGCGTGAAAAGCGTAAGACCGGAGGTCCGTGCATGCGCAGTAGCGAAAAGTCGCCGAAAAGCAGAAGGGGGGCTGTACGGGCGTACGGGCTCCACGGACTGTTGCCGCGCAGCTGGAAAAAACAGTAAAGGGCCAGAGACACGTTCCCCACACCTCCCTCTGCTCCCGATCCCCCTTGTATCTGGAACAGGCACCAGTGCAATGGCTAAGCCGCGTGGCCGTTTCTGGACACGCCCAGAAGTGAGGGACCTCCTAGCATTATGGGGAGACGTCAGGGTCCAGCGGACCATGGGACAGTCCCACCGGAACATTGAGGTGTTTGCCGAGGTGGCTAGGGGCATGGTGGCTAGGGGACACGACCGGGATGCTCTCGCTTGTCGGCGCAGAACTAAGGCCATGCGCCTCAAGTACCGGAAAGTAGTGGCTAACAATTCCAAATCAGGCCAGCCCAGGATCACGTGCCCCTATTATGAGGAGTTGCACCGGATCCTGCATAAGAGCAGAGATGTGGACCCCGGCATGGTGCTCCAGACCCTTGGCCGGCGCCGGCGGAGACGCCAGGCAACCCAGGGGCCGAGCACCTCATCAGAAGAGAGTGCCCGCCACCCCAGGGCAGAGGACGAGTTGGAGTCAGCCGAGTCCCTGCCCTCGACCAGCAGCCACACCGGTGAGTGTCCCCAGGGACAGAGACCTGCACAGGCCACAGTGCCAGGGGGACCCTGGGAGCTGTGTGGGAAGGCACAATGCCCTCCACAAGGGAGCACCCCGTGGAAGAAGAGCTGGTGGGGCATCCAGTGGGAGAGGGGGCATATGGGGGCTGTGTCGCGCAAACTACGGCTGGTGATTCCCTGTCTGTCCCACGTACAGGTACAGATTCAGTGAGCAATACCCAGCAGGACAGCAGCGACGAGGATGATGACACTGATGAGGACAGTCTCATGCTGCCTGGCCAAGGTTGGTGAAGGGCATCAGTGGGCCTCCGACTGCACACTGCTCCACTACTGGCGTTGCCAGCCACTGTGGATCACAGTAAACAGAACCTTCCTTCCTAGGGACACAAGAGCTGGTCTCGGATGCGGACATGGAAGCGGAGGAGGAGGCAGAGGAGGAGTAGGAGGAAGAACCCATGGAGGGCTCTGGCCGCCACCCGGACCGTGAGTCACACTAGGGGATAGGCTGGGGCATGGCCTATGTTCCTGTCTGGGTAGGGTAGAGGTGGCCGGTGTGAGGTGGATGGGCCTGGTGTTCACTGCCCATACCCCAACAGGCCTTCCGCCAGACGTCACCATGGGAGACCTGACCCCTGCAGAGAGAGCAGCCCTCTGCAAGACAAAGAAGAAGCGGCTCTCTGCCCTACAAAGTGTTGGGGACCACCTGGCCACCCAGGCCCGGGAAGACAACAGAGAAGCCATGGCAGAGGACCGGCGGATGCATGACAAGCTGATTGCTGAAATGCGGGCCGCCCCTGAGCAAGATCAGGCAGCATACGCTGCCCAAGCTGCAGCACAGGCCACCATGCAGGCCAGCATAGAGGCCTCCAACACTCAGATGGCTCGTCTAACAGATGTGGTCTCTGCCCTAGTGGACACCATGCATGCCCAGGCTGTGGCGACAGAGCCTCAATGGCCCGGCCCTAGTGGAGTGGCCACGCAGGTAGGGCGGGGCCGGGGTAGAGGCCGTGGGCGGGCACGGAAGAAGCCGGGAGCATCATAGGGACACTGGCCCAGGGCAACCAGCAGAGGTCCCCCGGGGACGGGGGTATGGGGGGGGAAGGACAACACTACTACGGTTTTGGAAAAATATAACAAACTTTAATAAACAGAACTATGTAAACAACAAGAAACATGAATCAACCAACCCCCCCCCCCCTAACCCGACCTGGTGTCCCACCCTGACTCCCCCGCACCCTCCAGGGTATGCTGCCAAGCACTCTGTGGCCCCTCTGCCCCCTCCTCGCCAGAGGAGGCCACGAGAATCGCGGCCTGGCCTGCCACCTCTGCCCCCCCGTCCCGCTGCTGCCCCCTCGTCTGGGGCCAGCCCCGTCACCCCCTCTTCAGATGGCTCCTCCCCTTCCTGGCCCGGTGGCTCCTTGTCAGAGTCCTCGAGGATGTGGGGTCGCCGGCGCGAGGTGCGGTGTGTCCAGAGGGGGGACGGCCCGGGAGACGCAGCCTCCGCCGCCTGGGCTGCCATGGCGTCATCCAGGCGCATCTCGGTCAGCAGCTGCTCAATTCTGCGCATACCCCGCTGCAGGAAGGAGAGTTGGTATCCGTATCGACCGACTGTGGGGAAACAAGGGCGGGTGTCCCGTCAGTGGCCACATGGCCGCCCGCCGGCCCACAAGGACATTTGGCTGGCGGCTGAGCTGCCATGCCATGGATGGGAGCAGACGCGCCAGCTGCTCACCACTGTCTGCAGTCCACCCATGGCAAAGTTCTTCGAACATGCCAAGCGGGATACTCACGGGTGTCTATGACGTTCTCCATCTTTCCCTCTAGGATGGCTAGCCTTTCCACGGTGGTGCCAGAAGAGGGTCCCACCTCGGGTGCAGATGGGGCCCGCTCTGCTGTGGGAAGAGGAAGGGGGTCAGAACCATATTGGCAGGGGGCGACCGTGGTCCCTGGGCCCCATCCATATGCACACCTACCTGCCTCTGTCTCAGGGGCGGAGCTGATGACCACAGGTCCAGCTTCCTCGGGAGTGGCAGCCATCTGCATTGGCTCCCCTGCATGTGAAACAAGGGTGGGGGTGAGAACCCAAGGGGAAACTACGTGGGCGACCAAAGACAGGATTTTGTGGAGGGCCGGTGCCCACGTAGCTAGCCCTGCAGTCGACTGATGGCTGCCAGGCGTGCGTGGAGGGTGACCCAACCACATCCTGCCAGGCCACCCAGGCTCCACCTTGCTGCGAGGTGGAGGCACCGGCCCCATGTGTGTGTGCTGCGGGAGCCACCCCATATGCGTGGCCACGGCCGATGGCCATGCACAGTGGGTACTCACCTGCATCCCCTGATCGGCCACTCCCCAAATGTGGCTCCGGAGAGCTCACCACCATGGGCCCTGCAGGCAGAGGCACATGGCCCCAGCTGTGCAGACCACCGAGTGACCAGCCACCCTAGGCCCATGTCAGCCATGCTGCCCTCCTCCAGCGCTGTCTGCTCCCCCTGACCCCGTGGAACCACCACCACAGGCACTCTACATGTCATGGCACCTGGCAGCCCCATGCTGGGAGCCTGTGTGGGCATGCCGTCATGATGCTCATCTTGTGCTGCAAGGCGCCGCTGGCCCTCCTCCAGGGAACCCTGGCCCTCGGCCTCTGAGGTGGCCCCCCTCTGCCTCTTCGCCCGTGGACGCCCTGTGAAATGACAGCCATGAGGGGGGGGCCACTAAGAGCCAAGGGGAAGGGGGTAGGGCGGTACTTACAGTATGGCGTCTGGTACCTCCATCCAGGCCGCCCAGCCTGCTCCCAGAGGTTCCAGAGCAGTCCAAAACGGGGAGGGCGGTGTCCTCGAGGTGGGAGACCATCCCAGTCCTCCAGCGCCTCGAAGAATGCTGCCTTCTCCCATTTGAACTTCACCTGGCACTGCTCTGCTGAGCGCCAGAACCCCTGGGCTGCCAGGCGGCTGGCAGCCTGCTCGAAGAGGGAGAGGGTCTCCTCATGGGTCGAGGGCATGACCCTGGACCCGGCCTCCAGCTCATAAAGAGCCTCCAACAGACTCTCCACCTCCTCAGGCAGCCATAGCACACCCTTGGTGGGGAAAGCCATGCTGCCTAAATGAGGAGGCCTCTGCGTTCTGCGCATGCGCTGACACGCGCCCCCTTTTGCCCGCTGTTTGTGCAAAAATACGAAAATGCAAAGGGCTGAGGCTTCGCACCTCCGTGGGGGGGGGGGGAAGGGAGGGAAACGGGTAGACGACTCTGTACAGTGAACATGTTATTCTACAAAGCGAACAGGTGACATGTGGCCGCCGCTCCGCATCCACTGGCTCGGCGATGCGGATCGTTCGGTGGCCGGCGCGTCGCACCCGCGAACGAACGAGCCTTTGCCCGGGCGCCACTGCGCATGTTCGACCCGATGTCAGAACACACGGGCAAGCCCTCTGTTCCCAGGACGCACTTGTCAGCGAACGCCCAACCTTACGCTATGTGTGTGGCAGGGAAGGGGAGAGGCACCAGGGCCATCACCATGGTTTGCAGACAACGGCAGGGGGGCTCCTTTCCAGCTGACCCCATAGCCTAGCTGTCCATGCATTCCCAATGTGCTGTCTGTGGTCCCCAGCTGGCCCCCCCTCCTGGCAGCTCAGGGGTCCGGAACAGGGGGGACATGCCATACGGGAGATTGCATGCCAGACCTGCACCCCTCTGCGTGACAGCCCCATGAGTTCTGACTCCCACCCTCCATGGCTCCCACAATAGGAGACGGACTAGCATCTGGTTGTAAGCTGCTTTATTTGAGGGAGGGCGGAACTCCACCACAATCTTGTCGCCTCAGCACCCCAGGGACAGGAAGCGGCGCACACCATGGCGGCGGCAGGGAGAGGGACCTAGGGGATCCCTGCGCGGCGACAGAACCATGTGGTGAGGGCCTCCCGCACCACCCGACCCGCAGCTGCCTGCCTCTCGTCCACATCCATCTGTGGGTGCCTCTGCTCGGCCTCGTCCCAGCCCTCCTCGAAGTCCCTCTCCTCTCCCTCCTCCAGCGCCTCAGGAGCTTCGTGGCCACAGTCCTCGCAGAGGTTGTGCAGGACCACGCAGGCAGCCAGGGCATACTTCACGTTATCCAGCTGCAGCGGCACCTGTAGAAGCAGGCACCGCCATCGTGCCTTCAAACGGCCGAAGGCGCGCTCCACGACATTGCGCACGGGCGCATGCAACTTATTGAAGTGCCGCTGCCTGGGGGTCGTGTGGCCCTTGTAGGGCACCATCAGCCACCGCCACAGGGGATAGGCCGCATCAACCAGGATCAGTGGAGGCACCTCCACTCCCTCGATGGTGCGGGTGGGATTTCCCGGCACGATCTGGCCTGCATCCATGGCATCCATGATGTTGGAGCTGCGCAACACGTGTGCATCGTGGCTCCGCCCACTATGGCCCACCACGGCATCCACAAAACGAGTGGCATGGTCGACGGTGCCCTGCAGCAGCAATGAGCAGTAGTGCTTTCGATTCATATAGTCCTCCGCCTGGTCCACGGGGATCGTGGTCCGGATGTGGCATTCATCGATGGCGGCGACACACTGCGGAAAGCCCCGGGTGGAAAATGCACGCATGACCTGTGGGCAAGGTAACGGGCAACTTGTAAACACGGGTCCGTGCCTGCTCGGCAGCATGCCTTCCGGGGTCTGCCCGTGGCCCCCTCCACTTGCTACTACACGGTGCTCCCCATGTACTTGCGCACTCACCCTGTCTGGGTTCCGTAGGTACACCACTCGACGAAACAGCTCCTCCACAATGGCACGCGTGACCTCCACGACAATGGACGCCACGGTGGATCGGGCAAGGCCAAACTGCATGCCGACGGTTCTGTAGGACATGGTGTTGGCCATCCACCACACAGCCACTGCCACACGCTCCTCCACTGGCACGGGAACCCGCATCACCGTCATCTCCCTTTGGAGTCTGTCCTGCAGCCCGTCCACCAGCCAGGTGAATGTGGCCCTGTGGACATAACACATCAACTCGGGGGTCGCCCTCCAACACAACATGTCATGACACCCACAACCCCTCCTCCTCCTCTCCCCCTGACTCCACTGGCCCGAGCTGTGGGGTTCAGGTAGCCCTGAGGCACGGTGCCAAACTACTCCACCCATATGCAGGCCTGTGTCACGTGGCGTACGGGTCTGCCATGGACAGGTGCTCCGGTCTGCCACCCCTGTGTGTCTGCGGACCACAATACCCCCCTCCCCCGCCCCTCTCTGCGCTTCACCTGGACATTCTGAAGTGCTTCACCCACTCTTCTTCTCCTCAGACGTGGGTGACAAATGTCGTCCACCACTCTGTAGACCGGGGGTACACCCACCACCGGCGGTGTGGCAGCTGCTGTGCAAGGTAGGTAAGCTGCACGACGTGCTGTGCTGTACTCTCCCTGCGCCGGCGTGAGCCACCTATACGGCGGATGCCACATCTCACATAGCTGGCAGCCCGTTGTCTCCGGAGGCCATGTCTCATTGTCTCCCCTGGATGCCACAGTTATTGCTGACGCTGGCTCAGGATCTGCACAGTCCCACACGCAGCCAGGACAGATGTCCCGACAAGCTCTTCCTCCGTTTCCATGGTTCGCTGTGGCAACTGTGTCCTGTAGTCTCCCTGTGACCTCGAGACTGCTGTCCGCGGTACTGCTGCGGCTGCGATCGGCCGAGCGAGCGAGCGAAGGAACCGTCTGTGCGCATGCACGGAAGTCGAAGCGAACGCAACGCTTCTGACGTGGAAACGGCACGCCGGAAGAACGTTTGCCGCATACAGCGCCCTTACGTATGGTCGCACCACGCCGTCTCTTCGTCCGCTCTCTCAGTGGGACGTTTGAGCGACGCTGTATGATTGCGCAACGACGTTAGCCGTGCGATTCTGTGCCGTACTGTGGGATCGCATTAACACGCCTTTTTATGCAGCGACGCAATGCAGGTACGCTTCCCGTCCGCTTCATCGCACTCGTGTGGATGGGCCCTTAAGTGAGTGAAGGGCAGGATATAAATCCAATCTCTTCTTCTTCTTCTTCTTCTTCTTCTACGAAGGAGAAGAAGACCCTGCCTATACTCAATATAGAGACAACAAATGGACTTGCATTCTGATTCATGTGGATGATGACCTGACTTTTCGCTATGAAGACAAGGAGGACTGTGATGAAATAGTTCAACAAATGAAAGAATTAAGATACATCAACTTCTGTCTTGGAATGCAAGTAGAACAAGAGGAAGACAGAAGCTATCTTCTCAATCAGAAGCAGAAAATCCTAGAATTTCTGGACTACGTGAATATAAAAGAAGCTAAGCCAGCAAGCACATCTATGGAAACAAACTACCTGAACCAGTAAAAAAGTCACGAACTTCTGTCTGACAACAAGCATTACAGAGAAGCAATTGGAGGGCTGCTGTACATAAGCACATTAACACATCCAGATATCACAGCAGCTGTGGTCATGTTATGCAGAAAGACAGAATTGCCAAGCAAAAGGTACTGGTATGCAGTCAAAAGACTTGCAAAGTATTTGCATGGCACTGCACATCTGACACTAAAGTTTCCAACAATTAACAAGCAAAGACTAGTGGGATATATAGATGCAGACTGGGCAGGAGATACTACAGATGGAAAGTCAACCAGTGGACATTTATTCTTCTATGATGGCAGAGTAGTCAGCTGGAGCAGCAGGAAGCAAGGAACTGTAGCTGTGTCCAAAACTGAAGCAGAGTATGTGAGTATGTACCTGCAGCAGACGCATGCAGACAGGTGAAATGGATACTGCAACTAATGCAAGACTTTGGGATAGAGGAACCCCAACCAGTACAACTCTTTGTAAACATCCAAGGGTGCATAAAACTTGCACAGATAGAGAAGATTAACTTAAAAACTAAACACATTGATATGAAGCATCACCTAGTAATAAATATGCAAGAAGAAGGGCTTTTTGAGTTGGAATACTGTCCTACAGATGAAATGACTGAAGATGTACTCACCAAACCACTTTTTTGAGAAAAGTCTGAAAGTCTACATAAGAAGATGAATCTTGTGGACTTTGTACGCTAGACCTTGAGAAGAGGTGCTGGAAATGGCAATGACTGGTGTACAAAGAAGACAGCAGGGGACAGCAAGAAGACAATTAGAGAGGATAGTGAGGGAGTTGGGTACTGGAAAGTGTCACTCCTTGTCTGCCTCCAGATTGCTACACTTAGGGCAATTTCCCCCTTCTTCTCGGAAGCACCACACTCAGTCTCTCTCTCAGCTAGAGATGTAGTTAGGAACTTATCTCTGTCTCTCCTCTTGTGCACTGTTGCTGTATTAATTTATTTATTTTAATTTATGATTTATTTCATTATATTTGTGGATCACCTAATCTCCATGAATGTGGGGCTCTGGGCAATGTAAAAATTTAAAAGCATAAAATTATATCCAGCATATTATACAATAGTTAAAAGCAAGTAGCAATATTTTTGTGGTCCCCTCCCATTTCTGGTCTGTCGGTGCTTCATGAGTCCAGGGGAGGGAATAAATTCCAGAAGGGATGGGGGTCACTATCCTCAACCAAATGCCTGGTGGAACATCTCTGCCTTATGTTATGTGGCAGAGAGTTTCACTGGGCCCAGGCCCTGAATGAGGACAGCCAGGTATCTCTGGGGCCAGGAACCACCAATAAGTTGTTCTGTGAAGAGCATAATGCCCCCTGGAGGTGTAACGGAGAAGGCAATCCCACAGATATGGGACTCTGCCAACATAAACAACTTTCAATTTGTGTGGGTTTTGTTCTTTCATCAAAATCACTATATAGCTAATGTTCAAGGTGGCCCAATCTATGAATAGTTAAATATAGAAAGGAGCCATGAACAAATGAAACAGACCTTTCCACAAAGTAGAAAAAGCCTCAGCTTTGCAAAAAAAAAAATCTGAAATCTAAAAAAAAAAATCACATGAAGGAGTTAAATCCCTCCAAAATAACAGGAGCACTTCTACCTCTAAGAAAGAAATGCCTCCTGCAATGCTATTGTGAGGGTTGCTAGGCAACCACTATGGTATTGCCTGCTTTCAAGCCTTGCTTTTTGTCAGTAAAAGACAGGGAGGCACAGGATGCTGTCCAGGAATGTTTTGGTCTTGGAAGGAGGACTCATCAGGGCTAAGCCTGGCAGCAGCAACCACCAGTGATCTGTTTCAGGATAACGAGAGCTTCCTAAGATTTTCATAGAGACTTAAATCTATGTTTATGTTGAGAGGCTTTTGTTCCAGTATTTTCCCCAAACACTCAAGTACCCTTTCTTTCAGTGTTAACTGACTCTTCAGTGTTAACTGACTCTTTTAGTTTCCAGAAAGCTGATATACTCTTTCCAGTACCCAAACCCCTTCTCATGAAACACCTATACTTATCTTGAGTTTTAACTGACTTTTAAGGTTCCTAAAGGCAGTTTCTAACCATGCTAGGGATCTCTCTACTTTTCAGAGCTAACTCCCTGTTTGACTGGGTAGGGAATCTCTCTGTAGAAGATCTATCCCCTTTCCTTGGTCCGAATGGGAGTCTTCACCTACTTCCCAAACTTCCTTGTCAACTTTCTCCCAGTTCTCCTCTCAATCAGGGCTGAATTCCGAAACTGTCAGTACTTGACTTTCCTCAGCTAGGACTGAAACCATACTCAACTCAATGAAGGCAGAAATCTCTCTCTCTCTCTCTCTCTCTCTCTCTCTGCTCACTGATGCTACGCAATCAGATTGCTTCAAGAAGCCTGTCACTCAAGGCTCTTTGTTTCTGTGAAGAATTAACCCTTCACAGTCCTTCATCTGTTTATACAGCACTTCTAAGCTTTTAAAAAGTGTAGTTTGTCACAGTATGACTCACCTAGGACTGGCTACTTGCTACTATTCAACAACAGACACCCCATGAAAGCCAATGTGGCATAGTGGTTAGAGTTACAGACTAGGATCTGGGAGACCTAGGTTCAAATCATTATTCCACCATGGAAGCTCACTGGGTGATCTTGGGCCATAAATATAGCTGAAGATAGGGAGCAAATAAAAGGTTTGGTGGGTGAGAAGGAGAAAAGAAAGCAGGGAAAGGTGGGGATATTGAAGCCACCAGAAGAGACAAAGGAAATACTGTAGGAAGGTGGATACAGAGATACAGGTCCTTGTGGTCCCACACTGTGCTACCAGACCTGACCCACTGGTTGCCACCACACAACTCAGCCATAGTGTTCCTGAGTAGAGGCTGCCAGGAGAAGGGAAGGAGGAAAAACTGAAGACAGTGGGGAAAAACATAGGTTGGGTGGTGGGTGAGAAGGAAGCATGAAAAGGGGAGAAGCTATGATGGCTTTCAGGAAAGCGAAAACAGAAATAGTGGGGCAGGAGAAAATAAGATGCCCCCAAATAATCCATCTTGTTACAAATTAATCCTAGCCCATTATAAGGAGCAGCCAGTACCAAACTACACAGAACTTTATTGCTCTGCTTTTAGAAATTTACAGCCTTTGAAGTAGAAAAAGAGGAACACCTTGAGTCACATTTTGAAATATATTGAGAAAGAAATATGCAACATAAAAACCTAGTGCATAAAACACTACTGAATTAGTAAGAACTGGTATCTCCTGCAGGTTATTTTACCTACGGAACAAAGGCTTATTTTTCTGCAAGCTCTTTTCTTTAATTTTGTTTCCATCAACACAGTACATGAAGTGTCAATCGAGTGCAAGGATAAACCACTATGATTTTGATTTGCCTTATAAGCTATAGACATACGTTCAGTATAAGTCCTTGAAAGGACAATGAATCTGTTTTCAAAGTGGACAGTAACCAAGCTGATAGGTATATGATTTAAGTGGACAAAAGCATGGTATACTTGTGTAAAATAAAATGTATATGAAAATATTTTTCCATTGTCACAGTCGAGGCATAACTAGAAACAGCCAGCTTCTGAATTCTGAGGGGCAAATCTCCCAACTATAGAATTGTGTGCATTTGCTGCATAAACCAGCTCACTCAGGAACAATAAGCCTCTCAAATGAGGCTCAAAGTTCCGAGGATACAAAACATGATGGGAGGGGTATGTATCACTAAAGTGAGGGTTATTACTGTGCCTTACTACTTGCAGGAGCACGATAGTAATGGGTTTTCTGCAGGCTATTACTGGCATAAAGAAAAACCCCAAAGATATGGAAGTTTGTGAGGTGGAGTTAAAAACTTTTTCCTTGCCCTCCCTGAATTCCCCCCCCCCCCATTTTTCCAATACAAAAATGAGAAGTTCTGGGAAACTCCATGGGAGAAAAAACCCCTCTGAAATATTTTCTCTTTTAGAATGAGTGACATGCTTATAGAAAAGTTTACTCATGCAGAATGGTTCCCTCTTCCCTCTACTCTTTGAGGTACATTAGAAAACCTATGCATATGGATAGATCCAGTTGGTCAGCCATATTAATTTGCTGTTCATTCTCTGGCTATAAGTTTGAACCTTGCCTGCCATTCGAACATATTTGATAAAGTGTGCATGCACACGAAAGCTCATACCTTGAATAAACTTTTATTGGTCTTAAAGGTGTCACTGGATACTAAAGTTGTTGCCATGCATAAGGAAACATCCTTATGGTAATAATTGTAAATGTTCAAAGGCAGCAAAATTTAACTGAAGAACTATGTACTTTAGGAGATTATCATTCTATGCTTCAATAATTTGCCTGCAGTTCCAAGGGGTCATTTTTTGAGTTCTTTCTGTATTCATTGGTTTGAGATGGGGTTTTCTACATGCCACATTTGTAGTACAGAACTGCTTTCACACATTTACTATTGGATGTTAATATGCTACAGAATTTATTATTTAAATGCTACAACACAATATTTGTTTGCTGTTTAGCATACAGTTTTCCCACTGGCCAACAGGAAGAAGTACAATGGAGATAAGAAATGTTTACTAATTTATCTTCCAAATACAATTACAATAAAGAAGTTGCTAACCAATTCTGTTCTATTGCATGTTAACCATGGAGACAGTAATAATATGGGAATTAAACATACAGACAGATCAAAGTGCTGACAAAGAAATATATAATTTGTTAGGCACTACCAGTCCAGTCACTGAAGCGACACACTTGCTTCCAACTTTGGCAGTCTTCCAATAACTCTAGTAGTTTGAAAGACCATTCCTGGCACTCAATGAAAGCATTCTTTCAGGAAGAGATGTAGAATCTCCAGAAATTTGGGAAGCACAGGAAACATGTTTATGGAACTGCTTCTCTTTAACATTTGCTAAAGTTTTCACGTTTTTCTTACCAAAACATGAGAACATACATCTTTCTACAAATCTTTTGACCCCGCTTTACATAAATCCTAAATGTATTTCAATCTGAGTATTAGTCTCTATGAGCACACAGTATCATATAATGTCCACATCACATCCTTCTCTAACACCATTTTAACTGCTTATGTATTAAGATTTTAGAATCTCATTAATAATTTATTTCTCCCATTTAATTAGCAGACATTTAAATATTACACTAAGTTTTACTAACTAAGTTTTACTAATATCTGTATAATATTTTTAAAAGGCCCATGCTGGTCTAATGCTTGCTATTTGTATTATGTTTGAAGCACAGTCCAATTTAAGGTCCACTGATTTAATAAGCTTACTTAATTTTGTAGTAGATTTGAGCCTTTGAATTTTTCAATATTTATAAAACCAGCATGGAACAAAACTATTACTTTGGTGAACTGAAGGAAACACAATAGCATACCACAGAACTTTTTTCACTGGACTTTATGAAAACTCACAGTACAAAACTAGGCAGGATAAAGGAAGTCTAATTAATCATATTTTCAACTGAAAACACAATGAGAAAAAAAGCTCAGAGGTTCTATGAACTTTAAATCATATAATTTCCAGGAAATCTGGTGGTCTTAGTGAAATCTTAAATGCTTTCATCAGTCTCTATTGTCCAGGTCTACCACAGAATCAATTGGTTTCCATGCAACTGCAGTGTTTACTTTGTATTCCTGGCATACTTATATTACTACAATAATTTCTTCAGACTCGTTCAAGGCAACATCCAGTGCATGTATACAGCATTTTTACAAAAGAGATCCAAAACTTTCACTCTTTCATATGCTAAAAAGCAGTGGTTAGTTTTCTCTTGAAAAGGCACAAGACAAACAGCTAAGTATGCACAGGAACAAGTTTAAAATGTAGATAACTAAACTGTAGAACTCAGCCAATTAACTTAGCTACAATTCCAAATTGTCATGACCTCCTCTGCCCAGTCCAGTGACTTTGACTTGGAGTCCTCAGGAGAAGAGACCGAGGAGAACCAGAAGGATCCAACATTGTAGCGGTGCCTGCTGATAATGTTCCAGCAGAGCCAGAGGCCCCCCTGCCAGAGACAGCAAGGGAAAATTTGCCACTGCCCCCTGAAATAACCACCAGGATTTCATAGGGTTGCTATCCCCCAGTTCTCAGTGGGGGTTCCCCCACTTTTGGGGCTCTGATCTGCTGATGGTCAGGTGGCCGATGGAGGAAGCCCCACCCCCAAACAGGGACGACACTGAGTGATGTCCCAGATGCAATATCATCTGGAAGCGACATCATCATAATGGGGACATCGGGGGTGACACTCTAGTTTTTGGGCAAACTCTATGGTTTTGAAGGCAAAAAAACAGTTTTACCCCAAAACTAGAGAGTCACCCCTGACATCCCTGACATGATGACATCACTTCTGTGTGATGTCATTATGGCATGCACAACCAGATGATCCCAGAATGGAGCTTGGATCCCCCCATTGGCAGCCAGGTAGGACCTAGCAACCCTAGGCTTCCACCAAGCAAGAAGCAAACCCAGGCCCATAGGCCCCCCCGGGGATGCTCTCACTCTGCAGGAGTGGCAGCAGTAGAAGGCCTAAGCTAAGATGGCCCAAACGAGGTGCTATGCTCGACTGGCTTGTTTACAGGTTTGCAGGCTCCTGGCCAAAGCACCGTGCAACCACAGGAGCTTAACACCTCAACAGGGCAGTTGAGCCTGATTACTTCCCAGCATATTTAGGCTGAGACTTGGGAAGACTGTCTTGTTGGATCAACTGGTTGACTAGATGCAAACCTGTGCCAGTTCCTTGCCACCAGTTCCAGTTCCTGGTCTTCAGTTTCAGCTCCTGGATGCCTGCACCTATCAATGCTCCCAAGCATTGCTATCTAGACCTAAGGGCACTGCTCTAGTGGATACCTGACTGGGCTGGCCTGCAGATTGCAATACTCCCATTAAATTAAGGCTACAATCCTAGCAGCACTTTCCTGGGAGTTGGGCTCACTGAATGACATAGGATTTACTTCCTAGTGAACTTGCTTCGGATTGTTCAATATGTTAACTTCAAACAGAGATGTAATAATCAATAGTCTACAATTCAAAAGCAGTACTCATGGCAAACAATGTGCTTCTTTATTCCTTTTAACAACCATTTGATGACTTTCAGAATGAAGAATTAAATATATATTTTACGCCTAGTGTTCAATTCAGGGGGAAAATAGCTTCTGATTAGACCATTTTTATAGATTATTTATTTATCAAATCTCCATAAATGTGAATATCTTTGTACATATAAACTGTAAATTGGAGTGATCCATCTCTGTACAGCTCAACAATGCACCTATTAGCAGAGATAATTTTGAATTGCTCAATCTGGCAGTTTCAGTCTCAAAAATCCCAATTTTGATTTTGCCTTTTTCTTGTGCAAATTAATCACACTATTACATTTGTATGATGTTCAGTATACTTGCACTTAATTCTCCTTGTAATATGTATGCATTTTACCATTATATGCATGTCAATTAAATAATTATGCATATAAATAACAGATGTTCTTCATATACATATCATAGAGTGCATATAAGAACTGAATGACATGTGTACACAAATGGTTCTACAAAGCACCCTAGAGGCAGAAAACTGAGCCCTGACCTGGATAGTTCAGGCAAGCCTGATCTTGTCAGATTTCAGAAACTAAGCAGGGCCAACCCTGGCAACCAGTTGGAAGGGAAACCTCCAAGGAATACAAGGGCTCAGGATGCAGAGACAAGCGACCTCTCAGAAAAACATACAAGCCCCCAGTAGGTTCACCAGAAGTCGCCATGTCTTCCAGGCATGCAAACACACACACACACACACACACGTACACACACAAATACCCCCCCCCAAACGATAGTACAAACGAAATTTATATATATATACTTATTATTGGGGGTCTATGATCTAAGGCAAGATAAATGAAAAAGAATAGGCAGAATGCTCGCCTCCATGCTTGCATTTTGCTTATATTTGATGTGGTCTTGTGGGAGAGATCAGAGATGCAATCTGCACACCGTAATTTATACGACCATGGATAATGAAGCCCACCCAGTATCCACCTTTAGAATTTATCACTTTCAGTTTCAAGCAGAGTTTTAGGGACATTCATTGGCCCTGCAAATATGAGTCTACCTACCACTTGGGAATCTGTGTTCATCAAACCAATTTGTTTAGAATTTTATTTGAGCAGCTTGAATTGTCAGACCCACTCCCATCAATGCTCAACAGAAACAAATACTTAATTTCAGTACTTAACATACCTTTAAGTATTGAATGAATACTTGATCCAAACATCAGTCTGTGGGATAGATAGTCTGCAGGAATTAGATGTAAGAAATGCAATCAAGTATTCCAACAGCCTTTCATAAATTAGTATCAGGTTCAGCAGTGTTGCTCCTGTGACTTCTTGCAATCAAAGCTGGCATTGTAATGCAATTTAACACAAATTTTGCCTTTACATCATTACTTTATTCGTACTACACTATTCTCTGCTACATTACTACTACTGAAGAGGAATCCTAAGGACATTTCCTCAGAAATAAGTACCACTGAGATCAATTGAATGTATCACTTAGGAAATGGCGTAGGACATTTAAGCATCCAATATTTTACTTGCTTGTAACAACCAATAGGTTCGGACTATCCACCCACCCACTGAACAGCTTCAGTTCATTTTAAAGGAATTTGTACACCAACACTAAGCAAACCCTATTATCAAAGCTCCATGTTATGAAGAAAGGTGTTAGCAAGTCATTACCCAAGGGTAACATACTAATAAGTCACCCCTACCACCCAAAATCTTGTTCTAATCAGGGTCATGCTTTCAAAGGCTGCTGGGAAACCACTGGATTCAAGAAAATGAAAGTAGCTTTCAAGAAATTGAAAGTAGCTTAAGCAAGGCTAGTAGTTTCTACCCAGGTTTTGTCTTTATGTTGGTGGTCATATTCAGCACTATGTAAGCATTATCTCATTAAATGAAGCCAGTTTGCACAATTCATTGTGCTATTTTTTATTTGTTTTAGGGGATGGCAGGTATCCACCATAGGACTGCAGACATCCAAAAACTCCTACTAGAGACACCACCATTGAATTCCTGGTGAGACCAACAATTATTCTAAAGTCCAGTCACTACAAGGGTAAAGCAGAACATATGTGGCTGTAAGATGATCAAAATGTCATTTCACACAACATTAGAAGTGACAAACAACAGTTGTGTTTATAATATCATTTATTATTTATTTAGTACATTTTTATCCCACCCTTCCTCCAAGGAGCTCAGGGCAGCATACATAATTTCCCCCTCCTCCATTTTATCCTCACAACAAGCACATGAAGTAGGTTATAGTGAGAAAGAATTACTGACTCAGGGTAACCTAGCGAGCTTCACAGCAAAAAAGCATACGAACCTATGTTTCCCAGATCCTAGTCTGACACTTTATGCACTGTGCTACATTGGCTTACCATGCATAGAGCATTGTCTCTTGGTACATGACAGTCTGTTGGGCTTTATCATCTCTGGTTCATGACATTTCCATGTGACTATTCCCAAAAATGGAACTCACAGAAATGAATGCTTTTCCAGTTGCAAAACATTTTTTTCAAAAGAATGAGCCATCAAACAATAATGCTGCTTATAACATTAGTTCTCAAAGACTACAAGAAATTGTCATAACACTTAGTGACTGCAAAGCATATACATGTTTGGTTTTTTTTAAAATCCATCATACTTTATCCTTATTCATGTATAGGAAAGTGTAGGTTAATGTCTTCATTTTCATATGACAAATACAACTGCCTAGATTTTTACACGATGACAACACCCATACACATCCAAAAAATGAGGTTTCATTGCAAATTCCTGCAGCAAGCAATATGCCACAGTGACAACAACAACAAAATAAATACCACATAATATTTCCTATCACATTACATATGGTGGCTTCAGTACATCAGTATAATGGTTGGTCATTGTGATTTTTGGTTCTATAACAGATTGTTAATTCTTGCTTTGGTTTCGTAATTTTAATGATTAAAAAAGGTATTAGAAGTAGCCTTATAATGTCCAGAGGTGGGAGGGGGGACCTGCTTCTGACTATCACTTCTGTACTCACTTAGACAGGTTGTGCAGGAGCCATCAGGAGGTTCACCAGTGGGGCCAGAATTCTAGAAGCCTTCCCACTTTTGCTCCCCAAGCATCAAGAACACAGAGCATCACTGTCCCAGACATAGTGTTTCATCTACACATAATAGCCACTGATGGACCTCTGCTGCATATATTTATTCAATCCCTTTTTGAAAATGTCTATGCTTGTAGCTACCACCACTTCTTGCAACAGTGAATTCCACATGTTAATTACTCTTTGGGTGAAAAAGTACTTCCTTTTATCTGTTCTAAGCTTACTGCTTGTTAAATTCATTGAGTGTCCATGAGTTCTTGTATTGTGAGAAAGGGAGAGAAGTACTTTTTTTCTCTACCTTCTCTTTTATAAGCCTATTTCATGTCACCCCCCCAATCATCATTTCTCCAAGCTAAACAGCCCTAACCTCTTTAACCTTTCTTCATAGGGAAGGTGTTATCCCCTTAATCATTTTAGTTGCCCTTTTCTGCACCTTTTCCAATGTTATATCTTTTTTTTAAAGTGTGGCGACCAGAACTGTACACAATATTCCAAATGAGGCCACACACCATCGATTTATACAGGAGCATTATGATACTGGCTGATTTGTTTTCAATCCCCTTCCTAATAATCAATCCCCAGCATAGTATTTGCCTTTTTTTATTGTAGTCACACACTGAGTTGACATCTTCAGTGAGTTATCTACCATGACTTCAAGATCTCTTTCCTCGTCAGTTACTGCCAGTTCAAACTACATCAATGTATATTTATAGTTAGGATTTTTGGCTCGATGTGCATTACTTTACACTCGCCTACATTGAACCTCATTTGCCACTTTGATGCCCATTCACCCAGACTCAACAGATCCCTCTGGAGCTCCTCAGTGTCCTCCCTAGTTCTCACTACCCTGGACAACTTAGTGTCATCCACATACTTAGCCACTTCACTGCTTACTCCCAACTCCAAATCATTAATAAACAAGTTAAAAAGCACCAGACCTAGTACCGAGCCCTGTGGTACCCCACTGCATACCACCTTCCAACTGTGAAAACTGCCCATTTATAACTCTGTTTCCTTTTAATTAGCCAGTTTTTGATCCACAAAAGGACTTGTCCTCTTATCCCATAACTGCTGGATTTACTTAGGAGCCTTTGATGAGGAACTTTATCAAAAGCTGTCTAAAATTCTAGGTAAACAACATGTACTGGGTCACACCTGTCTACATGTTTGTTCACCCCCTCAAAGAACTCTAAAAAGTAAGTGAGCTAAGATCTTCCCTAGCAGAATCCATGCTGATTCCTCTTCAGTAGCTTTTGTTCATCAATGAGCCTACTAATTCTATCTTTAATAGTGGATTTAATAATGGATTTAATAATAATAATGGACATTAGACTGGCCAACATGTAATCTCTGCTGGAACCTTTTTTGAAGCTGCGGGTTACACTGGCTACCTTCCAGTCTTTGGGAATGGAGGCAGATTTCAGATATAAATTGCATATTTTATTCAGGAGATCCACAGATCCACATTTGAGTTCTTGCAGAACTCTTGGATGTATGCCACTTGGGCCTGGTGATTTATCAGTTTTTAATTTGTCCATCAGTCATAGGACCTAATCTCTCATCACCTCAATCTGACTAAACTAACACCCCTCCTGAAATCAGTGGTTTTGGGGTGAGCAAGCACTGTCCATCTTCCACAATGAAGACTGAGGCAAAAAATGCATTCAGCTTCTCTGCTATTTCCTCATCATCCTTTAGTCATCCTTTTACCCCTTGGTCATTCAATGGCCCCACTGCCTCCCTTGCTGGTTTTCTGCTACTAATGTATATGAACATTTTTTTATTGTTCGTCTTTATGTTGTTTGCAATATGTTCCTTATGGTTTCTTTTTGCCTGTCTGATCACCGTCTTGCATTTTATTTGCCAAAGCCTGTGCTCCCTTTTATTATTTATTTATTTATTATTTTATTTTTATCCCACCCTACCCTGCAAGCAGGCTCAGGGCAGCTCACAACATGTAAATATAACAATTTAAAAGATTAAAACCTCACTCAGACTAACGTTCCACCACTGAAAGGAATCCTTCCTACCTTTTATTGCTTCCATTACTTTGTTTGTCAACTGTGCAGGCTTTTTAAAATTTGTACCTTTCCTAACCAGCAGTATACATTTTATCTGAGCTTCCAGGACTGTAGTTTTAAACAGTGTTCCTGAAGTGATTTGACCCTCCTTATTGTTCCTCTCAGTTTATTCTTCACAATCCCCCTCATGTGAGAGAAGTTATCCCTTCTTAAGTTAAATGTGGTTGTGTTGATCATTTCGGGCAACTCCATATTTACATAAATGCTAAATTTAATAGCAGTATGATCACTGTTCTCAGCTAGTGCTATCATGTTCACATCTCTCACCAGGTCTTAAGCATTACTTAGGACCAAGTCCAGGATTGCCTCCCCCCTGGTAGGTTCTGTGACAGTCTGCTCCATGGCACAGTCATTGAGAGTATCTCAGTCTTTTTCTCCTGACTCGAACACGTATTGATCCAATAAATGTATGGGTTGTTAAAATCACCATCAGCTCCTTGGAGGAAGGGTATGATTCTCTCAATGGAAGGCTGCCCTGCATATCTTCCCAATTCCATCTGTCCTAGTTCACCCAAACAATGGCAGATGACCTAGTAAAACTGATGCTGGCTTGTACCACTTCAGATTGTACAAAAATTGCATGAGTGAGAAAATTCCCTGAACATTCCAAATTATTGCATCAGATACTCTTTCTGATATTTAATATCATATGTACAGGAATATGTATATATGAAGTGTTTAATGATGTGATGCAATACCTCATGAGGTCTTCAGATGAACTCTCAATTCTCAGGAACTCTTTCCCCTGAGTCCCAGAAAAACTGTGGAGGAAACCAGCAGTATCAGACTCTCAGCTTCTGGTTAGATGGACTGTTGTTTAGTAGCATGAAAGATGACTTATTTCAAATAAATCTGTCCAGCAAAGGTAGAGCCAGTATACTGATGTAACTAAGAGAGTAGCTTCATTTTAGATCAATATTAGCTCATGGTAAAGGGTAGACAGTTTGAATCCCACAAAACTCTCTTCAGATAAAAACAGCAATTTGGAATTACGGTGAAGAGTCTTATATTGTCATTAGATGTTCATCTCTTGACACAAAGCAACTAAGATGATACACAAGGAAGATTCCAACTTTCAAGGTGGAAATATTTTTTTTCATAGACCAAAGTGCTGTGTGAAGATGAAGAGCTTTCATCTTCTTTCACCAATAATATTGGACCCATTACATGTTATAGTGCAGTTAACCCATGTTCAAACAACTCCAAGGGTAAAGCACTGAGGAGACAGTGAATTCTGCAAACAGCAAGCAGTCCTTGGAAGCACCCTTTGGTCTGTCATTGGCACACATCTGATTAAAGCTGAACAGGAATTAACATGTCTAGGAACCAACAAGACTAGCATTAGACATTCAATAAGACTTTTTTTTCATGTGGACTGATTTTCACGGACAGTGAAGATTAGGAACGCAGGTCCAATCAAATGTTTAGAGTGTTCAGCCCAAAGCAAGTAGCTTACATTTCATTATTAGATTTCCATTTCCTTAACATAGCTTCGTTCTTCATTATTCAAAGTAGTAAAATCATAATTACATATTAAGCAGTAGGAAACCAAATATTTTGCAATATTTAAGTAACTCAATCATTTGTGTTGGCAGAAACTGCAGAATAGCACAATATGTAGCTCAATTGATATTCCTTTAAGAGGTTAAATTCACTGTGAGTAAAGGACTTTCCTTCTCTGTAATTATTGCTATTGAGACTGCAAATATTGTATTAAAGCAATAATCCCCAACAGGGAGGGATTACCTTGGAAATTAATGACATGAGGAACCAAAAACCCTTAGTAGATCATTGACAGGAAGGGGGGAAACCATTACAATGAACTTTAAAATGCCAATTTAGCTTTCACCAGTATTAGATGCTATATTTATAATTATATTGAGGGCATCATGAAGAAGAAGAAGAGAAGAGATTGGATTTATATCCTGCCCTTCACTCACTTGGAGTCTCAGAGCGGCTTACAAACTCCTTTCCCTTCCCCTCCCCACAACAGACACCCTGTAAGATAGGCGGTGCTGAGAGAGCTCTTTCCAGAGCTGTCCTTGAGAGAACAGCTGGTACAGAGCTATGGCTTGGCCAGGGTCATCCAACAGGTGCCAGTGGAGGAGTGGGGTACCAAACCTGGTTCTCCCAGATTAGAGTCTGCGCACTTAACCACTACACCAAACTGGCTCTATAATACAATGAGTGGCCTATGATACAAAATTACAATATTCATGATTTTTAAAAAGATTATTTTATTAATTCACTGGGCAAAATTGTCCCAAGATCTTCAGTCCTTCAGAATCTAGATATCCTTCCATAGGATATTCTCTTCTTCTGCGATAACTACAAGAAAGGCTAACATTCATTGTTAGAAGCAAAAACCTTCTGTAATGACATTTTTGTTAATTAATGTGGGATTCTGGGTAGTTGTTGTTACCAGAACACATTAGAAATGGACAAAAAAATGAATAAATGTCATTCACCATCAGTGCAAGAGAAAGCCCAGATCTAAAAGTTGTGCTGACATAACTGTGGTACGTTTTAGAAAAAAAGCCATAGAGGTTTCTCCCTAAACAGCAACGGATTCACTACCTAGGATAAAAACTAGAGGAGAACCATCTCCCCCCCCCCATCACTTTCAGCATACTACAGCCAGAAAGCTTAGCAGACATAATGTGCAGTTTATACAGCAGTGTGCCCCTCAACTTTATGGTTACTGCAATGTATTATAAAACTGATTTTTACAACCAAGAAAGAATAAGCCCAAACATACACATCACCACCAAATCCCAATATTCATCTAATGAAAAATACTGATGTCAAAAATACTAGAGAATCAATAGCTGCAAAACTGTGCCAGATTATGCAATGGGGGGCTTGTCAGTGTGTTAGAAATCACAATGGAAAATGTCTTAAAAGTATCTTGCCCCCTAGACATAGTGCAGAAACAATATACAAATTTGTACAGGAAGCTTAGTTCACATACAGAGCTATAAGCAGTTATTCCAGTTTGCATAGCAGTTAAAAGGCATGATGCAATTATTTTTCAAGAAGGGATTCAGAAATTGCTACCTGAAATGTAAAAACCAAATATAACCTCACATGTCCACTTCATCAAAAAGGCTGTGAAGCACTATTAGTGAAAATCAGTCTGTAAAAATCTAGTCAACAACAGAATTAGAATATGTGCAAATTATATGCACATAATCTTGGGTTTAAATAAATCTCACATGACTGAGCAAATGATAGCTAACTTGGGGCAACCAACTAACTAGTTACCCAATAGTTTATGCAATGTTAGGCAGTAATGGTATAGGTGGTATAGGTGGTATAACTGCAGCACAAAATCAAAAAGTATCTCCATGTTTATTAAGGGGAAGTTGGTTTACTCTGTTTTTTGCCAGGGTACATTATATATAAAACCTGGGGACTTGCTATTACCAGTGAGAAAAAGTCATAGTGCAGAAGTCCAGATGGCTAAACGGATTTCATAGGATAAGAGCTCATGCTGTTACCATGCTCTGAGAGAAACCAGGATATAAAAAGTGAACACTGTTACATCATTCATTGGTGGACGCGCTTGAGTTCTGGGTCACACTGTCACTCAGAGGTGTATTCATTATTATTACCTTCATCTATGCATCTTCTATAAATTGTGGATCCAAGAAAAGTCAACTAATCAGAGCCAATTCACACTTAACTTTTTAAAAATAAATACCACTACTTATGCCAAGCAATGAAGTGCTGGCTTCAGACTGTTCTGCATGCGAAGTGAGACAGTAAAGAAAAAGTCAAAAGACCATCTTCCAAGATGTTTTCTTTCAAGGAAAGAAGAAGAAGAAGAAGAGATCAGATTTATACCCTGCCCTTCACTCACTTGGAGTCTCAGAGCGCTTACAAACTCCTTTCCCTTCCCCTCCCCACAACAGACACCCTGTGAGGTAGGTGGGGCTGAGAGGCTTTTTCCCAAGCTGTCCTTGAGAGAACAGCTGGTACAGAGCTATGGCTTGCCCAAGGTCATCCAGCCAGGTGCAAGTGGAGGAGTGGGGAGTCCAGCTCAGAGACTGCTTTACTTCAATCTACATATATAAAAGAAAATCCCCTCACCATAAAATCAATGTCCAGGTCAAACCGCTGGACCTAGAAACACCAAATTCGGGGAGAGCGCTCCTACCATGGCATAGATGCTCACTAAAAAGGGATTTTTAGAAATTCGACCCCTAAGTGGGTCAAAATGGGTAAAATGTGCTCCCCCATTTATTCCTATGTGGCTGCCTCCTTGCACCCCCCACTCTCTGACTGGTCAGCTGCAGAGCTCAGAGTTCTGAGGTTAAAAAAAAACAGTCACATGAGACTGCATAGAGCTAATGACAGTTGAAGAAATCAGGAATGGTCAACAACTACATGTGAGGTGCAGTAATGCTGCTGGCCCAGCCTCTCTGATGGCTTCCAACACACTCCCACCACTTCCTACACCTTACAGGCAGCTGTTTGTCAGATGCAGCAGCAGTTTCAGGGTGCTTAAAGCCATGAGGGAGCCCACCCCAGCAGTAATGCCTTAGTGATCCTGCCGGCCCCACCTTCACAGTGGCTTCTAATACTCCTCCCCCTCCCTCTCTTACACTGGGCAGCTGCCTGTCAGGTGTAGGAGAAGAGGTGGGATGCTTACAGCCTCCAGGAAGGTTTGCTCAGCAGGACAGCCTTAGCCCTGCTGCTGGCCCAGCCTCCCCAATGCCTTTAAATACAATTCCCCCCAACACCAAACAGGCGGGTGTCTGTCAGGTGTAGGAGCAGGGCCAGGGTACTTTAATCCATCAGGGACACTGTCCCAGTAGGATCACCTTAGCAATGCTGCTCGCCCAGCCTCTCTGATGGCTTCCAACACACTCTACCCACCTCCTACACCTAACAGGCAGTTGTCAGTCAGGTACAGCAGCAGTTGCAGGGTGCTTAAAGCCATGAGGGAGCCTGCCCCAGCAGTAATGCCTTAGTGATCCTGCCAGCCCCGCCTCCACAGTGGCTTCTAATACTCCTCCCCCTCCTCCTCCTACACTGGACAGGCAGCTGCCTGTCAGGTGTAGGAGACGAGGTGGGTTGCTTACAGCCACTGAGGAGGTTTGCCCAGCAGGACTGACTTAGCTGCCTTTAAATATAATCCCCCCAACACCAGACAGGTGGGTGTCTGTCAGGTATAGGAGCAGGGTACTTTAATCCATGAGGGACACTGCCCCAGCAGGATTACCTTAGCGGTGCTGCTGGCCCAGCTTAGCCACACTCTCACCCACAATGGAAATATACCCTAAATTTGTAGAAAACTGGTTTCTTTTATTAGGTTTTTTAACTTTTCACAATGTGGGTTCTAGAAAATTGGTTCATATGAACTTGCTTAAAATATGATTGCTCAGATGGTGTTTTGAATACATAGTTATGCCCCACTTCTTAAATGTAACATAAATGAGAGGCAATTTTTTTAAAGGGGGGGTATGCCCTCCCCCTCAATTCAATGCCCAGGCCAAACCTCTGCACCATGAAACCCAAAATAAGGGGAGTGCATTCCTTCTATGACGTCAACCCCCACTACGAAGAAATTTCTGAGAAACACAACCCCTAAGGCCAAGCGCCAAAGAATAAATTCTTTTGAATTATGGCACTAGAGAAGACTCTTGAGAGTCCCTTGGACTGCAAGGTGATCAAATCAGTCAATCCTAAAAGAAATCAACCTGACTGTTCCCAGGAAGGCCAGATACTGAAGCTGCATCTCAAATACTTTGGCCACCAAATGAGAAGGAAGCACTTACTGGAGAAGACCCTGATGCTGGGAAAGATTGATGGTAAAAGAAGACGGGGACAGCAAAGGATGAGATGGTTAGACAGTGTTATCAATGCAACGAACATGAAGTTAAGCAAATTCTGGAGCATGACAGAAGACAGGAGGACCTGGCGTGATGTGGTCCATGGGGTTGCAAAGAGTCGGACTCAACTGTGCAACTGGACAACAACAACAACAAAAGGGAGTAAAAGGGGAGCAAAATATGGCCCCCCAATTGTTTTCCATGTGCCTGACAGGCTGCTGACTTCTTCCCCCCTTCTGATTGGTCAATTGTGAAGCTCAGAGTTCTGAGGTAAACCTTCCTGTTTGCAACCTACCTCCCTCTGATTGCTTAGCTGTATATCTCAATGTTATGAGGTAAAAACACAGTTAAAAGAGACTGCAGACAGTTGAGGACAGTTACAGAAATCAGAGTTTCAAGACTCCTGAATAGACATTTCTCATAACAGCCAGCATGGCAATTGAGTTTATGAATGCTCATGGGGAGATAGTAAAGGACCTTTCTAGGAGCCATTTTGATGCATGCCTCCCTCATGAACCTGAAGAAAAGTCCACCACATCACCACTCCCTCACACCAACTCTCACCTCTTACTGCCCCCAAGAAAGCTTCTGGCAAACATTAAGCCAGATACAACAATGCTACAAGGAGGAGGTAATTTAGGAATGCGGCAAAGACATTTGCACATAGTATTCCTGAGGTACACTGAGCTGTGCTGACCAAGTACCAGCAAGATCACCCTGAGGAGTTCAGAACAACACATCTCCATATGAGCAAAACAGTGTGGTCTACAGAGAGGTCCTTTAGATAAAAAAAACAGGTTGTGTGTCTCGCTTCATTTTTTACATTACAATCTTCTCCATTAGAGCTCCTACAACAAATGTTACATTTCAGACTTCACATCATCAGTATTAAACTGGATTTATGGAACTTAAATACCATAGTGAAGCACGGGTATCAGGCTAGTGTATTATAAGGCTTGCACTGCAGAAAAACATAGACACTATAATGTATGACCAACACTGCAAGTACTAGACTTTAATAAATAGTTACCCTAAAAGAAGCCGCTTGATGCAGTGTTTGAAATTAGTGACTCTCTGGGATTATATAATCCTGGGGATTGATTCAGGAGGGCAGTCATGTTGGTCTGAAGCAGTAGAACAAAGTTTGAGTCCAGTGGCACCTTTAAAATTAACATGTTTTATTCAAGGTACAAGCTTTTGTGTGCAAGCACACTTCCTCAGACACAAATACAGATTTGGATACAGATACAGATTCAGATCTATT
Organism: Lepidodactylus listeri; assembly: GCA_029233225.1. Classification (NCBI taxonomy): domain Eukaryota; kingdom Metazoa; phylum Chordata; class Lepidosauria; order Squamata; family Gekkonidae; genus Lepidodactylus; species Lepidodactylus listeri. The sequence continues at coordinate 105,934,862 of JARCFY010000002.1, forward strand.
TTAAGAAGTGTGCTTGCACACTTAAATAAAACTTTGCTGGTCTTAAAGGTGCCACTGGACTCAATTTTTGTTATAATCCTGGTGGACACTGTTGTTTAACAGTGTCAGATGAACAGACTGAGGCTGAATCTTCTATTTTACCAGGATTTAGGACACTGACTCTTAGACCAAGTGATTGGGGGGGGGGGGGGCTGAAAAATCTAGATTTGTCTTTTTGTCTCCCATGAGAAAAACATTACAATTATTCCATGCCTTACAAAATACTTATTCCCTAGTATTTCTTTTGGACATTACACAAGTTGTTTATTGTGATATGAACTGCTGTTTAATAATTCAGTGGCTGCTTAGACCCTCTCAAGTCTGTGACAGGATTTTTACTGTAATACCAAGAGCAACAGCAAATGACCAATGACAGGTAAGGAAACACCTGATTGGCTGGGAGAGGTAATTTCATACTGAACAATATTTTGATCATATGAAAACAGGTGGTGTCACCAGTGGAGCCTGGAAGGCCATGCATAAGGCCTGACAAGTTGTAAATGTTGGCAGAGCTTCAAAAGAAACCAACAACAACAACACAAAAGGGTGCTTCAAGGTGGTTTTTACTTGCTTTGTAATATCATGGCTGGTGAAATGAGACCTTTAAAGCAGAGCCCAGCTGGCAACCCAAGCAGCATCTGAAAGATGCTCACTAAACTTTTATCCACCCAACATCTAGGATGAGATATTTATGCTTGGGTACTCATAGCCTACCACAGTCTTCTTGAGAAGCACAGAAGGGAAATGTTAAGCCAAGAGCCACAGAAAGGCACTACTAATTGGCACAGTAAGACCCTATAGAGATAATTCACAAAACCAAGAGAAAGAGGTGAAGGAGTGGCATGCCTATTATCCAGGATCAATGGCATAGTTCACTTTCAACCTATCTCCAGAATCCCCCAAAGACTTCTAATTAGCACTACTAACACAGACGTAGTAGACAGCAGCTCAGAGATGACATTGTCAACTTTACTCAGCCAGCTCAACCAGATCTACTATAGACTGCTCCCACAGTTGACTCTGTAACTTTCCCAGGCAACTTGCTCCATTGATGAAGAATATTTTTTTTTAAAAAAATGGCTAGGAAGCCTTTCCTACTGTCAAATTAAAACCTGCCTTCTTGTAATTCAATAAATTGAAGTGCATATTAGAGACGATTTAACCACAGGCTCAAGTGCCAGGTGTTTATCTGTTAATTGGCAGAGATTTGGAAAGGAAAAAAAATCTTCCATAAACAGCTTCTTAACTTTAGACACCTACATATGGCAAAAATGTATTTATATTTCAGAAATATCTGCATGACGGCTCACAGTGCAAATTATTCTACAAGAATAAAATAGGAGGGAGGAAAGTGCAGTCATTAATAAGGGAAAGATTTACAAAGGAAAAGAGACAAGATTAAATAGGTACAGCTGTTAATATATCCAGCAGCCTTGGAGCATACACCAGAAGTCAGGGGATCTCAGCTATAACAGAATAACACACCTTCAGAGCAATGACACTCTGCCACCAACAGTAGGTAAAATTTCATTTCATTGGGTACAATAAAATTTGAAGAAAGGACTTGAGCAGATGAATCAACAGCCTTCCGCTCTGCTTAATATTGCAGCTTTGTCCATTCCAGTTTGATAAAACTTGTTCAATTGAGAGCAAAGTTGCTGTGCTATATACTCCACAAAACATGTAACAGCAATATTGTTGCAGTAAAGTAAGTGAGCAACAGGGCAATCCTAAACAAAGTTACACCTTTCTAAATCCACTAAGGTTTAGCAAAATGTAACTCTGTTTAGGGTTACACTGTAAAGCTAGTCTTCTTAGTGCTAGTATTTCTTTGAGTTCTGTTTAGGGCTGCCAGCTAAATACCTGGAGATTTGCGGGGTGGAGCCTGGAGAGGGTGGAGTTTGGGGAGGGGGAGGACCTCAACAGAGTACAATGCCATAGAGTCCACCCTCCAAAGCAACCATTTTGTCCAGAGGAAGCGATCACTATTGTATGGAGATCAGTTGTAAAAGCGGGAGATATCCAGATTCCACCTGAAAGTTGTCAACCCTAGTTCTCCTGCATGTGTCCTGAAAGTATTCTGAAATACAAAGCTCTAAGAATATTTTCCGCTGTCCTGTGCTACAGTTAGGGTTGCCAGGTTCCCCAAGGCAAAGTGGGGAGTGGGGTAGGGTGGCCATCTCCAGGTTGGGAAATTCCAGATTTGGGATGGAGCCTGAGGATTTGGACTTCAGTGGGGTACAATGGCATAGACTCCACTCTCCAAAGCAGCCATTTTCACCAGGGGAACTGATCACTGTAGTCTGGAGATCAGCTGTAATTCCAGGAGATCCCCAGGCCCCACCTGGAGGCTGGTATCTCTACACAGAATGTTGTTGTTGTTGTTTAATTTAGGATGTTGACAGACTAACATATTTACTGCCCGTTTTATTCTCTCACTGACAAAACTTGAATTTCTTCAAAACTTTCAAAACACAGTTCTGTATTGGCTAGTAAATATGTTATATATGGTTCTAAGAAAAGTGTAGTACTGTAGCAGCTGAAATAAGTGAAACAAGCAATAGTTAAAGGATTAGACAATAATTTAGTAAACATCTGCTGGCCATAAACACACACAATAAGAACAGCTAGAGGATACCAGTAAACTAACAACATGTACAGTACAAGACTATGTTAAATAACTATTTTCCAAAAAAGAGAGACCTACTATAATGTCAAGAGGAAGCTTTCCCCTGCCCCTAGTCTGAGGAGTGTATGAGGTATGACCCATAGTTGCACTGGGTACGGCAACCTGTATTTGCACTGGGTACAGAAGTTACACACCTTGCAAGTGTGAATAGACTACCAGACTTTCTGAGGTGTAGCCTCAAAACCTTTCTTATACAGCCACAAGTGAGGAATATTAATTTGTTTACTAATGTCCATGACTAGTGAATTTGGAGTCAAGAGATGCCAGATCCCCTACATTTCAAATACTGAGAATGACGGGATAGAGCTATGAGATGTCACAGTGAATAGCAGTACCACATGATAGCTGTGGTCACAATCAGTTGGCTTTGAAAAATGGACTATTCATCCTACAGAAGAATATATTAAAATAACATAGAAATTAATTATCTAGTGGGGCTGTTAATGCCAGATTGCCTCACATCTCCATGTGCTAATTATCAGAAGCAGGAATGCATAAAGAGAAGCTTTAGATCCCCTGTTATTTAAAATCTGGTTTTATTTGACATAAATTGTTTTTCTCAGATTCATTCACAATCAGGCATGGCAGCAGCAGGGTTGCTATGCCAAGCCTGGAAACCAGCAGGAGGATTGGGGATGGAGACAGGGACATGGGAGTGGTGTGGCCAGTGTGATGTCACTTCCTGGGGAAACCTAATGTGATGGTGGGTAGCTCTAAAAATCACCAGATACTGTATGGTAAAACCGTAGAGTCTGTGGTGATTCCTAGAACTATGCACAATCATTTCCAGGTTTTCCCCAGAAATTACATCATCACTCTGGTGACACTGTCATGTTTTTAAACCTCACCACCAGCAGCGCTGCTGCTTGGAACAATGGTTGGCAATGGGAGCTGGGGGAAGGGATTTGTCCATCCCACAAACAATGTCTAGAAGTAGGCATCGCTTGTCACTGTGTAATTATTTTCCCATCTGCCTAGCCCTAAAAGGGGTACTACAAGGAGACACCAGGGTGTTCCAGATGGGTACCCTCTTCATTGTACCACCGCACAGAAGAAGCTTTTGCACCTTGCTTATGATGGGTATCTTCTGAAAAAGCACAGTTGCTCTAAGCAGCATATTTCTCCCAATAATGTGCTAGAGGGCACTTTCAACATGGATAGTGATTTCCCAGTCACAAACTGTAGTATCCTCTAAGGTGTGGTGAGTAGGGGTAAGATTAACTGTGAGATTAACTATGCCCCTCCAGACCATCCAGCCCTGCTTCATAGCCAGCAGTAGCTTCCACTCATGCAAGACATTCTTGAACTGATGGAAGTATACCTTATTTATCAGTAGAAAGGTCCTTGTACCAGGTGCTGGCAGAACAAAATGGTAGCTCTAATCTATAACATATAAATTCAGGTGGATTAGCTGTGCTGGTCTGAAGCAGCAGAACAAAATTTGAGTCCAGTGGCACCTTTAAGACCAATGGGGTTTTATTCAAGGTATAAGCTTTTCTGTGCACACACACTTCTTCACATACTTCTGTGTGCATGCACATGAAAGCTTATTCCCAGAATTAAACTTTGTTGGTTTTAAAGGATCTGCAGTAGTCACTGCACATAATAACAACTTGCAGTAGCATGTTTTATTGAATTGGAAACTTCATTTTAATCTGTGGGACTATTATGTTTTAGAGTAGTAAGGGACTTTATAAAACAAGACATGTTTCTTAAAATAAAGACTACTGACACACTTCAGGAAGAGGTTCCATACTTGCACGTAGCTAGGAGAAGGCCGCTAAATTTCTAGCACAATCTATTCAGATTCCTTTTTCTTAGTTATTTTCCCCTGGACATCTTTAAGCTTTTTAAAGAAACCAAGCCTGAATCTACCATATTTATTTCTATATGGGCACTGAAAAGTTACAAGGGAAATGCTACATAATGCACACCTTAGCTTTGAAACCAGACACTTCTACCCTTTACCTCAGAGTACCAATAATGGTTGCTGTATCTTAAGATTGCTTAAGAGGCAGAAGTCTGCTTCCAGAAATCCATCTGCAGGTCTTATTGATTTCAACTGGCTTGCATATATATCACTGTGAATTTTCAACATGACTCCATGGTCAAGTCCACAAAAGATCTCAAATGAAATGCCTGAGCAGTTGAAGTTTTCAAGAGTGCACCTATCATATACTTAAGGCACCTGTAATAGCATATCTATTAACATTATATTTCTTTCATTAAACAATCAAACTGCTGACTCAAAACACCAAAAGAATGACTCAGACATTCCAGCACTTTCAAAAAGATCTAGCAGTCATATTGGGTGATTTAAGGCTTTTAATTAGAGGTTTCCTGATTATAATATGTTAACTATGTAGTTCCCTTAGAGATAATAAATTGTCACAGTTTTTAAATCACACTTAAACCCTGAATGGAACACTAAAGAATGTGTGTGTACACTAAAGAGTATACACACACACACACATACACACACACACACACACACACACTGTTGGGGGCAGTACTGGAGGTTTACATAAGTTCAGTGGGGAAGAAATTATTCATATATTTATGTTACTTTGTGAAGTGCACTATACAGTCATACAAAGCCTCATAATACCCTAGTCTAAGGCAACTAGAAGAAAATAAACTGTTACCTGGGGGGGGGGGGGGGAATCAAGACATTCATTGAAACATGCGCAATATGTATTCTGCATTCCCCATCTGTTTGCATAAGACTGCTACATCCTAATGTGACACTTAAAAGGCCTTTCTTGTAGACTGGCATTAATTTAAAATGCTTTAGGTTTTATGTGTTTTTATTTAAGCTATTCATAGTCCATGGGGACAAGATTCCGGAGACACACTTGAAAGCCGCATGTGATGGTTAAGTAGCTCCTTTATACCTTGTGTACCTTCTTTGCAGATGTAATCCTTTTGGCTTAAATGGAAGTAAACTTTGCTCTCAAGCAAAACACAAAGTAGAATACATGTAATTGCCACAAATGGGTTATTCCTTAATAAATGTTCTAGGGTTCCTCCTAATATGCCTTCCATGTTCCCCACCTAGCAGTAATGCAAATGCCGTTCCCTGTGAAATTATATCATGGATTCTATTCTCACTGACACTTGCTTTCCAAAACAGGCATTCATTCTCTTCAATTTATGAGATGAAAATGATTGTTTGACCCTAAATCCTTACAATTTCTTTACAAATTCTTATTTTCTTTTTAAAAAATTATTTCCAGCTTCTTAACCTTAGAAAATTTTATACATTGTAGTAATATCTGACTGTAACCCACCCATGGGCATCTTCAGTCGTTTCAGGCTTCTATTTAACAGTGTTTTTCAGTGGCCACTAACACTAGCTTGAGTTTGAACTGGAATGGATGGACTCTGCTCATCCACTCTGTTGCTATCTTTACATTCAAGGCAATGCAAATAAAGAGGCTGGGGCTGCATTTACTTTCTGTCTGCAGCACAGGAGGCCAAGAAGAGTAAATTCCAATGTATTCCAAAACCAGGGAGTGTAACTACAGCATATTACAGCAGATGAAAAATGTGTCAAGCAGCAGTGCACAGCCACTGAATGTGCTCTCGGCATCTACCACATCAGAACAGTCAGGAAAATAAACAGGGCTGCGCTGACAATGCCACAATTTCAAAGCAATGGAGTATGTTTCTGCAGCATTTCTGTAAGAGTTGTGCACCACTGAGGAAAACCAATGTTCCTGATGAAGTTGCTTTATGAACCTGGCTCCCTAATGGCAAACAGCACAGCCCGTAACATCTTAGCACCTACAACTGCAGCAGGCTCACCTCCCCATGTATGAGAAGTATCAGTCTCTGTCTTTATTCTTAGGAGAAAGAAAGTCAATTCAAATGTTACCAGAGGATTGTCTCGGCAATGCCAAATGTGTCAACAGAAAGTTAAGCCCAGGGAGAGAAGAAATACAAATTAAAAACAAAGGATTAATGAACTCCAGACTGAGAGACAGAAATCACATTGCTAATGGATTGCTAGTGGTAAACAATTTATTCTACTAGCCCAGTGGCTTGTTGCCATATGGAATGCAACCATCATTAAAGGAAGCAATTGCGACATGAACACAATCTTCTAGATGCAAAACAGCTTTTAATATCAAACATCTTGGGGAAATCAAGACCCCAGCTGGCTGCCCCTCCGATATGCATTGTTATGAAAATGTCAGCAACCTTAAGTGACACGTACCTATCTGTACCCTCAGTGAACTGTTAATGCTGAGCAATGTGCACTGCAGATCTTGTTACAAACGTCAGGCACTATCCCAGAGAAATTCAATCGAGCAACAATGATCTCCATTCCAACTTCCATGAACAAACTTCACATTCCAAAGGCAAGTCACAACCTTTGGCATCCATTGACTGTTTATCTGAGAGACCTTTGGATTAACCCCCCCCCCCCCCAAACCAACTATGGGCTATTCTGTACAGCTTCCAAACATCAACTTATTGGGGCCGGGGCTCTGCAGTTTACAAGCAAAGTGTCAATCTGTGTCCTTAAATCATCTTTACATGCCAAGGTCTAAAACCGGAACTCATTTCTGTGCAGAAGAGATCAGTGCTTTCTACAAACAGTCCAATTAAACATAATAATATATACACCAGTCCTACGCAAACAGCGTTCCTTAATGCACTGCAGAGTGCGCTGCTTATTTATTACAGATGGACCGCGGATATAAATCTCTCGAGAAATGCCTCGCTACATGTCCGTAATATCCCATGCCATGGCACTCTCGGATGCCTGGAACTGCACCGTCAGTTAATGCAGCAAGCATCTGGATGGGAGTTTCAAACAAGGGAGGGGGGCGCACCTCTGAGGACGGGGGTCTCCAGCATCACTCAGGCCACTCTGCCGAGCATCAACTTGCGTTTCTCCCAAAGAAGATTTTTTAAAATTAATTAATTAATTTTTTCAAAAGCTTGCTCTGCACTGCAGCCGCTTTGCTTGCAAAGCTAGGGGGGGGGGGGAGGGAGGGAGGGAAGCGGGTCCGCTGTTCTCTGACGAGCCACTACGGCTTCCAGAGACTTAACAAGGAGCGGGAGGAACATGCCTGAGGAAGAAGCTGCAAAGTAATTCCGAAGGGAGATCTTATTGCAAATCCCCCCCCCCCCCCCCCCAACACACGCACACTGGATAGATTAGAAAAGTCTGCAGGGGAGCAAAAGGGGGATGTGTCTAAAGTTCAGTTTAAGGAGCCGCTAGTCTCGATAGAGGCGCGGGGGGTGGGCGGTGAAGACCCCGCTTTTAATTCCCCTGGACAGGTGAGAGAATCAGAACCGGAAGGGTAGAATCAATAACCGGGGGGGGGGGGGGATTGGACGGGTATGTGAGAGAGACGGCAGCGGGAGTTCCTGAGCAGGCATGACCGAGCAGAGCACTAGTTTCCAAGTGAGACCCTCTCTGGTCTGTCCCCAGCCAAACGCTCGGCGCCAACCGCTTTGGACCCTTTTGGCGCACTGCATACAAGGACGCCGGCGAAAGAGGAACGAGACCCTCTCCGTCTTTGGAAGCCGTTTCAGCCCGTTTAAGGGCGGGGGACGGGGGGACGGGACACACACGCACCACACACAGAGAAGGAGCCGATCAACATCCAAAGGTTTCCCGGGCGAGCCCTACCTAAGCACGGCCGTGTCCCCTTTCCTGACCACCAGGTTCTCCACAGCTGTCCCTGGGAAGTCCACATTTTGGCCGGCGGGCAGGCAGGAGGGCAACAAGCAGCAGAGGCTCAGCAGCACCGCGGCCAGCCACTGGTTGGAGCAACAAGCGCCCTGGACCAGGAGCATCATGTCCATGCCTGCGCGAAGGCTGCGCTCCGGCTCTCGGCTCCGGCTCTTCCACGAGCGCCCCCAGGCACGCAGGCAGGCAAGCGGGTAGGGAGCAGCCTCCTTCCTCGGTCCGGGCAAGCCGCGCGTTCGCCTCGCTTCCTCTCGCTTCCCGCCGCCCGCTTTGCCTTGCCTTGCCTTGCCTTGCCTTGCCTTCCTCCGCTCTTGCTGCCCGCGTCCGGAGCGTGTCTAGTCTCGGGTGTCTCGCACACCATCTAGCGAGGAGGGAAACGCGCTGGAGAATGAGCCAGCCAGAGAAGCAGCGGCGGCAGCGGCAGCAGCAGCAGCGGCAGCAGCAGACGGACCCCAGGCTCTGAGCCGGTTGCCATGCAGCCGTTTCCGTAGCAACTTGTCCTGGTGGCTGGTGCTGGTGGTGCTGGAGCAGAGGAAAGGCGGGGGGAGAGAAAGTGTGTGTGTGAGAGAGAAAAAAAATAATAAAAGCAATACAGGGAGACTGAAGAGCCACCGTGATGGCAAGAAAGAAAAAGGCAATTAAGGGCATTGATTGGAGCCAGATACCAACCTGCAGCTCTGTGTGTGCGCAAGAGAGACACTCAGACATACACAGAAGCTGAGTTTGTTTCTCCAGAGCAGTGGCTTCTCTGGCTTTCTTTGAAATTAATCTGCATCCCAGCTCAAAAGCTTCCATCCCCGAAAAGCCTTCCTCTGCCCACACTCCCAAACTTGCCCTCAGGAAGGGGCTGAACTGTCCAAAAGGGTGTGAGGGAAGTTGCTTTGGCACCCATGACAAAAACAACTTCCTTCAGTCCCTTTCAGAAAGGGTGCTCCTCTTATCTTCCACACAGACACACACACTCCATCCCCAGACACACTCATATTCCCCAAGGAAAGAACTCCTTGATGGATCAAGTCTTGAATACAGAAAGCTGAGATCTGGTTGAAATGGCAGCTCCTCTGATGCTGACCTACAATGTGGGTGTTTGTGAGAATGCTTTAAGTGCTGCATCTTATAGGGGTTGGGTCCTTATTTAAAGGGCAGGGAGTTGTGAGGCACAAGGGAAGAATATCCCTGAAATGTCAGGCTGCAGAGAGAGATAGACACTATCAACTCTAGAACGAATTGCTCCCTACTTTTACCCTGACTGCATTCTCTGACCCACATTTTGAAGACTCTTTCTGAAAATTATTGCCCTGACTCTAAAAGTGGAAAGAACATTGCTGACAGAGCCGCTGAAGCCTAGGTCACAAGCATGAAGAGGCACAGGTACGTTTTGCCAGTTCCCAGGAGGGCTGAGCTGCAAGCCCATTACCATGATATGGTCCATTTATGTCATTTCGGGAGCAGGCTAAAAATGTTTCTTTCATGATTTAGGAGATTGTAGGGGTGTGCGTGCAGAAATCTGTATCTGCCTCAGAGAAGTGACACTTGGCAGGCTAGTGCTTGGGGGCTGGCTGAAAGCAACTCAGATGTTTGCCCCTTTCTTTGCCACATTAGATCTAAGGTAATCAGTTTTGTCCAGTTCTCTTCTTAGGAATGGGTTGGTGACTGGGTGAGGAACTAATTCTGACCACAGCAAAAGTCAGCTGTGTGTTATATAAAGCAGTACTATACAAGACAGCATTTTCTGTGAACAAGAGTAGAGCCTTTCCACACAAGTAGGAGGATGCAGCAGCCTGGAGCACTCATACATTATTTTAAAAACAGGGCTGTGTTAGAGTCTGATGGGAAAGGATTAGTTGTTATTTACTCCCTTACCATCTGTTCATTTGGATTTCTGTGGCTGCAGCCACACATGCCAGATACAATGGGGTGGTGGTGGTGGTGGTGGTGGTGGTGGTAGCGAGGCTATTTCCTCCAGAGTAATTTGACCCGCAGTTGAGAGATCACACCTCCCTCTGAAGCTGTGGATGCAACCCGTCAGTGTGTGATCAGACACAACTGCGGGTGAGTCGGAGTTTTGTGGAGTTTTTTGGCGTTTGTTTCCCATGCATTTAAATGAGGAATTGATGTATCGCACCTCCGCACTGAGGACTCCCTATGGAGTTTGCGATGACGCGCAGACTGAGAAGTGGGGAAAGAACAACGGCATGGAGTCAGGATGGCCTGATCAGCATGAGAGTGCACTGGAACAATCAAACAGGGGAAAGTCCATCTGTGGCCCGTCACAACCCATTTACTCTTGGATTTTCCCCAGTGTCTTTTAACTCCACTTCTGTGGCGGAGCAGAACGGATTGCCGGGATGCTTTCCAGATGTTGCTATCTGATCGTTCCCTTTAAATCTGCCCAGCATTCGCGCCTATGTTGGATCTAATTGTGCATGTGATCACAGCCTATGGCAGTTATAACAACCTAGAATAGTCTTGCAGGATCAGAGCAAAAATCAGTCTGGCCTAGCATCCTGGTTCTGCCAGCTAGATGGTTCCAAGAAGGCCTTCAGGCCTGGAACAGAGGACAAAGCTTTTCCTCGTTGTTGTCCTCACAACTGACACTGAGAGGTACACTGCCTCTGAACAAGGATGCTCCACTGAACCATGGATTAACTTATCCTCCATTAATTTGTATAATCCTTATTTTTGGCAACAAATTCCTGATCATGGTTACACTGTGTGGCAACAAGTCCCATTGTTCCATACATTCTATGAAAAACCCCTTATTTTGCCATTATTGATGACAGTTGAAGCATTTGTATATTATACCCCCCCCCTGCCGCCCCATGAAAATATTAAAATATATTCAACAGATGAAAACTACTTCTGACTCTAGGTCATCATTAAATGATCATGTTAGACATAGGTGGCATGATGAAGAACACAACTAGTTTGGGCGACAATCAGTGTGTGTGTGTGGGGGGGGGGGAGAGGCAGTCTTCTGCTTTACTAATCCCAAACCATTCACAGGCCATTGAAAAAAGCCCTTGAAATTGGGCTTAGAATACAAGAAGAAATCAGTGCAGCTACTGGAATCCCCCCAGCTGCACTGCCTAGACCCTGTTGCTTTCAACTAGTCTTTAAGAGCAGCCTTATCATAAGAATCTGACTGACAGCCTTTACCTTCTAATCAGTTTTTGTCATTGTTCTCTTTAACAGTCATACATCCCTTTCACCTCTTGTATATAGGTCAACAGTAGCTAAAATGTTAATTTCCAAATGCAACAAAATGTATCTAAGAATATCTTTCTGCATTGTGAATAGAGTACCCCAAGAAGGCAGAAACCCCTCAGTGATGGCCATCTGATCCAATTCACCTCATAAAATCAGTTAACTGTTGTTTCTTTAGCCTTCTGAGGTGTCTCCATCTGGCTTCTCTCTCTCTGCTTTGTGGGAATCAAGAAAGCAGCTCTTCAGAGATGGGAAAGGGAAAAAAAAGTCCTCACAGCCTGGCAAGTGTCCATCCAGTTGTCAGCCAACAGAGGAATGAGAGAGTACTATAGGAACTGGTGTTTGGGTGGGGTGCCACCTCAGAATGTTGCTATGCCAAAGGAGTTGGGGGGCATCTCCAAATTAATTGTATTTTATCATCCTGTATGTTGCCTAACTATCAAAATAGCAAGATATGAATGGAGATAAAGAATTCATTAATTCAGACTCAGGCATCAGCTACAGTGATACAATCTAGGGCTATGATTGGATGAAGTTCAAAGACAAAACTGAAAGAACTACACACATACACACACACATGCACACCCTGAGGCAAACTGCATGTTGTAAGGAGTTCTGTGATTCTGTGTTTTTTGTTTTGTTTTTCATTTTACCAAAAGCAGTTGAGGGCAGGGTGTGTCTGTCAGGGGAAAAAAACAGGCAGTGAAAGACTCCTTTGATCTCCTTTTCAGTTCAAAATTGTCATCCCAAACTACTTTTTTCAGATATCAAAATTCTGTATCTTCTCTGAATGGGTTTTTAAAAGGTGTTGATGAGGAAGATTTGGAGCTTAGAAGGACCTGGGAAAGAATCAAGTAGCTTCTGTCCTTGTGTAGGTCTTCCAGGCATCGGCATCATCATTGTCATCATCATTGTTAATAATAATGATAATAATAATAATAGCCTTTCCAAGCTCCAAGATCCTGCAGGAGAAATTTAAGTCTACACCCACATACATATCTGTGAGTATAAGCAATGCAGGATGCTAGAAGTATGGGACCTGGTTACAATTTGTCAGTTTATTAATTTAGGCATTTGTCGATAGATTACAAATTAACTACTGAAAACTCTTTTCCATTTTTTTCCCTCAAAGGCTTGTCAATAAACACTGAAGACAAATGAAGTTTGGTGCATATTCTTTGCAGATACATGTTGTTACCATTAAGAGGAGGAAGACTAAGGAACAGGTGGGAATCAATTAATTATAGCAACCAAGAAGTTGTATAATGCCAGAGGAGGCTTAGAAGCTTTAAGTCCTCAAGTGAAAACCATTAAGCACTGCAGGTATTGTGAAAATGGTTAAGTTAAGAGAATGCTGGGAACTAAATCTAGTACCATTGGTGAGAATATAATATATACAGAATCACTTTTTCTATAATTATTCATTATTTTATAGTGTTTCCATGGATTTAGGATGGGGGGTAGTGCTGCACCAGATACAATTCCTTCTTCAAAGACACAGATACAAATTCCTTCTTCAAAGACACAGAATGTTCAGTGAATGTCCAATACTCCCTTTTCAAAAACCATTATTGATGAAGAAAAACTAATCTTTTTGTTTAAATGACTGGTGATTTATTTTTACGCTACTATTTCCATGGAACTATCTCATGTGCTGAGAGTGGGCTCCAAAATGTGCTCTGTACAATAAATAGCAGAATTAAATAATTTATTTTATTCATTTCTGATTCCAGTCCCCTGGTTTTTGGGGCATTTATAGGGGGGGCATGAGAATCATGGGGGAATTCTATCCTCTCCCCATCACCAAGACTGACATGGCTTCACACCTCTTCAGCCACCTCTGGGCATGGCTGTGGTGTCGGTGGCATCTAGAAGCCACTCCAGATCTGGAGTTCCTGGGCCATGGTGTTACCATGGTCAGGCCCGGAGTGGCTCCCAGACTCTGCCATCACCACTTTGGGGCCTGGAACAGCTCTTGGACTTCACCGGTCAGGCTTGGCATGGCTCAGAACTTCACTGCCACTTGCTGTTAAGAAGGAAGGTACGTCCAATGTCTGAGCTTGCATGGACAATGCTCTTTTATTTGGGGGATTTAACCCCCCCTTTGCATTTTGTTACGTTTTCAGATTTTTTCTGAAGGTCCTGGAGGTCCTCCAAGTTTACAGTCATTATGGCCCTCATGCACAGATTTAGATATCCACAGATAGATTATTGTAATATAAGATGTTAAATCTATTCCCTCTGACTGTGTAAAGACTCACCCTCTACTTAATGAGTTATTAGGCAGTCATGCATTCAGTCCTTTATATTCCTTCATTCTTATCATGTTTGCTCATACCAAGTACAAAATGACATATGCATGTAAATTTGTTACGCTGTTTCTTACACTGATTATTTTATGCTGATGATCACATCATCTATTATATACAAAATAAACTCGTACTGAAGTCTTCACTATATAAAGGCATGCATGTATTGTATCATGAAACATGAAAAATAGTATAAATTTAATTAAATGGCAGAGACTAAAGCTAGTATTTTCCAAGAGGAAATACCACCAGTTTTATAGGAGGTGCTTTAAGTCATTTCTGTGGTTCATATAGTTTGTCCGCATCCTTGAAGGACTATTTCTTCATATTACCACCTATTGCATTGGTTCAGCCCAACACCTTCTTTTTAAATGTGCCTTCCTTTTAGGAGGTATCTCTGTCCTGTATGATGAATGACTTTTTCTGTGATAGCACCCACCCTATGGAATCATATTCTGTATGGAGAGGTGCAAAGGATACTTTCTCTGATGAGCTTTTGAAGGCTTTGAATGGCTATTTATTTATTTATTTATTTGTTCTATTTATATCCCGCCTTGCCAGTTTTTCAACCGGCTCAAGGCGGCTAACAACATAAAACAGCATAAAACAAGTTTACAATATAAAACATTTAAAACAATGCTACATTACAAATCCACAAGATGGCAACTTCCTAGCGCTCCAGTGGGTAGAGACAGCAGGGTGCGATCAACAGGGCCAGGGAGATGGTATAGTCAGTTTTCTCCCCGGTGGCGGCTCCTATTTGAAAGCCTGGCGGAAGAGCTCCGTCTTACAGGCCCTGCGGAACTGCAACAAATCCCGCAGGGCCCTGATGTTATCCGGGAGCTCATTCCACCAGTAAGGAGCCGCCACCGAGAAAGCCCTGGCCCTGGTACAGGTCAACCGGGCCTCTTTTGGACCCGGGCAAGTCAGGCGATTTTGGGTGCCAGACCTCAGTAGCCTCTGGGGCCTATATGGGGAAAGGCGGTCCCTCAAGTAGGCGGGCCCCTGACCATAAAGGGCTTCAAAGGTTAACACCAGCACCTTGAACCTGATCCGGTATGCTATAGGCAGCCAGTTCAGCCACTGCAGCACAGGCTGGATGTGGTCCCGCAAAGAGAGACCCATCAACAACCTGGCCACAGCATTCTGCACCAGCTGCAGCCTCCGGATCTGGGACAAGGGCAGCCCCAAGTAGAGAGTGTTACAGTGGTCAAGACGTGAGGTTTCCATAGCATGGATCACTGTAGCTAGGTCTTCGTGTTTGAGGAAGGGGGCCAACTGCCTAGTCAGCCGTAGGTGGAAAAAGGCTACTTTGGCAGTGGCTGCTACCTGGGCCTCCATCGTCAAGGAGGAGTCCAGGAGCACACCCAAACTCCTGACCCTCGGAGCTGACACCAATGGCACCCCACCAAAGGACGGAAGTGGATGCCCTAACCCCGTTCCGGTCTGACTCAAGCACAGGACCTCCGTCTTCAGAGGATTCAATTTCAGGCGACTCAGTCTAAGCCAGCCCGCAACCTCCTGCAGCGCCCGTTCCAGGTCATCTGGGGTGGAGCCGGACCGGCCACCCAACAACAGATAGAGCTGGGTGTCATCCGCATATTGATGACACCCCAGCCCATGCCTCTGGACAATCTGGGCAAGGGAGTGCATATAGATGTTAAATAACATTGGGGATAGGACCGCCCCTTGAGGAACACCACACACCAGTGGGTGCCTCTGGGAGGTCTGTTCCCCGAGTGCAACCCTCTGTCCCCGATCTTGGAGAAAGGAGGCAAGCCATTGTAAAGCGAGCCCCCGTATCCCCACATCGGCGAGGCGGTGGATCAGCAACTGGTGGTCGACAACATCAAATGCCGCTGACAGATCTAACAACACCAGTGCCGCCGTACCGCCTCGATCCAGATGTCTTCGGAGGTCGTCCGTGAGGGTGACCAGAACCGACTCCGTCCCATGACCCGGTCAGAAGCCGGACTGAAATGGGTCCAGCATGGAGGTGTCATCCATGAAGCTCTGTAACTGAATTGCCACCGCCCTCTCCAATACCTTACCCAAATAGGGTAGGTTGGACACCGGCCGATAGTTGGCCAAAACAGCTGGGTCCAGAGATGGTTTTTTAAGGAGACGACGGACCATCGCAACCTTGAGTGCCTCCGGGAACAGTCCTTCTAAAAAGGACTTGTTGATAATCTCCCGGAGCGCATCACGCAGCCCCTCATGGCAAGCTTTTATAAGCCACGAGGGGCATGGATCAAGGCTGCACGAGGTTGGACGTACAGTCAAGAGCAACCTGTCAACCTCCTCAAGACTGAGGGGACTGAAATGATCCAAGATTGAACCTGAAGACATGCACGGAGCCTCAAGTTCACACACTGTCTCAACTGTGGCCGGGAGTTCTCGGCGGAGTAGCAAGATTTTATCTGCAAAATAGCTCGCGAATGCCTCACAGCCAATTTCCAATTCTCTATCATTTAAGGTGCTCTGTGGCACTTCAGTTAATGACCTAATGGTTCTAAATAATTGGGCCGGGCAAGAGCTAGCAGATGCAACCTCAGCTGCATAGAATTGTTTCTTAGCGGCCTTGATTGCCATCTCATAGGATCTCATAAACGTCCTATAAAATGTTCTTGATGCTTCATCACAAAAACGCCGCCACTGTCTCTCTAGCCATCTGAGACCCTGTAAACCAGGGAGCCAGCTTCGAGCGAGGGCATAGAGGGCATCGGGGAGCAATCTCATCAATGGCCGCCGAGAGCCGGCCATGCCAGTCCCCGACCAGTTCATCTAATGAGTCGCTGGGAGGCATGGGATCCCGCAAAGCTGTCAGAAACCGCTGAGGGTCCATCAGGCTCCGCGGGTGAGCTAAAATCCACTCGCTGCCCAAATGGAGTTGGGGCGACACCATCAGATGAGCCTTCAGGGCATAGTGGTCAGACCATGGCACTGCTGTGGCAGTCAACTGACCCACCATAACCCCTGCCGCGAAGATCAGGCCGAGCATATGTCCGGCCTGGTGTGTAGGAACCGTTACAAATTGGGTGAGCCCTAGTGTCGCCATGGAAGACACCAGGTCCCTCGCTGGAACAGAGGCTGCATCGTCGGCATGGACATTGAAGTCACCCAGGACTATCAGGCTTGGGTGCTCCAAGGCCCAGCCCGACACCACCTCCACCAGCGAGGACAGGCTGTCGGCTGGTGCGTTGGGCGACCGGTACACCAGCCAGACAGCCAACCTCTCCCCAGCTTCCCACACCAGGCCCGAACATTCTATGCCCACCAGCTTCAACGGCAGGAGTGCCCTGTAGGAGTAAGCCTCCCGAATGAACAGGGCCACTCCTCCTTCCCGGCCATCAGTCCATGATTGGTGGAGGACCGAGAACCCGGGTGGAGCCAACTGGGAGAATGCCACTGTCTCCCCCTCTCGCACCCAAGTCTTGGTCACGCACGCCAGGTCAGCACCTTGTTCCAGCAGGAATTCCTGCAAGGTAGCAGTCTTGTTATTAATAGACCTGGCATTGCACAACATCAATGACAGAGGATGGTCCTTCCCAGCCTCCTTGCCCGCCACTCTCGGGCTGGAAGGAGGCCAAGCTTCTCCATTTCTCTGCCTCCTTCCCTTCACAACCCGCCTGCTCCCACCGCTATATTTCCCCTGCCCCAGAAGCACTGGAATCCCCAGTCCGGAAGTCATCAGCGCCGATGGCCTTCACACAGCTCAATGCCAGTCACAGGCCAAATCGACGCTGTCAGCTGCCCGGTAGGAGGTCCCACCCCAGTGCTGCCCACTCCGACCCAAAGCCACTCCCTCCTAAGAAAATATATACGCCCCAATTCCAGCAGGTTAATATTGTATAGATTAACACTTCCTAATTCTCAAATTTTTACCCACCCTGACCTCCCTTCATTACTGCCCCAATAAATTTCGGGCAGCAAGATTAAAATAACTCTCCTAGCTATAAGCTAATTAAATTAACATAGAGTAGGTCTAACACTAAAACTAAATCACCCTATCTATACCTAGCCTAAAACATCAAACTAACACTGCTGGATGGAAGAAACCAGTCCTTCCCCCGCAGGGGTCCTAAAAACACTGATGTTAAAAGTCCTTGGTGGGACTTTTCCAGATTGCCTTCGAGTTCTTGGTTGTTAATGCAAAAGACTATTGCTTCTATTAGATTATGTAAACAGTTTTCTGCTGAGCTGAATGTTTTGTTTACGGGCAATGTTCATAGCTTTATTGGCTGCTGATTCGGTTTTAATTGCAGTATTGCATTTTTAAGACAGCATTTTATGTATTTTGATTGTTAGCCACTTCATATGTAATAGAGGAGGGCATAAATGTTTTAAATAAGCAGAATAAATCTGTTTAGCATTTTGATGATGACTGTCCAGTGTCTCAAGCAAACCAGCCTTTCCAAGTCCTATTTTGTAAGATCCTTTGAATATGGGACCATATACAGAAAAACATGAGAGATAACCCTTTTCTCTACAGAGCCTATACCGAAGAATCAGTTTGAAAGTTGAGATGAAGGCCTTGCAGAAGTAATCTACAAATCTCTACTTTAGATGTTATAACAGACACAGTGAATTAAAAAAAAAAATGTCTGCAAGCCCCAGATATGATGAACATTCAAATTAGTTTTCAGGCTTTGTGTTTTTAGGACTTTTCAAAATATTTCTTCAAAGAAGCCATTGATATATTTTTTCGGAAGAATCGTAAATGGGAATTTCTCTTGAGGAGCTCTAAGAGGCTCTGTATTTTTATCAATGGCAAGGTGGCCTAAGCCTTGACTGTAGAGGGGAAATTCAGTTTATAAATATAAACAAGCCTGTTGTATGATATTGTAACCGTATGTTCAACCATTTTGGAACTGAATATATGGACGCAGGTGGGAAGTTCCTGAATATTTGGAGTGGTAGAGCCTGGGCAGGGTGGAGTTTAGGGCAAGGAGGTATCTCAGCAAGAACATGATTTCCTAGAATTCACCCTCCAAAGCTGCCATTTTTTCTGGAGGAACTGATTTCTATCATCTCGAGGTCAGTTGTAATTTCAGGAGAACTCCAGCCTCCACATGGAGGTTGACAACCCTATGGGCTCCCCGTTGCCCGGCATCGCCGTTGCGCGGGAGAGCTGTTTTGCCGCCTCGCATGATGCGAGGCAGCAACAGAGCGCGTTGGCACTCATTGGACCTGGCGGGGGGCGGGGCTAGCTCCGTCCAAGCCGTTGCCCCGCTCCTGTCAGGCAGTTCATTGGCGTGCTCGTTGTAGACAGAGCACGCCTGGGGGAGCTCTGTTTTGGGCCTTGACTGTGAGGCGATGGCTGCGGCGGGCTCGGTGCGAGCTCCGTTGTGGGAGGCGGCAATTGTGCTCCCCCCGGTTCAGGCGTTTGTTCGCGTGCTCGGAGAGGGAGAGCACGCGTTGGTGGAGCTCTCAGGGGGGGCCTTAGTAGGCGTTTTGTCGGGCGGCGGTGGCGGCGATTGTTTTGCTCGCCTCCCCTCCCCGCTGACGGCGACAGCAGTTGCGGCTGCTCGCAGGGCTCCGTGGCTTGGTTTTGTGAGGTGCTGTGGCATCAGGCCGCGTCAGGGCGTTGACAGAGGGGCAGCTGGTTGTGCTCCTGCTCCGGCCCCCCCTCCCACCCTTGCGATTATTAGGGGCTGGCTGTACGGGTCCGGTCGAGGCGGCGGGTAGGGTCGCTGCACCCCGCCCTCCCCCTCACTGGGTTGATTTGGCCCCCCCCTCCTTTTGGGCCTGACGGCTGTTTTGGGAGCACGCTTGGAGCTCCGCTTGGGCCTTGGTGGTGCGGTGAGGCGACGGCTGCAGCGGCGCCGTCCGAGCTCCTGTATTTCATTGGCAGGGGAGCACACAGCGGCTGGCTCTGCTTCGGGCGGTTTGCCCCTTTGGAGTGTGGTGGCTTGGGGAAGTTTGGGGGCTGGCAGCTCCGGTCGGGATCTACCCCCCCCACCCCCATTTCCTTCGAGGCAGTGAGTTTTGCGCCCGTTTTGACGCCCGGCGGGATCCTGAGGCGGCTTTTGCTGGTGCCTCTGTGGTGCCCTTCCCCTTCCATTTGGCCTGACAGCTGTTTGACAGTTGTAGCTGCGGACCGTTTCACCCCCCCGACGGTGTCGTCAGTCCGGGCGGCAGGGAGCTCCGGTCTCAGTCAAAAGCAGGGAGGTTGATCCCCGTGGTGGCGGCTGCCCCCCCTTTTCCCCCCTATTGGGTGACGGTCATTTTGGTGGCAGCGGCGGCAGTGATTGTTTCATCCCCCCACACACACCGCTTTAAGGCCTTGTGGCTTATTTCGGCGGCGGCTCCAGCAGATAAGGGGTGGTGGGCGGCCTGGACAGTGGCGGCATGCGGCGAGTCTCGGTGCCCTCCCGTCGCTTAACAGCGGCTCTGCATCGCGTGCCCTTGTCGGCTTCCGTGACTGTTTTTGGCGCCTTCCACGCCTGAGATCCTCCCCGGCGCGAATTAGGATCATTGTTCCCATCAGCGTTGGTCATTAGAGATACAGCACCTGGCCTCCCTTCTGAGGCCAGGCGGATTGTGGCCGAGGGGACTGAGCGGCTACGGCGGCGTCTGGCTGACAGTGTCTGCCAGGCTTATCACACGGCATTGACTTTGGTCGGGGAGGCAGCGGCTTCCGCGCTCCTTGTCGCTGAGGCTTGCCCCCCCTCTTCGGAGGGGAGCAGCGGAGGAGGCGGCCTCCCTTGGCGGCAAGGCGGAGGCCGCCAGCGGCCTTGAGCTTTTGGGGTTCCCCTTCTTTTGGTGCTGGGCCCCTGGAGCTTCGTTTTTTCATTGCCCCCCCTCTTCGTTTCTTTCGTGTGGACCCACTCCCGTCTTTGGGCGGGTGGCCCGGATGTGGGTTTTTAATGGGCGGCCTGTTTTTTCCTGGTGTTTGCCAGGCCGGGTGATTTCTGTCTCTCCTTCCCCCCCTTTTTTCAGGGGCAGCTAAGGTTGAAAAGCACCTCCTACTATGCCATGTTTTTCTTGGTTCCAAGGGTCTGGAGTGCAGTTCTGTAGCCGGGAATTGGTTCATTGACTCTGGGTGGGGAAATACCTCCAGATCAGTTGCAATGCCTGGAGATCTCCAGGTGCTGCCAGGAGGTTGGCTTATGTTGAATCGGGGCTATGCAATGGCAGCTTAGGTTGAAAAGCATCCTTGTTTAACTCCCCTGTTCAGTGGAATTCACACTGACACCTTGAATTGTGCCCAGAATCAGATAGGGAGCAAGTGTAGACGGGCCAAGACTGGAGTGACATGGTCCCTAAGACCATTACTGGCCAACAGCATTCTCTGTAAATGCCTGTAGAACTGGAGAGTCAGAAGAGATTGTCATAGATATAAGACTCTTTAAAAGCTAGTTTTAAAATAGATGAAGTCTGCTGAGGGCTGACTGTCATAGTAAATCTGTCTCTCACTCTGGAACTGTCAAATTGGGAGGGAGAACATCTAAGGAGGGAGAACAACATTGTAAAAGATATGGTTCTCTTCACCCCTGACTTACGTTGCTTTCGGGCTAGGCAGCGGCAGCTAAGGTAGAGAAGCATCGCCTTTGGTGCCCCATGTGGGTAGTACTGAAAGTGAGCCACTTGGTAACAGGTTTGATCTCCTTCACCCCTGACTTATGTTGCTTTCGGGCAATGCAGGAGCAGCTAAGGTAGAAAAGCACCTACTATGCCATGTTTTTCTTGGTTCCAAGGGTCTGGAGTGCAGTTCTGTAGCCAGGAATAGGTTCATTGACTCTGGGTGGAGAAATACCTGCAGATCAGTTGCAATGCCTGGAGATCTCCAGGTGCTGCCTGGAGGTTGGCTTATGTTGAATCGGGGCTATGCAATGGCAGCTAAGGTAGAAAGGCATCCTTGTTTAACCCCCCTGTTCAGTGGAATCCACACTGACACCTTGACTTGTACCCAGAATTGGATAGGGAGCAAGTATAGACAGGCCAAGACTGGAGTGACATGGTCCCTAAGACCATTACTGGCTGCAACATTCTGTACCAGTGGAAGTTTTTGAACAGTTTTTAAGGGTAGCCCCATATAGAGCACACTGCAGTAATATAGTCTAGATGTAACCAAGGCATGCACCACAGTGGCCTGATCCCTTCTGCCCGGGAAAGGCAGCAGTTGGTTAACCAGTCGAATCCTGGAAAGGCTCTTCTAGCTACAGCTGCCATCTACTTATACAGGAGTAGATCGGGTTCCAAGAGTATTCCCAAACCTATTCCTTCCAAGGGAATGAAACCCCATCCTGAACAGGTGTTGGGATGAGATTTGTTCACTATTAGCACCTTAGCATTTGTGCTTTGTCCCATTCTTGCCATTGTGCCACTGTGGTGGTCGGCTTCAAGTTCCACCCTAGGCTTCACCACCAATCCCAACCCAAGAATGCCATCACATCTAGTTGGGCACTCAGATAGGGTTTATCTAGGGATAGAAATAGGGATAGAAATAAGCATCATGTCCTAGGCAGGTTGGTTTATTTTAGCAGGATAATAGGTTTGTTAGAGGATCAAGGCAAGATCAGCTGTCCGATCTGCTGTGTCTAAATCCAAGTGTGAGTGTTGCTGGGAAGTGTGAAGCCCAGACTTACTGGTTTGTAAAAAAAAAAAAAAAAAAAAAAACAGAAAGAAAGAAAAGATAAGAAAGTAAAATTAAAATAGAAGTAAAGAAATGTCACATGCCACCTTGAGCTACTCTCTGGGAACGCTACACACAGTAATAATAAGAAACAGTGATGAAATTATCAACATTTAAATGAAGCATTAAAACAATAGGGACCCTAGCAGGGCTTGCAGCAGCACGAGAGTAGCCTAGAAAGATGTCTAGAAATAGCTCTGCGAGGGTAAACACCAGCTGTTAAAAATGGGACCCTTTCATTACAACCTTGGTAAATTAGGAAATATTGGTCCTCATACCTCCAGGACAGGATGGAAGGAGCCAGGCTAGCCTCCAGGGTGGGCACTTTAAAGGCAGGGGCCACCACTGTACAGGCCTGTCTTTGGTTACCACTCCTTCACTTCTTCTGGTAAGGCACAAATTGGCAGGGAAGCTGAGGACAGGGTGGGGGCTTGGCCATGCGCCCGCCCCTGGGCTCTTCACTCCCGGAGCTGCACTCCTTGTCCATTGCCAAGCTGCGCTCCTTGTCCTTGTTCATTGCCAATAAGGAGTAAATCCTTACCGGTAAATATATGGACGTTTTTTGTTTTGTCTTGGATGTTTATTTTAGTGAAGTAGTTCACCTTTGGCCTCTGCACTAAGTCAGTTCAATGATTGGAACCAGTTTAAATTTATATTTCTCTCTTTGTCCATTACATCTTTAAAGGTGAATACGTGGACGTTCTTTCGTCTGGAAGGCCTCCTTTAGCGAAGTAGTTCACCTTTCGGCCTGCTACCCTAAATCGGTTCAATGGTATGGAACCAGGTTTTAATCATATTTCTCTTGCAGATGCGGTGGGTCGTGAGGCAAGACGAAAGGTCCATTGGCGGCCATGGCGCTCTTTTTTCAACAGCTTTCAGCAGGACATACACTCGTCAAGTGTAGAGGGTGTCTTTGAGTTGTGGGAAGAAGGGGCTTTGGGCCTTTTTCTTTTGGGGGCCTGCTCGACATTATGATGAGGAGAGCGAGGCAGCTCGGCCCTTGGGGTAGTTGGCCATGGCACCTGGTGAGGATAATACCAAGGTGGCCTGACGTACTGTGGATGGCCACGGCATTTTGTGAGGATTGGAGCAGGGTGGCCTGACGTACTGTGGACAGCCACGGCACCTTGGAGGACAAGTGCATGGTGGCCTGACATACGGTGGATGGCCACTGCACCTTGTGAGGATAAGAGCAAGGCTGCTCGGCGGTGCGATGGATGGCCATGGCTCCTTGTGAGCATAAGAGCAAGGCTGCTCATCATTCGTGATAAATGGCCATGGCACCTTGTGAGGATAAGAGCAAGGTCAAGGTGGCCTGGGGTCCAGATTGCGTGGTCAGCCATGCTACCCCGCCGGGTATGGAGGCATACCAGTGACCCCAGGTGTATGGACAGGGCTAGGCGTAATGCTAATAGCCAACTTCGCATGGCCATGGAGTCCGGATTGGGTCTCTTTTTGTCGCACCCTAACATACGGGTCGAGTTCCCTGACCTGTATCGCCCTGATGGGGTGCACCTCTCAAACAAGGGTAATGGGTTGTTTTTAGAGGACTTGCAGCACGGGATTCGGATGGCACTCGGTTGCCGTGTGGGGTAGCAAAGGCCAAAGCAGAGGCTTGGCTTTGCATGTGGCAGGTTTGTGCAAGCAAGAAAATGGAACCGGTGGGTGCCTCACGGCATATCCCTGTTGGGAACAGGAGGTCATCAGGAACCACCCTAGGGCCTTGCGGTCTGGGGGGGTGAATGGAGATCGCCTCTGGGACCCTCTCAGACTAGGCTCCTCCCTGAAGGTCTGTGCAGCCTCGGGGGTAGGCGCCCCTGGGAGGGGATGCCAGTATGCCGGGCCGCCGGTTACGAGCCAGAATCTGACTGGCTCAAGACTGGGGCTAGGTTACCTGCCCATTACAAGGGCAAGGAGGCTGTGTCTGGGAATGACGCCTGCCTTGCCTGTTCCTGAGCTTGCTTAGTTGCCCGTTGCTGCATGTTCTGTTTAAATAGTTAATAAAGTGGCCCTTGTTTGATTCCAAACTGTTGTCTGTCTCGTTATTTCATGCTGGGGTGGCAAATGTCTTTCTTTTGTGGCTATGGCCTGCAGTTAATCAAGAAAGCCCAGAGCTTTCTCTTCACCTCCCTTAAGGGACAGCATGCTTTCTCTATGCCCTTATTTGGAAAATGCTGGCTGTCTTGTGAAAGTGAAACCAATAGAAGCAAAGACTGCAATAACAAAAGAAACAAGAAGAAAATGAAAGAAAATCATGGGTTGTTTTTATGAAAGAAAATCATCGGCTGTTTTTATGGAGAATTTATTTCATTTTTACAATAATCATAATTATTACAAAACATCCCATTTTTATAATTATTAGAATAAATAATAAAAAATGCACAATTCTAGTTCTAATCCTTACTTCTTGTATTTCTCCTGTGTGCTAATAGTTGACAAATATAGTGTGAGTTTTAAACTTTTGCAGACAACAGTCTCCAGATCATGAGAGCATAGTTTGTTAGGAACACTTTTGAACCTCTTACTAATTTAGATATTAATTTCACCTAATGTAAATCAGGGGTAGCGTGACTATCCAATAAATAATTTATTTGACTAATTTAGCTTGTCTAATAAACAGAAGCAGATTGCATTTTTCTCAGATATATTAGTTATTCAGATATATTTGACAAATTTAGCATCTTGAATAGGAAAAATAAATTGCATGTGGATTATGAATATTTAAAATATGAGCTCTTCAGTTATGACTGGGTCAGCTACAAAGTATATGTTAGTACTGAGTATTAACTAAATTTCCTAGATTACCCTGATGCAAGATTAAAGGCAGGCAGTTGAGATATATTATGAAAGAACTGTTAGATGATTTTTGCATTATTGAGCTTAGTTTTAAAAGAAATCATAATATTGCAGTTTTATGTCAAGCAAAAAAAATGACCAGTTCTTGAATTTTGGCATCTCTAGTCTTGCTTCCTCAGCTGATCTGTTAATTTACCTGAAGCAAAAGTGAAAAGCAGGAAACCTATTCCTGGCACCAAAATGAGGTGTGAAGGATCGAATAGACATGGCGGAAATCCGGCGATGCTCCAGGGCAAAATGCTGTGTGGCAAATAGTGGGAAATTGACAGTGGGGGCAGAGCAGCAGCTGTGTGAAATCAGTCAAACTCAATATGAGAGTAGTCGTACAGGAAGAGTTTGTATGCATATTGATACCAAACAAAGCATGTATACAATTACAAGAAGATTTGCTTTTTTGCAGTGTTTTATTAGTGTTACGAATACATATGTGCACAGGGGTGATGTAGAGAAGAAGGGGAAAATACATTAAACTGAAAAGAGTGAAAGCTGTAGCAAGTTTTACAATCACAGTAATCTGTGCTGATTAGGTAATAAACTTGAAAGAAGATTCCTAATGCTCAGATAAATTACCAGATATTTGAAAACTCCAAACTCCAGGGATAAATTCAGATGAGTTCAGAAGCATAAGCTATTGAAAACCAGACTTTTCTTTTCCAGACAATTTTTTTGAACAGCTCAGCTCTAGAATCTAGCACTATGAGCTGGGTCAATACCTACAGCTGCATCATCTGTCCTTGACAATATTCATATCTTCAGCTCCCTTTTGGGGTGTATGTGTTAGCTGAATTGCTCTGGTTTTAAAATTAGCAACTGGCAAATAACCGGGTTACAGCCAACTATACCAAGGTCCTGCCCCTTCCAGGAGTTCCCAGAAAATAGGCACTGAGGCTGAGGTCAGTTTAAATTATGTTTACTGTAAAAGGTTCTCAAGCATACAAAAACAGAATCACACACACAAATACGCAGCTCCTAAGAAACTTAGATAGAGAAATAGCACTTTTGCATGAGCAGGAGAAACGTTGGTTGGGAGATACTTTACCTGTCCTGGAGATGGGTTGTACGTTCCAAAAGAAAGAATGGAGGGGTTGAAAAGAAAAGAGGGAGCATACTCTGAACCGGCAGAAACATGCTTTTCTCTGTCTGTACACTACAGAGATCAAAGATGGAGGAAGGGTATTGGGATAGCAAGCTGGACTCAAGAGGGGTAAAAGCAGATAAGGGTCATGGAAACTCAAGAGAGCGATTGCATGGGATGCAACCTCTTTTATTAGGTGATATTGGGGGCAGGCAGTGCTGGCCACATCCCACTAACACACCTACCAGGTGGTCCGTCCCTACAAACCCTACCATTGCTTGAAGGAAAAAGAGGAGGGGATGCAGAGGGGTGGTCAATATTGCAACACTAGAGGCTAAACAGGAACTGACAGCTGGGCAAGCGTCCAATGAGTCACTGAGCCATTTCATTGTTTCTTGATGGCCCTAGCCTGGCCAGTTGATGGTGGAAGATTAGTTGCCAGGTAACTTCACTTAGCATAATCTGTGCAGGAATGTTGGAGGGGGTTGGGGTTGCCTAGCGTGAGGTGACAGGAGAACCCTTGTGCAATGGGGTCCTTGTAACCATGTTGATGCCTGCTTCCTGGAATGGACTGGAGCCTCTTACAGCAACAAAGAGTGCATGTAGTCCTTTAGAGCATAACATCCCAAAGTTCAGACTTATGAACATTAAAGTCCATAAGAGCACATGCTGTGCCTTGCTAGGCAACATATGTACAAGTACGTTTTCATGAAAATTCTAGATGCCTATACTAAAAGGCTCACTTTCTAACCATAAAATATGACAGTGGAATTGTTTTCTATTTGCAGATACAAAATAATAAGCATTTCATGGTGTCTTATACCTGTAGGTCCTTGACAGTTCATAATACATGCATTTATACTGAGTAGAAGCAAAAGCTCATTTCCATAAAAAACATGTTTTCCAGACCTTTTGTTTACATGGCCAGCAACTGAATTCTGTGTAGCACTTTGTTTTGTTTAATAATCTCTGACCACAGCTGCCCTGTACTGATGCTGTTACAACATTTCTTATAGAAAATATACTTGGCAATATTTCCTTCCTATGATAATAATGAAGAAGTGAGGTTGGTGTGAACCTAAGTAATCAGTGAATTGCCTTAGAATGTTTTATTGAATCCTGTTTACTTTTATTCTAACATTTCCTCACTGATGAGCTTTAATGGATTTGATCTCTGATCGCAATGGCTGATAGGATTTTGCTGTCATATATTTCCATTGGAGTGAATAGGACTTGCATGGCCAGGTCATGGATTAAATTTGACCTTTTGTAAATACTGCTCACAGTGTTCAGATGTGCTGTTTTTTTTCTGGTGGATTTGAAAAATGTTTAAAGGCTTTCATCCATCATAAATATTGGTCATTTCCTTATCTATAAGCTAGCGCTGTAAATATTTCTGGATTTCTGTTCTCTCACAATGTAGTTATCTCAGTCTTTTGTGTAGCTGCTATTCTAATTCTTATTCTGCCCTCCACATTTTGGCTATTGCATATGTATTTTTAAACATTTCATCTGGTAACTCAGGTTTTTACATTTCCAGTGCATTTAACTGCAAAAAAAAAGGATTAACAGCATACAGTTTTGTTTAAAATGCATTCATTTAACTTCCGCAGGCCATGCAATATTTACAATAAGCACGCAGGAAGCTTTTGTCATTACAACCAACTTTAATACAATTCTGGGTCTTCCCCCCCTTTTATTTTCACTTCACTTCTGCCTGCCAATATAGCAGCAGAGTACTTAAAGGTAAGCAATAAAACAGCAATAAAAACAGAAAACATTTACATTAAAATGCACCCCATATTGATTCTATAAAGACAGTTAGTTTAAATTAAATACACCTTTCTGCTTCTCTTGGATCAAAGTTTTGATTTGTTTATTTTGTAGGCTTTGCGGTACAGAGTTACACGTTTCTAAACCCACTGGAGTCAATGAGCTTACAAAGGTGTAACTCTGCTTATGCTTGAACTGCAAGAGTACTAAAAAACCAATTATCAGTAGAAATTCCAGTAAATGAATGTAGTTGACCCTGTTGTCTATCATCAGTATGTGTACAGCAGGATGCTAAACATGTCAACCAAGAAACAAGTCCCATTATGTATACCAGAGTTGAGAGCATCTTGTCATCCTCAGGACAAGAACGATTATTCTAATTCCAACTGTCCATATATGGAAAAGAAGGAAACAGATTTTCCCCAAGGATATGTATCCCCAATTTAAACCAGGTCACCTAAAATCAGACCCAGTGTTGTAATCATTGAAATATGCCAGTTTTTATTGTATTTGTGACCTTAAAGAAATAGGAAATAAGAAGCAAAAGCTGTTGTCTTCTGGAATTAGTCTATTATGCAGGAACAAGACACATTGTGTATTTTGAGAAAGGAGGACAACTGAGTGCTGTAGTAATATTTTTTTTCATCATTCACTTTCCTATCTATCATGGAGAGAACATAATATGCTGGTACTGGTTAAGTTTGAGAAATAGTGTTTTTAAATCCCAGTCATTTCATGAACTGTGGGGAATTTTCTTCATAAATTTAGTTTTCTCTGGAAGAGAGAGCAACAGATATGCATAAAAATTGTATTATTTTAAAAAGTTGTACGTATAACTGAGAAGGTAGTGCAGAACAAATGTATAGCAGAAAGTCCCAAATCAACACTAACAGCTTAAAAGCAGCCAAACTTCACTTCTTCAGGCATTTCCAAAATTGAATAATGTTGTTTTGTTTTATGCTGGTCTCTCAGAACATCTTTATACTCAGGCTAGGTAAATCATTTTCAATTGCCTTCTTCTACATATGGCTGTGGCTGACCACTAGGTAGTCTGAAATTAATTAACATGCATTGCCAGTGTCTAAGCCAAAGCACTAATTGAATAATTTAACATCATAACATCACAATAGCATCACAATATACATAGAAGTAAATCTCTCAGTGGCTAAGCTATGAATCAGAAATCATCCCCTTGCATGAATCATATCTCTTGTCATCAGGGCCAGATTATAACATGGTAAGGCCCTAAAATGATATCAGTTTGAGAGGTCTCATGCAATAAAAATAATACAGGGCTTACTGCTGGTTCTGCTTCTCTGTCAGTCTTTCTCTTAGCTGCCCAAGCAATTGGTAGTGTTGTCAGTTCAAGCCTGGGTGGACAGAGGCCACAAATTTAGGCTGGGGGTGTTTTAACATATCCTCAACAATGGCTGAGGACAGACTGGCAATGTAAAGCGGGACAGCCCTGCGTTGGAAGTGGAAGAAGGGAGCGCGTTCAGACATGCGCATCTGTCCATCGGCTCCGTTTCGCACTTACCCATCTCCCACTCACTTTCCATCCGCTTTAACAGGACACCGGGAGAAACTGGTGTCCAGGGGCCGTCTTGTGCTTGCCTCCCGCTTTCAGGCAGTGTGAATCGGAAGAAGGCAGGAGGCAAGCGGAGGTGGCAGTGTGAACGCGGCGTTTTGCCAGTTTGCGCATGAGCGCACATGCGCAAATTGCCGAAACAGCCCTATCACAAGCTGCGGAGGCCGGCCCACGTGGGGCCACTCCGCAGCAGTCTGAATGCTCCGTATCAGCACCATTGCGCAATACACCGGCCAGTGTGAACGGCCAGCCCCAGGGAGTTTTTCCCCCGCAGCAGTTTCCTCCGCATTCATCTCGCTCCAGATTGCCAGTCTGTCCTCAGCCAATAACACTGACTTACCTTACAGGGGAGATTAAAGGGTTAAAATATATTTTATGTGAAGCTCTTGAAAATGGTGAACAAATACCAGCCTCATTAAGTTGTTTTATAAACTCCCAGTTGTAGCAACCACGTGTATACCATCTGACCAATGCTCCCTCTAAGCTATGGAGTCTTGTGAGCAAAAAATTCTACTTTATGAGCTATTGGCATTAAAGTTGTGAACGAGTGATTTGGCTATTGCATAAATTAGTTTGCTTAGTTTGAGCTAAGACAAAATTCGGTCAGCTAGAGGTGAAAAACCTGTGAGGTAGCTCATACTAACTCAGCTTAGAGGGAACACTGCATCTAACACTATTTTATTTGCTTCATTTATACTCCATTTTTCTGGATCCCGAGCAGGTTACATCCTTCTTCTCTCCTCCATTTCATCATAATGATATAACACTCTGAGGTAAAGAAAGCTGAGAGTGTGTGACTGGCCCAAGGTCTCCTAGCAAGTTTTCATGGAAAAAAAAGAATCTGAACCTGGGTCTTCCAAATCCTAGTCTAATTCCCTGACCAGTATACTACATTGGCATCCTGCCTTCGTCTGTGGCCAACCAAATGCCTTTAGAAAGATCAAAATCAAGGCATGACTGTGAAGCCTCACCACCTTACAAATCTCAAGTTCACATTCTTGCCCCAGCACCTGGGATTTTGTGTATAAGATATGGTGATAGCCACTGGCAAGATGCTAAATACACTTGGAAGATATTTATGATCAGTGATTAGCCATGATCATTAAATGGAACCTCCTTGTTTAGAGGGAAGAGTGGCCCATGGTTTAGTGTTCTGAGGAGGGCTACATACTTCAAAGCACTTTTTGTATAGTTGAACAATGTTGTACAAAAAAATAGCTGCTTCCAGAAGAATTAGTCTTCTGTGGAATCCTGGGGATGTAACTGGAGCCAAGCATGCAGATCACCTCTGTAGGTTAGGTTAGAACACTAGCTCAAGAAATATGATTTTTCACAACAGTTATGCATCCACTGCTTATATCCAAGCTGTGCCAAATGCGGAGCTGCATTTGAAGGCAGTCCAGAAGCTTCAACTGTTTCAATACATAGCCAATTTTAAAAGATCTCCCTCCCCCCCGGGCACAAATCAACATGGTGGTTATTATCGATAATTACTATATTCAACCTCATACTTGAAGGACCTCTTTCTTCTGTATGAACTTTTCCAGGAGATGAGATCATCACCAGAGATCCTATTCTGTAGGCCCACAGTGTCTGAGATAATGTCCATAAGCACCAGACACAAGGCCTTCTTTGGACTGGTGCTAAATCTTTAGAACTCTCACCCTAAATTCACAGTCACTTAGGCATAGGCAAAGATGGTTTTATTCTCCCAAGTCATTCCACCATGTTATTTTATTATATGTGATTTGACTGGTTTGTTTTTTTTAAATATTCCCACCATATTATTGTATCAAAGTTTCTTGGCTGTTTTTTTTTAAAAAATATTTCTACTGGCCTGTTATTCCATCATTGTAATCTTTCACTGTTATTGATATTCGTAATGATGCTAGGGGGAGGGCTGAGGGTATTATATATGCTCACTGTAAAAAAGTTTTTTTCCCATTTTTTAATTACAATTCTCTATTATATAGCAAACTAGAATACCATCTGCAAGAATACAGAGTACATCACAACTAAATATGTTATAAATATCCTTTAAACTAGTCTCCAGTCCTTCTTAAATACATCTCAGGATTTCTTCCCTCATGTTTTCATCTGGCTTAATATTATTATAGTATATAACTAATGGCTACCAAATTTTAACATAGTAGGATTTTTGTAGTTATGTTCTGCCTCATTTTACTCACTGTTCTTCCATATGGCGTTTTAGTGGCTATGCTCCTGTTTTACTACTTCTTTTAATTGCTCTTTCTTATTACTGGTTTTGGAAAGTTGCTTACAAAGTCATTTTATGGATTTCTTGTTCTAAACTGATGCTATAAACATTTTCAAGCACTATATAGAGCAAAGTACAGGACATGGCACAGAATTTGGGACACCACTTGTGTTAAATTATTTTTAGGTGGTTGTGGCAATGGTTAGTCTTCTTTATCTCCACATACAGGTTTTTATTTTTTATTTTTAAAGATGCCTAGATTTACAGACCTTTTTTCCTGGAACTGCATTAAGAATACTGACAAGCAGAGCAAGTTCTATTAAGTAGCAAGAATACCAGAATTACTTTAATGCAATTTCTTTTCTACTCATGACTCAGAAAGGAATAATTCAGGCCAAGAGGTCATAATACCTGAAGGGTAAGGTGCTGTGATCGTATATATCTTTACTCTAAAGTAAGTCCTAACAAGTCCAGTGGAGACTACTGCCAATTAAGTGTATACATGACTGCAGCTTTAATCAGGAGTTAACCATGCAACCTGAAGAGCATTTTCCTGGGAGAAAGCTCCACTGAGTAGACCTGAGTAGGATTCTAAGTAGACCTACTTAGACTGGCACTGTGTTTTCCAGTGAGAATCAGTGTCTTCTAATTTTGTTTGCAATTTATTGAAAATAAAACTAGCCACTGTTGAAAATAATGTATGCTAGATATTTATCAGGAAGTAAGCAGGAATTCAGAATCTGGTTTATTCAGTAATACTTAAGTGCTCAGTTCCTATCAGGTGACAGATGGAAGCTATTTATAAAGTACTGGAACACACATCTTAGTACTGTAAGATACACATGTAAAATAATCTGGTTAATGGAATGCTAAAGTACCATAATCATTTTAGTTGATAACTTCAGCCAGCTTTGTAGGGGTAAATTGCTCTATAGCTTCCTTCTTGAAATACAGAAGCTTATAGAGGCCCAGACGTTTGCAGTCAGCACTGCTGCAAGGCTTTGAATGCATTTTGTACCTATTAAGGATAGCAAGTTGCACGTCTAGATATCAAGCTTGAAGAATCATAGTATACATAAAAATTGCTCACCACAAAGCCAAAAATCCATTTCTGCCCTGGACACTGATGATGTCAGCTCCTTGGGAAATACCTACCAGGGGAAGTATTCCAAATTGGAAACAAAAAGGCCTCTTTGGATGTCACACTCTCTTGCTTTGAAAAAAAAGTGGAGGATTTATTCACAGATAGATTCATGTTCTCTACAGATGTACATTGTGACTCTTGCCCATTTTTCGATATGAAAAGATACACACACACACACACACACACACACACACACACACACACACACACACTTTTGGGATATTTTCCTTTTGATTCTCCATTATTGGGCCCATTATGGATGTTTTCAAACTCTCTTCATTTGTGTCTTATAAAAATAGGAAGATGTAGGCTGTTAACAAGTTGACAGTATTATCAACGTATTTGGCATAGATATTAGTACACTTCTGTCATCTGAAAATTATTTCCCTTAGCCTACCATATGGTAAAGAAAATGTTTTCATTCACCCACACAAGATGAACATTTTCATGAAAGACACACACCGTGTCTTCCATCCCACCACAGTTTTTGGAAGACAGGAGCTTAGAGTTACCCAGACTCCCAATAACTGACAAGCAGCAAAGAACAAGTTTTAAACTCATGTGTAGATAAGAAATATTTTACCAGTTCCTGTTGGCTCAAGTGGTTGGAAAGACAGGCACTGTCTGTTGGCAGGGCTCCTAGACACCTGCTTCTGCTATTTCAGCTCTTCAAAATTTTAAAGTTTTTTGCTTATAGCACTATCAGTAATAAACTCCAGTCTCTCATCAACAGTCCATATGTTTCCATCCTTCAACAGTCCTCTAGCTACCTGATTGTGCAGACCAATTATTGAACAATGGTATTAGGCATGGAATGGTCCCAGGACAAAAAAACATTCCAAGTCCATTCCAACAGTTGTCCAAGGTTATGCCTAGTACAAAGTAAAGATCTCACCTCTCAAGTACAGCGATCTCAGGTCTGATGAAGGGCCAGAGCTGTCATATCCCTCTTTGCTTTTTTGAACAATTAAAGCATGAACACACATGAACTGTTTTATATGAGACCATTGGTCCATCAAGGTCAGGATTGTCTACTCAAACTGGCAGGGACTCACCAGCATCCTAAATAAAGAGGTCAGTCACATCACCTACTGCCTGGTTTTTTTAACTGGAGATGCTGGGGACTGAACCTGGGATCTTCTGCTTCTAAAGCAGAGGCTCTTCCACTGAGCCACAGGCCTGCCCAAGTAATACCTAGCACTATAGGAGTGAAGATATGTAAGCATTTATATCCCATTTTCCTTCTTAGCGGGGGCTGTCTAAGCTTCAGTTCCCTGTCTAAGCTTCTGTTCCCCTTGTAAGCTTCTGTTGATGTGCCTGGTATCACAGGTACAGCAAGAATTCAGTGATGTTGCTAACTGGGTCTGGTTTCCTTGGTCAATGTATGTACACATAGTCTTTGAAAATTGCCAGTGCTCACGCCATCAAATAATTAAAAAACAAACATTACAGGATATTAATTGTAATCCAGCATTAAGAAGCCCCAGACTGGGATAAAAACAAAGGTAAAAACAGACCACAGACAGTTTAAAACAGTTGGAGCTTATGGGGGATCTGGAATGAATTCTGTTGCTGTCCCTGAGATCTAGGCTACAATCAGATGAGCTGTTTGATCCAGTGTCATTGCAGTTCCCTTCTTGATTTAAAATGCATGATCAAACAGCAACATCTGTCTCCTGTTCCCCAGTTGTCAGCACACCATTCTCACCAGTCTTCAAATTGGAGTTACTTGACACTGGGGAAAGTCTGGTCCTGCCTCGTGTCAGCAATCTCACCCCGCGTCTCCAGAAGTCTGGTCAATCCATCGTGTTCTCAAGCCATTTGGGAAGTCTGAACGTTCCCTTGTAAGGTGGTGTTAAAATGTTCTAAATAAATCAGTGATATTTTTCAGACCATAACTGTACCCTTTCCCTGGTAAACCACTGTTCCTATTTTACCCCTTTTTATCTCTTAGGAAGTTTTTGGATCCTTGCTCTGGAGATACGTGTTTCCCTTCTATCACCATTCTATAGCTGACTAGCAGTCTTGGCAACAGAAAAGAGCAAGAGTCCAGCAGCACCTTAAAGACTAACACAATTTGTGGCAGGGTATGAGCTTGTGTGAGTCACTGTTCACTTCTTCAGCAGTGACTCATGAAAGCTCATACCCTGCCACAAATTTGGTTCTGGAACTCCATTCCTGCATATTCCCCCAGAAAAAAAGCCCCGTGGCTCTCCCCATCTTGAATCTTGACAATGTGCTTGAGTTTCCATGACTCTAAAATACATCCATATCCTTTGTAAGATATCATTAAGCTTGAGAGAAGAAAAAAGTTCTGGCTATGATTCTCTTCACTAGCACTGACCTTGCTTCAGAAGCTGGTTCAAGCCAAACTTGCAACAATTTTGGAATTATTTAAGAGAGTCCAGATTCACATATTTTTAGTAGTAAAACCAGGTAAAGGGCACTGTTCAAGACCTACATTCAAAGTGGTATGAAGTGACTGGCCTGCAGGCTAAAAAGTTATTCCATTTACTATAATAACTCATGAGGATCTAGTATTAAACTATGGAAGAATACTAATGAAAGCAAAACAGAAGCTTGAATGCCATAAATAAAATAATAAAATAGATGAAATAAAATGAAATGGAGAAAGATAGACAGATAGACAGACAGACAGATATGGCATTCAAATGGTGACAACTGAAAGCTGAATTGAAAACCTCAACAAAAGCTAGATGTATGAAATGCCACTTTGCCCATGGCAAGATATGAGGTGAAACGTGCTCATTTTATCATTTTACTTACAGTACATTGAAATAACAACTCTATGCCAAAGGTAATGTTGTACTCAGTGACACAGATATACCTTACGTTCCCCTCAGCAAATTGGCTCTTAAACAAGTAAGGTGGTTCTTTAGTTCATATCATAATGCAGTCAGGTAGAAGTCTTATTATTGATGACAGATCTTTAAGTGAAGAGATCAAATTAAGTGAAAAGTTGCTAGAATTACTGCAAGTTGTTGAGGATAATCATGTCTGATTTTTCTGGAAATTGTGGTCATTTCTCTCTTATTTGGAGACATATTTACTAAAGCTTGTATTGAAAGTACTGCATTCCAACCTTGACCTGGATAGCCCAGGTAAGCTTGATCTTGTCAGATCTTGGAAGCTATACAGGGCTGACCCTGGCAGGTATTTGGATGGGAGACTTTCAAGGAATACCAGGGCTGCAAGATGGAGGCAGGCAAAAGTAAGCCACCTTTCTGAAATGTCTAAGCCCCACTAGGGGTCACCAGTAGTCAACCATGACTTTCAGGCACACACGTGCGTGCGCACACACACACACACACACACACACACACACACACACAAATGAAGGAAGAAGAAAGAAGAGAAGAGACTGGATTTATAGCCTGCCCTTCACTACCCAAAGGAGTCTCAGAGTGGCTTACAATTTCCTGTCCCTTCTCCTCCCCACAACAGACACTCTGTGAGGTAGGTGGGGCTGAGAGAGCTCTGACAGAAACTGCTTTTTCAAGAACAGCTGTGCCAGAGCTATGGCTTGCCCAAGGTCATCCAGCAGGTGCAAGTGGAGGAGTGGGGAATCAAACCCGGTTCTCCCAGATTAGAGTCCACACACTTAACCACTACACCAAACTGGCTCTGGAAGGTAGGAAGGAAGGGAGGGAGGGAGGGAGGGAGGGAGGGAGAGAGAGAGAGAGAGAGAGAGAGAGAGAGAGAGAGAGAGAGAGAGAGAAAGAAAGAAAGAAAGAAAGAAAGAAAGAAAGAACTGCATTCCAGGGTTACAGAGGTGATAGAATTCTAGGACTGCAGAGGCCAGTGTCTCATGGAGGCAGAAAAACTTAAAAGATTTTTGGATGCAATCCAGAGAAAGATGGGCACACTTTAATCTCACTATAGTCAAACAGTCCATCAAAAGTTTAACCATGGGTTTTGCTCTTCATGTAGCTCAGCTCTAAATAGGATTCTGAGCAGTAACTTGGGGTGTCAACTTCTGTGGTACACAACTCAAGTACTTATCATTTGCATTCAGAAGGGTAATGAATACATAATCGTGTACTGGAAATAAGCTTAAAAGTGCATGTGAAAATGGTCCCTTATAATATAAGATGGTTTGATCACATACTGGATCCAGAAGATATTTGACAGTTTGATGGAGAGATTATCCATACTGAAAATTACAGTTTTGGTATGGTACTGATTCTACATTCTCTTATGTATGCATCTAAAAACACAAGATTTGATTATGGTGTTTATATCCCAAGAATGGTCACAGAAAAAAGTACTTGTTGAGCATACTGAAAATAACTCATAATACCTAATGGAAACATCCAAAAGTAACAGACTCATCAGACTTTTGACTTTATATCTAACTAATAGAAATTGGGAGAAGTGGTTTAAACAAAATAAGGACTACATGGGTTAAATTAAATAAGCCTGTGCCAGCAGTGTTTCTTCATCTATTCTGATCACTATTAATAGACTTGTTGACATAAGCCATGCTATCAAGAGATCATCCATCCTCCAGTGCTACCTTTCTACCATTTAAGGGGGATGGATAGGTCAGGCTTTATATGAGAGAACTAATAAAGTAGCACACTCAGGCTTGGATAATGAGACTTGGGAGCTGAAGCTAGAGCACAGGGCTTGCACCTAGTGGACCAGTTAATCCAGAGAATCAGTCTTCCCAACCCTCAGCCTAAACAGGCTGGAAGGCAGTCAGGCTCAAGTGCACTGGTGGCAGGTGTTGAAGCTCCTTTGCAAGATTCTGCAAAGAAGTATTACTCTCTATATGGCTCTGGAATAGTATTATGCTCAGCTAGTCTGGCACTTCCCTTCCTTTGGGTCACCTTGACTTGGGCCTTTTGCTGTTCTTACAGAGTGGAAATAGGTCCTGGGGGACTATGGGCTCATGTTTGAGACCTGTTCAGTGGAAGGCTGGTGGCTATCTCAGGAGCTGGTACTGAGGAGTCGCTTGCAGGCTCTGACATGGAGGCATCTGACACTGCTGGAACATCATCCGCAAACACTTATGCCATGTTAGGACCTCCCTTGGTCCCATTGGTCCTCCTCAGCTGATGGCCTTGGCTCCTTGGACGTTTCCTCAGAGGACTCTCTGGCTGGAGAGAATTATAACATAGAAAGGATAAAAAGAAGAGAGATGCCCTTGTGTATGACCCTGAACTCCTTGGGGGAAGTGTACTAAAAACAATCTAATAAATGCATAATACTTGAGCAAAAAAATTAAGGGTGAATGGGACAAGAAGTAATTGAATTCATTCTTTAACCCTAACCTTAAAACCTATATAAGATATTTCTGGATTGCTGCACAGCTGTTTTCCAAGCACTAGATCCCATGCTGATATTGTAGTACATGAAGGACAGATTGTGGGATTGCTAGAATCATAAGCCATCATCAGATGCCTAGATAGAAGAGAACATTAGCATAGGTAGTACCAGTATATATTTCCTGCTTTGTTATTCCAGACTTCAAATATTGTTAGAGTTATATGGTATCCTTCTGAATGGTATGAGATCCAGCAGCAACTATGTCTCTTTGGTAGTGAATAAATTGGGGATAACAAACTAGACTCTGTATATTACTTTAATCACTCAAAGTAACTGCTACAAGCAGTATTTTCCTTTAGGTTGTGTTACACAGACTGAATGTTTCTGACAGTTGGGTATGACTTAGCTTCATTGACTTCAGTGATTGGTCATATATTTTATCTCTGCTATCAGGATGCATTTATATAATTTAAAATCTCACCTCGTAAGATAAGGTTTTTTTCCCAATGGACTATATATTGTCAACTCAACCAGAACTAGCTTTTTGGCAAACTGTGATGAGGATTGAGAGATAAAGAACTTGTTAACTGAACACCAAGTGAAACTGTGGCTGAGGACAGACTGGTAGTATAAAGCAGAAGGGAGGCGGGGCAAAAAGACGTGGTCCAAGTTGTGGCGGGGATTCCTGGTCACCCTGCACCGACTGATATGGCAGCATACTGGAGAGGAAGCAGAATGGAGCAGTTGCGCTGCAAGGCGTCTCCTGGCACTGCTGTGGTTGTGTGCAGCTTTGGTCTGCCCCGCTGACCTGCACGTAGGTGCATAGGCACATAGACGCATAGGCGCAGCAGCAATTGGGGCAGGATCCCATGGCTGGGAGCTTTAACTCCACAAGTGGGAAGCATCCCTGTGGGCAGTTGTGTGCTCAAGTGAACAGCACGCATGGGCGGTTATGTGCATTCTTGCCAGATCAGCGGGTTCACATTACCAGTGCTGCTTCATTGTGGCTAGGATAAAATCAGAAATGAGGTTTATTAAGGAAAAGGAAGGAAATTGGCAAACCTTAAGCAATAAAAAGTATACCAGATACTTAAAATCCAATACTGCCTCAAGAACAAATTATTCTACTCAAGTGGGACAGAAGAAAGGGGGAGAGCAGGAGAAGAAAATAAGATATTTGTAATAGCTAGTGATTCTGAAGTACAGATATGGTTATATATTATAACTTGCAGTGCTCCTATCTGGCCCTTGAAAGCAGGGGTGGATTCATCCCTGGATGGACACCAAAAATGTACTCATCCCTGGATCCACACCATTGAGGGAGGGAGGGAGGCAGAGCAGGCTGAAAGTGAAGGCCATTGCGTTGTGATATCTGTCCCTGCACATCTCAGAGAAGGCAAGGGCTACTGGTTAAGCCTGTCCACCTTGAACAAGGTGAGGGTTGCTTGCTTGCAGCAGTACCTACTCTCCTTGCACAGGCCACTCTCACCTCATTCAGGCCCACCAGCACTTCTCCTGGTGGCTATAATGGAAAATATGCTCCTGGTGGATATAATGGAAAATATGCCCCTGCTTGAAAGCTTGCTTACTGGGTTTTTACAGCCTCATCTTCCTTACATACCTATACTTACACATTCACACGTGAGGCCTCTTCAGGTATTTTGTTCTACACCCTTCAAAGGGAGAAAATACACCAGCCCTCAGTTAAACTAAGGTTTATATACTTTGACAGCTGAACTGCAGTTGATTGATTTCCCCCCACTCTTTTTAATATGAGTTCCCATAGAGGATACCTGACTTGTTTCCCAGCATTTGGGCGTCCTAGCTCTAAGCTTACAGTGCTGAAGTAGCCAGTCTTCATTTATCCTTGCCTGCACATTAAACAAATAAGAGATTATGCCCGTTCGTACCACTGCCTTATGCTGGTCAGTGTGTGGGTTGAGGTAATGATGTCTAGCAATAAGAGAGTTCACTTCCTGAGCCCTTGGATTGGTCAGGCCACAGGATCTGGTTTGATCACCTTACAGATCTTTAGATACCTTGAAGCACTTTGGATATAAATAATTTGAATAGCTAACCTGTGCTATTCCTGTCATCCTCCTTAGTTACAATATAATCAGTCTCCAGTAAGAGCAGGCCTAATTAGTAAACACCTCTCGCAACACTTGCAGTGTCCAGTGGACAGTCCGTATTCTCTCAGTCAATAGAGAAAGACTCCCAAATTTCCAGCTTGTGGTCCGAAGTGACCAGCTAATCTCACACTGCAATAGGAAGGAAAGCTATGACTCCATTATCTGTCTCTTGGTCAGTCTCTGCAAGTTTGGACTCCATCGATGTGTATTTATAGTTAGGATTTTTGGCCCCAATGTCCATCACTTGGCCACATTGAACCCCATTTGCCATGCTGATGCCCACTCGCCCATCCTCGACAGACCCTTTTGGAGTGCCTCACAATCCTGCTTGTGCCATCCGCAAATTTAGCCACTTCACTGCTTACTCCCCACTCCAAATCATTAATAAACATGTTAAAAAGCATCAAACCCAGTACTGAGTCTTGTGGTACCCCACTGCTTACCACCCTCCACTGTGAAAGTTGCCCATTTACACTTACTCTCTATTTCCCATTAGTTAGCCAGTTTTTGATCCACAAAAGGACTCGTTCTTTTATCCCATGACTATGGAGCTTACTTAGGAGCCTTTGATGAGGAACTTTATCAAAAGCTTTCTGGAAGTCAAGGTAAACAACATCTATTGGGTCCCTCTTGTCCACATGTTTGTTCACGCCCTCAAAGAACGCTAGCGGGTTAGTGAGACAAGATTTTCTGTTACAAAACCCATGCTGAGTGTGCCTCAATAGTTTGTGTTCATCAATGTGTCTACTAATTCTTCTCTTAATAACAGTTTCCACCAACTTACCTGGTATTGATGTCAGACTGACTGGCCTGTAATTTCCCAGATCTCCTCTGGAACCGTTTTTAAAGACAAGAGTGACATTAGCTACCTTCCAGTCCTCAGGAATTGAGGCAGATTTTAAGGAAAGATTACATATCTTTGTCAGGAGAGCCACAGGAGAGTCACATTTGGGTTCTTTCAGAACTCTTGGATGTATGCCATCTGGGCCTGGTGATTTATCAGTTTTTTAGGTGTCTATCAGTTGTAGGACCTCCTCCTCATCACCACAATCCCTCCTGAAATCAGTGGTTCTGGAGTGGGCAAGCACTTCTCATTTTCCACAGTGAAGACAGAGGCAAAAAATGCATTCAGCTTCTCAGTCATTTCCCTATCATCCTTCAGTACTTCTTTTACTTCTTGGTCATCTAAGGGCCCCACTGCCTCCCTGGCTGGTTTCCTGCTTCTAATGTATTTGGAAAAAGTTTTATTGTTGGTCTTATCTTTTATGTATAGTTCTTCAGTGCATTTTCCATCTTTTCT
Organism: Lepidodactylus listeri; assembly: GCA_029233225.1. Lineage (NCBI taxonomy): Eukaryota > Metazoa > Chordata > Lepidosauria > Squamata > Gekkonidae > Lepidodactylus > Lepidodactylus listeri. The sequence continues at coordinate 105,976,829 of JARCFY010000002.1, forward strand.
TTATTTTGTCCTGATCAGATAATGTATTTCTGTGTTGGTTTTTCAGAATCCCTAGCCAAGGTTTGAATTTTCCCTTGATTTCCTTGACCTTGTGCCAGTTTGGTGTGGTGGTTAAGTTTGCTGACTCTAATCTGGGAGAACCAGGTTTGATTCCCCACTCCTCCACTTGCACCTGCTGGATGACCTTGGGCAAGCCATAGCTTTGTATCAGCTGTTCTCTCAAGGACAGCTGTCTCAGAGCTCTCTCAGCCCCACCTATCTCACAGGGTGTCTGTTGTGGGGAGGGGAAGGGAAAGGAGTTTGTAAGACGCTCTGAGACTACAAGTGAAGGGCGGGGTATAAATCCAATCTTTTCTTCTTCTTCTGAAACAGATCTCTTGTTCTTCCTGTTTTTTTTGTTTCTTTGCTCTAGTTATTATAATAGTTCTCTTTGTCTCTGGGCAGGGGCGTCAAGTTTTTAAAATGGGGGGGGGAGCTCTTCCGTGCATGTGCGTGAATTGCGCACGCATGCCGGGACCATATTCCTGCCGCTGCCTCCCCCCCAAGCCTGACCTCTCCTGCTTCTGTCCCTCCCTCCGTCTGTCCAGGGGCCAGCTGGGCATTTGCTTAGCTGGCCCCTGGAAGGACAGAGGGAGGGACGGAGTGGTCAGGCGGGGGGAGAAAGAGAGATGGCGGCAGCCCTAGGAAGGGCCCAGGGAGGCACGGTGGAGGGTGCACCATTTTCTCAGGGGGGGCTCAGTCCCCCCCGGGGAAATTTTGGGGGTGGCTCAAGCCTTCAAGCCCCCCCGTAGTTGACACCTATGTCTCTGGGTAAACTGTGTTTAGAATTATGGTTCTATTTCTGTCACCTTTTAATTTTGTTTCCCATGTATCTTTAACAATTTTAGGAATTTCATCAGTTATCCATCCAGCATAGCCCTTTTCTTTTGGCTAGAGGAATAGTATTTCCATATTCTTCCTTGATAATATCTCTGGTTTCATTAGGAACAGTACTATTTGTACATTTCCTCTGCTCTTTCCCAGTAGCTAATTGAGTACCTTCTGACCCAGGGGTCCTGTCTTTTAGCACTATGTCTTCTTTAGTTTGAGTTGTCTTATCATAGAGCTTTCAAAGTATGATATGATCAGAAGTGGATTAGCATTGCCTTCTTTTGTGCAGTACTAATTAGGGCTAACTGAAGTGTCACTGCTGTTGTCTAAGGAAGATCCTTCACCTGTGTCACCTTCTACTACTGCTGCTGCCCAGGAGCTATCTGTCAAGGATTCCTCTAACCCCATCACCACTGGACCTATCAATTCTTTTCTGATGTGACCATTGGTTTCTGAACAGAGTGAATGTGTATTAGTATGAAATCTCAGCTTTTAGCGCTCCACCTTCAGTGACTATACATTAACCGTATTACTGTAAGCTTTATGGACACATATAACCCCCCTCATCATGTTAAGGTGTCTATCCAAGAGAGGATATATATGTATCCCTCAGGAAATGCATATTATTCCAAGGTACAACAAGAGCAGTCATCTTCTCCAAGGAGGCAAACACATATTTGGACATGACTTGGAGCATGAGTCACCCTTCCTTTCCGAGAACAGTACAACATGACATTCTCACAATTCTTAGTTCTCCTCTGCCTCCAAATCACATGTGTAGTTTATCACTGAGAACCAAAAGCTCAGTTCATTTATGAAAACTGCAATGCTCATAAACATTCCCATGAAGCAAAACAGAGAAGGTTTCAGAGTTACTTAATGCTTTACAATACTGAGATTTTTTTGGGAACAAATTAGTAAACTGGAATAAAGAGATAGGTATTTACCTCACTGATTTTCTAGTCTTTTCACTTGATGTACTTTCTAGAGATCTGTATGTACCCTGCATTAGTGTTCTTGCCTCAGCTGACCCAATTGTACAGACCTTGTCTTAGTACATAGAAATAGGCAGGGCTATTTTTGGGCAGGAATGCACAGGAACAGAGTTCCGGCTGGCTCCTGAGTTGGCCACACCCAGCAGGAACTAATTAGCATAATAGGCCACACCCAACAGCAGAAACTCATTAGGATTGGCTACAGTAGGGGTATGTGACCTAACATGCAAATTAATTTCTGCTACAAAAAAAGCCCTGGGTTTTGACAACAAACAAGGTAAACAGAATAAGAAGCAAAAGGTAGGTGTGGCTGGATGACCACTCTTCTGGTAACATGGGGGTGTGGCCTAATATGCTGTGCTAATAAGCTGTGCTGTCAGTGGTGTGGCCTAATATGCTAATGAGTTTCTGCTGTTGGGTGTGGCCTATTATGCTAATGAGTTCCTGCTGGGCTTTTTCTACAAAAAAGTCTGGAAATAGGCATGACATTTCTTTGAGATATAAAGCATATTCCCCCCTTTGAACTGAAAAAGAGATAAGGTCCTTAATTTAGTTTTCTGGGTGTAACAGAAGCTAATTTCCAGGCATCATTTCAATTAGTATGAATGCATTATATTCAGCTACTACAGTAACAGAATTTCAAACACAATGGTCAATTTCTATTTTACAGCTCAAACAAGCAATTTACTATCCTTCCTGCTCCAGCTTGCTACTAAGCATTGTCTAGTATGCATAGACAATAATAGTTGATTTCTTGTTAGAATAGGTCCAAGATTTAGGACTGGGGTACAAAAAATAGTTGCCAAAGGAAGTCTTCATGTGGCAAGTTATTTGAATGCAATGGCACATTTTTTTTTACTCATACCATTGCAGTCTTTTAAAAATAGTTATAGTGGCATGGAGAGAATTCCTTGATCTCACTGGCTGGGGGCTTCTGCACTCAGGAGAGTGATACATTTTGAGGTGTAGTGGTTAAGAGTGGTGTAGTGGTTAAGAGCAGCAGACTCTAATCTTGAGAACTGGGTTTGATTTCCCACTTCTCCATATGAAGTCTGCTGGGAGACTTTGGGCCAGTCACAGTTCTCTCAGAATTCTCTCAGCCCCACCCACTTTACAAGGTGACTGTTGTGGGGAGAGGAAGGAAAAGTGATTGTAAGCCACTTTAAGACTCCATAGAGGAGAGAAAAGCAGGTATAAAAACCAACTCTCTTCTTCTTCATATTTTGACTACTAGCTCCATTCCTGGCATTCTCTGGCTGAGGACAGACTGGCAATCTGGAGCGGGATGAATGTGGAGGCAACTGCTGCGGGGGAAAAACTCCCTGGGGATGGCCGTTCACACTGGCCAGTGTATTGCGCAAGGATGCCATTACAGAGTGTTCAGACTGCTGCGGAGTGGCCCCAGGTAGGCCGGCCTCCGCAGCTCATGATAGGGCTGTTTTGGCAATTTGCGCATGTGCACATGCACTTATGTGCACATGAGTGCTCATGCGCAAACTGGCAAAACTCCGCGTTCACACTGCCGCCTCTGCTTGCCTCCCGCCTTCTTCCGGTTCACACTGCCTGGAAGCGGGAGGCAAGCGCAAGACAGCCTCCGGACACCGGTTTCTCCCGGTGTCCTTCTAAAGTGTAAGAAAACCGGCTTCAAAGCAAGTAAGTGCGGAAGGGAGCCAAGGGACAGCTGCGCATGTCTGAACGGGCTCCCTTCCCCCACTTCCCAAGCAAAACTGTCCCAGAGCAGATTGCCAGTCTGTCCTCAGCCTCTGTTAAAAGATCTTGGGGGAATCCCCCCCCCCCCAATCCTTCAGAAACTGTTGCCAGTCTGGGTAGAGAGACCAAAGCTAGCGGAAGCAAAGGTCTGACAGTAAAAGGAAACTTCATATATTCACAAATTGTGTCTGAAGAAGAGTGCATGCACACAGAAGCTCATTTTGAATAAAACTTTGTTGGTCTTTAAGGTGCCACTGTACTTAAACTTTGTGCATGTTATGTAAACACAAGTGAGAAATGCAATCACTTACAGAAAGGGAATAATTTCTTCTACTTAAAATGAGGAAGAGAGGTTCCTGTCAGTTAGGGGTTAGGTTTTGATCTCAATTAATATGGAGGAAAATTGGCACCTAGAAAAATGTTTTCCATTGAATATAATTACTTATTCATTTGATTTCCTAATACTTCCTATTTTACTTTCAGTTGCCACTTCTCCACATGTTCATTTTTAAAGGACACTGAGAAGTAGCAGATAAGCAGACAGGGAGAGAATGACTTAGTGTATCATCTCACCATGCATATCATCTGTCCAGAATTCATAAGCCATATTTGTGCCCCACAATGTTAACTGTGAGAGATGTTTCTGTGCACAGTTTCCTCACTCTATTTACTGGCTTAGTGAGCTGGTGGAAGGAGCTCCCCTAATAATCCATTGTTCTTGCTCGGAGGAGGAGAAAAGGAATAGAGTACATGAGGACCAGTCCTTAGTTGCCCTCTCCAACCTCTTACTGCCATACTGAGGATATAAAAAAGGCCTTTATTTCTTTCCCCAAATATGCCAAGGGTCATGGGTGGAATTGTTGCCCTGCAAGGCGCTTATGCACTCTTATAGACATGAAGTCTATAAGTGTTAACGATAGACTTTGTTGCTGAATGTGTAAAAGGGACTGAGATGCAATATGACCAGATCACGATGCCAGCTGTACACATGTGCCAGCTGATGCCTGAAATGATGTGCCAGTGGTTCCCAAGTTCACCAGCTCCCAGAGACTTCCCTTAACACAGATACTCACACAGTAACAACCACTCGTGATTGTGGTTTGAACATGTGCTTTCAGATGCCATTAGCAATGTTCTTCTTCCTTGTGCAGGCAATCCCCCCAAAGTTCCTTGCTATGAAGAAATAAAAAGACTCTTTCCCGCCTTCCCATAGACAATGGACTTGGCTAGCCAGAAACCGGTTCTGCAGCTCAGAGACATTAAGCGCATCAGTGAAACAAAGGGTTTAGCCAATGAGTCATATCATCCCTCCAGGTATCTCTGTCACAATTCAGGTAGAGTGTAACATTGCCCAACCCCTTAAGCCCCTCTCCTCTAGTAAACAGGACTTTTGGGGTGGACCATCAAGGTGTGGTCTCAAGGGAGGTGTCCAGTCAAGCCCTCCCTCAGGCCCCCCCTAATAAAAGACAACACCCAGCAGCGTGTTCTCTCTCTAGCTTCTACTACCTCCTACCCTACCCTACCCCCACAGCTCTTGGTTGTGCAGCCATAGTCTCCACGTGTCCTAATCCCCTCATAGCCTCCCCTTATTTTTCCAGTGGGAACTCAACATCTTTCCGGATAGGTAATTATTGCACTCAATGGATATCAACAATATTCCTGCTAATGCCACCATCTTTGCTGTTTTTTTATTTCTTAGTGAATGTGTGGCTGAGGACAGACTGGCAATCTGAAGCGGAGGCAAAGCGGAGGGAACTGGAGCGGGGGAAAAAAACCCACGGAGCTGGCCGTTCACACTGGCCAGAGCAATGCGGATCAGCGGCGATACGGAGCGTTCAGACTGCCACGGAGCGTTCAGACTGCCGCATAGCCAGCGCGCGCGGCTCGCACGCGCCGCTGCACTTTTTTTGTTTTCCTTTGATGTTTTTCGCATGTGCGCACATGCGCAAAACTTTTTGCCGGTGCGTTCACACTTCCTCCGGATGCCTCCTGCTTCTTCCAGTTCACACTGTTTGGAAGTGGGAGGCATGCGGAGGAAGGCCCCTGAACACCGGGAAAAACCGGTGTCCGGGTAAAGCGGAAGGAAAGCGACTGGGAGATGGGTAAGTATGCAACGGAGCCGACGGACAGATGCGCATGTCTGAACGTGCTCCTTTCCTCCGTTTGCGAAGCGTGCCTGCCCCGCTTTAGATTGCCAGTCTGTCCTCAGCCTGTGAATCTATTGTTTGCCTGAATAAGAACCTTTCAGTAAAGAAACTACTTAACTAGTGAAGCCAGCCTCCTTGTTTATTTCTAGTGCTTCTGGAAGAGGTGGGACCTCTGTATATTTTGGTGGTGACCCCTTTTGCCTATTGCCAATTAATTAATAAGCTCTAATTCCCCAATATTGATAAGAAATCAAGGCAATTTGGCTAACAGAATGCACTTTTTATATACATGTTCCACAGGTTTCCAATTCATTCAGTTCTAACTTCTGAAAAGAGTTATACTTACAAGTTCTTTTACTATTGTAGGTCAGGATATTCTTCTGTCTCTGCCTTAAATGGTCTGAACATTACTTCCCTAGCTAACCAATTAAAGTAATTCTGTCTTGCCTCTCGTCTACAAGCAAGTGAGGAGATTTCATATACAGTATACCTGTTTTATGGTATTACCCAGTTATTATGTCACATCTTTCCATTCAAGGGCTTTTTTGTTGTTGTTTGCTTGTTTTCAATGTGTCCCAATGCTAAATTTAAGTCAGAAAATATTTATAGATTATGGCATTAAGTTGTATCTTCTTGCCCAGACCAGATGTAAACCCTATCTGAATTTAGTTTGTGAGTCTTATGCATGGTATCCCCAAGGCAGTAATTTCCATTCCAAGACAACACACTGAACAATAATGAGGGAAACCTTGGGTTTGTATATCAACTAATGCTCAATCACAGGGTCCCCCCCTTGACAGCTTAAGTGCAACAGTTTTCCATTCAAGGGATACCAATAAATAATGGCAATATTAAACAAGAACCTAAGAAGAAAAACTAAAGAAGCTGAGACAAAGAATATGTAGATAAAAAAAGGGCCCTATGATATTGGCAAGCCTGAACTTGCAGTTCAGTGGCAGAGCACATACTTTGCATACAGCAGAAGTCTTCTGCTAATGAAGTTCTACTAGCATGTTCTGAACCTGGTACTAGGAAATACCTCTCCCTGCATGAGGTGATCCTAGTCAAAGGTGACAGTACTGAGCTAAATCAACTGATGGTCTAACTCTGAGGTAGTTTAATATATCCTCCTAGAAGAAATTCACTGGGGAATGTCATTGCAAAAGGCTGTGGCTCAGTGGTAGAGTACCAGCTTTGTATATAGAAAGTCTCAGATCCAGCTTCTGGTATCTCCCCTTACAGGATCTCAGGTAACAGGTGCTGAGAAAAGCATGAGAGCCCAGAGAGTTGCTGCTAGTCAATAGACTTGACTCTCTGTAAGGCAGCTTCATACTGTCAGTCTTGCTTCCATATAATTCCATGTCAACAGCTGAAGAAGCTTTGTATAAATCCATTGAATATACCATTAAGACCCAAGTAATGGCTGCAGAACTCTCACAGGTGCACTTCCGAAATCTATAGTTTTGACTCCAGCTTTTCCCATCAAACTGAGTAAATATACTAATAAGGAAAAATGTTTATAGTGTTCATTCTTTTAGTGGCTAACCCAAAATAACCATATCAATCATATATAATTAAGCTGTCAGTTCCTCATTTGAAAAGAATGGTTGCAACCATGTATAAAAGCAAATATACATATCAAAAGAATGTGACTGCTGAAGACAATTTATGGTCCATTTAGGTGGTCACAGAAAAAGCATCTTATTATCTTTCCCCCCTTAAACCAGATTAAAAAAATAAGCCTTAAAAGATCTGTTTCTCCACTGACAGCTAGTGGAACTGTAACTGCTTAATGGTTTATGTAATCACAGGCAAATTTGATAGTGGATATTTAAACCTAAGAGGAGGGAATGCAGCATGGCGTAGCCTGATTTTTGTCAGATCTTGGAAGCTTAGCAGAGTGGGTACTTTGATGGGCGACTACCAAGGAAGACTCTGCAGAGGAAGGCAATGGCAAACCACCTCTGCTTCTTACTTGCCTTGAAAGCCCCTTGCCAAGGCTGCCATAAGTAGGCTGCAACTTGATGGCACTTTACACACAAACATTTAAACCTATCTGTGAAATTATTCTAATTGTTTTTCTCTGTGTCAGCAAGAGGACCTACAAAGCTGGCTATTAGAACAGTTTAATCTGTGTCTTAGGCATTACTGTCAATGCCAACTGTTTTGTTTACAAGCAGAAAATTAACAACAACAACAAGAAGAAGAAGATTCAGGCTGCTTCCAGATGAAGGTATGCTTACATCTGGTGAGCATAATTGTTGCTAAGTTATTCTGTTCTTACTTTCTAAGCAAAATTCTACAGTATTCAGAAAATGTAATTTGTAAACCTCTGGCTAAGGCTTTTGTTTCCGAATGTGTGCAGTGTAGATTACAGTTCTGTGAGTGTCAAATAAAACAATTTGCAATGTCAGTAAGGCAAACTACACATTCTCCGTCAATGGCACCTTGATTTTTATCTTCTTTTCCTATTTGCATAAATAAGTAAAGTAGAACATATAGTATATGCTGCCCTGTCCCAGTACTGGAGCACATTTGTATGCTCCAGGCAGGCTGGGGAGCTCCTGTCTGGTTCAAATGTTGCCTCTGCCACAGATTCACTAGGTAGGCCTTAAGCAAGTCACAGTACAATCCTAAAGATACCTGTTCAATCCCATTAACTTCAACTGATGTAGAAGGGTTAATTCTACTAAGGATTGCACTGTCAGTTTCTCTTAGCTTTAGCTTCTCATCTGCAATATAGGGATAAATAACATGAGCCTATCTAACAGGCCTGTATTATTATTCAGATAGGGTGAGCAGGTGTCTTGAAATTCCACTGCTAATGCGGTCATGCAATAATCTCCTCTCCTTCCTTCTGTGTTAGATTTCTTTATTAAACCATATTACATATGGAAGAAGAAGAAGAGTTGGATTTATATTCCACCCTTCACTTGGAGTCTTAGAACAGCTCACAATCACCTTCCCTTCCTCTCCCCACAACAGACACCCTGTGAGGCAGGTGGAGCTGAGAGAGCTCTGAGAGAACTTTGTCTTACCCAAGGTCACCCAGCTGGCTTCATGTGGAGGAGTGGAGAATCAAACCCAGTCCTCCAGATTAGAGTCTGCTGCTCTTAATCACTACACAGCAACTCATATTCCTGAGTACCCATTGAAATATATATGAAATATAGACTCAGATTTAGGCTGTTTTTACATCTGACTTTCCCGCTGGAATCATTCTAGTTCCAAAAAACCCTGCCCATACTTCTGTGCGGTGTGAAACCGTGCTGCCACTGAAATGTCCACATCTACTAATTGCCCTCCTGTGGTCAAGCTAGTATGCAACTGGCTTCATTCTGCTTTAAACAATTGCTGTTGATTAGTGCACTTAGACCCCCTGAAGTGAAATTTCACACCACTGTGAAATCAGCACAGGAAAAGACAGCAGTCAAACTACTTTAGAGGGGAGGTGTAAAATGACCCTTAAAAACAAAACTGCACTTTATTCTGCCAATTAGGAGCAAAATAACAAAGAAGTGTAAGTAATCACTCAATTCGAGTTGAGGATCCTGAGTTTTGAAACCAAAATGCTCAAAGCATATTAAAAACCTCCATCTCTTTTTAACCTTGAACTCCAGCCCCCCCCCCGCATTTTCTGTCAGTTACCACTGTTGCAGTATGTTTTACGTAAGATTATGCATGTTGCTCTTTTTTTCTCATCCTCTATGTTAATGATAATAATGTCAAAACCACCTCTAATATTGCTCTCAAAGGAAATGTATTAAAGCTTGCATAATGACTAATACTTCATTTTGCCTATTTTTAAAATTCCAATCCCAAATGATTCACATCCAAATGATCTGAGAGATATAATCAACATATTAATAACCAGCATTCTGGATAAATTGAGAGTCTGGGCAAAATATTTCATTTACTTGATGTTGTTGACCAAAGATAACAAACCCAGATTTTCAGAAAAGTTTGACAATGAGATAATATCCAGCAGAGCAGTCCTATGCAGAGTTATTCAAGTCTAATCCCCTAGCATCAATAGTTTTAGGGCAGAATAACTCTGCATAGGACTGAACTTTGGTATTGTTTTTCAGACAACAATTCATCTATAAATTGTGATGTAATTCCTCCATCTGCATTGTTAGCCTCCGGTTTTTATCAACATGGATTTCACTGTCCAATAAACCTGTTTTAACACCTCTTGAATAGTCTCCCTTGTACCTGTCTAAACCAACTAAGCATGTGTAAATGGTAATTATCTATCATAGTAATTATCCACCCATTCCCATTAATTGAGAATTGCTGCTGGGAAAACTGTTTATAATGCCACACTGAGCAATGTGTACTTATGGATAATGATTGTTCAATATGATGATTCTCTTAGGAGTCCTTCGCCAATTGCTTTAAAGGTGTGCTCAATGTGTTTAAAATTATAGTGGCCACAATGTTCTCCAAAGGAATTAAACACCTGGCATTCATTTTGGTGGGGGACATCATTTGTAACAACTGTCTGGAACTTTACCTGTAAACTTTTGTAACTATAACCTGTAACCTACCTTCTTTCATAAGTCTAGGGTGGGGGGAGCCCTAACATTACTGTTTTGCTTTTTATGTTTCCAAAGCATGCCATAATAAAAGAGTCATGTCTATTAGGAATGACCTCCATAATCAGAAACGATGCTTCCCTTTATTATGTTCTGCTGAAATGTGTAATTATTTTCTAATAGATGACAATGCTTTGTTCTCTAAATGCCTCTAATGGGCTGGATTCTGCCATTCTTGGTACTGTTGAGTAGCATTTTATTTGCAGTTATTCCACTGGTGGAACCTAGAGTGATAGAGTTTCAATAGTCTCTTCAGCAAAGGGACTGGTGATGAATGATATTTTCACTGCTTTGACACAGGATAACTACAGTGAAAACAATCAATACATCATTAGCATTTTTTTTAAGAACGCATTTTTCAGAAGAATTAAGAACTGGACTAGATGTCCAGTGGCAGCCAAATCACTATAGAGTAGTAGGGGAAAGGAAACAGTTTGTGGCAAGAAACAGTGGGCTGTGTTGGGGGAGGGGGTACTCAATCTTTCATCTCCCCACTGCTTTTGCCTGGAAGCTTCCATTGCCATCAAAACTCTCACCCTCCATTTCAAAATGTGAGACCAGCTTTTTCCCTGCTATCTGACCAAGTAAACAGTTTCTTGCTGTTATCAGTTCAACAGACCCAGAGCTAGCAAAGGCTTTGCCTGCAGGGGCAGACTGGTTGGGGAAACAGCCATGGGAGAGGGCTCTGCCCACCAAAGGAGGGAGGGAGAGGCAGCCCGACTCCTGAGCCAGCCACCTCTTCCTAAGCCTTGCGTGGGCCCAGGTGTGCCGGGTGCTGTCTTCTCTAGGCTATACTGGAACTTGCCTCCCAAGCTGGGCTTTACCTCTCCTGGGCCATGTAAGGCAGGCCAAAAGCTGCTTCCCCTGGGCAGACTAGGCACCACCTCCTCTGAGCAGTGTGATCCTTCTCAGGCATGCCAGGCTCCACTTCCCCCAGGCTGTGTGAGCCTCAGGCACTCTAGGCAGTGCCCATGGGTGGGGTAGTCCTCAGGCATGCCACACACTACCTCAGGCACGCTAGGCACTGCCTACCCTGTCTTGTGTGGGCTGTGGGTGGAATAGGAGCTGCCTCTCCCAGGCTGCCTCTCCCAGCCTTCAGGTGGGCCACATACTGACTCCCCTCCACAGATCCTCCTTGCCACTTAGGGATGTTAGTCCCCAGGTGAGGGTGGGGATCCCCCAGTTTTTCAGGCTCCTCCCAGATGCCAGCCAGCTGGCCATTGGGGGGAAGCCCTGCCCCAACAGTAGTCTGTGGCCCCACTTGAAAAGAGAGCGGGCACCATGCATGATTGCCCTGCAAGCCACTTGGACAATTCATCCCACATGGGGGGGGGGGAGGGCATCAGCCCACCAGGAGTCTGCCCTGTATACCTGTTACCCCATCTTGTTTCCTCCCTTTCCTGCTCTGGAACAAAAAGAATCATTTGGCTCACAGCTGATGATTCCTGCATGTCTTTTGCCATTTCAGCGTGTTATTTTTGGTATTTACCAGCTGGTAGTAAAGAATGATGCTGCATAGTCCCTACACTTGTACTAATAGGGACAAAGGGGAACATTGTCCATATCTGGATGCTGATAAAGAAGGTCTTCTTTTCAGTGTTTGCCTTTTAAAAACCACACATTCACTTACAGCCCCCGATAATGTTTTTTTTCTGTATTCTCACCTTTTCCCTCCTTGATCCTCCATATTCCACTTTAATTTTTTTAACTACTTCCTCTTCATCCTTTTGTGGCACACTGTTGGCACTGAGGTCCCTGAGCATTAGGCTACAAAGCTCAGAAGGATGAATGGGCAAGTACCTGCATCGAAAGGAGTGTAACAGGAAATCTATTGAATCTGCACAGTAATCTGAACATTCTAAAGTGGCTTGAGGCAAAATTTGCTCTCAGTCACTAACATGAGCTTATATAGGCAGTCAAAGTGAGAGGCACAGAGATTGGCATATATCAATATAAAGTCAGGAAAGTTAGGAAGCTTTGAGCAATCTGGTCCCATTTTGTTCAGATGGATGAGCCTTCTGAATAATATAGAAGTATTCTCTAGGTTAAACAGATTTCATGCCACAGAGATGTGAAATCATTCATAGACATAGCAGATCTTCTGGTGAAAGAGGTATCTGGCAAAAATGATGAAGGTCCACTTTGCTCCATAATTGAATTGCTTCAGAGAAATGTGGTTTTATTTTCTGTATGATTTGCTGATCAGGACTTAGACATCAAGCTTCCTAGGACATGGGTGCTCCTCTAGCGTATGGAAGGAAGATTTACATTTAAAAATAGTATTTGGCATTAAGTTGTAAAAGCTGGAATTGCTTTGGAGTAATTCTCAAGGGACAAGTTGTGTCATGTTCTCTCCGTTGGGAATCAGCTGTTGCTGGTTACAAACATCCCCTATGCTTCCCAATGCTATTTGTCCCAGGTTAACCTGTTGGTCTCTGTTTTGGGCCTCAGTCCTATCCCTCTCCCTTCCTAAATCTACTTTCACACAACAATGTGATCACATATGGCTGCTTTGCATGTTCAAAGAGAAACAAAAATGGAAATGTGACACATACTTCCTTTGTTTTGGGTGTTATAACACAGAAAGGAAATGCACTGTTCTGCATTCCCTGAATTGGGAAATGAGCATTACAACACTTTGAAAAAGACCCAGAAGCAGGGGAGAATGAACTGTGAGTTGAACTTTTTTTCTTCTCTCACAACTTCAATTGAATGTGTAAAGTAGTCCATATTAGCAACTAGTACCTCACACAGATATAGACGGATCAATATTTTACCAGCTTCAGCTATTGTCTGTTTATTCTCTCATGGAAGGTGTGTGCCAGTGATATCGTTCAATATACAGATTAATTTGAAATTGATTGAACACATTTCCACTTTCCTACTTTATGCTCCTTATATATCTTAGTAAAGATTCATGAGTCTGTCATCTCAATGAGTATGGCCAATATCTTCTTTGGCTGCCAGACATAAAAATTCAAGGAAGACCTTCTGCAAGATGTCTTTGTTGTTGTTCACTCATACAAAACCTATTAATAAGCCTATACATTTTGTCAATAAGATAAACAATATTATCTCTTGCGAGCTGAGTTCATTACTAGCTTTCACAATGTCAGCATTTAACCAAGCTCTAACAGATGAGGGCAGAACATTAAAAAACCGATTGCCTATGTATAAGATGGCAGCAGGGCAAAAGGAGCATGGCCTTTACATTTTCCAGAAGTATGAATCATTAAAGATGACCTCAAAGTCCAACCCCCCTAAAACTGAAGCCATTTCAGTTGAAAAGAGGGTAACCCCCCCGCAACATTATAGGCATAGCTTCAGTTTGAAGCAACACTGTACAGCTGAATCTTAGGTGCTGTATCTCCCCTCAGCATTTTAACATATTTATTAAAATGGATTGGCACATAGACATTTTTCATTTGCATTAATACAGAGCTGAATTGCTGACACTGTCAACAACGACCTCGTTTTTCACCATAACTATATCAAAGTATGTAGTCTGGACATTGTGCCTTGTGTGTAAAGGCATATATTCATTTCTGGTAATATTCCAGTATCAGCTTGTGCTATTTCCTTTAAACTTTCATTTTTAAATGTTGGGTTCAACTTATAAGGCAATAAGACTATAATATAGTAAAAGATGATAAAAAAAGAGAATCCAGTGGAGGATATCTGTGGATTGAAGTCCCTCCTGCTGCATGCTTCTGGCTCCCCCCTATTCTTGGAAGTCATCCCCCCCACCCCACCCCAGCAACATTTGGGCAGTGTGTTTGATCTGTAGCAGGAAGAGGAAGGCAAGGAAGTTGTGCTTTGTTGATGGAAATCTCTGTCATCTGTTGAAATTGCCAGTGGATCCAAGCTAATATTGAATCAAATATATGAAATAAAATTGATCGTGTGTAGCAGCTAAACGTCTTCAAACTGAAATTTGGTGTAGTTATAAAAAACAGAACACCCTCCACCATTGAAAACACCCCTAAATTCATTCCTATCTGCATTCAGTTTTGAACAAGGAAATCTCTAGCTGTTAATCTTTTTTGATTTGGTTGTCCTTGTGGAGGGGAGTGAATAGGGCCTTCTGACTGAGTTGGAGATGAATTTGGCGAGGACCCACAAGAAAACACTGGAATTCCCAAAATTTGGAATTTTGGTCCACATTTTGGAATTTGTTCCCCTTGGAAGTAAGTATGGTAGCATTCCTACAGACCTTCCAGGGCAAGTCAAAAATAATTGTATTAGGTAAGACATTTGTGCTAAATGGAGGTAGGGCACCACTGGACAAACTATATTTGTGTCTACTTTGCCTTAATTGTTGTTCATTATTTTCAGCTAGCATGATTTTAATTTTTTATTGTTCTCAGATTGTGTTTTTAGTGTTTTATTAGCAGCCTTGGGACTGAAAAGCAGGTTAGAAATTCTCTAAAACAAAGTACATTAAATAAAATAAATGCTGAAGTTTTCCATTCATGAGTCAATCTTTTTCATTATCATTTTTACAAGAATTATTTATACCAATTCTTTAAAAAATACATGTTTCCCATGCTTAGCAACTGATGTGAATTTTTTTTTTAACAGGATATAGCAATATAAGTTTGTGGTTATGAATTGATCTGAAAGAGTTTCTATTTCACTGCAAATCAATTGAAAATGGTTGGATTTTTAATGTTTATTACATGTGATACAGCCAATCCAACATTTTTTTTGCAAATGTCTTCTACATGAATCTTATAAACTACCAGAGTCAAGTTCCAATGGTAGTGATTTTTTTTACAAAAGGACAGCACACAATGGTTTCATTGGATATTTTACCCAAATGGTTTCCCACCACAAAAAGCATATTGCCAGCCCTTTGTCAGCCTCCTTAAAATATTCTTATTCGTTCAGTAATAGGCAGAACACAAACAGTAAGAGCTGTGGCTTAGTAGCAGGTAATCTGCTTCGTATGTAAAAGGTCTCAGATTCAATTCCTGGCAACTCTAGCGAGAATGACCCAAGTAGCAAGTGTTTGGACAGCTGTTTCTTTGTCTTATAACCTGAACAGATAAAGCCAGTCAAAAGTTGACACTAATATACTAGATGGACCAATGGGTTGACCAGTATTACTTTATATATACTGTTGACACAATATTGTTCATACTATTTTAAAATTAATATTTCAAACTGTATGCGTTTTATTAAAAGCTGTTTTAATATATTTTAACTGTTCACTGAATGCCTGTTTCATTGTTGTTCTGTATAATTTTTATGCAGCATTTTTGCACTGGTATTAAGAAAGAGCTGTGAAACCAATACAATTCTCAAGTCTCCACAAAACAGGTACATCTTCATTATAGCTTGAAACTTGACATGTGCCCACACACATTTGTTGTCTATGCAGTGATATGGAATGTTCAGCTGCTGGCTTCTTCAAAGCAGCTGAGGTTTACAAAGGTAGCCTATTTTCATAAAGACTGAATATTCTAGCAGATATCCCCCTGTGGATTGGAAGAGAACAGATAAACAGATCAAGAAAGAAGACAGGTGAAAGACGAATATTTGAGTGACAAACAGTGACAAATCATCCTGACCAGTGTTTTCTTTTGTACCAAACAGTGCATAGACAAATTGAATATCAGTCCATGGTCCACTTATTTTGGAATAATTTAGAATGCTGGATTAGCAATTGTTATGTCCGGTGCTTGATTCTTTGTCTGCAGCTAGGGAACGTGTCTGGACATGTTTGCCTGTAATGGGATGTGATAACAACAGAGCTTCCTTCCCCGGAGAACAATGGACCTAGGGATCCTGCTGGTCCCCCTATCAGAGGCTGAGGATATTTTAATGGACCTATGATAGCCCCTGGCAGGAGAATAATCCCTGTTGGAATAATCCCTTGGGGGGGGATGGTCAAGGTGTGGTTTGCCTGTAAATATTAGTGGCTTCCCCATCCCTTTGTCCCCTTGCTCCATCCTGACCTGCAAGAAACCACCATGCTGTATACATGATCCTGACTCCCTAATAAAAGAGCTATGATTGAAATCACTCCACTGGCCTCCCAAGTCCAGTACTTTTCAGTGGCGATGAAGGTGGGATCCCAATGAGTGACTCACTGGCCAGCAACCACAGCCCAGCTTCCAGCCTGCCCCAGGAGTTCCTGGCCCCGCTTGGCTCACACGCTGTCTTGCCGCTCTTAACTCCTAAGAATCCAGCAGCTGCTGCTCCAGGGTTCGTCAACCGCCCCAGGCTTCGCTCGGCTCTAGACCAGCCTCGCCTCTCCCAGTTCTCGAGAGCCCTGATGCTGGCCCCGAGAATCTCCCCGCTGCACCCAGGGTTGCTCCAATGGCCACCGCTCCAGGACATTGCATCGAGGTCTTTGACCTGACCAAACTGGAGTACTGGGAGGCATGGACAGATCAAGTAGGCTTCTTCTTGGAAACTCAGAAAATCATCGATGACAAGGAGAAGAAGTCCTGGCTGTTAAACTCATGCGGCATGGCAACTATGAGACTGGTAAGAAACTTGCTGTCTCCCTGTACCCCCACAGAGGCTTCCTATACAGAGATCATGGAGGCACTCAATAATTACTTCTCCCCCCAAGCCGTCCACACTCGCACAGCGAGTGACCATGTTCAACCGGCGCCAGCAAAAGGGGGAATCAGCAGCCATGTTCCTGGCGGAACTCCACCGCTTGGTAGTGGGGTGTGAGTTCTGGGACGTAGATGATGCCCTAATAATAGCTTTCTTATGTGGGGTCAGAGAGCCAAAAATGCAGAGAAAATTAGTGGCCATTAAGAATGCCACACTGAGTGATATTTTGGAGGCCACTAGCGCTTTTGAGATTTCACAGAAGGCCAAGCACGACGGCCTTGTGTCCACTCACCGCATGGCAAGCACCTCAGGATCCGAGGCTTCTGATGATGACACCACCCTGCAGGTCCGCCACTGACCCGGAGTCACCAGTGACTGCACAACGCCCAGGCAGGGCGTGCCCCACAACCCCAGGTCAGCCTCCCAACTCCCGGAAACCTCCAGAACAGCCGCCCCTGCTTGTGCCAGCTGCAGCGACCTGCACAACCGCCAGACCTGCAGATTCTGGGACGTGGAGTGCCAGTCTTGTGAAAAGAGGGAACACATCACCTGGGTGTGCCACTCCAGAAGCAACCACCACACTCAAGCCACACACCAGGGGTCTGCGGAACTCAACTCGTTGGACTTCTCACGTTATCAGGTACTGAACTTGCCCCCAGACAGCCCCGATAAGATCAAGGTCTCGGTTCTCATAGAGGGCTCCCCCTGCTTGATGGAACTGGACACTGGGTCCTTGTATTCCATCATCTCAGAGGCCACTCTCGACAGACTCTGTCCGGGGGGGGGGCACCTGTGGAATCCCTCTGGCCTAAGGCTCCAGGACTTCCAGAAAAATCCCGTAGAAATCAAGGGGTGGGGCAAGTTCAGGGTCGAATTTCGGGACTTCAAGGGAAAACTAGACCACCTGGTGGTGAAGGCAAACCTCACAAGCCTATTGGGTCTAGCTTGGTTCAAACCACTGGGACTAGGACTGACCGGGGTGCACCACATTCAAGGTGCAAACTTCCAGGACGTTTGCGCAGAGTTCCCCGCTGTTTTTGATGGAGTGCTAGGCTCCTATACTGGGCCCCCCATTTCCTTGGCCCTCAATCCCTCGGTCCCACCTATCCGGGTGCCGGTCTACCGACCCCCACTCACCATGCAACCCAAGGTCGAGTGCTAGCTGGACAAACTGGTGGCTCAAGGGGTGCTCAAGCCGGTGTCTCATGTGAAATGGGAGACTCCCATTGTGACCCTGCTTAAGCCAAACAGGGACACCCGCATCTGTGTGGACTACAAATGTACTTTGAACAAGGCGCTGCAAGTGCATGCCTACCCCATGCCGGTGATCAGCCATGTGCTAGCCACCCTCGTGGGCACCAAGGTCTTCGGCAAATTGGACTTGGCTCAAGCATATCAGAAGCTGCTGGTGGACAAGGCCCCTACAGAGGCCCAAATGATAGTGACTCACAGAGGGGCTTTCAAGATTAAGCGGCTCCAATTCGGGGTCAGCGTGGCCCTGGGCCTTTTCCAGGAACTAATGGATCACTTGTTAAAAGGCTTACCAGGTGTCCAGCCCTTTTTTGATGATGTCCTTATTGCTGTGCTGGATGCCCAAACCTTCAGGCAGCAGCTCCAGGCAGTCTTTCAACGTTTCCAGGATGCCGGTCTGAAGGTAAAACCAGAAAAATGTCTTCTGGGCATCCCTGGGCATCGTCTGTAGAATTCCTTGGGTTTATCATAGATGCCCAGGGAATCCACCCCACACCCGACAAGGTAAAGGCCATCTCTGATGCTTCAGCTCCCACGTGCAAGGCCGAGCTCCAGTCATTTCTGGGACTATTAAACTTTTACCATAATTTCTTCCCCCACAAGGCTGCGGTGGCGGAGCCACTGCACAGACTCTTGGAAAAGAATGCTAAATGGGAGTGGGGCCCCTGCCACGCAGCCGCGTTTAGGGCCGTGAAGGATCTGTTGGCTTCTAATGCTGTTCTGGCCCACTTTGATGAGTCCCTTCCCATTGTGTTGGCATGTGATGCCTCTCCATATGAGGTGGGGGTTGTATTGGAGCACCAGCTGCCCGACGGCCGGGAGGTCCCGGTTGCCTACTATTCTAGGACCTTGTCATATGTGGAGCGGAACAAGGAGGTGTTGGCTATTGTGGCGGGGGTGGAAAAGTTTCATGATTATTTGTATGGCCGGGACTTCACAATCACCACTGACCATAAACTGCTGCTGGGGCTCCTCATCCTGGACTGCCAACCCCCCCACATGCTGTCTCCTCGGGTTCTGTGGTGGTTTATATTTCTTTCTGGCTACCAGTACTCCCTGTTCTACTGCCCGGTCAAGTCCATGGGGCACGTGGATGCCCTGAGACGCCATCCGCTGGCCGCCTGCAATCCTGACCCCGCTCCTGCCTACCATGTCATACTCCTGGAGGAGCTTCCGGATCGGCCCATTCAGGTAACAGACATCTCCCAGTGCATGGCCTGGGATCGCATGCTCTCTCGTGTTCTGAACTGGGTGGGGAGGGGGTGGCCTGCATCTCCGGGGCCAGAATTTGCAGTGTTCACAGCCCAGTGCAACTAGCTGTCTACTCACAAGGGGTGCCTGCTATGGGGGGCCAGGGTGGTGATTCCGGAGTCCCTCTGCACACGGGTACTGTGTGCCCTCCATGAGCACCACCCCAGGGTTATGCAAATGAAAGCCCTGGCCCACAGCTATGTGTGGTGGCTGGCCTTGATAAGGACTTTGAGGATTGAGTCCACAGTTGTGCAAAATGTCAGGAGTCTCGCCCTGATCCTCCCCACACACCGATATGCCCCTGGGAGTCGGCTCAAGGGCCATGGTCCTGGGTCCACGTGGATTTTGCAGGGCTGGTCCAGGGGCAGTTGTTCTTCCTCCTTGTAGACAGTTACAGCAAGTGGCTGGAGATCGTACCCATGAAGGCTACATCTTCCGAAGCTGCCATCTGCACGATGTGGCATGTATTCAGCATGCACGGGTTGCCGGACACTCTGGTCTCCAACAACGGCACAGCCTTCACCTCCTCTGAGTTCCTGTGATTCACGGAGCTGCACGGCATCTGACATTAAGGTCTGCTCCTTTTCATCCCACAACAAATGGCCAAGCAGAGAGGATGGTCTGCACTACCAAGGAGGCACTGTGGAAGATGGGCCACAGTGACTGGGAGTACAAGCTGACAGCTTTCCTCTTCAGTCAGCACACAACACCTCACACCGCCACCGGTCGCACTCCAGCAGAGCTCCTCATGGGATGCCAGCTGATGTCACAGCTCGACTGCCTACACCCAGACCAAGCAACGAGTGGCACAAAGGAGCCCAACATGCCCAGAGCCCTGAAAGGTTTCTCCCCGGAAGACCCAGTGTATGCAAGGAACTATGCATGGGGTCCTCGCTGGGTGCACTGTGGAAGATGGGCCACAGCGACTGGGAGTACAAGCTGACAGCTTTCCTCTTCAGTCAGCACACAACACCTCACACCGCCACCGGTCGCAGTCCAGCAGAGCTCCTCATGGGATGCCAGCTGATGTCACAGCTCGACCGCCTGCACCCAGACCAAGCAACGAGTGGCACAAAGGAGCACAACATGCCCAGAGCCCCGAAAGGTTTCTCCCCGGAAGACCCAGTGTATGCAAGGAACTACGCATGGGGTCCTCACTGGGTGCCGGCCCAGGTCACCCATGTCAACGGGCCTCTCTTGTACAAGGTTGCCACCGAGGACGAGCAAGTATGGCGGCACCATGTAGACCAGCTACAGCGCCACACAGACTCTCTTCCTTCCACAGGTGGGGCCAGATCTGATGTCCCAGACCCAAGCGTGGACGAGAAGGACGACCACAGTTTGGAGCAGGTGCCAGGGGCGGTGCCCCAGGAGTCCCTGCTGGACTCACCAACCTCGGCGACCAACCAGCCAGATGTGGCTACCGACCAGCCGGATCTGGCTACTGACTCCCCCACATGATGGAACACTCCCTTCCACCATGATGGAACAACTGGTCTTGGTGCCGCCCACTATGAGCCCACGTCAATCGAACAGAGAGCGGAAGAGACCAACCTACCTGAAGGACTTTGTGTGCTAGGGTGGCCTGAACTATGGGGGGAGGGGTGTTATGTCCGGTGCTTGATTCTTTGTCTGTAGCCAGGGAACATGTCTGGGCATGTTTGCCTGTAATGGGATGTGATAACAACAGAGCTTCCTTCCCCAGAGAACAATGGACCTAGGGATCCTGCCGGTCCCCCTATCAGAGGCTAAGGATATTTGAACATACCTATGATAGCCCCTGGCTGGAGAATAATCCCTGTTGGACCAATCCCCCTTGGGGGGGGATGGTCAAGGTGTGGTTTACCTGTAAATATTAGTGGCTTCCCCATCCCTTTGTCCCCTTGCTCCATCCTGACCTGCAAGAAACCACCATGCTGTATACATGATCCTGACTCCCTAATAAAAGAGCTATGATTGAAATCACTCCACTGGCCTCCCGAGTCCAGTACTTTTCAGCAATATTATAAAGGAAGGGTACTGAATAATAGAGGCATATAATTCTCCCCCCCCCCAAGACAACTCAGGTTCTACTACTCCTGTGCAAGCAGTTTTCTTTTGGTGGAGATGCTCTGACTCCAGACAAAGACTCCTTGCACTGAAGGAAAGTTCTGCAATTAACTCTGTGGAGTGTTTAATGAAAACTTGACAAACTGTTCAGATCAGTGAAGTTGGGCCAAGGGAGTTGCACTCTGATTTCTTGGCAGTTTTGTTCTTTCACCAGTGCCCATACCACAACAGGAAATGAAGTTGTGTGGAAAGTCTGTGGAGGAAGAGGGATTCTTATGCCAATGAGGCAATGTCAGAAAAGCTGCATGCATGCCTGTGGCATGGACAAACAAGTAACTTTGGCACAATGCAAGTGGCTATATGTGTAAGTTCTCAAAAGAGAGTTTGCATTTAGCTATCTTAAACATAGACATATATAAACTCTGTGTATGTTCAATATGTAATAAATTTAGCAGTCTTACAGTTATAAAATATTATTCAAAACAATGGTAATAATTGAGTGGTTAAGTAAACTTTACCTGTGCTCCAAAGCCATTTTTTTTCCTTTTTCTTATATTGGTTGAGAATGAACATAACACAATCTTTTGCATGCTGGGCACAAACTCATGGCTAGTTAGTTGTGCCTGGGATCTGCATTTTCAAATGCCATTGGAAATATTCAAAATGCACTAAAAGCTAGATGAAGTGCTTGGCAGCAAATGCTTGTGGCTGGCTTGCCATAGGCTGGACACTGGCATGCCGGCCTTTTAAACACTGGTTCTGTGGCTATGTCCAGTGAATAGATTCTAAGATGCTTATGCTCTTACTAGTCATAGTAACAGTGCATGAAAGAAATAAAAAAAAACTTCTACAGATCATTTAAAAATATACATATAGTGTAATGGTAAGTTTAGATGTTAGTGACAGTCTCTTTCAGCTCCTTGTATCAGGACAGTGCTATGAATACTTTATTAGCTGTAGACAGATTGGCTTGTAGACATGGTCTGTGTTTCCTGTTTAAAATATTATATATCCTAGAAATATATTTTGTAGCCAGAGGCAATTTGACATGTGCCGATCTCATGCTGCCTGTGGTAATAAGAAACACCAAATGTAGACAGCTTTAAGAAGTGACATATTTTAGGAATAGGAAGTAATAAAGTATTAGACTCTAAACTCTAAGATTTGTAACTCCTATATTCTGCTAATAAATCATGCCCAGAGCAAGCTTGATGATCTTGTTCAAATTGCCAAAATATAGTGGTGCACAATATATTTGTTTGGATCAGGATTGGCAGGGGAAATAATGTTGTGAATTAATTGGTACAACACCATGTCAAAATTTGACAGCACATTTGTCCAATAAGCTGGTTTGATCATTTTTAAACCCAACGATTCCATTTTTTGGGGTGGTGTCATCTAACTTTTTTCTGCACATTTCTGTTTTCAATAGCCCTGTGATCTAAGCTAGATACCCCCAGAACAAATCCAACTTTGCCCTCTGTCAATTATAAAGTGACAAACTTTGACCTGCCTCATGTCTAAAATATATATGGCATATATGCAAAATCTAGATGTGCAGGATGACTGCAACATTTTTTTGAGTCATTGTTTGTTTCTAGAGGAGACATACAGTTTTGGGCCTTGCTGTAGTTCCTCAATATAAAAATGTGCTAAGCCAAAATGTGCCCCCAATTTTGCTACCATGTTCTCATGAAGCATCAGTAGAAGGAATTGAAATCATGGCCATACAGTCTACTGTGACGGTGACAGAAGGAGAGTGGGGGGAACACAGTTATGTAGAGTGGAAGATTCAACTCATGTAACTCAGCAGCATGATAACAAGGGGCCTCTAAACACACTTTATTCTTGTGTGTCTCAGTTCCTACATTTGAATTTACAATAAAAATCCACTTTTGAACAGCAGTAAGACTGTATTTATGTGTCTGTCTGGTGGTTACAGGCTGCGATCACACACATGAAATAATCCACTTTCAGTGCACTTTCCAACTGGATTTTTATTGTGTGAACTGGCAAAATCCAATTCAAAAGTGCATTGAAAGTGGATTATTTAGTGAGTGTGATCACAGCCTCAGAGTCTGAAAATAGAAGCTGGTTATAAAATACTGGAGCCATATGAAAATGAGAAATGGATTAATTAACTTCTAGGAAAAACTACAGTGCTTTAATATTGGTGTTGCTAAAAAGTGTTGAAATGGGCAGGTTTTACTTTAGAGGTAGAA
Source organism: Lepidodactylus listeri (assembly GCA_029233225.1). Lineage (NCBI taxonomy): Eukaryota > Metazoa > Chordata > Lepidosauria > Squamata > Gekkonidae > Lepidodactylus > Lepidodactylus listeri. The sequence continues at coordinate 106,000,495 of JARCFY010000002.1, forward strand.
ATGGAAGCAGCATAAAGTTATTCCACTCAAATGGGTCAGAGAGGAAGATGGAGAAAGGAAGGGAGGGAGGAAGGGAGGGAGGGATTTATGAACCTGTAGTTCAGTGGGGTTCAACACCAATGTCAGCATACAGGAAGCAAATAATCCAAAGACCATGGCCATGTGTCATTTACAAGGTCAGGGGGCTCTAATGCTCACAAAACACAGGTGGTCTTGGAGCAGAAAAGTACCTTTGAGGAAGGGTTCTGTCCTCAGTAATAGGGCAAGAGATGTGATAGTTTGGAAGTGCGGCCTGGAGCCAGATGTGTGTCCAGGATGGTGCAGTTCACAAACACAAAATGGTTCTACAAGGGGACTGATATTATGAGGCTGGGGGGGAGGTCCATACATGAGTGGCAAATGGAATGAAGGTAGCTGACCTAGATACAATTACTGATTCTGTGCGAGATAATAGAACATGACAACAATGATAAAATTTGTTGTGGAAAAAGTCATCTGAAGAAATTTTTGGGTCCTTGATTAACCATCTTAATGCTGTTTCTGAGTTTTTATAGGTGATTTCCAGGATTCATCTTTTATTAGCATAATTGAACTAGGCATGGTTCTCTCTAGATATGTTGCCTCTCTGCCTTTTGTTTCTGTGCTTGACGAAGGCCTATTTATTTGCTATGATGCCAAACACAAAGGCACATATCAGCATCAAAATAAGAGTGACAAGGACAAAAGGAAGGCAGTATGGCAAAACAGGACTTTCCTATGAAATTTTCAGAATATTATACAGAGGTTGCTTTTTTATATTTCCATTTTCCCTCAGTACAGTATCTCTAATAAGATGCATGGGCCCTGAGAAATGCTAATGCTTTCCCCGCTAAATATATGCAAAGTGCAGAAGAAAATTACAGCTGAGATCTAGTGCCTGCAACCCAAGATTCAGCTACTAGGTTTGATATTTATTTGGAGAAAATATGAATAGATACACTAAGGTCAATGGCAACCACATAACCCCCCCCCCCCCCCCCCCCAGTAATCTTGACAGCTACAGTGAGAATTGCAGTGTGATGTCATTGGCTAAAATATTTATCCCATTAATTCTGGCATAATTCAAATAAAGTCAATGGGATCGTTCCAGAATAACTGGATTGCAGTTTATGGTTTCCTGTCCTGCTTTTGTTAGTCCTGCATCAATTACATTCAAGACTAAGCTTAGGGTAAACATGGCTGAACTACTTCCATTCTTAGGCTCTGTTCCAAGGATTCAAATGTACTAAAAGGTGATGGCTAGAACATCAAGGATAAAGAATGCATGCAAATGAAAATAGCAATACACAGAAGAGAACTTCAGAATTAAGCATACTGTATTGAATCTTTCAAGAGTTCAGAGAAGATACTGGCAAAGCTGATCTTGCCTCATCTTCCCTTTTTCATTTAGCCTATTGGTTGTCCCAAAACACTTCTCTGATGATCAGGAGAGCCTTGCAAGCAAAATGTGCCACAGAACAGGGGGTTGTAGTGAAAATGTGGAATAATGTAAAGTTGTAAATGACATGGAGAGTGGCCAACAAGCCTGGAGAAAAGTGTAATGTCCTTTTAGCAGAAGTTTTTCATGGTATGGAGGTAAATAAAATGACCTGGACAATGATGTGTCATTAAGCCTCTAGTAAAAGGATATGGCATTTTTTTTCTCTCCAGGCAGCTGGTAAACTTATAGTAAAGTTCCTTCTTTTTCTCTCTTCGCTGATATAAGCCACAAGTGAAAAGGGGGAAGAAGAGATTATTTTACTTGATTCATCTTCATTGCATTTGCCTAAATTGAATAATTTATACAGCATCAACTTTAGGTGCTATTTGCCCATTAGTTTTTATTTATCAGTTTTACAAAACATTTTGCCCCCCACCCCGTCAGAAGAGATAGACAAAAGGTTGGGATAAATAAGGACCACTTTATTAACTATTTACACATCCAAATGGCAAGGGGTAACAGTGTGGGATAGGTCAAGGGCCAGGGGTTGCCCTGACCTCTCCTTGCCACATCAGATGAGCCACCTTGCCCCTGACACAAGCCATCTTTATGTGGCTTGGATCTGGATGGTGTAGCAGGTATCCCCCAGAGCTCCAGCCCCCCAAGCCACACAACTTGGGGACCTATCCAGGGTGGTACCACAGGCAACCCGCATTCACTGCCCTCAGCCACACAACCCAAGGCTGATCCTGACAGACCCCTTGTCCCCCAAATTGTGGGGGTGCCAAAGGGTGCTCACCAATCTGCTTTCCCCCTTTCCTGCACTAACCTACCAAGTGACCAAATCTATTTAAATGACACCACCAAATCCAATTGTCCAACCCAGCAGACAACAGTGCAGGGTAGGCAAAAACACACCCCATATAGAGCTAATCAGTGAGGGGCAAAAAAATCCTACCCGATCCCTACAACAGTGATCAGCAGAAGCCTGCATTGCGTATTTGGTGGGAGGGTGAGCCGAGCACATGGCAAGACTGAGAGACTGGAGGAAGAGCTGCCTTTGTGCATCTGTTGGCTCCGACCCCCGCTGTGCATCCTAGGAGCAGTGGTGCCACTCTCCTCGCCTTTTCCTCCTTCTGGGGAGACAAAGGTGGCTTCCGGCTGCAACCACCATATGGCTGCTGCAGCTGAGTGGAGCTGGATTGGATGCAATCCTGCTCTTAGATATGATATATGACACTGCTTTGGATGGTACTAATGTCACTACAGAATTGCTTTGAGAGGAGTAGCCATGTTAGTCTGCTGCAGTCCAAGAAAGTCTTGCAGCCCTCCAGACTATCATATTTCTTGTAGTGTTAGCTTTCATAAGCTAGAGGCTGCTTCATCATATGCAGGGCTATTTTTGGGCAGGAACGCACAGGACTGGAGTTCTGGCTGGCTTCCAAGTTGGCCACGCCTACAGCCTCCCCCCCCCCAGTTCCTCAGGTGCCTCACAAGCCACGGGGTGCCTGGGGAAGCCAAGCCGATCCAGAGGGGGAAGGCAGTTTAAACTGCCTCCCCCGCTGGGTTCCCCAGGCACCCCGCAGCTGCAGGGCACCTGAGGAAGCCGATCCTGCTGTCAGGGGTGTGGCCTAATATGCTAATGCATTTCTGCTGTTGGGTGTGTCCTATTATGCTAATGAGTTCCTGCTGGGCTTTTTCTACAAAAAATGCCCTGATCAGATGTATATAGGGAGCTCTGTATTTTCGAAGAACTAGAACACTACCTTTCAATGCATAAGGAATAGATAAAAAGGCAAACAAACTGAAAAATACAGAAACAAATATAAGCTAACATCTACTTTTAATGGGTCCAGTATTAGATGTATTTCCCAAATACCTGTTTTAATACAATTGGGGCAAAAAAAAAAAAAGACTAAAAAACTGAGACAGACTTTTCCTGCGCTAAGCATGGTTTTACGACAGAGTTACTGTGTTTGACCCATGAGGCATGATATTGGCTTAGATACAACCAGGGTCAATTTTGAATCCTTGTTGCCCTCTTGGAGGTACCTAAAAGTACTGCTTTAAGCAAATTCTCTAATAATGAATCGAACTGAAATGCGTAAATGTAAATTTAAAAATTTAGGAGGGCTCAAGTTCAAATATTGATCTAAATTTGAAACAGGCCTCTTGAGCTTCCATTAAAACAACTCCCTCCCTGATGTAGTCACTGGCAATGAGAAGTGACAGCACAGACATATTACGTGACAAGAGTAATAGAAAACATAGCATAGCTGAAGTCACTGGATCGCTGATGTTTTGCAGAGCTGCTTGGCATGGGGCAAAGCACTGGTGCAAAGCTGATTAAAATTCAGAAGTTTATTTCTACCATGCATGATATCATGGAAACAATACGTGATAATCCAAATAAGCCAGTTAATGTGATGCAGCAAAGACCCACTTAGGAAAAGTGTTTTAATTAATGGCATTTAATTATTATAATTAGATACTAAATAATATCATTGGAAGGAAATTGCTGCAGAATTGTTATTTTTTGTCAATGTCTCTGAAATGATGTACTAGTAGAGTACCCTCTACATGTGAACAAATGAAGCATACAACACTGTTATTCTGGGGCCACTTTGGTATCCACATATTTGCCAATAGAACTTGATCAAAATATTAATACTGTGTTATTAAAAAAATAAAGGTGGCTTTTGGCCAACGGAAAAAAAAAATTCTGGCTGTAAATGCATAGCTTTTCCTAGTTAAGGCACTGACCAGAGAAGAAGAAGATTGGATTTATGCCCCGCCCTTCACTACCCAAGGGAGTTTCAGAGTGGCTTACAAACTCCTTTCCCTTCCCCTCCCCATAACAGACACCCTGACCAGTGGCCATAAGTGGTTAAAACATTATTTCATGGGTTGGATCCAGAGTAAAACTTCCACCAATGGAACATGTGGGTTGATGTCACTTCAACCCCCTAATTTGCCTCTTGTGGGTTTCCTGTCCCCAAGCAGCAGCATTTCAGGGAGATCAGTGGGAAATAGTGAGAGCTGGAACTTTTTTTTTTAACACAGAAGTACCGTACATAAGAGGAAAACCTAGTCTGGATCAAACAGTATGATGCAAGTTAGCCCTAATTTTCTTTCTGCACTTCAATCCACTTGTAAAGAAATTGCATGTGCAACTGTTTGTAAAGGGTAAGAACAAAAACAATTGACAACATTTAAATATTTGAGACCGAAGAAATTTTATCTTTAAAGGTTCTAGCTGTTAGTTTCACTAGTGGAAAATATAGGTATTGTTCTGCTAACTTTCTTACATGAAACAGGATCATGTAATATATTTTTTTGCTATAAAATGAGAAGTGAACAGAAGAAGTAGAACAGAAGTCTCTGCAGATCAACCAAGGTATGCATCTAGAGAAGTCTCTGCAGATCAACCAAGGTATGCATCAGTTTGTTAAACATGGCACAAGAAACTTATATGAATAGGATCAGGTGGGTAAGTCAAAATATGTGTTCTGCATAGAGCTGCTGTGCATATATAGATATTTAAATACCCCATTCTGTTAATGAAGCTTCCAATTTACATAATAAAAACATACACAAAAACATACATAGGCCGAGGACAGACTGGCACTCTGCCCCGGGAGAGCGCCGCTTGGGAAGCGGGGGAAGGGAGCCCGTTCAGACATCCGCAGCTGTTCCTCGGCTCCCTTCCGCACTTACGCGCTTTGAAGCCGGTTTCCTCTCACTGTAGAAGGACACCGGGAGAAACCGGTGTCCAGGGGCCATCTTCCGCATGCCTCCTGCTTTCAGGCAGTGTGAACTGGAAGAAGGCAGGATTCAAGCGGAGGTGGCTGTGTGAACGTGCCATTTCGGCAATTTGTGCATGAGCGCTCATGTGCACGTGCGCTCATGTGCACGTGCGCACATGCGCACATACGCACATTGCCGAAACAGCCCTGCCACAAGCTGCAGAGGCCGGCCCACCCGGGGCCGCTCCGCAGCAGTCTGAATGCTCCGTAACAGCATCCTTGTGCAATACACTGGCCAGTGTGAACGGCCGCCCTGGGGAATTTTTCCCCTGCAGCTTTTCCTCCCGCTCCAGATTGCCAGTCTGTCCTCGGCCTATAGAATACCAGATTGAGAATACCAGATTGAGGAAGACCGGAAGACCATTACAAAATTGCTGTAAAATATGATGACAACCAGCATGGTGTAGTGTTTAGGGCAGAGGTCCCCAACCTTTCTGAGCTGGCTTGAGAGCCAGTTTGGTGTAATGGTTAAGTGCGCAGACTCTAATCTGGGAGAACTGGGTTTGATCCCCCACTCTCCTACTTGCACCTGCTGGATGACCTTGGGTAAGCCATAGTTCTGATAAGAGCTGTCCCGGAAAAACAGCAGTTTCTGTCACAGCTCTCTCAGCCTCACCTACCTCACAGAGTGTCTGTTGTGGGGAAGGGAAGGAAAAGGAGTTTGTAAGCCGCTCTGAGGCTCCCTTGGGTAGTGAAGGGCGGGGTATAAATCCAATCTCCTCCTCCTCCTCTTCTTCTTGTGGGTTCCTTTGGAATTCTGACACAGTGAGGTGGGCACACCACAAAATGGTGGCCAAAAATGACTGCCATAGGAAATGGAGCCAGCCACAGAAGGTTGCTGCAGCTTATTTTCAATCACACAGTGAAAATCCTTCTGCTATAGGTGGCAGCTGACTCCAAAGCAACACTTTTAAAAATCTGCACAGGTAAAAAAATCTCTAATGGCTAATCAGAAACCCTACCTGGCCCTGCCCATTTACTAAAAGGGCTTGATGGGCACTGGAAAAGGTGTCGGCAAGCACCATGGCACCCACAGGCACCATGTTGGGGGACCCTGGTTTAGGGTATTGGAGAAGGATCTGGGGGACCCAGGTTTGAATTTCTACTCTGACATGGAAGCTTGCTGGGTAATCTTAGGCCAGTTACTCTCTTAGCTTCGCCTATGTTACAGGGTTATTAATTTACTTACATTATAATTTATCTTTCTCACTAGGACCTAAAACAGATTAACCCATTGAATCAAGGACTTTACAGCCTTATCAGCATTTGATCATATGGCATATAAATGGCAATTTATAGATGCTAATCTGTAGACTTGCCACCATTATTATAATTTGTTATTTTATTTCTTTTTTGTTTGGGAGTTTAATAATAGTATTTTTAAAGGTGGATTATGGAGAGTAAGTCAATGCAATGGGACATTCAATAAAGAATGCAATTGGATTTGAATTGTAGAAATCTGGAACCAACCAGAAATGTGAAACAGAGCAGAAAAAAGCATAAGTATTAACATGATGTGTTGAACAATACCAAAATTACATAGTAAAATAGTGCTTACAGCAACAGACAATATCAGCTATACATAGTAGCATAGTCTACAGTTGCTAACTTTTTACCCAAGCATCATTCTGCACCATTTTGTTACAGTACAGCCCTATTTCTTCTGTTAAAAAGCCCTTATGAATAATTCAGTTTCGCATAACTTATGGAAAGTCAGGAGAATGGGAGCCTTCCTGCTCTCAGGCAGATCATTCCATAATGTGGAGGCCAAAGCAGAGAATACATGTATACAGGCAGTTGTTGATTTTGCCCATATATGGTAATCAATACCTTAAATTGAGCCCAGTAACTCATGACCATATAATGGAGTGACTGCAGAATGTGGAGAGCACAATGACAGAACTGGGTATTATCAGCATATGGATGACAGCCAACACCAAAACTTTGAATGATTTCTCCTGAGGGCTTTACATAGAGATTGAAAAGCACAAGGAATAGGATTGAGCCTGTGGAATGCCACAGAATAGGTCCCACACTGATGATAACTTGTCTCCATCACTCTGTGAGGAATGTCAAGTCTGTGAGAAATGATTTTAACCAGTCCAATGTACATCCTCTGATGCCTACTTCTGCCTCTGAATGCCGCAACAAGATGTCATGGTCCACTGTATCAAAGGCTGTAGATAAACCTAGTAGGAGCAACATAGAAGCATAACTTTTGTCTACATTCAGGCAGATGTTGTCAGCTAATGCCAGCAGGCCTATTTCTCTCCCATGGCCTAGCCTGAAGCCAGACTCAAAAGGGTCCAGAGCAGATTAGTTATCAAAGAATACCTGAGTTGTTCCCCTACTGCTCTATCACTTTGCCCAGAAAGGGCAGATGAAAGGCTGGGTGAGAATTGGCCATACGTTTTTTCTGTAGGGTTTTTTTTTTAGTAGTGGGTTGACAACTGCCTCTTGGAGTGGCTGAGGGAAGGTGCCCTGAGTTAGCAATTCATTTATAGTAGACACTAAGAATTTGTTGGGGGCTGTGGTGGCTCAGAGGTTAAGATGCTGAGCTGCAGAGCAGAAGATTGGTAACTTGGCAGTTTGAGATCTGAGTGCTGCATGATGGAGTGAGCTCCCATCTCTGGTCCCAGCTCCTGTCAGAAACAAGAAATTGCAAGCAGATAAATAGTTACCACTTTGGTGGGAAGGTAACAGTGTTCCGTGCGCTTCGGCATTTAGTCATGTTGGCCACATGACCGCAAAAAAGTCTTTGGACCATGCTGGTTCTTTGGCTTGGAAATGGAGATGAGCACCACCCCCTAGAGTTGGATTCAACTGGCTTTCAGGCAAAGGAAACCTTTACCTAAGAATTTGTTGATGTGATCCTTACATGATTTTAGCAGCCAAGATGGACAAGCATCCAGGACACAAGCAGTGTCAAAATCCATCATAATAACTTAGTCCAAATGGTCCATAGATAGATCAGGTGGTACATTGTTCTGCTTAACCTATGTTACAACTGGCTTCCAGATCAGAGCATATATGCAATATTTTATCAGCAACCTCCCCCAAAAAACTTTGCAAAGTATCACAGCCAGTTATCCATTTCCGAGACAATAAAGGCTCAGATTTAGGCATCAGCAGATGCTGAACTACTTTGGACATTTGGGATGGTCATGAATTAGCTGATGCAACAGTAGTAGGGAAGACATATTTCTTTGCTGCCATCACCAACTCTTCATAGGTCTTTCAATGGGCTCTATAGCACAATCTGTAAGATTCAGTACTAGTTCCCCAGCAACACCATTGTAGATGTCTCCCATCCTTCTTCAGGTAGTGCAGCTCTGTGGTAAACCAGGGGGCTGGGTTCTTCCTCAAGCATTGGAGAAGACAAGAGACTACTTTGTCACTAACTTCAAAGAGCTTCATGTTCCATGCACTCACAACAGGGCAATGTTCCATGCCCTCAACAGGGCAGTCCTTTGGAATCCTAAAATCCCTCTGAGCATTGTGGAATCCAGGAGGATCTATGAGCCTCTGCAGGTAGACCATTTTAACTGGATACCCATTCCAGTGGAGTGTCAGGGCCGCTTTTACCATTGCCTTGAATAGATAGTAGTCAAGTCATGCTTCAAGCCAGAGTTCCAACCCTGAAACCAAACTTGTCCTCATGCAAAAGATTCAGTGATCAGCTCCGCGATATTTGAAAGAGATCCAAGGCAGTCAGAGTAATTATATAATCCTGAGTATGAACTTTAAAGTCCCTCCAGAACCACTTTTGAGAGTACCACTGCCAACTCAGAGAGGGCGTCCACGAGGGAACTAAGCTGCCAGTAAACAAGCAGAATGCCTGATATATTCTTAGTTCCTAATGTAAGGAGCGTTGCTATAATCAATGCCAGTGATAGTTTGCAGGGAAAGCCTTTGGAAGTTGAAGGATTCATGGAGGATAATAGCCATGTCTCTTCCCTGGACATCTGTGCATGGTTTGTGGAGGACTGCAAAACCATGTGGCATTAGTTGTAACAAACACATCATTTTCTTCCAACCTGTCTCTATTATGCAAGCCTGATCATTTTCCTCTTCCTATAACAGTCCATGGAGCTATGCAGTTTTATACCTCACTTGTCTGGTATTGCACATATTCGTGGAGAGATAGGGAGAATAGGAGTCCTTTACATCATTAGTCCTCAGGATGCCATAGAGATTAGATAGGTAACATGCATCCTTGCCTAGTACTAGTCATCTTCGATAAATCCTATCCCCATATCTACCAGCTCCCATCTGCACTGAACTAGTGCAGTCATCAGACATTCTGCTCCAGGTGAAGACTGCTCCCAGCACCACAAATAAACCACACACACACTCCACAATCAACTTGATGGTGTCCACAGAAAAGTCATACAACAGTCCAGGGGTACAGTCATGATGTGTTGAAGTTAGCATTGTCCAATTCTATGTCAGTACAGCTCCTGGTTTCTGTGCATGCAACTGATGTTGCTTTCTATCTCCAGTAATGTGGCACCTTCTTCCACTTGGTGAGGGCAATGACCAGCCCGGCTGTGCATCCTAGGCCAAGAGCTGCAGGCCAGGAGCTCTTGTGCCCTTACCCTTATACTCATGGCTTTAACATAGCTACCATTTGCCTTTTTAAAATGATGGGAAGGTCCAATCAGCGCATCTTGACTGGTTTGACCCTGATAATATTAAAGGTGCAATCCACCTTCCACTGAAGTCAGTTTCAAAACTCTTATAGGAAACAACTGCATCCTGCATACACTGTAATGCAGTTCATAGTGCTAATAATGGCAATTTTTTAAAGAGGAGGTGGGGGGGGGGGAATCATCATCTCTCCAGAGCACAAAAGTAGGTAGAAGCAGAAAGGAATATAAATCCTGGTCAGCATGGGAAGAAGGAATAGGTCAGTTATGGCTCAAGAGACCTATTACAAATATTACAAAGGAATATAATATGCAATCAGAGAAGAGCTGCAAAAATCCTGATGGCATTGTAAAATAAAAACCCAAATCTTGGTTCATTTACAAGTATTGACAGGAAGAAACACCAGTAAATGACCATCATTACAGATAAGGCAGACACACTAAATGGGTAATTCTTTTGGGAAGGAGTTTAATGGTTTGCTTCCTCTTTTTGTTTAATGAACAAAACCACTTTTAACATAAGCAATGCAGTAAAGATCCCCAGGTTTGAATGCTAAAAGAAGCAGGTTCTAGTTCTTGCAAAGGGTAAAAAGTTGCAATTCAGTAGTAGTAGTAGTAGTATTAGTAGTAGTAATAATAATAATAATAATAATAATAATAATAATATAGATAGGTGGTTCCTATTTGTTCTTTTGATATTCCTGATCCTTATTATATTTCACATAGATAGATCAGCACTTATACTGATAGACATATTAGGATCCTGGATATCAAAGTACAAATCCCTACTGTGACATGGAAGTCAATGGTAACCTTGGCTGGCTGACTCTTAGTTTAACCTCACAGGAGAGAATACATTGGAGGATGGAAGAAGCACTATCTCCTAGGAGGAAGGATGTTATGTATTGAGCCTGAACTGCTTGCAAAAGGACTGAGCTTGGGATGCATAACAATGGATCCTAGGATGGACTAATAGGGAAACAAGGATCCTAGAGTAAACCAATAGAATAACCATGCAATGTAAATAGCCTATTGTTGGGAGTAGGGTGTGTTTAGGGTGTAACATTTTGCATGCATAAATGCCCGGCTCAGGGCAGGCATTTCCAGCCTTCTTCTTCTCCTTGCTGTAATGACTAAATAAACTATGAGCTGATCACTCTATGCATCTGAACTCAGTATATGTCAAAGGATGAGATAAAAATGTAATATATAAAAACAAAGTATAAAACAAGTAAAAAGAATTCCAAAAAAGCAATTCATTAAGAACTCAATCCAATCTCTTCTTCTTCTTCTTCAATCCACTTTAACTCAGTCACCAAATTCCTATTTGTTCTTTTGATATTCCTGATCCTTATTATATTTCACATAGATAGATCAGCACTTATACTGATAGACATACATCTCCTGATGGTCACCAAATTCTTTTCCAAATAGAAATCTTTTGCAGACCATTCTGAAAGCCATCAAGGATGTGCTTTAGCAAACATTTTCTGGGAAAGAATCCCACCGTTCTGGGCTAACCCGGACAAATCTCTGCAATTTGCTGAGACTGACTTGACATGATGCAGTGCTGGAATATGGAGTAAGGTACCTGATGCTCTTCATTGGTGTGTGTGTGTGTGTGAGTAAAGTGCTGTCAAGTTGCAGTCAACTTATGGCAACCCCATCAAAGTGCTTTCAAGACAAGTGAGACAATGCCTTCCTCTGCAGAGTCTTCCTTGGTGGTATCCCTTCTGAGTACTGACCATGCTTAGCTTCAAGATCTGATGAGACTGATGAGACTGGGCTATACCATGCTGCCTTCCCTCCTCACCTTCATGGGTAGGAAAGCTTTTTTGGTGGAGCTGTAAAATGGAGTTATTCAATAGAGCACGGGTGCAGTTTGATTTAGGACAAAAAAAGCACAATGCCTTCTGGCTGCTGATTAAGGATGGGCATAAACCAGCTCATGAACCTTTGTTTGTGATGAATTTTGTCTGCTTCATGGTTCACAGCTTGGCCACAAAGCTCCATGAACTTTTAAGGCAGATTGTAGAGGTTTGTAGGGAGCAAAAAGCAGAGGTTTAAAACCCTGCTTTCTCCTATCCATGAAAGCTGCCAAAACATCCCTGCGAAAGATGCCAAAAGATCTGAAACAGCTGAGCCTGCTCCCATGGCTCAGCTGTTACGGCTGAGCTGCGGGGGCAGCCTACTCCCATGGCTCAGCTTTTTAGAGCCTGAAACAACTGAGCCTACAGAGCAGGCTGCCCCTGTGGCTCAGCTTTTTCAGGCACAAACCTCATGAACCGGGTTTGGTTCATATGCAAGCTGACTGGGTTCATGGGGTTCATGGTTCTGTTCTTAGTTTACCCACAAGCCACAAACTGAACTCCATTTGTGTGGTTTGTTCCCATCCCTACTGCTGATACTGTTTTTGTAATGTAAAGTCTATAGTGCTGCTGTGAGAATGTGCCAATAAATGTAATCCACAACAGGTCTCCTTAAACAGAAAGTCCTTTATTTGTAGAAACGATCATGTTGGTCAAACACTTTTCCTGTTAGTAATGCCCAAGCATAGAAATACAACTACAATTATACTTGATACGAAATATGGCCCCTCTACCAGCTACCAATCAATAGTGAGAATTATTGGCACCCAAATATACTGGCCCACTGTTCCCAAGAAAAGTGCGGCAAAACAGGTTCTCAGAGAAAAACACTGTTGAAGGTTTTTAGAGAAAATGTTCCCAAGCAAAACTAAAGAAAGAAATACATAACACCTGTGGTTCTTGTAACACATAACAGGAGGCTTTTCTGTTTAAGGCCAGGGAATAGCCAGCTAGAGATAAGGGGGAAGGAAAAGCAAATGAGTAATAAGCATGTGCAAAGCAAAGCAGGCAAGCAAGGCTCGCATTCCAAAGGTGGGAGTCCGGTCACTGATGCTATCTCCCGGGCAGGACCTAAATGAGTTGAAAGAAGGCTTGGAACAAAAAGCAATGTTAATAGGCCATCAAACCAGATGGTAAAACGAGTGAAAGGTTCCGGTTCCGCCCACCTCCTCGGCGGATGCAAGGAGTGAGAGCTCCAAGCTTTGCCGTGTAATTTCACTAGAATTACCAGGCAAAAAAAGACTGCCTTTCTTTCTACTTGTAGGGTGGAAGGAAGCTAAGAGTGTGGAGGCTGCCTAGGGGGGCAGGCAACCCCCCTGGACAGGGTTTTTTCCCCTTTTCTTCCCTAAACTTTAGGCGGAGTACTAGGCTGAAACGTCGGCGTCGCAGGAGCGGCCCCGGCACGGAGAGGTGGGAAAGAAACCTTGCAGAACCAGAAGGAAGATAGAACGAACACCAAAGGAGCAGAAAAAAAAGATAACCAAAAGTTAAGTAGAAATAATTTGGGGTAATTCGGGGTAGCTGTCGTAAAGCCCGCATAAAATTGGAACTAAGAACAAAGAGAAACTTCCCGGGCTAAAGAGGCCAAGAATAAGCAGTGAAATTGGACCGGGAAAGGGAGGGGATCGCTATAAGAAAATAAGCTGCACTAACCTGTATCTTGTTTGTTTTGGAGGAAACATCTCGTATGGCGGAGTAGCGGAGTAGCAGGACGCGCAGGAGGTGAAGGAGTGCGGGGACCAGGTCTTCGGGCGAGGTGCGAGGAGGTCTACGGCCGAGTCAGCGTCGGGCGGGGTGCAGTCGGAGGTGTGCACGCGCGGAGCAGCCGGCTGAGCAACGCGAGATCAACGCGAGACCAACGGAGGTCGACGTGACCAGTGGAGCAACGCCGTTTGCGGAAGGATACGGAAACAACGGACACGGAAGTAACAGAAACCATGAAAGGGGACAAAGATAAATATATTGGAGAGTGATACGCAAGAAGAGGAGAGTTAGGGGGGCCTGCGGAACTTACGGAAGTGGAAGGGCTTGAGATAATAAAAAAGAAAAAGACTTAAAAATCAGGGAAAGCCTCAGCTCGTGAACCAGAGGTGGCAATTAGCCTCAACTGTGGGTGAGGTGAAAACTATTTAAAGGGAAATAGGGAACTGTGAAATTAATTAAACATATTAGAAGGTGGCTAGGGGATCTGGGAAAGTGGGTGAAGGGAGGCCACCTTGTTAATTCTTGTTTTTGCTTTGTTTTGTGCCCTGCAACTCCTGGAAGGGGTGTATACCTGTGTATGTGTTGGTATAAGCCTATGTATATGATTTATTTCTCATAGTTTGTACTTTTGTATATTAGGTCTATATCTGTATATATTTAATCTTTATAAGTCACCAGCGACTAGCGATAACTTAGAGGTAACTAAGGGTTATTAACTAAAGTCAATCAATTATTTAATCAATTAATCAAAGTTAATCAAAATAATTAATTAAAAACTAATCATATTATAGAAAGGTAGACAACTAAATAACTGATAATAGATAATTAATAATTAAAGAGGTACTCAATAGAGAGATAACCAGCAGATAATTTAAATAAGAAGATAAGACCAGGTTGACCTGAAATAAATCAATAGTGATTAATTAATCATAAACATTAAAACCACATAGATGCAATAGGCACATGGCATCAGGTAGCTCCGGCATACCAAGAAAAGGTTCTTTACCTTCACCTGCACACCTTAATCTAATGAGTCAAACAATGAAGCTGTCCAGCAGCAACCCAACCCAAAGCAGCAAGGAAATGAAAAGTCTGATTGATGAGTCAGTGGCGGCGGCTGTTAAAGCAGTTATAGAAACTACAATACCTGTGCTGATGGGAAAAGTTGAGGAGAGGATTCCAGTGATAATACAACAGGAGCTGGCACCAATCATCCAACAGGAACTTGCTCCAATCAACACGAAGATAGATAATTTGGCGTCACAAATAAAAGAAGAACTAGAAGAAATGAAGACTCAGGTAACCACTAATAAATCGGACATTCAGAAATTGATGGTGACAGGGAAACAGACCCAAGCTAGGGTGAGAGAGCTAGATTTGGACATGCAAGAATTGAAGGCAAGAAACGAAAACCTAGAAGAGGCGTTAATCGGACTGGAGATGGACAAGGCAACTCTAACCATCAGGTGCCAGAATATCCCAGAAAATCTGAGTTCAAATTGGAAAGAAGAACTAATCTCGGTAATTGCAGAACAGTTAAAAGTGGGGACTGAACAAGAGATATCATCGGAGATTGATACAATGTTCAGACAAAATACAGCATACGCCAAAAAATTTAAGATGCCAAGAGAGGTACATATCTGGTTCAACAAGAGGAACATCAGAGACAAAATATTAAAAGCATCATACGAAAACAGAGTGCACATTCAAGAAGCCGAAATAAAATTTTTGCGTGAAATACCGTGGCGTGTCCGAGAAAAAAGGAAAACTTATCAGCACTTAGCGACACAACTCCGAGATAAGAATATAATGTATAGGTGGAATATTCCGGAAGGTATTATTTTTGAGTACAAAGGGAGAAGATTCAAGCTGGACTCAACCTTCAAATTAGATAATTTTTTGGAAACATATGGATCTGAGTTTGGAATAGTAGAAGAAGATGAAGAATCACAATTGGAAAAAGAGGAAGAAGAAGAGGAGGAGAAAGAAGAAGAAAGAAAAGAAAGAAAAGGGGAGACAAAGAAAGGAAAGAAGAAAGAGGACACCAGAATCCCGCTACAGATTCAAACTAGGAACCAGATGAAGATTAAGGCAAAAGGAACATCAAAGAATGGAGCAGAACCCTAAGGACCTTAAGTTGATTTCCATCAATGTGAATGGTTTGAACACACCCCAAAAAAGAAAAAGAGTATTTCACCAATTAAATAAACTAAAAGCCGAAATTGTGTGCCTCCAAGAAACACGTATTAAAAAAGATCACATAAAATTTATTAATTGTAAAAGACTGGGTACCGCCTTTGTTTCAGCAGATGGGTCAAAAAAAAAGAGGGGAGTCGTGATATATGTAAAAGATCATTTAAATCCAAAGTTGATACATGCCTCAGAAAATGGGAGAATCGTGGCAGTCTCGATAATTAGACAAGGAAAGGAATATAACATCATAAATATTTATGCGCCTAACACCAACCAGCAACCATTTTTTAGAGAAGTAGCAGAAGTGCTCAAGAATATTAGTAATAATAATATCTATTTAGTCGAAGACTTTAATGCGGTGGTGGACGCTAAGAGGGATAGGAAATCCGTAAATAACCTAAAGAAAAAAGGTAAAATATACTAAAGAAAAAAGGTAAAATAATGGAAGAACACGATTTATTAGATCTATGGAGAACCAAATATCCAAATAAAGATGCTTTTACATTCTATTCGGGAAGACATAAATCATGGTCTCGGATAGATATGGCCTGGACATCAAGGGAAATAATAATGGAGTTGAATGATGTTGAAATACTACCGCTAACATTCGTGGACCACAACCCGATTCTTTTGTCATTTAAGGAAATGAGAAAAAGTCCCAGATGGACTATGAATAAATACATTCTGAAAGATAAGATGTTCGTAGCTAATCTGAAAAAAGACATAAAAGAATTTTTTAAAATAAATTTGCAACATACAACCCCCATTCATATTGTCTGGGATGCCTTTAAGGCATATATAAGAGGGAGGTTGATCAGCCAGGCAGCATGAAGAAAAAACAAGAAATGAAAGAATATGATTATTTAGTTAGACAGATTAAGATAGAAGAAGATTTTAGGCTTAAACAACAAGGGGATTCAAAGTGTAAGCAAAGACTATTATATAAAAAGCATAAACTGAATTTATTATTGAACAAAGAAATTGGGAAAAAAGTACAATATAATAAATTATTTTTCTTTGAGAATGCCAATAAACCATCTAGGTGGCTGGCCTATAGATTAAAAAGAGAGTGAGCAAAAAGAACAATAATCTCTCTAAAAAATGAAAAAGGGGAGAATAAATATCTTCAAGTGGAACTTAAACAGATAGCAGAAGAATATTTTAGTAAAATATATAAACAACAAGAAGAGAACGTAAATAACATTGAAACCTATTTAGAAAAAAATCTAAAAGGTAAAAAATTCACAGTAGAACAAAAATCAAGGCTAAGTGAACCAATCTCGACCTTTGAGGTCGTGGAGGCCATTAAAAGACAAAAGAAAAATAAATCACCTGGCCCAGATGGCCTCCCTGGTGAATTTTACCAGATTTTTGAAGATCAAATATCGGGTATCTATAAAGATTTAGTAAAACGTATAAGTCAGACTAGCGTCACCCCAGATTCCTGGAACTCAGCTCTGATAACATTAATTCCAAAAGATAAAGAGAAGTTAATTTTGATTGGAAACTATAGGCCAATCTCATTACTAAACGCGGACTATAAGATCTTTGCTAGTATTTTGGCAGAAAGATTTAAAACGGTATTAAATCTGATGATTAATGAAGACCAGGTAGGCTTTCTCCCTAAGAGACAACTGAGGGAAAATATCCGAATCCTAATAGATGCGCTGGAATACTATGAGGTACACCTGGAAAAATTAGCGGCTTTGATTTTTGTGGACGCAGAGAAGGCCTTCGACAACATATCTTGGAAATTTTTGTTAGCAAAACTAAGGTATTATGATCCAGGAAATTATTTCAAAACCTTGATAGAAGCAGTATATAAAAAACAGTCTGCAAGGCTATGTATTAATGGAGATTTGTCGCGAGAATTCCCAATAGAAAAGGGAACAAGGCAGGGTTGCCCTTTGTCACCTTTATTATTTATTTTTGCCCTTGAATCTTTATGTGACCAAATAAGAGATGATGGTTTAATTAAAGGAATAAGATGCAAAGGCCAAGAGTTTAAATTACGTGCATATGCAGATGATCTAATGTTTATTATTGAAGATCCAATAGAATCAGTTGGAAGGCTACTAAAAGAGATAAAGACATATGGAA
Source organism: Lepidodactylus listeri (assembly GCA_029233225.1). Lineage (NCBI taxonomy): Eukaryota > Metazoa > Chordata > Lepidosauria > Squamata > Gekkonidae > Lepidodactylus > Lepidodactylus listeri. The sequence continues at coordinate 106,018,274 of JARCFY010000002.1, forward strand.
AGGTTGCGGGATTTACAATCAATATTAAAAAGACTAAAATTCTGATTAAAAATGGGTCAGAACAACAAAAATTAGAAATCCAAAGAATATCAGGATTTGAGGTCGTTAAAAAGTTAAAATATCTAGGGATAATGTGTTCCAATAAAGTAAGTACTCTAATAGAAGACAATTATAACGTGCTTATAAAAAAGATCAAAGATGATCTCATGAAATGGAAAGAACTTAATTTATCATGGCTAGGTAGAGCAGCAGCGATTAAAATGAACATCCTGCCAAAATTCCTATTTCTGGCACAATCAATACCTCTCCTGAAAAAAAATGCTCATTTTTATAAAGAAATAAATAATCTGACTAGAAAATTTATTTGGGCATCAAAAAAACCTAGAATTAGATGGAAATTATTACAGGATGTAAAAGAAAGAGGGGGTATAGGCATACCGAGATGGGAATTATATGGCAAAGCTGCTGCCCTGGTATGGATAAAAGATTGGTTAATACTCAACAATAGCAGAGTACTTGCACTAGAAGGTCACGACCTATACATGGGCTGGCACGCCTATGTATGGTACGGAAAACACAAAATCCACTCAAACTTTAATTCACATATATTGAGAAAGGCCCTTTTGGCAGTATGGTTAGAGGTGAAAGAGTGTTGCTATCTCAAAATTCCAAACTGGGTTTCCCCATTAGAAGCCTTTATTAGACCTTCCTTATTAGATCCTCAAAACGTAGTGAGCTACAGTAAATTAATAGATAATAAAGGTGATCTTAAAAGTGAAAAGCAGCTAAAGGAGGAATTGGGGTTGAGATTATCTTGGTGGGAAAACATACAATTAAGATCCAGATATCAAAAAGATATAAAAGAAGGATTTGATACTAAATCCAATGAATTGGACGAGACCTGGTTAAAGAATAATGATAGAATAATTAATAAGCTATACAAATATTTCCTAAATCAAGAAATGCAGGATGAAATTATAAGACCAACAATGATAGCGTGGATGAGGGATCTAGGAGGAAGTGTAGATATCGATAATTGGAATAAAACTTGGAGATCAATGAAATTTTTTAAATCTGTTAATTATAAAGAAAACATCTACAAGATGTTTTATCGCTGGCATTGGATACCGGTTAATCTTCATAAATGTTATAATGTATCAAGTAGATGTTGGATTTGTGGGGAGAGAGGAACGTACTTTCACATGTGGTGGGTTTGTGGGAAAGTTGGGAAGTATTGGAAAATGGTTAAAAACATGGCAAAAGAAATCTTGGAAATTGAGATACCTTTAGATCCTGCAATATTTTTGTTAAATATTATGCCAGAAGAGATGGCTAAAAATGATCAGCGTCTGTTATCATATTTGGTAACCGCAGCTCGCATACTAAGGGCTAAAGTGTGGAAATCGACAGAGATGCCTGTACAAGAAGAATTAATTAGTTTGATATTGAAATGGGCTGAATTGGACAAATTAGGTTATCTTTTAAATCCATATGCTAAAACTGATGTGATCGTAATATGGTTTAAGTTTTATAATTGGATGGATTAATTTGACTAAAGACACGGTGTTCATGAGCTAGAGAAACAACTTGTTTAACAGATAAATAATATGTATGTGTAAAGATATAACTATGTGTATAGAAAATTGTGTGTGTTACTATATAAAATAAAAAACTGTTAAAAAAAAAAAACCAGATGGTAAAACCAGCAAGCATGGATACACGTAATACGTCCAGCAGCCTTATTGATCATGACAGGACAGTCAACCATACCTATGGCAGTGCTAACTGACAGCTGCTTCATTTGGAATACTGAGTACAATTCTGGTTGCTGTATCTCAGAATGGATATTTCAAAGCTGGAGAACGTGCAGAAGGTGGCAACCAAGATGATTAAGGGGTTGGATACCTTACGTCTGAGGAAAAGCTAAAGAGACTAGGGCTTTTCAGGGTTTTTTTTTAAAAAAAAGATTATTAAGGGGGACACGATTGAGGTTTATTGAGAAAGACAGTGGAGAAAGTGGGTAGAGAAAACTTTTTTTCACCCTCTCCCATAGCACTAGAACTCAGGGGCACCCGATGAAGTTGATGGGCAATTAGGGCTGCCAAGTCCCCCGGTAGGGCGGGGGAAACATTGGTTTTTACTGCTTACCCCCGCTTTTTCAAAATTGGCCCCCGGGGGACAAAATGGCTGCCAGCAGGAAGTCGGAGTCTGCCCTGCCCTGCCTTAAAAGGGAAATGTCTGCAGAGAGTCTGCCCTGCAGTAAAAAGCCTCACCAGACATTTCCCCTTTAAGAAGTCAGCAAGAGAGCTTCCACAGCAAGAAAGGTCCACCCAGAGATTAAGGAGGGACTGAAGGGGCTGCTTTTGCATGTGGCTTGCAAGGTAAATTTCTCCTCCAGCTCTTTTCCTTCTCTCTCTCTCCCTCGTTCTTTCTTTTTTCTGTCCGTCTGTCTGTCTGTCTCTCTCTCTCTGTCCCCATCCAGCAGAGGTCTATCAGTGGCTATTATTAGCCACAAGGTCTAAATGGAACCCTTTGTCTGGGGCAGTGATGCTCTGAATTCTTGGTGCTTGGGGGGCAACAGTGGGAGGGCTTCTGGAGTTCTGGCCCCACTGCTGGACCTCCTGAGGGCACCTGGTATTTTTGGCCACTGTTGTGACACAGAGTGTTGTACTGGATGGGCTGTACTGGATGGGCCGATCCACTGTGGCTTCTCTCCTGTTCTTATGATATGAAAATCATATTAAGCACTTGTGTAGCACTTAGTGCTTCATATTCTGCCGAGATGAGGAAGGATTCAGTAGGGCTGTTGCTCAGTGATAGAGCATCTGCTTGACATGCAGGAGGTATCAGCTTCTTCAGCTAAAAAAGGATCAGGTAATAGGTGACATTAAAGATCTCAGCCTGAGACCCTGGAGAGCCACTACCAGTCTGAGTAGTCAATACTGACCTTGATGGACCAATGGCCTGATTCAGTATTAGGAAACTTCATGAGTTCATGTGTCAGCATGTGGAAGCAACATCACAGGATGTGACATCACAAAATGATGTCACTTCCTTTCTCCTGGCTCCACCCCCAAAGTCTCCTGGCTCCACCCCCAAAGTCCCCAGATATTTCCCAAGTAGGACTTGGCAGCCCTATGGGCAATAGTTTCAGGATAGACAAAAGGAATTACTTGTTTTCTCAACAAATAATTGAAATGTGGAATTCACTGTCAGTGAAAATAGTGCCGGTGATGAACATAGATGCAAACTATGCAATGGGGATATCCAGGGGGATAGGTCCATCAATGACTACTATCCCTAGTGAGTAAAAGGAACCTTCATAACCAGAGGGGGGGGAATCCTCTGTATACTAGTGCTAAGATGCAACACCAGGGGAAGTCTTTAACCTCTATGCTATGTTTGTTGGCCCTCCAGGGCAACTGGTTTCTCACTGTTTGAAACAGGATACTGGACCTTTAATCCGTCTGACATTCACACCTATGTCGAGGTAAATTGTGTGTTTGATCGCAGCCAAACTTTACCATACAGAGCTGTGACAAGATGGGGCATCACACTGGAGCCTGTAGCAAGGTGGGTAAAGTTCTGTACTCCATTGGTCCTGTTGCCCCCAAGCACGTACTGGACTCTCAAAGTTCTGTAAGAGCTGTTTATTCTTGGTCTTCATTCAAGTAGGGTGAGGAAGTGGTTAACAGCATGCTTCCTGTCTCATCCCTTGTACATTCCCCTTTGTACTCCATCTGGCCTCCTGCAAGTATTTGTCCTGCTGCTTTCAAGGCTTGCCTTAACAAGCACCTAGGTTTCACCTACCTGCTCCCCCACCCACTCCCGGCTGCCGCTATTCCTTCCTGGATGACTGGACCCAGGGTCATTAACCCACACAGCCTCCACCTGAGTATGCCCTGCTTTACCAGAGCAGGCTTCTCAGAGCTGCTTGTTCACCCTTTCATTTCAAACCACAACCCTGGGCTTCCCTTACTGTGCACCTCCTGTCTCTGTGTCTGTAAAGTTCTTTCAACTCACAGCTGATTTAGGGCAACCCCATATGGTTTTCAAAGCAAGAGAGTAACGGAGGTGGTGTGTCACTGCCTTCTTCTGTACAATGACCCTGGACTTCCTTGGTGGTTTCCCCATCTAAGTACTAACCGGGGCCAACCTTGCTTAGATTCTGAAACCTGACCAGAAATGGGTAGCCCAGACCATCCAGGTCAGAACATGTACCTCTTGGCCCCTGGTAAGTGGGGCTCCTCATCAGTCTGCCCCTGTCACAGGAGCACATCTCCAGTCCTTTATAATCTACATAGCTGTCCTGGCAAATGGATTGTGAATATTGTATAGACTTTGAAACCTGGGACACTATCTGGAACTCTCCAAACTTTACTTCTAAAATCTTTTCTATAAGATTCAACACCTTCAAAATTGTGCACCGATTGTACATGACACCAGCCAGGTTACACAGAATAAAACCAGTAAACAATAAATATTGTTGGAAATGCTGTGGCATGATAGGGACTTCATAGGGGACTTCATGGTTGGTGGCTTTGCCCAGCCATACACTCATTTTATTTATTTATTTATTTATTGGGATTTATATCCCACCCTCCCCACCATACGGCGGCTCAGGGCGGCCCACAACAAACACACAAAATTAGATAATATCTTAAAAACATTAAAACATATAAAATGGCTAACACTATACAGATGGCATATCTTCAGCTCAATATATCGTAGCAGCGCCCAGATGTAATCCTTACTGACGATCACAATAGGTTGGCGGATAAGGTCGAATAGTCGAGCCAGGGCCAAGATGAAAGTGTTGGGCAGCCACTACTTAAACGCCTGGTGGAAGAGCTCCATCTTGCAGGCCCAGTGGAATTGTAAAAGATCCCACAGGGCCCTGATGTTATCTGGGAGCTCATTCCACCAGTGTGGGGCTGCCACAGAAAAGGCCCTGGCTCTTGTTACTGCCAACCAAGTCTCCTTTGGCCCTGGGAGGACCAGACGGTTTTGGGATCCGGACCAAAGTGCTCGCTGGGGAACATATGGAGAGAGGCGGTCCTTCAAGTAGATAGGCCCCAGGCCATAAAGGGCTTTATAGGTAAGCACCAGCACCTTGAACTTTATCCGGTATGCTATAGGCAGCCAGTGCAGTAATTTTAGGGCGGGCTGGATGTGCTCCTGCACAGGAAGGCCCAACAACAGCCGCGCTGCTGCATTCTGCACCAGCTGCAGCTTCCGGATTTGGCACAATGGCAGCCCTAAGTAGAGAGCATTACAGTAGTCCAATCTTGAGGTGACCAAAGCATGGATCACTGTAGCCAGTTCATTACGTTCAAGGAAGGGAACCAACTGCTTGATCAGCTGAAGATGATAGAAGGCTGATCTCGCAGTGGCTGCTACCTGGGCCTCCATCATTAACGAGGGGTCCAGGAGCACTCCCAAACTCCTAACCTCCAACGTTGGCACCAACGGCACCCCCTCAAAGGTCGGGATAGGGATCCCTACCCCTGGTCCGCTCCGACTCAAACATAGGATCTCCATCTTCATCGGATTCAATTTCAGTCGGCTCTGCCTGAGCCAACCAGCCACGGCTTGCAATGCCAGGTCCAGATCTCCTGGGCTGAAGTCAGACTGCCTGCCCAACAACAGATAGAGCTGGGTGTCATCTGCATACTGATGACACCCCAGCCCATGCCTCCCGACAATCTGGGCAAGGGGACACATATAGATGTTAAACAACATAGGGGAAAGCATGCTCCCTGTGGGACACCGCAAGTCAGCGGATGTCTTTGGGAGAGCTGTTCCCCTACTGCCACCCTCTGTCCCCGATCTTGGAGAAATGAGGAAAGCCATTGTAAAGCTAACCCCTGGATACCAATATCGGCGAGGTGGCGGGACAGTAGCTGATGGTCGACCGTGTTGAACACCGCCGACAGGTCCAACAACATCAGCACCTCCATACCGCCTCGATCCAGGTGCCTCTGGAGGTCATCTGTAAGGGCGACCAGCACTGTCTCCATCCCATGGAAACCCGACTGGAAGGGATCTAACACAGAGGTGTCATCCAAAAAGCCCTTGTATCCAAATTTGTATCCAAATTTGTATACAAATCATTACACAAATCAACAACATCACCGGAATCCTCTTACATGACCAGCCAGAAGTCCTCTTGCTTGATGCTTAGTCTGAACCAACAAATACTATCAAAACCTATTATAGTTTTGAAATTGTGGTAATGTTTTTATCATGTTAGCATGGTCTAAATGTATTAGGTAGACGTTTAAAGCTATAAGTGGGTTACTGGTATTTACGAACATAGGACTTTTGTTACCAATATACCTCATTGTTCACCTTCACATAAATAAATTTTAAAAAAATCTACATTGCTGAAAGACTCTCCCTGATAATAATATTGTGCAAAACCAATGGAAGACAGTACATGAAGCAACACAAGATAAAATTGAGTCTTACAGGAAAGAGAGAAGGCGGTTTAATAAGGATATGGCAGGATTCTGTCCTAATCTTAATCCAGGCTGTAGCAATAGCTCTAGCCAGAATAGAAATATTTCTGGAAAGAAACCAGAACCTTTTGATTTATGGTGGTTTCGTAAACAGCATGAGAAATGGGGATGGCTCAGCCTGAAATGTCCAATGATTAACACATGTATAAAGATATGACAACAACAACACTTCAGGCTGCAAATAACATTTTTTTCTTCTAAAGAAATGAATCCACTTTAATAAGACATTCTCCACAGTCCTTTTGACAGTATCCTTCGTCCTTGAATTCATTCACTAAGCTCACAGCATCATCAGAAAAATCAGGAAAGGTTTTATTGCAATGGGTGCATTCCTGCTAAGTATTAGAAGTGATTAGCTGTATTCACAAATCTATAATTGCACCTGATATGACAAAGAAATCTATAGAAATAGGAAGTATCTTCAAAAACATGAATATTTATGTGGTGTGTGATGCCAAAAATATCATAATGAAGATTATGTGAAAGTCTCCTGGACCTAGCAATGCTGAATTTTTTTATCCAGATGTCAAACTCAGCCAGTTTCATAAAGGCTAGTCACCATATCCTGAAAGTTTAATGTGGGGAAAGCTGAAAGGGATTTTTGAAGCTACATTATTTCATAGCATGCTATTATATTTAATAAAATTAAGTTGATTACCTTTATTGCTGTCCCAAGAAGTATGTTTTCATAAAGGTGACAGTATTGACAAATGAAAAGTCCCCCTCTCTCCTCACTTCTCCTGAGTACCTATGTGAACCAAGGACAGGAATTCCCACCAGTTCCACCTAAAGGATGATCCACAGTTAACCATTTGTCTCTAAAGCAAGGAATGATGGTTATCTCAATATTTATGCAATGTTGCAACACTGCCACTCTATCATATCTATGGTGCTGCATGGCCAGGCAGCCAGCAAGAATTCTGGATCGGCAGATGCATGAGGTAGGTAGGTAGGAAATTTATTGTATATGGATATATGCCTTTACAATCCAAACATAATAAAACATACATACGATGTAGAGATGAATATTTAACATGTTTGTTTAAAATGCAATCATAATTAAAATCAGATAATTTCTAAAAACTATTAGGTGATGATGCATGAGTATTCAGGACAGGTAGCTTGCTCAAATGCAAATAACAGATCAGCTGGACTGTCCAGCTTGGACACAGCTGACTAGAACTGAGGGGAAGCCTGTGCACTTCACCTGAAACAATCAAAATGCACAGTGAAATGCACTGCTCCAGGTTCCACCATCTACTGTTGAGGCTGGCATCCTCTGCTGTGGCTGGGCCCAGCACAGCTGCTGGTATTTTTTACTGCTGTGGCCAAGCCGGAGCAGCTGCTACAGTTCTCCTCCACCACAGCCAGGCAAATAGGGCTGCTGGTGTCCTCCTCTACTGTGGCTAGGCCAGAGCAGCTGCCAGCATCCTCTTCCACTGCTGCCAGGCCAAAATGGCTGCCAGCATCTTTTGATGCTGAGGCAGGGTCCAGAGCAGCTGCTCGCAGCTGCTGTTGGGCCAGGCTGGAGTGACTCTGTTCTGATCTGGTAAGACCATTGTCTGTACATGCGCAGACCATGCAAATGTATTTTGGGGGTGATTTAAACCCCACTATATATTTTAATTTTGATTTCATAGTTTTCTGCAAACCTGGGGAGTGTCCGAAGTTTGAAGAAAAATATATTTAGCACCCGTGTGGCCCTGATCCACAGATTTAGGTATCCCAAGATGGGGGCCACATGTTGCTATTAGTATATAAACAAGTGGGGACCTGCAAGAAACTTGCAGAGGGGATGCAGCCCTTCCCCTCTTGCTTGCTTCTCTCTTCTTCCTTCTCTAACAATTTCCCCCTCTTTCTCCTCCTCCCCTTATTTGACAACCTACCCCCATCTCTTTTGCCCCATCCCTTCTCTGTCAATCTGCCCCCTTTTCTCAGATAATCTACCCCCTATTTCCCCCCATTCTGCCATTCCCTTTATCTGTCAAACTACCCCCATTTCACTCCTTTCTCCCATTCCCCTTATCTATAAATCTACCCCCATCTTTTTGCCCCCCCTATTTTCTCCATCAACTTAGCCAACCCTTACTTCCCTATGCAACCACCCACCCACCCATTGCTGTCACTTCAATCACCCCCACCTTTGCAGGTCTCCCCACCAACCTTCCACCCTTGGCACTCTACTCATTTCCTATCCACCATATAAACTCCAGGGTTTTTTTTAATCGGATTTTTCTGCACACTCAGGGAGTCCGTGAAGTGTGCAGAAAAATCTCTTCACCTCCAATCCATGGATTTAGCTATCCACAGATGGGGGCCATGGATGGCTATTAGAATATAAGATTCATGTACATGTTTAATATACTTATTTGTCATATATAGATTATATATTGCAATACCACATCCATGGTCTCAGTAAGTTCTAATATACCTAGCAAGTTGGCCTTTACTTTAAGCAGTTCAGACTTTCTTTTTTTGAGAGAACAAAACAAGGATGACAATCTGGTGGATTTTGCTGAGATACTTGACACATGGCAGAGTTTCAGTTATCTTTTCTTCAAGAAAATCAAAAGTGTCTATAAAATATTCATTGCTTAATAGATGGGCTGTTCCGTGCTGAGTTCGTAATGAAAAAGTCTTGAGGTTCTATTTTTCATTTTCATTGTTTCACGTGAGCCTTTCCATAAAAACTTTGGAGTCTGGCCAAAGAGGGCTTGACTCACAGTTTGAGAAATGCTGCTTGACCATGTTTGAGACAGAGAAGCAAGATGGTATCAAGCAGATGGTACAAGAAATACCATCCCAATTCTTTTGCTCACCTGTTTTGGGGGGCTGGATTTGTTCCAGATATTTGTATGCCAACATAAACTTCCTTCCTCTGAAAGCTGAAGTATGGACTTCTAACGAAACAGGTCCTTGTGATGATTTCCTTACACACCAAGCTGTTCAAAACCTGATCCAGGTTTTTTTCTTTAAAAAGGAATAGCTTTAATTTACCACGTTTGATCTATGGTAAAGACTGGCAAAGTATTCCTTTGTTATTCAATGATATAATCTATATTTTCTCTTAGTGTTCAGTGATATCATCTGCATATTCAATCTCTGTTAAAATTCAGTGCAGAATAGGCTCCAGCATAAGAGTTTGAGTACCAGGATGATCTCAATCAATTGATGCCAAATGCTGATGAGAAACCAGACAGGAGACAAGTCCTAGATGTCAAACAGGAATCTTGGGCCTGAAATAGAATTGTGGCCAGTCTAGGCAAGGGTCAGATGTAGGATAACAAACAGGATCTAGAGGCTTGAAGAAAAGGCATAGTGTAACTAGGCAAGGGCCGAGTACATAATGGTAAGCAGTGGAGAGAACAGAGACAGGATCTTTGCTGTGGTTGTCATCCACCTGGAAAGAAATTTCTTTGACAGTGAACAAACTCTGGCAGAGGATAGACTGGCAGAATGAAGCGCAAGGGAAGCAGGGCAAGTTGTCATGGGGCTTTCCGGGCGCACTGCATGGACTGATGCTGGACCATACCAGGGAGGAGGCAGAATGGAGCGTTCACACTGCAGGGTGACCCCTGGTGGCGGCGCCCCAGTTGTGCACAGCTTTGGTCCATTTTGCCAACCTGCACGTAGGTGCATGGGGACATAGGTGCATAGGCACAGCAGCAATTGGGGCAGGATCCCATGGCTGGGAGCTTTAACTCTGTGAGCCGGAAGCATCCCCGCTGGCAGTTGTGTGCTCAAGCGCACAGCACGCATGGGCAGTTATGCCAGATCAGCAGGTTCACATTACCAGCGCCGCTTGATTGCGGCTCATTTGCACCCACACTTCCAGGAAGTGGGATGAACATGCACCCAAACAGCTTGCCACAGCTTTCACCTGGTACTTTTAAAAATCGGGACAAAATGCTTCAGGATGGGGTGAGTATGCACAGGAATGCTAGACAGCTGTGGCTGTGTGAACCAGCCCACTTAATGAGAAGCATACCTATATCAGGCCAAACTGCCAGTCTGAACTCAGCCTCTGAGTCTAGAGTTTTATAGGGCCTGGTGAAAAGGGATTGCCCCATAGGGAACTGAGCAGGCACAGCTGGTAATATAGCCAAGATGCTATTTTCAAAACCCAGATTCATTCTGTCAGTAAATACAGATTGCTGGTGGCAAACCAGCTTTGGGCCTCATCTTGGCACTTTACAGTCTTTTAACTAGATGATAATATCATGATATTCAATCAAGGATCAAAGGAAACAAATTAGAAACTCTGTTCATTTTGTTGGATCTATTTTCCTCAACATGGCTAACACCCCAGAAATCTATATCACATCCTTTCCCCCCAATGAGACACATTTTATGACATTTCTAGTAAAAAAACAACAACTGGCAAAACAGTTGTTGCTGTGCACTGAACAACAAAGGACAAGCTGGCTCAGGGGTGCTTACATGTTTTTCCTAATTCATTTAGAAAGACAGCAGTAGAGACAATGAAGAATCGCTTGTCAGTGATTGATTTTACTGACACTTGTCCAATTGATGGCCAGAAGCAAAGTCATGGATGACGCATAAAATAAGTATGATGTACTAAGCCAAAATATTGTTAACAAAGTGTAGCTTGGTGTGAATGAGAACCCATCATAAGCATTTGAGTACTCTGGCATTACATTGTCTCTCTTTCCAGATTTTTATGAGGCTGAGGAACATGTTCTGAGATTGCCTAAGAAGAGTTGCAATGTATCTTAAAAGCAAAACAAATATTCCCTTCCTTCCAAGCAAAAATATTAGTTTGGCCAGCCTAGATGTAATTGTCTACTCAGTATCTCTTGAAGGATTTTAATTTGGGATGAATTTCCAGTCATCTGGGAGAATTACTAACTGAAGCTGTAAAGTACTAGCATGTAATAAAACCTACCATCCTAACCACATTGCAAATGGCATCACAACCACACATACCAAAATGGTGGAAATACTGGGCATTTCCCCATTTAAATAAGTCAAGACAATGCCTAGAAAAGGTTATTCAATTATTTGTTCAGAGGCATGCAATTTGCTTGTTCAGAAAGAGGGAATTATTGTAATAATTAAATTAGCCAGTTAAATAAATGACATTAAGGCTCAATATATAATTTATAATGGGAATATCAAGCAAATAGTTGGACTAAAGACAATGCATCACCACCAGCATTATTATATAGAATCCTTCCATGGCACAAGAAAACCACTCACTTGCTCAGCAGTCCTAGGTGAGAATTTAGAGAGTTCTCAAATCAATCCACTACTTTCAGAAGGTACAGCTTTGCCACCCACTTCCTCTTCACCTTTTATAACTTGAATTCACTCTTTTGTTCATTCTTTATGTAGTGGAGTCCTCTTGGGACCATAAATATTCATGGACTAAAAATCTCAGTTTGACATGCAGCAAGTATAATGTTTAAATTGCACTTATGGTGTGAATGAGTCCAAGCCTGTGGAACAGCTGCACTCAAATGCCAACATCAAGGATGTATGCTTACAACATCTCCCATACAAACAGTAAAGATCCATCACTGTACTGTGAAGAGTTTCAATGAATATATGCAACCTGTGACATATGAGTTGATTTTCAGTATAATGTATTACAGTTCAATTTGTGCATTATTGGAGCATCATGGCTGCCATTCCCTGTGGCTGGATCCCATGGGTTGTAATGTAATGGTGACTAAATTTACTTTTGTAAACTTTTTAAATATTAACTTTTTAACTGTATTTAATCCACAAGATCATCTTGAGCAGCATTTGCAGTATTTTTTTTTTAGCTTAGACTGCTTTTGTCTGACTTTACCTTGACTAATTTCTATATAAAATGCTTTTATGACCCCAGCTTCAAAATTAACTCTGTGCATCTCCCAGTAGAGGGATTCATAAATTCCCACTACGGGGACAATTTATGCACCTACCAAATGAAGAAGCATGAACAAGACTGGATTTGGATTATATGGGAAAGCAAAGGCAGCACATATCAAATGCATGTACAGTGGCTAAGACAACAAGAACAATGGGAATTACAATTCTACTAAAACCTGATGGCAGTACTGTGTATTCTTCTGCAGTACCTAGGGTCCACCAGGAAACATGTGAACTGTGGCTTCCATGGTCTCTGATGTTCCTCATAGAAATATTTAAATAGGCTTCGTAGGGATTGAATTCAGATATCCTAAACACAACTCCAAGTTCACCATTATAGCCACTGGAGAACAGTGAATAACTCTTCTACAACCAGTAGGGGGGGAAGCATGAAACTGAAGGGTTAATACACTGAAGACTATTTCATACCTTACATTGTAATGCTATATTCTATAAGATCCCCTCCATTGAATTAACATGCACACATATTCTGTTTTTAAGCTTTCAAGCACTGGGCTATGGTGTGCCTATTAAATCTGCCACTTTTTTGTCTTCTCTGTAGTGTCTTAACTGCTGGAAATTGTCCTTGATATGATCAGATCATGGTGATGCAAGAAGCAGTGTTTTTGCTGTAGAAAGCCCTTGACACATGCCCTGTACAAACAACCCTTCCACACACTTAATGCATAAGGGGATAGAGCAGGCTTTAGGGCACTAGCCTTGTCCTCCACCTCTGTGCAACCACTGGGTACAAGTATCTATATGTACATTCTCTCCCTGTGTCTAGGGACACTACTTTCTAAATATTGTTGGTCATAGGGAGAGAGCACAGGCATGGACACTTCCTCCATGAAAGGGTAATATGCTCATGACCCAGTAATCATGTAGATACAGGGGTCAGGACCAGTGACCACTTGTGCTTGTCTCTCTCTACAAACATTTTGTCAATGCACAGAGGGACTTTGTGTACAGGATTAAATTTAGGCCAGTTTGATTGGTAAACAAGTCTATGATATTGATGTCCAAAGGAGCACCAGTTGTTTGGTATCAGTGAAGGTAATACAAGGAGAGGAAATTTTCCAATGGTTGGCCAGAATTATTTCCTCCCACAAAAGAGTATTATGAAGCTTCTTGAACTATTTTGGAGGATTGTTTCCAATGGCAATGTCACTGACTAATTTTAAGGTATGAACAGATTATCCAGTTTGCTCAAAATTTTCCAGATTCACAGTTTTCCTCCTAGGTTCACCAGTTAACCACTGAACAACAGGCAATTCTCCCACCTCTCATCAAGAACCACTGCCACCCATTTATTTTGTACCCATCATATCAGGCACCAATACAGTAAGTGAGGTAATGGCAGACCCCTCATGGGTCATGAAAAATAGGTTTCCCATGGTGATACTCCCGATCCTATTTCATGGCAATGTGGAGGCCCCTCTCACTTGGGTGAGAAAGCGAAGGGGCAGCAGCAGGCCTAGAGTATATGTTTACACACCAAGGAGATTCCAGACTGAGGCTGTTCATTTTCAAACTTTGGAAGACCTGCTGAACAATATGGCAGACACAGTTGTCTCATAAAGAAACAAGTGGCCATAAAGGAAGGGCTTTACTTGAATCTCTGAGCTCATACTCCATTGCAGCATGATTATTTGCCTGCATGTCACAAACAGGATTTACTTATTCATCCATTTAGTGAGGTCACGGAGAGGTCCTTTTTTGTTCTCTTCCCCTGTTTGGCAGAATACCCGCTGTGAGAAGTATACAGACTGATGCGGGAGAATTTAGAATTATTATGCAATCATAAAAATAAAAGGTTTCTGATCTGCTTTTTTTATTACAGTCCTTGATTAAAGTATTCTTTTTTCCCTAGTACAATCATGAAAGAGCAAATGCAGCTGATAAATCTTTTCTAAATGCCAAAGATTTTGACTCAATTTACAAAATGCTGCAGACCTAATATTAAAAATAAAAATGTGTGATGCAAATGTTCTGAAGGCTTCTCACTCGTAGCTCAATTAAAGTTTTATTTCATATTTTTAGACACAATGGCTTAAACTGGAAGTAATGTTATGGATGGCAATGGAGAGGAAACGCAGAATTAATACATGCATTTTAATTCTTAAAGTATTAAAAACTATAGCCAAATAGGTAAGTGTCAGGGGCTGGGTGTGGGTGGGCTTGCAGTCTTGAGGATGTTGCAGGTACCTTCTCTGAATTTTTAAGTTCAATCCTTTCACATGAAGATATAATAGAAAACTGATACCTTTTGGATAATACTGCACTTTGATGTGGATAGAACACTCATATATTAAGAAAGGAATACATTCATCCCCTATGAACAGTTTGTTCAAGAAGTATGGTGCATGGGGAATCTAGAGTCATCTTTTACCAACAGATACAAGACCTTTGAAGAAAAACAGGAAAAAAAGCACAGAAGGTAGCAAATGAATATGGAGAGGGAAAGTTAGCTGTTGTTTACTGTGATCAGGCCTTTGCAAAGCTTGCATTTCAGTCCATAGAAATAATATACTTAGGGCTTTTTAATTTGTATTGGACTATTTTGAATTCAGATGGTGTTCTTTGGCTCACCTTTTCATCTTTTTGAGTTTCTGGGCCCTGGGAGCTTATTGTGGAAGCTCACTGTGTTTTTGTCATCAAGCTTCCATTTTGTTGGATCTGTCTCCCTTCACTTTTGGCTCCTCTCTGATAGACACTGATGCAGAAAAAGGAATTTGGAACCATCTCCAAGACAAAGACTGAGACCCAGCAGAGAGAGGACAAGACTAGGTGTAATGCTCATCATACTTACTGAATACAATAGTAACTTCACTGAGAAATGAAGCTTCTCTGTTCATCTGACAGATTGTTGATCAAAAGTTCTCAGTAATCCATCAGAGCACAAAGCATCTGATCACCCTAGCACTCAAGCCTCAGGAAGACCTAAGCTCCCATTAACATCTTAAAGGACAAAGTTCTTCAGACTGATACAGTTTGGACTAGAATGAAATCCCCACTGAAAACCCCAGATCCAAGAAATAACTACATTTATCAGCTGCTTTTCACCTAACAAAGAGGATCTATAGCAGATTACAAGTACAAATCCAATCTGATACAATAAAAGAAATAAAAGAAAATGCAAGAAGTTCCCAATCCAATGAGCCAGTGGTCCCAGGCCACAGGGCATGAGCCACAGATAGGGATGGGCACAAACCAGCTCATGAACTAAAGTTCATCATGAATTTTGGCTGGTTCGTGGTTCATAAAGAAATGTTTTTGGAAGGGCGACCAGCACAAACATCACATGTACTTTGATGCTGTTTGTGGTTGTCCATGGTGGTTTGTGAATCAAAACATTTCCAGTCAATATCCAGTCAATCCAAGTGTTTACCAAACTTCAAAGCAATGGGGGCGGAATTCTCCAGCCTTGGAAACACCAATAGGGGCCCTCCAAAGCTTCACAGGCACTGCTGGCTACCAGTAACAGAGTTTCCATTTTGCTCTATGGGATCCATTCTGCTCTATGTATACCCTCAGCTCAGTTCCACGCCTTCTCATCTGTTGGCAGTTAGACAGAAAGTCAGGGAACTTGCAGAAAGCAGAGCACATTTTTTAAATTGTGAAGTGCTCTCCTCTGCTGAGATTTGGGCTCTGAGCTAACCCAGCTCTCTGCTCATGTCCAGCAGAGGGGTTCAGCTACTGGGTGCCTCGGCTGAGGGCCAATACCCTCCTGATTGTAAACTCCTCTCTTCTGCTAGGGTTTGGGTGTCACTGGACTCAGGGCTCTGAGCCACACCATCTCTCTGCTCATGCTGAACTGAAGGCCTTAGCTACTGGGTGCCTTAGCTGAGGACCCACATTTATGTCCTCCTGATTGTGAACACCTCTGTGCCATGAGGCTGAAAGTGGGATCAAAGGGTTCTTGTCATAGGGGGAAAATGTCCTCTATCCTCCCTCCCCAAATCACAGGCCCCCCTCCCTGGGCACCAAGCCCATTCTGCCAGTGCCCAGCCCTAGCAGGAAATCCCTAGAGATCTTGGAACCTCCTTTCCCTGATCTGTTCCTTGGGCTCAGCACAGAGGCAACAGAGTTGTTAGCACTGTCCAGACACCAGCAGCTGCTAACACTCTTTGGAGAGGATTCTGACAGCAGTGATTGAGAGTGAGGGAAGCATCCTGTCATGGGCCAGTCTACTTTAACTGAAGAGCACTCAGCTGATGCTGATAACAGCCCCATCAGCACCTCTGAGACACTGCCAGATGATGCTTCTAATGACCCTGAAACAGCAGAGGCAGGTCCTAGTGAAGACAGCAGGCACTCCAGCCCCATGAACACTGGGAACACAGAAGAAACAACCCGAGATTGTGGAGAAGCGTCACAGGCTGCCTCGCCTCCTCTGTCTCCAGAGCCAGGAGAGTGTAGGAGCGGGCGGGCATGCTTGGAGTTCCTTGAGAGGAGGCAGAGTGCACAGCTTGCTGCCCGGCGACTGCCAGATGAAGAGGAACTCCTGGAGCTAATGGACAGCGCTCTCGCAAGTATCAAGACCCAGCTGTGAACTGCTGATAAAGGATGGGGTTTCAGAGGAAGAAGGCGTGGGAGCAACTTGTCATCCTTCTGGAGATGCGCCACCACACCACCCGGACCTGTTTCTGGCTGCTATTTCTGCACCTTTGGCTTTGACCCCGTACCTGCTTGACAATGCCTTTCAGACTTGTTTGAACTCTGTTTCTAGGACCCTCGGCTGGCTTCCCTTGTGCATGGGTCTTGGACTGAACTTGTGACTTACGCTTCTGGTTAGTGATTCTGTCTCGTCTCCTTGGTCTTGGCTGAGTCTGCTCTGACCCAAGACACATCCTCCCTTCCACATCACAATTCCCTGCTGCTGCTCCTGCCTCAAGTACACCCCTCTGTGGCCCCTCGCAGTCCAGTGCCAGAAAGCAGCTGTCCCTCCCAGCTTCTCCAATCCTGGGACCCCATTTCTAGCTTACACTTTGGAAACATTTCTGCACCCCCCACAAAGACCTCTGTGTGGCAGAGTGCCAGATGTGCCATACACATGTCCGTGTTAGCTGAATTGCTTTAATTTAGCTTTAGCAATCAGCAAAATACACGGGTTCTTTGCCAGCTATACCAGGGTCCCACCCCTCCCGGGAGATCTCAAGGAAAGAGGCACGTGAGGCGGATTCCAAGTTCAATGTTGTTTACTGGATCATGTAGTCAAGCATACAAAAATCGTAATCACACACACAATCTTACAGGCCTAATAAAATAAAGAGAGAAAATAGCACTTTTGCATGAGCAGGTCTCGTTGGTGGGGAAAGCACGTTACCTTAGATGCGTTGTCCGATGTCAAGATGAGTTGGATGGGGGAAGAAAGGTATAAAAGCTATGGGGCCACGAGGCTTGAACCGGCAAGACCACGTGGTTCTCCTGGATCGCGAGTCCAGAGAGAGAAAAAGGGGTTCAAAGATGGAGGAAAGGATTGGGGACAGAGAGCTGGACTGAAGGGTCAATAGGTAAGATAGAGGGCGACGGCTCAAGAGGCCGAGTGACTCTCGGTTTGGGCTTTTATTGGGGGTCTTGGGGTGGGCTTTGCAGACCACAACCCACTAACCCTCCTACTAGGCGGTCCGTCCCTGTTGGACCTTGCTATAGGTTAAAGGTGAACAAAGGGAGGAGGTCCAGGGGCTTGGTCAGTGTTGCAAGAGTATGACCTCACCAGGAAACAGACACTGAGTCTGGGGTCCGATGACTCACCTGGCCATATCTATTGTTAGTTGATGGTTTTAGCCAAGTATCTGATGGCTGGCACATTAGTTGCTAGGCAGTCTAGTTAGCATAACTATCCAGATGTATAGTGGGGGGTTAACCAGCGGATGTCTGACAGAAGGAAACCTCATGGCAAGAGGAATCCTTTGTCTTTGTCTTGGGTGAACTGCTTAGGGTGTCAGCCTCCTGGCTTGGGCTGGAGCTGGCTCCTATTTCAAGAAGAAAGCGCAAGACCCTACCACTGTTGATGACACAGAGTTCAAACTTATGGATATGAAAATCCATAAGAGCACAGAAAAGTGCCTTGCTGGCTAACATTTCCCCCCCTCGGAGACCTGAAAGCGTCAGGTGAAGGTCTCCAAATTGGACGACTTGATGACAAGATTGGAACGGAATGCATGATGGTGATCCTGAGAGAAGTTGCTTGGCAAGGGACGGACACAAAAGATGACAAAAATCTACCGCAATAAAAATACCAAATTGTTGCTGGGATGGACATAAAAGGCAAGGCGTGTGCATTTGACCACCAAGGGAAGCCTATGTATAAATATTTAAATCTCTAAATAAAAGCAACACTCTTAACTGAAATACTGAAGGCAATGCTAAAATCCTTATCTTAAATTCATTGTAAAAAGTATTGTAAATTTTGTATAAAAGTAGTAACCGTTCATAAAATATATCAATGAAGTACATACATTTGTATCAATAATAATAATCCACAAGGAATGCACAAGGAACTAAAATGGTTACAAACAATTTTTCGTCCATCTCTCCTGAGCGGCAAGGCTTTTCTGCTGGAACCGGGCTGCTGGTGTCTCTATACAGGAGAGAGGCGCGCTTTACATTGTATCTAATGGAACACCAGGACTCGTATATCTTCAGCTCTTCGGAAGCCACTCGGGTCTTAATCAATAGCTCATGAAGCTCTCGGCTATGCCCGTCACTTCTCGGCACGGACACGAGTCAGTTCGGCCAAGAAGGAGGAGACCGGTTTGCATATTGAGGAGTCGCCCCCCCTTGTTATCTAAAAGCATCATGGGTACCTACTTAAGTTGAGAAAAAAAAAGATATTAAAATAAGAAATAGCTTAGTGAATTTGCAGGCAGAATATCTAAAGGCATCCAAGAAATGCGGGAAAGGTCAAAACAGGTCATACATCTGGAATCATTGTATTATAAAAGACACATCAGCTTGGGGTCCTGGCTGGAATAATCACAGGCAAGCTATTCACCCTTCGGGGTTGGCGAAGTCTCCGGACACGCCTCCCGAACCCTGGGGAGTATTAGCGAATACTCGCATGGTAGGGCGTGCAAAAGCTGGGTTCGGGAGTTGCGTCTGGCTGACTCCGGCCTTTTTATCTGGAGTCGGGTGGCTCCGCGGGGATGATGTCGAGTCGTACCCGTTTTAACCTGGAGGGCTCCCTTCGGGGAGCCCTCCCCCAATACAGTACAAAAATAGAACAATCTTCCCCTCTAAACCCAATCCCAGTGGTACCGTCCTATACTCAATGAGGAGCAGACTGGGCAGCTAGTTGCTAGGCAGAACCCTTGAAGGTCGCATGCTGTTAACTTGGCTGTATTCATTAGGGCTAGAGGCTGTCGCATATGCAAATGAGGGATTTGTTTAGGCATTCTGGGAAACATAAACATTTCAAGAAAAATAAATTTATTAAAAATCAAAACAGTCGAATTGGACACCAGTGTTGGGGCGCGGATGCGTTTTAGACCACAGGCACTTCAGGGAGAGCGCTGGCGAAAATCTCCCTTTAACATAGAAAAGTGTTGGAAAAAGGGGGCAGGAGGTTTTTGCAGGGGGCGCGAGCTAACCGGGAGTCCTTCCCAGGCACTCTCCACTGCTTCGTGCAGGGAGAGCTTGCACGCCTGGTGAAAGGGGAGCATGGGCCAGATTTAAATTCCAAACCCAACTTCTGCATGTCCTCCGAAGTGGTATGGCTTGGAGGAGCTGCATAGCAGAGGGAGACAAAGGCTTCGTTTGTCCCATATCTTCCTCCTGAGCTGTGTCTCGAGCTTCCATGTCCTCCTCGCTCTTGTTGTCCTGCTCACTAATGACTCCCTACGGTTCGTCTGGGCTTCGGCCCTCCCAACACTGGTTAAAGAATAGAAAAGCAAAAAGCAAAACTGTTTTGGCAATCAAACAGCTTGCTTTGCAAACAGGAGACTTGGTTTGCAAACAATCGGCTTGTCTTTTTGCCCGGGGCATGCATAAACAAAAATACTGAAACAAAACTGTGCATAGCGAAAAACTTTGTGTACAAGCCATGAGGCTTTACCGCTGCAAAAAGGAATAAAGAAAAGTACTTAGGAAGGCTGAATAAAACTGATGGATTTAAGTTCATTATGATTGACAGTCCATAGCGTATGCAGATTATGCGTCTGGACAGGCATGCTGGGAGAAGAAAATATTGAGAACTAAATAAATTTGGCAAAAATCAAAAAGACTGAATTGGAGGCCAGTATTGAGACAGCTGGGTGTTTCGGGCTGTGGGCTATCTGGGCAGATGGTTGGTGAAGAGGTCATGCTAACATAGAGGGATGCCATAACAAGCGGCTTGAGAGCTCTCGGCTGGGGCGGGCTAACCTTGGGGCCTTTCCCCAGGCACCCGTCGCTGCCTCGAGTGGCGATAGGATTGCACGCCTGGTGGAGATGGAGCGAGAGGGGAGTTGGAGTAACTTCTGAACCCAACTTCTACACGCACCACCAGGGGAGCCGCCCACTAAGCTTGACATTCGTGCTAGCCACAAATGCAACTACTGAGCTTTTGTTGACGGCATCTTTGTTGGTGTCAATCCCTACCACCATAAGGGAGTTCAGCGGTATATCCGCAGCCCAGAGCTCCTGGCTCTTTGGATCTCCCATGAAGAAATGCTTTCTTGTCCTCCCACCCCCTATCTCCCTCTTCTTTCTCGCATTACCCCCCATGGTTCGTTAGGGCTTTGGCCCGCCCAATACTGGTAAAAGAATAGAAAAAGAAAAATCTTGGGAACAAGCAGAGGCTTGTTGTAATACTAAGGTACTGCTGGAAGCAGAGGGGAGATGGCAGCAAACGGAAAAGGAGGCGTTTGCTAGCTGGACATCTTTGGAAAACTTTAGTGGGAGATTTTTGCAAAAGTGAAACTAAAATAAGGAAGTCTGGGGCGTGGGTTGCTTCAAAAAGATTAAACTGGGTTGTAGAACGAGCGAAAAATGCAAAAGAAAAGCAGTAGCACAAGTTTTGGGGGAAATAGTTTTTAAGATCCACGTGCTGGGGCGTATGCAAAGTGGAGATGCCGCAGAGCACGCCGGATCTTAATTTCTTAAAACCAAATCTTTGTTCTATAAGTTGTTATTTGAAAAATGCCAATGTTAAAAGTAATAATACTTTAGGAGGTTTCAAATTGGGAACCCAAAGGAGAAAGATAATACAAAAATTTTATTTCCTATGAGCTAAAAAGCCATTGCAGGGGGAGAACACGCAAAAAGACCGTGGCTCGCCTTAACCTTTTGAAAGGATTGCATTTTCCAACTGGCTTTCCAGTAGGACCTGCACACTTGCACTTCCTTTCTTGGCCTGCTCCGTCTCGCTGAACTCAAAGCATGACTATACTGCCACAACAGGTCTCAGTCATCCTGAGAAAGCTCCGCTGGCTTCTTCGCGATTTGGCAATATGGTTTTTTGGTTTCAGCGATGCTACATAGGAGTTAAAAAGGCAGCATGATTGAGATCTTCTGAGTATGTGCAGGAGGCGGAATCGGCTTTCCTTCGATTGCCTTTGTAGCCCTGCTCATACTTCCTTGGGTTCGATAAACTGCTGCTAAAGGCCAATTTTCCTACCTCATGGGTCTTTTCTAAAAAGACCCACCCAATAACGGTTAAAGAATAGAAACACAAATACAAACACACATAAGGAGCTGAAACGGACGGAAACAGACAAAACATAGAAAAAGGGCAACAGTCAAGGTATGCCAGAGTTCGGGGAGGTGGGGTTAGGAATTCGAAACCTTGGATGCAAAGTGCATCAAGGCTTGGAAATCGGTGGCTTTAGATTGAGCTTCTAATTTGTGGATTTGTCTTCTCACCCAACACGTCAGTGTAAGTAGCGCCACGATTAAAATAATTTGGAAAGCCAAAATGATGACTATGGGGTGGAGCATTAAATTTAAATATCCCGTTGTTGTCGGGCTCCAACCAAGAAGCGATTCCCACTAGCTATGGGCCCCCGCCTCCTTAATTTCCACAGCCAGTTCTTTAATCCTGGCGCCATTATGGGAAACGTTCAAGGCGGCTTTGTCCCCAGCTTTCTTTAGCTGAGCCAGGCGTTCTTGGAAGTCTGGGTGAGAGAGCAATTTCCGTAAGGCTTCCAGTCCTAACCCCAAAGGCACTGGAGCAAGAGAGTCATACAATTCTGGGGATATGGCCATTTCTTGTTGCGTCCAAATGGGGGTTTCAAAATAAAAGTCACACCCTCTGATGGAGGTAATGTTACAGAAGCATCTGTTTATTCCAGGCAGCATTTGTTGGTAGTATAGTGCGTTGATGTGAATGTGTTCGCAGGTTGTTCTGAGACAGACACAAGCTCTGCCTATATATATAATGGTGGACCCGGTCTCGCTGACCGCGTCAAATTGGCAGTGAGATATGGCGTGTTTCTTGGGAACTAGGCATGGGTGATGTTTCTCTAGGGCTTCATCGTCACAGATGAAGCCTAGGTTTTCCTTATGGGTACATCCGTCTAGATTGATCATATGCCAGCTGGATGAGCTCACTTTAGCCCATCAGTCACTGTTCCTGGCATATAATACTGTGTCCGAATTAACTTGAATACCCAGCGGAACTACTGGATAGATTTGAAAAATTTCTGCAGCGGTCACTGAGGTTATAATCAATTGCAAGGTCTGGGTTATAGCGTCAAAAGAGGCGTTTGCCAAAGACCACCAGTGCTCGAGAGAGATTTCACTGGCGGTTAAATTTCCTTTGATTAATTCCCTTATTTCTAAGGGTATAACTCCAGCCATAGCTTGTTTGATTATAGTCATGGCAGTGACTACATTAAGAGTTTGTGCTTGAGTGCAAGCAAGAGCCAATGAAATATTGTTTTGTAAAGACTGAATGCCACCAAGGAGATTGTTAAAATCTTTCTCCATGATTTGTTCCCAAGTAACCAGCAGGGGGTTGGTGGAGCGTTCCATGTGGGCAAGGGAATCCAATGATTGCGTAAGGGGGAGGCTCATTTGAGAGATATCAAATGAAACCTTGGAGGCTTTATTTGCTATCACCTCTATGTTTGCAGCGTCTATGGCTGCCATGCCTGCTCCTACGGGTGCGACCCAATCAGAAAGATCGCGTTTAGTTCTTCTAGAGAGCTCTCCTTTATGCCACATTAGGATCCAATTGTCCCAACCTTGCTGGGTTGTGTGTAAGTAAGAGTCACAGAGGGCATGGCTGAAAGATGTGCCAAGCCCGCTTAAGCTGACATTGACTCTTTTTACTGAAATTTGCGGCTGCATCAAGACTGTTTCCTGATGGTTAAATTTTAAAGTGTGCGCCCCTACTACCGGGTAGGTCAGTGAGGCTAGTGAGTCTACATTTTGGATGAGTGGGTCAAAATCGAGTGTGTGATTTGCATCACCAATTATTAAAGTGTAATTTCCTTCCTGATGGGTGAGCTGCAGAGTTGTTGTTCCAATAGCTGTAAGGTTTACAGTATCAGTGGCATTGAGGCAGACAGAGGTGTTTAGAAGGAGGGTCCAGTCTGGGGGACCCTGCTGCTTTAATGCAGAGCAGTTAAAATGCCAATTGAGTTTGCCCCATGCCAGTGGTTCCAGGTCTATGTCTTCACCGAATGGGTCCATGAGCGTTATTGGGACCTTTGTGTTGTTGTGGAAGTGGCGGGAGCCAATGGAAATGATTAATTTTAAAGGGTCGCCAATGTCCCATACGGCAGCTGATATTACAGCTATGTCAGTGTAGAGGGAGATGGGGGTAGGAGCAGTATATTCAATGGTGGATGTATTGATTTTGTCTTGTGGCTGTTTGCACAGGGTCACTTCCATTTCATCCATAGCATATTTTCCGGAGGTGCACAGAGTCACCTTTTCTCCGGTGCGACTGTGAATTCAATGTGTGAGCTGCTGTGGTGGACATTGATCTATGGGTGTGAGTGTGACTGCTCTGTCATGCCGTCCTGTTACACAGGTAAAAATCCTAAAAGGCATGTTGATTCCCACACATCTCCATCTGGTCAAGACTACCGTATGGTTGGCTATTTGTGTTGCTGATGTAAAATAAAACAGTGACAATCCCAGAAATAAAATGTTTAATATTCTTACCCATTTGTCTGTTGCTGGGGTGAAGCGTCCTGGATGCATTCTGTAATATAATGTTTGAGGGGTGTGTGAGTGAGGTCCCTGCTCTCCATACTGCAGTCGACAAACCCAAGTAGTCACAGTATGGTTCCCCTTTATCTAAATGTGCTTGCTGATTCTTCGTTCATTGGTGTGCGTTTGGCACTTTTGCAAGCCCGGTGCGGTTACTGCTGCACGCTACCGTGGCTTTTGTTCTTAGAACGAGGCATAGAAATTAAAATTCTGCTATTCCCTCCCCCCCTTGCTTCCTAAATGGCGGCTTGAGCCAGTAGGAAGCACTTAGTGGAACAGGCAAGCGTCTCCAAGGGAGAAGAAGGGAAAGAGTTCGAACATGTCTGTAGGAAGTAAAGGACCATGTTTGACTGCAGCAAGTGGGCTCTCGTCGCCGCCAGGGTCCGGAGGAAGGTCAGGTGGGACCGGGACCGGCGCGCCCTTCCACAGTTTGAGCTGTGAGGAATGGAAAAACTTGTGCCACGTTTGGCCGTGCTTCCTTGGGATTGCCAGCTTGTAGACTGCAGGGCTGACCCTATCAATGATGGGGACCGGACCAGCCCATTTAGCCACAAGAGCATGCTGTTTGCGGCTAAACTTGCGATAAAGCACTTGCTGCCCTGAATCCCAAACCTGGGGATTTCGAACCCATCCCAATTTCTTGTCTATTGCAAGCTGGCTTTCCCCTAGCATGGTGGCTACTTGGAGGTGTATAGTGAGGATGTCAGTGAGGAGTGTGCGGACCCACTCATCATTAGCCACCTTAGGCTCGAAGTCCAGGGGGACATCACTTTGTAGCCAAAAAGCTTCTGGCATGCGCATCTTCCTGCCAGTCATGACCATATGTGGGGAATAGCCGTGCGAGGCCGTGGTTCCCCTGATAGCCATGAGGATGATGGGCAGTTTCTCATCCCAAGTCCTGCCTGTGGAGTTGACTACCTTCATGAGGGCCTCCTTAAGGGTACGGTTAGCCCGTTCAATAGAGCCAGAAGATTGAGGGTGGGCTGCAATGGGGAATCTTTGGGTGATTCCCAGAGCCTTGCAGAGCTCCTGAGTGACTTCCCCGATGAAATGGGACCTGCGGTCGGAGTCTAAGACTCGGGGGATGCCCCAGCGAGAAAACAAGTTATTAAAAAGAAGTTTGGCGGCTGTGCCGGTGGAGTTGTCCCGGCAAGGGAAGGCTTCGATCCACTTGGAAAAGGGATCGATCACTGTAAGGCAGTGTTTGTTCCCTCGGCTAGTCTTCGGAAGGGGGCCAATGAAATCTATCTGGACTCGTGCCCAGGGTCCCTCTATGCATTGGTGCTGGATGGGGGCTTTGGGACCGGATGAGTCTGCATTGACCATGGCACAGGCTAGACAGTTATCTACCCATTGGGTGACCTCTTGTCTCATGCCTGGCCACCAGCCTGCATCGCACACCCGCTCCAAAGTAAGGTCTTTTCCCCTATGTCCCTGCTCGTGAACGAATTGGATCAGGTCTGCCCGAACTTCTACGGGAACTACCCAGTGGCGTGCCCCAGTGTGATCCACAGCCCAGATTACTCCTTCCCGTTCTTCTATGGAGTATTTCCCTGTAGGGTCCTTGCCCTTGGAAAGGAGATCCTGCACATCTACGTCATTGGCCTGGAGTTCCCCAAGGTCTACAAAGACTGTTGGGATAGACGGCCTATTGTGTTGGCTGCGTGTAGTGACTGCCTGCAGAGGTTGATCCGGCTGTTCTTGGGGAAGGGGTATTTGTGCAGCGGCTTTGGCCAAAAAATCTGCCTGGTCGTTCCAGTAGGCGATTTCAGAGTTGTTCTTTTGGTGGCCTTTGACATGGGAGATTTGAGTCTCCGCCGAACGACTATGGAGGAGTCGTACAACATCTTTCCATAGTGTTACGTGGGCTACCGGCTTGCCTTCTGCATTTACCCATCCCTGTTTCTCCCAGTGGGGGAGCCACACTGTAGCAGCTTTGGCCGTCCAGTCCGAATCGGTAAAAACAGCGACCAGAATGTCTGGAGGCTCGAAGGCTAGAACAGCTCGCAGGGTGGCGACCTCTGCGGCTTGGCTGGAATGAGGGCGGACAGACTCCTGCAAAGTATGACCATCGTGGGTCCGGATGGCAACATAACCGGTATAAGGGGTCCCTGTCACATGGAAAGATGAGCCATCGCAGAACCAGCAGTGAGAACCGAGCTGCTTGGCTTCTTCGAATGACACTCCCCATGTGGCCGGCCAGGGTACGTGGTCTACCACTGGTAGGGGACACTCATGCTCTTCCCCAGTTATGATGAGGCCGTACGGGGCAGGGGGCTCCTTCTGTTCCTTTCTGTAGTCTACTCCCTTATTGACCAGTGCAAGCGTCCACTGGGCAATGCGGGCATTAGACACCTGACCATCCTGGATCTTCCCTGAAAGAATGTACTTCAGGGGTGTGTGAGTGGTTTGCACTATGACCTTCGCACCTCCGATGATAAATTCCCAGTGAGTAAGGCTCCAGACAAGGGCTAGACAGACTTTCTCGCATGGGGTAAACTTTATTTCTACAGAGGAAAGATTGCAGGAGGCATAGGCTACTACTCTCGGGGCGCCAGCATGATGCTGTATAAGGGTGGCGCCGATGCTTTTCTCAGAATGTGCCAGTTGGATGTAGAAGGGTTTGTTAGGGTCCGGGTGCGCTAAAGCGGGAGCAGAGGCAAGACTTTGTTTAAGGCTGGCAAAGGCGTATTGTTGTTCAGGTCCCCAGAACCAAGGTGTGTTGCTCTTTAAGAGAGAGTACAGAGGGCGCGCTTTGTCAGCAAAGCCTTCCACGAAATCCCTGGAGAAGTTGAATGTCCCTAGCAAAGCTCTTAAGGAGGGCACATCTGTAGGCGCAGGGAGCTTGGCAATGACTTCCATGCGCTGGGCATCGGGAGTCCTGCCGTCGGGACCCAGGGCCAGGCCGAGGTACTTGACCCGCATTTGAACTAGCTGGGCCTTGTCCCTACTAGCCTTGAAACCGGCATCCCTGAGAAGATTTAAGACTTCCCTGGTTACGTCAGTGACCTCTTCTTCCGTGGGGGCGTGGACAAGAATGTCATCCACGTAAGAGAGCACGTGATCTTTAGAGGTAGCTCTGAGGTGTTCCCACATATGCACAACGTGTGCATGACAGATGCTAGGACTGGAGTGAAAACCTTGAGGTGTGCGCTTGAAGGCATATTGCTGGCCACGGAATGTAAAAGCAAATTTATACCAGCAGGACTCGTGCAATTTGATGGAATGAAACGCATTGGCCAAATCAATCACACTGTAGTAGTGCGATCCTGCTGCAATGGCTGCAAGGATCTCGTGGTACTTTGCTACTACAGGGGCCACTGGAGGAGTTACTGCGTTTAGCGCTCTGAAATCCACTGTCATTCTCCAGGTCACTCCGTCTGCTTTAAGGACGGGCCAGAGGGGAGCGTTGCAGATAGACTGCATTGGGAGGATGACGTCCCATTGGAGAAGCCCCTCAATGGTTCTGGCTATTCCCGCTTCAGCTTCGGTGGGGTATTTGTATTGTTTTTGTGGAGGTGGGTCCTTCCCTTCTATTAGCACACAGGCATCACGGACGGTGCTGCACTCTGCCTTGTCTTGGATCCAGACTTCAGGGAAATCTTGGATCCAAGGGTCACTAGGTTCCAATGGGGCCAGGGGAAGAGGAGCCTTTAGGGCGGCACATCAATGGACTGCATTGATTTCGCTAGGGCCCACCGGAATCTGCCAGAGGAAGCCATTAGCTAAATCAATTGTGAGCCCATGGTCTCAGAAAAATGGAGCTCCGAGAATGCCACCGTCTTCACCCTGGTTGTCGCAGGCAGACACACGTGTGGAAAGCTTTCCCACTGTTAAGGGAATTGAATTCCAGATGGTGGCAGTGTGTTTGCCTTTGGCAAAACCTGAGAGGGAGAGGGTAGCTGAAGAGGGCTGGCCTGTTTGAGCCAATTGAGGTTTGAGAACGTTTGTGGATGCTCCTGTATCTACAAGGAGTATAGCAGGTTTCATGTTCCCTGGAGTCCCGACCCCTGCTTTCACAGTCGGTCTCCCCCATGTGTCGGGCTTCAAAGGAGCCACGATGCCATTGGGGAGATTGTGGGACTCCGGGCAGCCCTAGCCTTGGTTCCCTTTCTCCTCTTTAATGCGAGTGAGGGTGGTCGTTACCGGGTTGAGAGGCCGTTCCTGCTGCTTGGCTGAGTCTGTCAGTGCCTGGAGGAGAATGGAGTCGGGTTGTAGATGGAAACGTTCCATCTCGAATCCCCGTTCCTTGAGCTCCATCCAAAGGTGCCATCTGAATGGACTTACTCCATTTGGAGGGGCATCCCTATTGACCTTTTGGTGATATGGTTGTGGACTGGGCATCAGCGGCTGGGCAGCCGGGTGTGAATTGCCTGAGCTAGGAGCGGGACTATACGGATTGTCGGGGCCGTTGTTATAGTCAGCCGGAAGTGGTGGAGCAGATGGATGCATGTATGCCTGTGCGGGGTTGGTTCTGTTGTTATTGTAGTCTCTTTTCCCTCTATAATTGTTATTACTGCCTCTCTGCCAAGATTTGTTACGGTCATAGCGATCGTTCTTATAGTTCCGATCGTAGTTCCGATCGTTGTTCCTATCATTCCGGTTATCATATCTACCAGAAGGTTGGTACTGAGAGTGGGGGCCATGATTGGCGTACGTTATGGCTTGGATGGGTTCTTCCTCTTCCTTGTCTTTATGCTTTTTAGAGCTTTTTCCTGGCTTTGTCACTCCAGTGCTCCTTAGTAAAGTAGCCACTCGTCTTATTTTGAGTTCCATACCGGGCCAAGTTCCTACAGTGGGATCCGGAATGTTAAGGGCGAGTTGTGTTTGGGCATTAAAGCCATGCACCAGTGCTCGCCTAAAAGCACCGTCATCAAAGTCGGGTTCATTCGTGGTGGGGTCAATGTATAGTGTGTCGGCCAATTGGGCTAGGAGCTGTTTTCTGGACATATAAGCCTCAGGGTCTTCCCCATGCACTTGTTTTTCTAGGATGAACAAGGCAGATAAGCTGCGATTCGGGTGCAGATATTCTAGGACTTTCTGCATCCATTGGATCCGGGTGCCGGCTGCGAGACCGTTGGTAGCGATGGCGGAATTGATGGCAGTTAAGTCTGTGCCTGAAGCACAGCGCCTGGCCAGCTGACAGAGATCCTCTCCGTTGATACCACCATACATAGTGTGGACATGCGTCATCCATTGTATGGCGGTATCCTTAGAGAGCGTCCCAATCTGCTCGGCAATGGCCTTAACCTCATCAGGTTTCCACATCTGGGTCTCCGTTACCGTTTGGGTGGTGGTTTTATTGCCAGTTTTGGTAACCATTTCTTTGGTACTAACAGGGTGGACGGGGGCATGGTTCTCAGTAAGCTCTTCTATGGGGGCTTCATGGTTCTCCCCGGTGTGGGAGAGGTCAATTAAACTCTCCGGGTGGATTGCTGACACCACCGCTCTTTGGGCCTTCAATTGTCGTTTTAGAATCTCTATCTCCCTTCGGCAGGCATCATGATTTGCTTGCTCTCTCTTAATCAGATTCTCTTGGGCTAAGTACTTTGCTCCTTGTTGCGCCGACATCAGGGCTACATTGGCCCTTTCTAGGGCTTTTTCTGCTTCTTCGGCCCTGGCCGTAGCCTTTGCGGCTTTTTGTTCAGCCTTCTGAATGCTGAGGGCTAGCCCTTGATTCTCTAGGGTCAAGGTCAATTTATCGGCTTGTAATTGATGGCCCTCAACTTCGATCTCGCTTATTCTCTCCTCCATTAGTTCATTGTAATTTTGTCTCTGGTCTATGAGATCTTGTTCATGTTTGTTTTTTATTTCTCTTAATTCCTCTTTGGTCGCTTCATATTTGGATTCTAATTTGTCGAACCTGGCCATCTCTCTTTCCAATGCGGCCTCGTGTTGGGCCTTTAATTCCTCTGATTTCTGGTTGCTCTCCCTAACAAGTTCTTTTTGTTTTTCCACGTCTGCCTGTAGACGGTTAATGATTGAGGCAGCGTCTCGCAAAGCTGTATATAGAGCCCAACTGGCGGCTGTGTCTTTGGCTGCGGAACTGGGTTTTTGTGCTTTACAGTAGTCCTGGAAAGCGTTTTGGGCGATTTCTAATGGATTGGGGCCCTTAAAAGATCCTTCCTTCCAAGGAGACTTTCCCTTTTTCACTAGCCATTTTTCTAGTTTAGGTTCGTCATCCTTGGTACGAAACATCTTCGTAGGGATTCTCCTGTTTTCACTTACAACAGGGGCGCAAGAAAAGGGAACTGGACTTCTTCTCCCTGCCTTAATGGGCTTCTTAAGTTACAGTTTTGGCTCAAGGTGGCCAATGCACCACAGAACAGGCTATCCCAGCCTTTAATTAGTTTTTGGAGCCGGGGACTCACACCTCTCTCGACACTCGGGGATTACTTTTAACCCTAAACTCGGCACTCTCAGCCTTAATTCGGTTTTTAGAGCCGGGGACTCACACCCACACGATACCCAGGGATTACTCGTAACCCAAAAAGGAGACACCCAGTCTCAGAGACACCCAGTCTCTTTATATGAGGGTTTCAAGAACGGGTTGGCCAAACCTCTCATCCTAAGGATAACCACACAACCAAATGAAGGTTTTGGGCTCGCAAGCTCTCACTGGATAACCTATTAACCAGCGGGGTTTCAAAACAATGTGTTCCAGTAGGATGACCCCTAACCAAAATCAATTGATTTCACTCCGTTGAGCGAAGTAAAGCAAGGAGGGGGAGCGAGGGTGCGCTCAAAGGAAAAGTTCTTTCTCGGACTCAGCGGGTGTATGTCGTGTATGTAGTGTATGTAGTGTTGGTGCAACTGGTCTAGCGCCCTACTCTGGTCTTCTTTGGATCCCTTCCCACAAGATAGACGCACGGACGGTCACACAGTTTGACCTGGGGTTCAAAGAGAGAGAGAAAGGGGGAAGCCACCCACGGTAGGTTGCCCGCTAGAGCCAGGCACGCAGACAGAAACCGATCATACAGCCTCTCCGAGAACTCCGGAAGTGGTTTTTCCCTTACGTCTGTGGGTTGAAGACACGCCTGTCGACTATGGCACGAAATTCAACCCTCAGGGCAATCCCGGATGAGCCCCCAATTCTGTTAGCCGAATTGCTTTAATTTAGCTTTAGCAATCAGCAAAATACCTACCTCACAGGGTGTCTGTTGTGGGGAGGGGAAGGGAAAAGGAGTTTGTAAGCCGCTCTGAGACTCCCTTGGGGAGTGGAGGGCGGGGTATAAATCCAATCTCTTCTTCTTCTTCTTCTTCTACATGGGTTCTTTGCCAGCTATACCAGGGTCCCACCCCTCCCGGGAGATCTCAAGGAAAGAGGCACGTGAGGCGGATTCCAAGTTCAATGTTATTTACTGGATCATGTAGTCAAGCATACAAAAATCGTAATCACACACACAATCTTACAGGCCTAATAAAATAAAGAGAGAAAATAGCACTTTTGCATGAGCAGGTCTCGTTGGTGGGGAAAGCACGTTACCTTAGATGCGTTGTCCGATGTCAAGATGAGTTGGATGGGGGAAGAAAGGTATAAAAGCTATGGGGCCACAAGGCTTGAACCGGCAAGACCACGTGGTTCTCCTGGATCGCGAGTCCAGAGAGAGAAAAAGGGGTTCAAAGATGGAGGAAAGGATTGGGGACAGAGAGCTGGACTGAAGGGTCAATAGGTAAGATAGAGGGCGACGGCTCAAGAGGCCGAGTGACTCTCGGTTTGGGCTTTTATTGGGGGTCTTGGGGCGGGCTTTGCAGACCACAACCCACTAACCCTCCTACTAGGCGGTCCGTCCCTGTTGGACCTTGCTATAGGTTAAAGGTGAACAAAGGGAGGAGGTCCAGGGGCTTGGTCAGTGTTGCAAGAGTATGACCTCACCAGGAAACAAACACTGAGTCTGGGGTCCGATGACTCACCTGGCCATATCTATTGTTAGTTGATGGTTTTAGCCAAGTATCTGATGGCTGGCACATTAGTTGCTAGGCAGTCTAGTTAGCATAACTATCCAGATGTATAGTGGGGGTTAACCAGCGGATGTCTGACAGAAGGAAACCTCATGGCAAGAGGAATCCTTTATCTTTGTCTTGGGTGAACTGCTTGGGGTGTCAGCCTCCTGGCTTGGGCTGGAGCTGGCTCCTATTTCAAGAAGAAAGTGCAAGACCCTACCACTGTTGGTGACACAGAGTTCAAACTTATGGATATGAAAATCCATAAGAGCACAGAAAAGTGCCTTGCTGGCTAACATCCGGAGGGGTGCAAACTCTCAACACTTGTGCTCTTCTGTCCTCTGCAGGCAGCTGCAAATGGGACACTCCAGTATATTGCCACCAGAAGAAAGAGAAATGGTCAGTGGGAGGAAGAGACCCACTCCCTCTCAGCAGGGAGAAGTGGAGGGTGAGCAGGATGCCCCTCAAAGAAAGGCTCCCTGCACTTGGGGTGCTGTGGTTGGGACATCAAGGCAGACCACCCTCCAAGAGGTCAGCCCCCAAGGACACTGACAGTGCAATCCAGAAAGGCTACATGGAGGTCCCAGGAAACAGTCACTTGCCTCGATGGCAAGATGATTGTTGTGGGTGACCAACCCTTCTCCCTTGTGGAGAATGTAGCCTTTAACTGGCTGGTGCAACACCTGGCTCCCCAGTACTTCATCCCCTCTCAGGGGACCACAAGCCATACAGTGCATGCCATACAAGTGCTCAAGTGCTCTGCATTAGCAATGGACAAGGCTCAGCTCTTCAAACCACAAGGCAGAACTACACACTTCATTGCAGACCTCTGTAGGAGCCAGCAGCATGGCTACTTCTCCTTCGCTGCCCACTGGTATAAAACAGAGGACCTCTCTATCCAGACTGTCAGAGAATGGCCCAGGCCCCTGGAGGGGACAGTTGTGCCACTGGGCTACAAAGTGATTCTGTTCCATGAGCAGGGGATGAATGCAGACTACACCATGCAAAATATCATCACTGATATACAGAGTAGCCAGAGGGAGTGGGTGGGTGGTGGCAATGTCATCTGTGTCTACATGGTCGTGGATGCCAACACCAATATGAAGAAGAAGAAGAGAAGAGATTGGATTTATACCCTGCCCTTCACTTGGAGTCTCAGAGTGGCTTACAAAGTCCTTTCCCTTCCCCTCCCCACAACAGACACCCTGTGAGGTAGGTGGGGCTGAGAGAGCTCAGAGACAACTGTCCTTGAGAGAATAGCTGGTACAGAGCTATGGCTTGCCCAAGGTCATCCAGCAGGTACAAG
This sequence comes from Lepidodactylus listeri, assembly GCA_029233225.1. Lineage (NCBI taxonomy): Eukaryota > Metazoa > Chordata > Lepidosauria > Squamata > Gekkonidae > Lepidodactylus > Lepidodactylus listeri. The sequence goes on from JARCFY010000002.1 coordinate 106,052,066, forward strand.
TGGAGGAGTGGGGAATCAAACCCGGTTCTCCCAGATTAGAGTCTGCATACTTAACCACTACACCAAACTGGCAGTGGTGGAGGCTGTGTGCCTCAAGTGCATCATCTACTTGGTGCTCATGCGTTACCTCGTAGTGAAAGATGCTCTGGGGCTGAAGAGAATGGTCAAGGCCA